>CM050327.1:56407181-56647765 GCA_027475135.1 Bactrocera correcta
TCTTTTGCAAGTGACACAAAAATATTACAAAACATTCGTGAAAAAGTGCAAAATAAGCATAAGCTAAGAACCAGCATTTATAAAAGAAAACGCCAAATTTCATTAAATTAAAAAAAAAAAACATTAAAATGACAGAACGTTATGCCAATGGTGTTACCACAAGTTTAGTGCATAATTCGCCACCTGTTGCAAGCAATGGTAGCGCAGCCGCCACCGACGCCGCTGCCACGCTTAATGGCCATGGAAATGGCAATGCGGCAATGCCTGAATCTGACGATGGCGATAAAATCGTATTGAAACGCAAACTGACGCTAATGAACGGTGTAGCTATCATTGTGGGCACAATTATCGGTTCCGGAATATTTATAGCGCCAACAGGTGTCTTCAACTATACAGAGTAAGTAGTTTGAATTCCCACACTTATTATATTTCATTATTATTTTTTCTTTTATATGAATGCGTGTAGTTGTGATCTTTGCTTTGAAAGAGAAGTATAACAAGAAATATAATAAAAGTTCTCTTATTTTTACTTCTGAAATGAAAATCTATATTTGAACAGTTGCTTTATTTACTGTTCATTATCTTTAGTGATGGTTTTAATAATTTGTGCTTGAATAAAAATATAATTTCGTGTTAGACAGTTTTTATGTACTAAAATTTTTTGTTGATAGCGTTTTGTCGTCACGGTTTTACTTAAAGAGATAATTCTCTGTCAGAAGAAGGGAAAAATATTAGTTCAAAGTCCTAATGTGAAATTTCGATCAACTTCATATTTTTTTTTTTTTTTTGCATATTTCGATAGTTCATATCTTTAAAATTATCACTATAAAATTTTTAATGAATATTTCAAAATATGAGTTACAGCCTTGTAAAGTGTAGCCACGCCATCAAATTAAAATAGGTCAATTAATTTATCTTAATGATCTTAATAAATGATTAGCGTTATGAGCTGAGTCGATTAACCATGCCCGTCTGACTGTATATAGTTTTTCAGACATAGATCTAAAATCTTACATAAGTCTTTTTCTCCCCAAGAAGACATCGAACCACCTAAGAAAGATCGAAATCAAGTGTTTGTATGAAAACTTTTTTATTTGACGAGATATCTTCACATTTTGCTTAGACAATTGTCCAAGGAAACGATGCGAACTCCGAAAAAATTGTTCATATTGATTCACTATAGCATATTTGTACCCCACAAACGATTCGATCACAGTATTTTTTCAGAAATTTTGAAAATAGCGAATAAATCGCAAAAATTATTATTATTTTTTTAATTTAAGTGTATGTTCATTAAATGTAATTATGTAAATACAACCTCAAAGTTTTAAAAAAGTGATTTTTTTAAAGTAATTTTTTCAAACCTTCACCTTTTTTAGGGTAGTCAGACTTGGTGTGCTGCTTAAGGTACAACTAAATAACCTATGCTAGTTTTGGAAAGAAGTTAACCTAATTTGAGATCTTTCCTAACCAGATTATTGTAAGGTCAAGAACTGTGGTTTTCTTAGGCTTTGATGCTTTACTTTAGAATTAGTGTTGCTCTAAATATGTATTTTGCATGATTTAATGCAAAATAAGATATTTGAAATGTGTTAGGCCAAATATAAGGCCTTGCCACTGGCATAAGGGTGAATATTTGTTAGGAATATAATTTATGGATGCTCTGCGTATACTTAACAGGCTACAAACAGTTGATTGGAGAGTTAAGGTTATTAATGAAATTAATTTCTTTTTTGTACTTCTATATTTTTAAAGATTTTTTTGGAAAGGAAAGAAATGTCTGATTGAAATGAAACTTTTAGGATTTATTCTTATATATTTGAAGAGTCTTCTAAAATTTTTTTTATTATTATACATTAGGTATTCTTCATGTTTGGAGAAATTTTCGGAGGTGCCTCGAGTGTGCAATTTCTGTGTGGCGGGCAAGATGCAGGTCGCAATTTTCATCTGAGACAAACAAACAAAAGAAATTTTTAATTTTGAATAGTCTAATTCCTAGGTGAACCAAGAAAATTCAACAAAAAGTGAAAAATTCAAAAATTTTTCGCAGATAAAAAAAAATGCATTTAAAAAACAAAAAAAAATTACTTTAAATCGTTTAAAACCTGGATTAATGTTAACTTTCTTAAGTTATTTTAGGTTCACCTAGAAGAGCATTTAATTCCAAATACAACGCATTTTGATTAGTTTCGATAAGACGTTTACTTTTTTTATCTTGCCCGCCAATTCAGTAAAATCGTAAAAAAGAAAAACCGAGAAATCGCCCGCCAAAGTTTTCACTTTCTGCTCAATCGCTCATATATCTACTAGACGCTAGGTCACTATTTTCCTCCTAGCTTCGAAAATATTTCGAATTTCCATTTATAACTTTGGGGACATATTTTAGATATTTTTTAAAGAGATTTAGGCAAAAAAAAACAATAATTCATTTTTTAAACTTCTAAAATAGGCTGCCCCTTTAAGGAGTTACATGAGTTTCACGTCTTAAACAAAACTATCTAAATTCTCAAGATACAGGCTTGAAAAGTTGCGCTATTATAATTAATTACATAGCTTTTTCTCAAAACAGTGTTTTCAAAGTAGGTCTGAATTCTCAAGAACAGGCTTGAAAAGTTGCGCTATTATAATTAATTACATAGCTTTTTCTCAAAACAGTGTTTTCAAAGTCGGTTGTGAAGATTTCTTGCAAACTACTCAGCCGATCTTAATGAAATTGTACTGACCTACGGAATATAATTCAAAAAGACTTGAACGAAGGGTTTTTATAGTACAATTACGACTATTAAAAAAACAAAACCAACGAGAAATTTGGTAAAATTTGCATTTTTTTTTGTAAAAACATCTGCTAAAAATAATATTTTCACTTTTTTTTCCTTCGTTCAATACCTAGTTTATGGTCTTAACTAAAGAACTTATTTTATTTTTACTTTTGATGATCCTGTAAGAAGTTTCGCTGTCAAAGTGGAAGCACATTTTTTCCGAGAGTCTGCCGGAAACGAAGTCGTAAGGGCGAAATTTTGAATGCTTTCCTTTGAAAATTTTACAGAATTTCTGTACCTCTGTGCTACCAATCACACTGTGTCATAGCATATAGTGTTGGAAAGGTGCGATTTTCAGCTTCATTTAACCAAAAATTAAACAATTAAATTCGGGGAAGTTGAAAAAAAGTTACAACTGTTCAAAAATAGTTAAAGTAATGAAGAAATTAGCTATATTTTGGAATTTTTGTATGAAAAAAGGAAGAATTCCACGCAAGCTACCAATAAAATTTGTTAAGTTTACGGAGGCGATGCTGTAGCAGTTCGTGTAGAACAATGGTTCGCTCGATTCCATTTTGGAAATTTTTAAATTTCGATTTACACTGATGAAAGTTTTGAACTGATGGAATAATGTCTGTAATGACAAAAAGTGGTCGACCTTAATGGTACATATTTGTTTATTTATTTATCATTATAAATATAAAAACAAAAGATTAATTAAAATTTGATTAGAAGTACGACTACCATATGTATCATTTGAATAATAAACAAATTCAATAAAATAATTTACAAATCATTATTTGAAGAAAAAAAAAATTGGAAACAGTTTTTGTTCACCAAATCCATGTAACCCCTTAAAGTTGTATGTAAATGGATGGTTTAAAAATCGATACACATTTTACAATACAATATTTTGGATTTGTATAATTATTAGGAAATCTAAGTTAGAAATATGAAAATTGCGCTAAAAAATTTAAGAATTAATTTATTTGTAAAAGTTAAAGAAATTCCTATTAAAGAAAAGTCGTTTAATTAATATCTGTAAAGTGTGAGAACCACTGCATACATAGCAATTTATGTATAGAAGAGGAGAATTCTTCAATTTGCATATATGAAGAAATTAATGCAGCTGTCTGATATAATTAATTACAATTCAAACAAATAATTCCCAGTTTTTTAATTACCACGAATTGCTGAACACGGAAATATTGAAAAATATTGCTATTATAGTTTCTGGAACGAAATATTCTGTAGAAAGCTATACTACGTACATATGTATGTATGTACATGTCTTTACCATTAGAGAGTAAGATATGTAGGCGAGCGCTATTATTGCTTCTTTGAAAATTTATCAATTAGTTTAATTGGCAAATTACAGATATATGTATGTACAAGAAGTGTGTGTATTATCATTTATTTTCATTTCATAATCAACATCGCACGAGGGCTACTTTCTTAATATTCGATGGCGGGTGTTCAGTGTGTAGCATCTCTAGAAAGCTGTGCAATTATTAGTATTTATCAAACTGTTCCCGTGTATACCTTTAATTAACAAATTATATACACTAAATGAAATCAATTAGTGGATTGAGAAAGATATTCATTTGAAACGACAACGAGTTAAGATCTAAATCTGCACACTTGCAAAATGAAGCAATATTTTGTAATAAAAAATAATTTAAAAATTTTAACTTGCATGAATTATTCTAAAAATCTAGCAATAATTGCTAATAAATATTAAAATTTTAGTAATTGCTACAAATTTTAAATTCCTTTATGTAAATGATATAGATACATATATAATTAATCTTACGTTGCATAATAATGATTGCAAAACCTAAACACTACCTCGGCAAATGCCAATCAAACGCAAACATACGCACATACACCTATACATATCAGCATTTTGATTTGTGTTTGAACAAGTTTGTCAATTTTAAACATAAATGGCAAACATTTTGCCAAACGAGTTTCAATAGAAAATCGCCAACCACTCGTTTGCCATTGCGCAGCATTTAATTATGTGCATAATTTAGATCAACTCTTTCAGCGGAAACTTGTAATTTGCAACGGTCAAAACTATAGTAGAGCAAATTTTTAATTCGCGGCAACGGCAAATTTCGGGGAATACCCGTGCGTATACGTAACATTTACTTTGACGTGTCTAGACGTTGATAATTGTGTTGTGTACCAATAAAATCAAATTCCTGAGTTATTTATTTATTTATATTTATTTCGTGTTGTACTTTTTCAGATCGGTGGGCTCGTCTCTGCTCATTTGGGCTGCTTGCGGCATACTCTCGACGATCGGCGCGCTTTGCTATGCTGAGTTGGGTACGAGTATCACACGTTCGGGTGGCGATTACGCTTATTTGTTGGTGGCATTTGGACCGCTAGTCGGCTTTTTGAGATTATGGATAGCTTTGTTAATCATTAGACCAACAACACAGGTGAGCTTTGTAGACATGTACATATTTTTATGTTTATTTATGTATGTATGTACATACATGTGTATGAAGATTATACACGTGCGTAAGTAAACAAAAATGCGTTTTCGTTCTGGGTAGCTTTTTGAAATAAATAATTTTATAAATTTATTTTTAAATTATTAATGAACAAATATTATTGAAGTAGCTTTTTGAAATAATAAATAAAAAATTTTTTTAATTAAAAAATATTATTGTAAAATAAATGTATTAAAATAAGTGAAAATTGTAGGATTGAAATTATTTGTCAATGCAAATATAACTCGCAGAGGATTTGGCAGAAGTTTGAAAGTAATTTAAGGTGTTTTGAATTAAAAAAAATCGATTTTTTTTTAACATAGTTGAGAATTTCGCTCGAAAATTTAAGTTGATTCGGCAAATAGTTTCGAAGATATACGAAATTTTTAACTTAGTAAAATAGCCTCCCAAAAACGAAAAGGAAGAACGACTGGCGCCCTGTAACAGCGTAAGAGGTGTCTTCGCCAATAAAAGAGAAGAAAAATCGCCTTCCAAAACTTTAAACACGTTTTTTATGAAATATTGTTTTCAGACCAGTTTAAGAAAATTTTGTATTTGTCGGTAATAATCGGAGGAATAAAATTTTTGATAATGATTTAAATTTTTCGTTATAAAAAGTAAACTTTTTCACAAAAAATATACATTTTAGAATGTTTTAGAACGTGTAAAAAATCCATGTTTTGAGTAGTACTTAAAAAATTACAATTTACAATTAAAATTATTCATTTTTTTAGCTTTTTGGGCTTGAGATAATGTTAAGCAGAAAAATAATCCTCACTAACAAACTGGAAACCTGAAGATCGTCTACGGTTGCAAGGGCATCCAAATTTTTTTCGCAAAAAATCCCCTATTTATTTATTTATTTATTTTTAATTAAAATTTATTTTTTTAGGAGAAAATTACACAAAAAAATTTTTGCAGATCGTCCGCCGTAGCTAGGGAATTCAAAATTTTTCAAAATGAATCCTTAATTTAGTTATTTTTTACTTAAAATTTATTTTTGTTTATGAAAAAGCTGCAATGAACAAAAATTTTTTGATGGAAAAAACTTCCTTAATTAATTTATTTTTTATGAAAAAACTGCACTAAACAAACATTTTTTGATGGAAAAAAATTTCTAGTAAAATGAGCTTAAATTCTTGAACCAAAAAAAAGTTATGATTGACTCGTATTATTTTAAATTTTTTAATTATTTGAAAATTTAAAATTATTTTAAATTATTTGAAAATTTTAAAATAATTACCATTTTTAAGCTTTTCAAAAAAATTTGTGACAATTCAGTTAATTGTGAAATTAAAAATTTCAGCTTACTTTCATATTTTCCGTGGAGTAGGTCAAGTTGAGCGAGTTAAATAGGCAAGGTGACATAAATTACTTATTTTTAATAAACAATGCAGCTTACTTTCCACTTCATAAAACCTAATTATATATGTACATGCATAAGTTATGCACTTACATACGGTATATATATGTATGTACATCAAAATATGTTCGTGTCATACATGTATGTAGACATGTTATTGTTATTTGCACGCTTTAAATGATGAATCATCGATTAATGAGAACAACTGGGAAATTGTAAATAAAAATATGAGAAGTGTAGCAAGCATTAGTAATTTCTATTTTTTTCTAAAAGTATATTTGCTTGTTATGAACTCATATCGCGAATAAATACATAATATTTTCGAAACTGGCCATACTCGAACATAAAAAGTACAGGGGGATTCAATATAGATGGGTTGGTTACGAAATTTAATAAAAGCATTGTCATAGAAGAGCAACGGTTCTAGAAGGAAATGTCGGGATCTTATAAATTATAATATATACTTAATAATCAGCGGGACAAAATGATTCGATTCTGTCTGTTTATAAGCGATTAAATCCTTCAGTTTTCGAGATATCTAGATTTTGCACACCTCCTTTGCTTCCTAAGAATTCGTTTAGTTGTCGGACTTTGTCCAAGCCCTTGAATGGAAGACTTTTTTATATGATAAGATTAGCTCACGAAATTTGAAACAGATTATTGTTCAAGGCAACACTACAATCTCCGCACACATTGTTCAGATTGGATATTGGAGCACATAGTATATATGTCATAAAAACTTTCAGATCAAAATCAATATACAGATCTTTTAAAACCTACTTATGTATTTATGCTAAACAAATGCACCTGTTTCGGTACAGTCCAATTACCACTTTTTCTTGTTTTCACATTAATAATATATTATTATAAATATAAATCGAATATACTGTAACGAATCAGTCCAAATTGAAAACCCCTGTGGACTCGCTCACGTTATTGAGCATTTGCTTATAATTATGCGCAATACAGTAGTTGTACTACATAATATAATAGCATATGTAGTGATATTCATATACTATGTATTTGATTATATGTATGTATGTATGTATGTATATAAATTCTATTTTCCAATTATATTAACTAAAATGTGCTTGATTTGTCACCAAATATATATATTATATATGTATATTAGGGTGGGTTAAGAAATCCAACATTTTTTTTCTCTTGGCAATCAAAAACAAGGTTCTTATGTAGACATCACTAAGAAACTCTTTCCGAGCATGAGTCCATAACTATAACTAGAAGGTTCTCCGCCTTTCAGTGCTTAAATTATCAGATTGAAAAACACAAATCTCGCTTCTAACCACTTCAAAATATATCTTGTTTCATATTGAGCAACGAAAAGGTCTCTTACGAATTTTAAGGGGGTATTCTGGTTTAGAAGCCCGAATTTTAGTATTTTTTTAGTTTTTTTTTTGGCGCGATAAAAAAATATCAAAAATTATTTTGACCATCAATTTTTTTACATGCGTTTTATTGATATTCTAAGAATACAAAACATAAATAATATAAGAAAATAAAAAAAATTTTAAAAAAAAATGCAGGTCGGAGAAGTAGATACTGATGAAACAATGGCTTGTCCTGGTGTACAAGATATAAATCCTTTCCGTGACCTAAAATGAAAATTCATGCGAAATCCGTGAAAAGTAAAAATGTAATTATCGCACTACGAAACGTTTTTGAAAAAAAAAATTACAAAATGATGGAGGTTTAAAAAAAAAGTTTCGTATTTTCCGTTTTTTTGTGGATCGGAATTTTTTAAAAATAAAAAAATTATTTCAAAAGCTCTTCCTAGTGCGATACTATAATTTATAAGAAAGCTCTGTGTAAAATTTCATGTGAATCGGTTTCGTAAAACTTGATATATCATGCACACCGTTTCTAGAAAAGTGGTTATGAGAAAAACGAATTTAAAGTTTGAGAAAGGCTGCGGAAAGTTTTTGTCGGCGCGTCACAAAAAGAACTGTAACTCGAAAAATAATTTGAATTTCGAAAAATCCTCTTAGGGACATTTTTTTGAAGGGTTATACTATAAAAATATGCAAAAATTGATTTTTTCGAATTTCTAAACCAGAATAAGTAAAATAAGTTAAAATAGGTTTTTATTTTTCAGAATACCAAGCAAAAAAATAATAATTTTTTACCCACTCTAAACTGTATATCTATATTTGTATATGCGGGTGAAAAACAACAAAGCGGCAGGGGCCGATGGATTGCCGGCCGAGCTATTCAAACACGGCGGCGAAGAGCTGATAAGGTGCATGCATCAGCTTCTTTGCAAAATATGGTCGGACGAAAGTATGCCCAACGATTGGAATTTAAGTGTGCTATGCCCAATCCACAAAAAAGGAGACCCCACAATCTGCGCCAACTACCGTGGGATAAGCCTCCTCAATATCGCATATAAGGTTCTGTCGAGCGTACTGTGTGAAAGATTAAAGCCCACCGTCAACAAACTGATTGGACCTTATCAGTGTGGCTTTAGACCTGGTAAATCAACAACCGACCAGATATTCACGATGCGCCAAATCTTGGAAAAGACCCGTGAAAGGAGAATCGACACACACCACCTCTTCGTCGATTTCAAAGCTGCTTTCGACAGCACGAAAAGGAGCTGCCTTTATGCCGCGATGTCTGAATTTGGTATCCCCGCAAAACTAATACGGCTATGTAAACTGACGTTGAGCAACACAAAAAGCTCCGTCAGAATCGGGAAGGACCTCTCCGAGCCGTTCGATACCAAACGAGGTTTCAGACAAGGCGATTCCCTATCGTGCGACTTTTTCAACCTGCTTCTGGAGAAAATAGTTCGAGCTGCAGAACTTAACAGAGAGGGTACTATCTTTTATAAGAGTGTACAACTGCTGGCGTATGCCGATGATATTGATATCATCGGCCTCAACACCCGCGCCGTTAGTTCTGCTTTCTCCAGACTGGACAAGGAAGCAAAAGAAATGGGTCTGGCAGTGAACGAGGGCAAGACGAAATATCTCCTGTCATCAAACAAACAGTCGTCGCACTCGCGACTTGGCACTCACGTCACTGTTGACAGTCATAACTTTGAAGTTGTAGATAATTTCGTCTATCTTGGAACCAGCGTAAACACCACCAACAATGTCAGCCTAGAAATCCAACGCAGGATAACTCTTGCCAACAGGTGCTACTTCGGACTAAGTAGGCAATTGAGAAGCAAAGTCCTCTCTCGACAAACAAAAACCAAACTCTATAAGTCTCTCATAATTCCCGTCCTCCTATATGGTGCAGAGGCTTGGACGATGACAACAACCGATGAGTTGACGTTGCGAGTTTTCGAGAGAAAGGTTCTGCGAAAGATTTATGGTCCTTTGCGCGTTAGCCACGGCGAATATCGCATTCGATGGAACGATGAGCTGTACGAGATATACGACGACATTGACATAGTTCAGCGAATTAAAAGACAGCGGCTACGCTGGCTAGGTCATGTTGTCCGGATGGATGAAAACACTCCAGCTCTGAAAGTATTCGACGCAGTACCCGCCGCGGGAAGCAGAGGAAGAGGAAGACCTCCACTCCGTTGGAAGGACCAAGTAGAGAAGGACCTGGCCTCGCTTGGAATATCCAATTGGCGCCACGTAGCGAAGAGAAGAAACGACTGGCGCGCTGTTGTTGACTCGGCTATAATCGCGTAAGCGGTGTCTACGCCAGTAAAGAAGGGTGTTTCAAACGTTTTTTTTTAATTTTTATGTTAGTTTCTTATTTGAGAGAGTAAGAGTTAAGAAAAAATTAGAAACAAAAATTTTGAAGCACCCTAATGTAAGTATACTCGCATAAAAAGCAATTACAAACTGCAAATTGCTTACATCTGTTAATGAATTGCAGCAAATTTAATTAGAATTAATTTTATTTCTGTCACTTTATAATTTTAATGTTCGTATGTACATATGTATTCTTCATATTCTTCCAGACAATTGTCGCGTTGACTTTCGCGCAATACGCGGCAAAACCATTTTTCGAAGACTGTTCACCGCCCGAATCGGCTGTAAAGATTTTAGCGGCAATCTGTTTGTGTAAGTGAGGAGGAAGCAAAAATGCATTTATAACTAAATATAAATATACATGCGCATGTGTATGTAGTATGCATACTCGTCACACGTGATTTGTTTACGCTGATAAGGAAACATTAAACGAAGTATATTTAACAAATTACCATCATTAAAACAACAGCCTACACACACAGACACACACATACGCACATATAGCATTTATTAATAAACTTCCTTTTACATTTGTAAACACTATCTCGCGCAACACGCCACCCGATCGCCCGCTTTTTGCGCACAATCATAAACAAATGAGCTTTTGCTTTGCTTTAGCTTTAAACTTATGGCAATTAACGGCTGCAAATTCGAAATAAATATATTTTTAATTACACGTGCATATGTATATTTGCAGGTTTGCTCACTGCCATTAACTGCTTATCCGTGAAATGGTCGATGAAAGTTCAGGACATCTTTACCGCCGGCAAACTGTTGGCCTTGGTCATGATCATTTTAGCTGGGCTCTATTATTTGGCATTGGGTCGCTTCGAGAATTTCGAAAATGCCTGGGAGGGCAATTATGACGCGGGCAATATTGGATTCGCCTTTTACTCGGGTCTTTTTGCATTCGGTGGTTGGAATTACTTGAATTTCGTAACGGAGGAGTTACAGGACCCATACAAGTGAGTTTATTAAAAGTTTAGTCTAAGGAAATTTTCAGAAATTTGTCTTTGAAAATGTGTGCTAAATACTGTTTGAATTTGTAGTGCGACTATTTTCTTTAAAACGATCATTGCCAACTGATTTATGACCTCTCACATATAAAAAAAATTATAGTTATAAAAGTGAAGCTTATTTAGCGATTTATTATATTTTAAGGGGATATACTTATCTAGACGCATGAATTTTAGGCATTTTTTAAACTAAGATAAGAAAATGAAAAACATTTTTACTATCCATTTTTTTCTATCTTCTTTATTGACATTTTAATAATATAAAAAAAAATGCAAGAAAAAAAGCAAAATTCGTCGAGATACGGACCGGTGGGGTGGGGGCTTCAAAAAAACGGTGCGTCTGGTTGACGTGATTTCAACCCTTGTAGAAATCTAAAACACAAAAAACAAGAAGATTCGTCATTAACCATTACCATAAAAAAAATAATAACAAAATGGCGTCGACTTAAAAAAAAAAAAAATTATTTTTTGACTTGATTTTTTCGACCTTTTCAAATTTTTTAAAAATACTTCAAATAAAAATTTTTGGAAATCCAAGGCATACACGATAGAGCATTGTATAAAGAAGATATATACCAAATTTCAAAGGAATCGGTTCAGTAGAATTTGAGATATCATGTCAACCACCTTAAAAAGTAGTTTCAAGAAAAACACGTTTAAAGTTTAGGAGACAATTCTAGTGAACACGGACGCCACGTCGCAAAATCGGCTGTATCTCGAAATAAGTCCAAAAAAAATCGAATTTTGAAAAGTGCTTCCAAGGTCACATTTGGAAGTATAAACTTTCAAAATATGCAAAAAAATCGATTTTTTCAAAACCCTAGACCAGAATACCCCCTTAAGAATTTTTACATCAAGATTGGTATGTTGATAAGAGCCTCAGGAAGTACTCTTTTTTATATAGAAAAGTCAATTGAAGTAAGGAGAGAAGAAGCTCATCTTGAAGTGAGCAAGAATCTTTTGTAGGAACAGGCTTTACATAAATTATCCCTCTGGTGGTTTAAAATAATTATTTGTTGAATTAAAACTAAAAACAAAAAGTCAGCTCATAACTTAGTTAGTAGAGTTGGAATAAAAATGTCGCAGAAACACATACGAGCAACCTTGGTGTTGCAATCTGGCAATTCGCAACTTTAACTTTAACTTAGAACGTTTTACAATACGAACGCTATTTGTGTTGTTTACAGTAACTTAAAATATTCATCTCGGGCAAAAAATGGAATAATGCATCGATGAACTTAATTAAATTAATGACCAGGCATCAGAACATATGGTTAATTTCGGGGTCGTAGATTACTCCAAAAGGAGTTTCGTGAATGCCGTTCAGAACCAGTTGTTGTTCCGGGAACTATTGATGCTGTACGCAAAATAATATGGCAAAATCGCCAAGTGACTTATCAGTAAATAGAGGAAACTATACATAGGCTTTAGTGGGACCAGCATACATTCGATACATTTTACTGTAAAAAATTGTTTACGTTGGATCACAACAAATTTGTCAATCATTCAAAAAAAGGGCCCCGTCAATACTATTATTATTGAAATAATAGGTGCTTCGAAGCACGTCTATGAAATTGCGACAGGTGATGAATTGTAGATTTACGCGTATGAACCCGAAGGTGAACAGCAGTCGACTCTATACCAAATGTAACAACAGTTGTTCTCGAAAAAAGCACTTCAAACCAAATGGTTGCATGTTTTTGTTGGAAAACTAGACTTGTCGCAACCATAGCACTAGAACAAGAGAGAACAGTAAATTTGAAGTGGTTTTTGGCCTGTTGTCTTTCAAGAAATAAGGAAAACCAACCGCCGAAAAGGGATCACTCTTCAACACGACAATGCGAGCTCTCACACATCGACTAAAATAACTGTATTTTGAGCACTCAAAACATCGGTTTGATGAGTCATCCAGGGAAAAGTCCTGACTTGGCGCCGAATGACTTCTTTTTATTCCCATAAGTAAAGATAAACTAAGAAGTCAACGTTTTTCGACAACTAGAGAGGCGGTTAAAACGTTAGAACGCATCTTTCGGAGCTACCTTAATCGGAGTAGCAATAATGCCTGATCAATTTGTTCCAACCCAGGCAAAAATATACAAGAAAAGTATTAAAAATAGATGGCAAAACTTTTTAGGAAAAAAACTAAATATTTTTTAAGTTACAAAGGATCTCTTATACCCCAAAAAATATTTAATCAAATCAAATTATTTAAAAATATACTTCGGACGGAGCTGATTGTACTAAACGGCAACACTTCAAATATCTATAACTAAAAAACGATTTGAGATATGGACTTAAAATTGTATTATGTTGCTGTAAAAGGTATAACCTATTGATATCGAAGCATTAAAAATCACGTACTCTTAAAGTCGATCGATTTTATTTAAATCTTCTAAAGTAAGCAAAACTAACAGATTAAACTTTTTGAACATACCAAACTATTTTTCTGTGATTTTTCTTCTCTAGTGATATCCCAGAAATGAAATAAAATTTCACTTTGACTGAAAATTTTAAATTTTTCTTAAGTGCTGTGTCAGTCAATTACTTGCGTCACTCGGTCAATATCTTAGCAAGTCATTCTCGACGGTCTTTTATCCTATTTGCTTAGCAATCCTCTCTTTGCAACGCCGTTTCCTACTCCATTGTATCACGCTCAAGTGGCTTCATTGCGCATAAAAGTAAAGTTTCCAGCAGCACTATGCCCTGATGAATGGTTCTTATATAAAATGAACGTGGGAGTGCGTGTGCGTTGAAGTCAAGCGTTTAACAATCCTTGAAGGCAATTTATTTTGTAGTGAAAGTTCAAGTGATTTCATGTGTTTGTCAAGCGCTCATTCATTGGTAGCGGCGTTTGTTGAAAAGCAAAGCCCACCAGTTGATTCTGGAATATGTATGTATGCACATTAATTTCACGCAAACGCAAACATATGTACGTACATATACATATATGCATATACGTATCGTATGTTGAATGACCAAATGTGGGTAGCTGCGAATGAAGGCAACGCGGGAGTAATCTTTCAGATGTCTCAGTGGGAAAAACTTGAGTTACTTAAGTGATGGGAAGTCAAATAGATGTACGATTTTTTAGCCGATTAACATGTAGAATATTTTAGTTGTATTTATATAGACAAACAATATATCTACAACGATTCATTGAACATTTTTTTTTGCCATTTCTGATTGAAATATTCGATTTAAAGTCGATTGCTGAATGGAAATTATATAAATTTAAGATTGTGTACCGATTTTATTAATCTGGAAGGGCTAGTTGCTTAAAAATTATTTTTATTTACTTAGAATAAATATGATAAATAAATTGCATAACCGGTAGTTGGTCAAACGAAGCGATAGTTTTCAAAGCAATTTATTATTTGGGAGACAATATCATCTAAAAAGCAATTGGTACAGAAAACATTGTAAACTAACTCCTTCGGTTTTCCTACAGGGCACGTACATAAGACTTATCATGCTACAACCATTGTTATTCATATATGTAGGTATGCTGTTTGACACTTGTTGAATTGCTGTGATTTGCAATTCATGAGACTTTAATTCAGAAAATAACGAATTGTTGAATGAACAGCTGTTTAGTATGTATCTGCTTAGCCGACTCGGATATAACTTATCAGCTGTGAAATAAGTGAATATGTAAATGAAGTAGATATCTCAGTATACATTTATCTTGCATAATTATCTACTGCAATCGCCTAAAGCAAATTCTAAACAAATGAAAAATATTTTCTAAAAATTTTCTAGTTCCATAACCATCCATAACAAAAAAGGTTTTAGAAAATGAGAAAATTATTGCTATAGTTATCTAGGACGTGGTTTAAATTTATTACTTTAGATATTTTTCAGGAATATAGAATTTCTGAGACCTATATCTGGAATTTTACACTTAAGTATAACTTAGAAAATTATATAAAAGACTTACACTGAAATGTTCCCACGAGAGTCAGGTTTAAGTAACCGGAACTGATCCGAACTTTTATCTGAACAAGGACCACCATTTTGGACAAAAAAAAAACTGAATCCTTCTATTAAGATGAAAACAATTTGGAAGATTTTTTCATCAAATATGAGAAGCTAGAGCAATGTCTAAATATTTCTGGAATTCTCACCCCTAAAGTTAAGCTTGAACTTCGAAACAAAACGCGGAATGACAATCTCGAGAATGCTTATTAAAGGTTCCCAGTTTAAACACTGGTTGAAAATCTGTGTGACTAACCAAGATTTTATAAACTTCGTTCGAAAATTAAAACGCAATTGTTATGACTCGATTATTTTCTCGAACTCTATTAAATTTCCGTACAAGGAAGAGACTTTTAAACAGAATACCAATCTCTTATTCTAATCTCGTTCAGTTGGCAAAGTAAAAAAATTAAATGAAACCTCATGAAAGCTTAAAAAGATAAAGATATACAACATAAGATGCAGAATGTGCAGACAGCTGTTGGGTTATTTGATAATTTGATACACAAAACGGTTTTTACAATGAATATTATTACAAAAATTTTTATGTTCCTTCTTTTCACTCTCATTCTAGGAATCTCCCACGCGCTATTTGGATTGCTATGCCACTAGTTACCGGTATTTATGTGCTTGTGAATCTCGCCTACTTTGTAGTGGTCTCGAAAACGGAAATGCTCAGCTCACTAGCAGTGGCGGTCACGTTCGGTAATCGCGTATTCGGACCGCTCGCCTTCATGGTGCCTATATTTGTAGCGCTTAGCACATTCGGTGGCGTTAACGGTGTGCTCTTCACATCGGCACGTCTCTTCGCGACGGGTGCACAAGAGGGTCATCTACCCAAATTCTTTACACTATTCCACATTAAACAACAAACGCCCATACCATCACTGATATTCTCGGTAAGTGGCACAGAATGCAATGGAGTGGGAGCAGAATTTGCTAACACAATACTATATTAATATATGATTTTTTTTCATTCACACAGTGCATCATGTCGTTATTGACACTACTCACTGCCAATGTTTATGTTTTGATAAATTACTTCAGTGCCATGTTATGGCTGTCGGTGGTCGCCAGCATAGCCGGCATGCTCTGGATGCGTCACACCAAGTAAATGCAAATTTTTTTTTAATTTTTAAAAATGAAAATAATAACTGCTTCTACATTTACAGACCGAACATTCCGCGACCTATTCGCGTACACCTGGCACTGCCAATAATCTTCATTATATGCTGCCTAACGCTGGTGCTCTTGCCTAGCTTCAAGGATCCCATGAATCTCATTATTGGTATTGGCATTACCGTAGCTGGTATACCGTTTTATTATCTATGCATAGCGCGTAAGAATAAACCAGCTTGTTATGGTAGACTCTCACGTGGTATGGTGAATTTCTGCAGAGCCATGTTCAATACGGAGCTCATAGAGAGTAGTGAAAGTGACGAGAAGTAAACTAGAAAGCAGTGAAGGCTTTATGAAGTATAAAGTTATGTATGTATGTAGGCTTTAATTTTAGAAATATTAAATTAAATAAACTCAGCGCTAAACAGGTTATGTTTTAGACTAAAGTACATATGTAAATATTTATGTAAGTACGAAATATTTCACACGCGTATTACTTCATTTTTTAGCGAAAAGTATTGTATTTATTTCATTAAAATAATATTAAAATTTATTTTATAAGTTAAAGCTAAAGTTCATGTATTTAAATCACACTCGCACTTACACAAGCATATTTGGAATAAACTTGTAAATATGTATGCAGCAGACCAACAATATATGTACTATATATGTATATGAACCGATTTGGTTTAAAAGCTTAAAGAAAAATTATATGAATATAAAAGTTGTTAGTGCTTTTAGTTAGTAAACATTATATATGAAGCTTCTAAAAAAACAGCAATAATATTATTTTTAAAATTTTTAAAACGGTTTTTTTTATTTTCCGTTATTAAAAAAAATTTAGAAGACAGGAGATAAAAGAATAGCCTTTGTTAAAAAAATAATTTGGGAGACACCAGACATAAGGTTATCCTTTTTTGGCGCTTCCGAAAGCTTTTTACATTAATCAAGCACCAAATTTTCTCAAAAGTGTGAATAATTTGTTAATTGACTAAATTAAGAGGCTCTCTTATATAACTATTAGGCTAAGTACATAGTGAAGCAACACAACAGATACTATTATATGT
This sequence comes from Bactrocera correcta, assembly GCA_027475135.1. Classification (NCBI taxonomy): domain Eukaryota; kingdom Metazoa; phylum Arthropoda; class Insecta; order Diptera; family Tephritidae; genus Bactrocera; species Bactrocera correcta. Next base: position 56,424,719 of record CM050327.1, read on the forward strand.
GAAAAGCATACACAAATTTAGTTAAATAATATAATTTAAATAACTTTTTTACCAAACGAATGCAATATTTTAAAATTTTATATGAAAATTAGAAGTCAAACAGTAAACGTTTTTTTTTTTTAAGAGTATATAGAAAAAAAAGTAACGTTTATTATTTTAACTATGGTTAAAAAAAAAATTGCCAGGATAAAAAAACAATTTTCGGATATTAAAACAAATGAACTTTTTTCGAGAGATTTAGTTATGAAAAAGATTTCTATGTTTTTCAAAATTAGCATCCAAAATCAAAAAATTTGCTTTCGAAGTTCTAAAAAAGGCTTAATGACTTCGAATTAAAATATTTGTATCGGAAGTTCTAAATTAGGCTTATTGACTTCGAAAAGTGGTAACATTACATCTTAACTTATGACCCAAACTTTCGAAAAAAATGTTTGGTCCAATACAGAGTGTTGTATAGTGTAGATATTGTTAATATTTCAATATTTAATGGTTCAAAATTGTTCATTAATCATATTTTATAAAATTTAGCATTTTTAAAAGCAATTTTTTTAAATTTTTTACTTTTTTTAATTTTTTTCTTTTTTTTTTAAATTTTTTAAAAATTTTTTTTTTTTTATTTTTGTTTTAATACTTTTTAAACATTTTTGGATTTTCTTTTTTCAAAAAATATAATCTGCCATTTATATCCTAATATAAAAAATACCAATATTTAAAACTAGTTACTTAAATTTTTTTTACTCACTTGGCAACTTTACAAAGCAAAGTATGCTATGAGCTCAGCCTTGGATTGCAATGCTTGAAATTACCCTTCATGAAATTAAAAAAAGAAACTAAATTTTCTTCAAATTAACCCTAAAATATGATTTTTTTTTAATATTTATGTATTAAAATTTTAAATTATTAAACTTGCTTGGCTAGCTACGCAGCTTCTTTGCATTAAGCCTTTTTTAGCTTTAAATGACGCAACGAAATAACTATGACATTTTAGGGAATAATGCCTTAAACGATATTAAAGCATGCAATGCAGCGTAATATACCATTAGGTTAGTTGATATAAAATGAAAGAATAGTACAGTTATCTGCTAAGCGAGTTGCAAAAGAATACACGCCAAAAAATAATGCAAAAGAAAAACACAAATTTGGTTATTTTCCGAGTAAAGTGAGCTTGGTTAGGAATGACTTAAAATGAAGTAAACATTTCTCAGACAACTGCTTTTATATTTCCAACACCAATAATTGAAAGCTGAGTTGTTGCCACAATTGAAAATTAGCTTCAGAAAAGTTCTAATTAACTTGAGCTTTCTTTTGCCGCTCGCTTAAGAAAAAACTGACCTAATATAAGTTTTTAAAAAATGTAATAATAAACACACATTTATATACATAAACATATACATTGCTTAAACAATGATGTATTGGCAGATATGCTTAAAATACTTATTTAATGCTAATAATTAAAAAAAAAAAAAAACAAAACATTATATTTTAAATGTGGAATAACATAGCTTCAGAATTAAATAAATGCTTGAAAAATATATACATGAGATATAATTTTGTTTTCTTTGTAGTCAGGGAATCATATTTATTTTAAAACTTCTGTTAAAGACTTTTCGTTCAATTGTGAACAAAAAAAATCATTGAATTATATTTAAGATATTTTTAAAAATCTTAGAAAAATTTTCAAAATCTCCAACGAAAACTGGAAGTTAATTTCAAGCTTTGGGTTTAAGAATATTAATACTTATTAGAAAACACGTAAGAAACGGCTATGTTCGGGTGCAACCAAACTTTTTACAGGGAATTAACTTAAGATGTAAAACGTCAACAGAATCGTCGGAATCTAAACAATTTTATATGTACATATAATCTATATAACTCATATCCTGGGCGACGAATTCGGCATAATATTTTCTGGAAAACGAAAATCTTTTTATGTAGTACATATGTGGACTTGGGGTAGTACCTGGAATTTCGAAATTCGTTAGGTTAGGTATATGGGGCTTCAAGGAAGTATTTACCCGATTCAACCCCCCGTTTTTGATTCCCAGAATTAATATTATCAAGAAAAGATTTTGTCCGAGTTTTAATTGTATATGTCACACATTGACCGATATTATCAGTCAAAACTCAACTATAGATACTGGGGTCCATATATTCGTTACCTAGGGGCTTGAAAAGTTTTGCTTGGATTTGGGCAATTTTTGGTCATAAAATGGCATACTTTAAAGAAATTGAATGAAACAAATGGAATTTAAAATTGTGCTATATGGAAAGTAGGCGTGGTTGTAGTCCGATTTCGCCCATTTTCACATTGTAACATAGGAATATGAAAAGTGTGCTTCGCACTAAATTTATTCGAAATCGATTGGTCGGGTCCCGAGATGTGGGGTTTCACCAAGAAGTGGGCGGTACCACACCCATCGTCGAATTTTCACACCGGCTCCCATAAAGCCCTCTTATACCATCTCGAAGGCAAAACTTAATGTAATTAATTATTGATTGAACAATAATATTATACTCTGTAGAATAAGGTTGCAAGAGTATACAAAAATTCCCCCTTGGCAACAATTTTTTACTCAGCTGCAACTTTTTTATAAGATAATATATATAAGATAATCGTTTTAAAACGTCCTCTTCGCTCTTTGCTGTATTTGAAATAAAATTTTTCTAAAACTAAGCTAATAAACTAAGGGAGATAAAGAAGAAAGTAGTGCACTGATTGGCAAATAGGTCACCAAAAATGAACAAAAAATATTTTTAAATCGAATAATAATGACTAGACATAATAATTATGAAGAAGTGACAGCAAATGTAAACAAATAGGCGCTTCTGGTTCTAGTTAAATTTTTACAAATAAAACTAGAAATGCGATTTAAGCTAATTAAAGCAAATGTTTCACTTACATCAGCGGGGAATCTTAAAAATAATTAATGCTAAATTTAATACTTGGCATGTAGTGCGAGTTAACACACTAAATCGGATTAAAAATTAATCTGGATCGTGTTGTAAAAGTATCTTTCAAATGGAGAAGCTTGCAGTCCGAAAACCAACAACCTGATGGGTAAAAATATTTCTTTTCTACAGGAAATCAATTCATCTATTTATGACACGCATAAAATCAGATTTTGTAGAAAAGCTGATTTTATTTTCGTTTTGTAGAAAAAAACAAATTTTTTGTGATCACGGGAAATTTATATGACTAGATTTTTAATTCACTTTCATCATAGTTTCAAAACAATTAAATCTTTATCAAGATTACCATTACATTCCGTGTAAATATGATTTAATAGAAAACTATCAATAACTATAACACACAACTGGTGCCAGCGAAAAGGGTCAGTTCGTAACTATTATTCGATTACATAACAGAAGTAACGCTGAAACACGTACACCTCGAAATTCAATACTAACAGCGAGCGCTTGAGCCCTCAGAACATATAAACCCTCGAAAGTTTTTAGCTTCTCATGTCTAAATAATAATCTGAGAATCTTCTAAGCGCCTGATTAAATTTATTTTTATTATAATTAATTTACCTACAATAAAATAAGCAGATTGTAATGTCATTCTAGGTTATTATTAAAGCTTTTTAAAGACTTTCGCAGTAATTTGCCCTTATCAGTATGCCGATTCGGAATTCAAATTCTAATCAACATTTTCTTAGAGCATTTTAAATATTTCACATACTTGTGGCTCACACGGATGCGCCAAACCAGTCGAGATTAATTAAAATAAAAAAAAAATATTAAAATCATCGGCAGCCGGCTATTAAATTCAGGGACTGCATATATTATATTTTAATTTCTATATAAGACAACAGACTCTCGAGAAGCTTAGTATTCTAGTAGAATACTTTTTATTATTTCTCATCTTTTTTATTAATCATAAACAAAGTGAATAAGTTTAGGAGCGACATAATAAAATTCATAAAAATCAGATGAACACACCCCTGAATAGCGGGACAGGAAATGGCGAAGTTGGTCAAAGTAAGATTTGTGCTTAATTTGTAAATAATAACAGAGACAGTTAGATGAACAACAACATTTTGCATTAAAAAGTGGACTGAAAAATACAAAAAAATAAGAAAAGCGTTAACTTCCGTTCAATTTCAGGTATAGTGCCCTTCAGAGGTGTATTTCTTATAGCATATAAAAAGATCTTTATCTTCAGTTTGTATGGGAACTAAGCAATATATCTTGAAAATATCTTCCACACAGGGACTTGTTTTTGACGGTTCAGTTGCTTTTGCCTTTTTGTTTATATTTTAAGGGATCCTTTCGTATACGTTTCGTCGAGGTCATTGACCCTTTTCCCCCCTTTGGCCAATGATCTTTTTGTTTACACTTGGCCATGTCCACAACCTTTGTTTACTTTTAGCCAAGTCAACAACCTTTACTTACATTTGGAGTCAACGTGATTTTGATCGGTTAGTTTATGTGGCAGCTATATCCTAATGTAGTCCAATCAGAACCATGTCTTCGGAGATTGCACCGTTGCTTGGAGCAATATTGCATACCATATTTCTTGAAGATATCTCATAAAAAAAAATTCCGAACTAGCACTTAACTCAGTTTGCAAAGCTACGTATATGCTAGAAGAAAGGAACGTGTGCAAAATTTCAGATCGATATCTCAAAAATTGATATACATATGAGTACATTAGGGTGATTCAAAAATTTTTTTTTTTCGATTGTTCGATTGGTACTCGGAAAAATAGTTCCCTAGACACCTCTAAGAAAGCCTCTCCAAATATCAGTTTTTAATTGTAACGGGAAGGTCCTCCTACATACAGTTTTCTATTTTTTCTTATTATCAGATAGAAAAATTTATATCTCGCTTCCAACTACTTGAAGAAATATCTTGTTCCTTATATTTTGTAAGAAATTGAATGCCCTAAAAAAAGGTCTTCTATGATTTTTTTGTAAACCCAACCGTTTAAACGATATTAACAATTAAATTTTGATTATTTTTGGGAAATATTTTTATTTCTTATTACTTTTATAACTCAATGAAAAAAAATTATTATGAATGATGTACCTCATAGGTTTTTGGAGAGGCTTTCTTAGAGGTACCTACATGCATACATAAATATACTCGTCTAACAACAAATAAACAATTGAAAGGAATTGTGCGCTTAAACGTTTATTAACATACGAGGTGTGTTCAAAAAGTATCGCGAATCGTAACTGACAGTTTTCTTCGATTGCAGAGGCGTGGTGCATCATGAGTTCTTGCCACAGGGAAGAACGGTCAATAAGGAATATTACCTGCAAGTTATGCGCAATTTGGGCGAAGCAATCCGCCAGAGACGCCCGAATTTGTGGAAGAACAAAAATTGGCTTTTGCACCACGATAACGCCCCTGCTCACACACATCGTTGCTTGTGCGCGACTTTTTGGCCAAAAACAACAAACTAATGATGCCGCAGCCACCGTATACCCCAGATCTGGCCCCCTGTGACTTTTTCTTGTTCCCTAAACCGAAGAGCCCCATGAAAGGACGACGTTACGCTTCTCTTGACGAGATAAAGACGGCATCGAAGGAGGAGCTGAAGAAGGTAAAAAAAAAATTATTTTTTGAAGTGCTTCGAAGATTGGAAAAACCGTTGGCACAAGTGTATAATATCTCATGGGTATTACTTTGAAGGGGACAAAATAGATATTCATGAATAAAAAAAAAAAACACAAAATTCGCGATACTTTTTGAACACACCTCGTACATATGTATGTATGTACTTTATTGTTCTTGTTTGATTCGAATAAATGTATTTACAATGTCGTCTTGTACGCCTTCATTCATGACTTCCTACTTGAGGACATATCTAATTGCATTTAAGTATTTTTCATTTTTACATACTTACATACAATAAAATAAACAATGTACGTGCACATGTACGCATCTATTTGTACGTACATATTTATATTCATAAATGAGAAAGGCATCATTTCTTGCAGATTAAATTTTGTGTCTGGCTTCTTATCGGCGAAAATAATTTTTTTCCACCAGCCATCTGTCTGGGGTAAAGATTATGCCGGATCTTGATGTTTTGTTGACACGTTTTTGACCAAATAAAATTGCACAAACATATTTGTACGACAAATAAATGCAATTTCGTCTTAATAACTGTGAAAATTATAATTTTATTAAATTATTCTCTCACTAATTAGCAAAATGAGACCAATTTTTGTTTTTTGAAAGCTCTACATGGACTGAAAAGTCATTTTCTAAACAATCAAAAAACGTTTTTTGAAATCTAGAACAATGCAGTTTTTGTATTGGTCCTCCTTCATATCGCGGCCGCTTTCCTACTTTCCATTTTCAGCTTCGCATTGGAAGTATTTTTCGTCGAGTTACATTTTGAGTTTTACTCGATCGCCCAACACATTTTCGAGTTATTTGCGGCCTTCCAGGAAGGTTACGACAAACAAATTCTTGTTTTGCCTAAGACAAGGATAGATATTTGGTATTTATAGGTACAAGAAAAAATCAGAAGCATCAATGCATCTTAAGAAAATTAACGAGCAAATGGATGTGCGTTAATATAAGTATCTGTACTTGATAGCCTTCATGACCCTTATCCCAAATGGTGGTGCGATGTTTGAATTGAAATCACACAAGTGCTGTTAAGAATATTTAATCTATGTAATGGGTCTCATTAAAACATAGACGCCTAAAAATCGAGGAACATTTCTAATAGATAATTACATGAAATGTTGACAAGCAAGAAGACGCTTAGTATTAATAACAGCAACATCGAAGGAGATGAGTGATATTTACATACAGGCATGTTACAGCTATGCACAGAGAAATATCACCCTTATTGATGCTGATATTTCAGTGTCAGTGTTTAGAGAAATAACACACTTGGCTGTTATTAATCATTTCTCATTTAAAAATCGAAAGTTGTTTAAGAAAGATTCTGATTTTGGTGTGGAATTTTAATTTGCATACATAAGTATATAACAAAAAAATTGTAGAGGCATACATTGTACTCCAGGAAAACGGTGCGTTTGGAAACGGATACAGTCCTTCTCAAATCGCAAAACGTTTTTTAAACGTCTGAAAGGCCAATCCTTAAACCGAAGATACACCAAGAACCGGTAAAACATGGTGGAGGTAGTGTCGTGGTGTGGGGTGAATTTTCTTGGTATGGAGGAGGACCGTTGATCAGATGGTAGAATGGATAAACAATGCAGATATTCTCATTTGAATCCATGCCTGTGAATTGGTTATTCATACATGAAAATGATCCGAAACATGCTTCTAGGGCAGTAAAATATTGATTATCTACCGAAATTATTGGTGTATTAGAGTTGCCAGCGCCAAAACTCGACCTAAACCAGCTAAAAAACCATTGGAATGATGAAAAAGTTAGGGACGCGTCACGAAAATCCAAAAATTCGGATGATATTTGAGATGGATTTGAGGAAGCATGATATTCCATTCCAAGCTGTCAAGCTGTCTTGAAAAGGCGGGGCCATACAGCAAAGTATTAACAGGGTAATGAGTAACATAGTAACTTGTTTACATTCTTTCATATAAAAGTTTATTTTTTATAGAATTCTGAAAGTATGCTATGCAGAAGAAATCGGTGAACGTTGAACAAAAAAAAATTTCAAAGGAAAATAAGTTGATTTAATTTAGTGTTTGTTCTTTTTTATAAGGCCATAATACCACATCTAAAGCAAGCTTCTAAAAATAAATATAAAACATTTTTAAAAATGTTGTAAGTGTGCTATTTTTTTGTGCATAGCTGTATGCATTATAAGTATGTTTCTATTTGAGTACGTATGTAACTTCGTCTCGCAGCATAGATGTTGGGGCGCGATTAAGCCAGGAGGTTTTAGTCGCGCGACATATTATACATAGGTCGGAGATCGCCTGATAACGGTAACTGTGAAACTATGTTAATATATGTATACCCAATATATGTACATATGTATGTATATATTTTGGTTTGTATGCACGTACGTCGTAAGTAGGATGTCTACGGTTCTTGACCTAAACGAGAGAAGCCAATTTATGTTACAAAACTTCTAGTCGAGCATTTCAGTGGCTTATGAACCATACACAGTAATTATTCATGTTACATGTGTTGCTAGACGAAAAAAATGTATGTAAATATTTATTTCAAAATCTATTAACATATTATTAATGTGAAAATATTTTGAAAACCACTGTAAAAATTTTTAGGAAGAAAATTGAATACTTTTCGAGTTGCACGTGATCACCGATGGTGCTAAAAAAGGTTCCACACTGGTGCAGTGATTCCGGTCTTCTACGTGAATAAAGAGTCTGTCTGGAAGATATTGTCTGCACTATATTTTATGGCATCAAAAATATTAAAAATACCAAATGCCGGTATTTAAAAAAAAAGTTGAATTTTAATCCAAAATTTTGTCGTTTTTGGAGCGCCAATATTCGATTTTTGATCAGACTAAAAAAATTTTAAGTTTTTGTATGGAGAACAATATTGAAAAATATTTCAAAAACAGCGAAAGCTTGGCGGCCGCAGTTCAAAAATTTCATACAAAATATGATTGGAGTCGTTTTTCACCTTGATGGGTTTGTTAATCGGCAAATTCGCGTGAACCCACATGTGATTATCGAAAAAATACATTCACAACGTGTCACTGTTTGGTGTGGATTTTGAGCTGGAAGCATAAATGGACCAAACTGTTTTTGGAAAATGAGGCTGGTCAAGCAATGACAGTTACTGGTGCTCGATATCGGGACAAGACAACACATGCGTTTTGCGAAAATTGGATGATATTAAGGGGTTAGGGGTAGTCAGAGGCACGAAAAATGAGAATTTTCAGTATTTTTTTTTTTTAAATCTTGTTATTTTACAAAAGTAGAAATATGGTATTATTATAGAATGTGTTGACTTGAAGTCATGAAAATTAAAAAAAAAAATGTACTTGCGGTGACAACTATAAATCTTTGGAGTTTCATCTAAAATCAATCGGACAAAAAAAATAGTTTTATAAATAGATAATCCTGGGCCTGATCGAAGGATTTTACTTCTTTTTTTTTCAAAAATTAACAAAATGGCGGCCTCAGGAAATTTTTGTCTAAATTTTTGGGAAAAAATTAACAGTTAATTGGTCTTAAAAAATTGAAATTTTTGAAGAAAAAACCTTCGATCAGGCCCAAGTTTATTATGTATTCTAAAAGCTGTGTAAATTTCATTAAAATCTACTGAGCGGTTTTCGATTTACAGTTGTCACCAGTTCAAAAAACATAGCTTTGAGAAAAACGCGTTTAAAGATTGTCTTTTTGCTTTAAAGTGCCCGAGCTCTCTTTGTTATTTGTCGAATAACTCAAAAACTAATTGTCGTATCAACATGAAATTTTCAGAGAATATTTTTAAGATATTACACTTAACGAAAATGCAAAAAAAAATTAATTTTTTGAAAATTCTGACTACTCCTAACCTCTTAATGTGGTCAATTCAACAAAATGATGGCACATGTCATACAGCCCCTAAAACCATTCGAGGTAGATATTTTCATGTCTAGTAGTCTATTGTTTATATGGTTATTTAAAACCACACGTCTATTGCAACAAGTCTACAACCACCCGTGTCGAAAAACTGGAAGCTGATATAGTATACATATACTTCAATAAGCTCTAAGAGGCCCTCTCATCGCAGTCTGTAATCGGTAAATAACCTACTGTGACTTTTTATTTGGCAGTAATTACTCTATTTAAATACCTAAATGTCTTAATTTCATATTGCCTCTACGATTTGACTATATTTATTTTTTAGTGTTTTATAATTATTTTCCCAATGCACTTCAATAGGCAACAAACATACGTACAGATTAATATGTAAGTATTCTCCACATATGTAGCTATAATATATATGTAATTGCAATATAAAACGCGTATGTAGATTAAAAAATCTTAGCATTAGATTAGTATTACTAAAAAACACTGAAAACAATATCGGCGTATTATTTTGCTACACAGCCAACAAAGTGATCACACAGTCATTATCAAGCTGCGGACAAGCGCGGATCAAGTGGAGCCAATCGAATTGAGCAACCAACCAGGAGCCATCTAAAAACAGCTATTCTAAAATCCCCACATCTACAACAATTTAGAGTGCCTTGATTTTACAAAAAAAATAATAATAATAATAAACATTTATGCGCTTACCTATGCAAAGCTGAGCCTGAAATAGAAAACTGGAAAAAGTTAATTTTCAATTTGTGTAAATTGTAAGTGAAACATTTCTTTATTTTATATAAATCAGTCGTTTAATTAAATATTGATAATTAAATATGTGAGCAATTATCTTAAAGGAAATTTAATGAAAAAAATTACCAAAACATAAACAAAATTCAAGTGATAATGGTAAGAGCAGCAAAAACAAGTGACAGAACAATATTGAACTGTGAAATTCGGTGACAGAAGTGTCGCTGTCGCCAAGTGGCAGAAATCTATAGAATATATGTGGCTTTCTTTCTTATATGAAAAAATATGCAAAAAAATCCAACTCCGCTGTCTTTCTTATCGCACACAGCCGGCACGCTTCATCGCGCATGTCTGCAGGCATTGCCCTGAAGACTGCACTTGCGCCGCAGTTGGCGCAATTCAACGGCAAGTGTGAAGGATCAGGCGATGCTGCATGCCCGGGTTCGATTACCAACTAAATATGTTATATATTTTCGTGTTTAATACAATATTTGTAACAATGGAGACTTTTTAAAAAGCAGAAAATTTTAATTTCAGCATAAAGTACGCTTTGCGAAAGCTGAAATTTATAAATAGTATAATGTTCGCAGATTTTATGAAACTGTGAATTTCAACGGATCCTCCGACTTACGTACTTCATCATGCCGATTAAAATTTGCAAGACTGTCTTCAACAAAGCTGTCGCCAATAACGGACCGGATGTTGGTTTCCAACTCGATTAAGCTGATTTATCAGTGTAGTTCATTGACTTGACTAACTTCCTCGAAAAGTGGTCTAACGGAGTTAAATCATATGACCCGTGTAAACAACAATTGCGAAGCCCAATGCTTGATATTGTTTGGTCACCAGAAAGCATGATGATTACACAAGCTATATAATTTTTGCTGAGAAATCAGCACTTGATATATTGTCGAGGAGATCCAAAGAGTTCCTTAAGTTTTAGCTGAACCACTCACTATTTATACTAATTTTGCTTTTATATTAAATTTCGAAAAATAATGGTTCAATAATACCTTAAAACCTTTATTTTGAATACTAGGGATTCTGAAGAATCTGTTCTGGATTATTCCTAATCAAAATATGACAATTTTTTCTTATTTCTATATCCTTTAAGTCAGAAATGTGAATCATCTTTGGTGGTGATTTGACAGAAAAGTAGAAATATAACACAAATAGGGTTTTTGGGACAAACACGATACCGAAAACATTGTTTGTTATTTATAGCATAAATGCATAATTAGTGCTTTAAGGTAGGCTATCTCGAGTCTAAAAATTGTTTTTAGCCCTCACATAGTCAATATGTGAACCCCAGTGCTTCTGGCTTGAATATTATTATTTCCATTGTGTAAAAAATGGGTTGAATCTATATATGAATATCAACAGGATTATGAAATGTTCTGTTACACACTTTCTTACTTGTTTCCTTTTCCTTTCTATGAATCAGCTGATTTTAGTGTTAATTTTTATTGCGAAATCAACAATATAAGTTAATTAAAACTTTTAGTTTACAATCTTATCACTATCAATAACAAAATATTTATAAATTTTTTTTTGTAATAAGTACTGCTCATTTCAAACGTAGCTATATGATGCTTGAGAATGATTTAAATTTTTAAATTCGTTAAACGTGTGTTAAATGGCGCTAATTTAAGGGCCAACTATTTGCATTTGGGGTTATCAATTATATACTTATGTATGTAAGATTAATTGCGATGATTTGACAACAAAAGTGTATGGGAGGCAAATTTAATCGTAATTATAATAACGGCTCAAAAATTCCCTTTAATATAACGAGAAAATAATTTAGAAAGTTTCCCTTTCAATGTATTCCAAATGTGGAAAGTTACAGGAAAAAACGCGGAAACACACTTTCTTGACAAGGAACAACGAAACAATTTTGTGATCTAAGCAAGAAGCTTGAATCAAAATATTGAACTCCTTGGTAGTTTTGCTGACGCCTTGATACCAAGTTTAAGACAACCGGAGCACCCAGTAGTTTAATAAAAAGTGGCTACAAATCAACTTTAGACACTCAGGGATATTTAAAGATTCGGTTCTTTGTCGCATAGGTCCTTCAGCCAATTAAACTCATCTCATTTTTTTTTATGCGGAAAACCATTAATATCACCTTAAAAAGTTGTCAGTTAATTCTGATCTTTATTTTTATTTCATGATTTTAGCTCTACATAAACTTTTTATAATCACTGTTTTTGTATAACCATAAAACTTTCTGTCTATTTTTCAACAAATTACGAATTTTATAATCAAAATTATTTAATAATTTACTATCAATTATTAATATCACAAGATAGTATCCAACATCATAAAAAACTGTTTAAATACTTTTGGCATTTGTGCGTTGAAAATAACAGTGGAATACTGACCGACTGCCTGGCTAACTTTGGAATTAAATGAAGAGTCTTGTTAACGAAAATCTGAGCTGATGGCGAAGTGATAATAATAACCATTATGTGTCCCTATAGACACCCATTGTGTAAATGTATTCGTACGTAAAAGTATTTTTACGTATTCGGGAGTGATGACGTCGAGACCTCTGTCAATAAAATGCAATAGGCGTGAATGTGCTGATTAATGAAATTTCATTTTTCCGGAACGCATTATATCTATGTATGTACTATATGTGCTAATAAGAGGCTGGCTCAAATGATGCATGAAGGTTTTAATCTAGGGGTTACGTACGTTTTTAAACAATTTTTTTTTCTAAAATATTTTAAAATAAAAAAAAAAAAATTATTAGACAACAAAGTTTCGAGAAAAAAGTGTTTAAAGATTTAAGTGACTATATAGCTAACCTCGAGCGCATAAGTTCTCAAGGCTGCATCTTTAAAACTATTACTTGGATCAACTTGAAAACTTAGGACAATATTCTAGAGGTGTTTTAATTTAATAAGACAGTAAAAAAATCGAATTTTTGAAACCTGTAAACCCATGGAGCCAATGAAGGGGTTAGGCGTAGGCAGAGGCACAAAATTTTCAGTATTTTTTTTTTTTTTTGTTATTAAATCGTGTTATTTTACAAAAGTAGTAATATGGCATTATTGGAGAATGTGTTGACTTGAAGCCACAAAAATTTAAAAAAAAAAAAAATTTAATTTCCAAAGTGTGTAGACCCTGTTCCAAAAAAGGTACTTGCGGTGGCAACCAAAAGTCCATGGTCATCTAAATCAATCGGACAAAAATAATTAGTTTTATAAATAGATAATCCTGGGCCTGATCGAAGGAATTTTTTTTTCAAAATTATGAAAATGGCGGCCTCAGGAATTTTTTTTCTCAATTTTTGCGAAAAAATCAACAATTAATTGGTCTTAAAAAATCGAAATTTTTGAAAAAGAAATCCTTCGATCAGGACCGAGTTTATTATGTATTCTAAAAGCTTTCATTTCATTAAAATCTACTGAGTGGTTTTCGAGTTACAGTTGTCACTCAAAAAAGATAGTTTTGAGAAAAACACGTTTAAAGTTTGTCTTTTTGCTTTAAAGTGCCCAAGCTCTCTTTGTTATTTATCAAATAACTGTTTCAGAGAATATTTTTAAGATATTACACTTAACGAAAATGCAAAAAAGAAAAACAAAAATTAATTTTTTGAAAATTCTGACTAAGACTAAGATAGACTAAGAACTGCTGAATGTTTAATAACAGTTTCAAAAAAATCCTCAAATTTAAATAGAGTTGCCTCTAGTGATGAATAAAACTTAAAATTAGCATTTTGGTGAAAAAGTAGTTGATACCAAACTTTTTTACGGCGACTTTTATCAACACTTAATCATCAAATGATAAATTTTACGATTCGGTCTGTTTTTTCAACCTTCGTCTATCACCAGTCTTGTTCTGCCTTTGTACCTTCTTGGTTTAGTCACACTGTAAAAGTGTGTTTACAACCGGCAAATGACGAAAGGCGCACAGTCAGCTAGCTATTTGATCATCATTGGCAGAACGTTCGACGCATTATCGGCGGGGCCAAAAAAACACTTGCTTATCATTGTAAACGAAAACGCTTGTTTACTTAAGAATATACTTTGCGCAATGTTTTTGGTTGATTTTTGTTGTTGCATTATTATGTTGTAGGGATTCGAGTGTTTGATTGTCTCCAGAAAACTACTGAAACATACACACGGAAATATTTATACTCATATATGTGTATATGTATGTGTATGAGTATGTATGTATGTGTATGTATGTATGTGTATGTATGTATGTGTATGTTATGTATTAAAGTCTGATAATACAGAACTTAAGCATCAACGGTATTTTTAAGCAACCAAATGCGATAAGACAACATCAAGAGGGGCTATCCTACATAAAGCGGCAAATGCAACTGTGTGCGGGTATAAAAGTGCATATGTGTGCGTTGGTATGTTGATGTCAGTCTTATAAAAGGTCACTGATAAAAACACTTTCTTTTTCAATACTTCTTCGATACTGATAAAACTGGACAAATGCAGCATAACAATTTCGGGTTGAGTGCAATTTTAGTCGGTTTCCGAAACGTTGCGGTAAAGGTTTAGTCAGAATCGCTTTACAATATAATAAAATGCAATAAAATTTCTGAGAACATTTTAAGTCAACTTTGGAAAAATGTGTTGCAAAGTTATTGGTTAGTTATTTGTAGTTTTCTATAATTGAAACGCAGTGTGTGCAGTGTATAACGAAATGCAAGTGATCTAATATTTTTTTTTAATGTATGCAAAACTAAAACTATTAAAGTAATAGCAAAATAATGAGCATTGATTTTAAATTTAAAAATGCAAAGAAGGCGCAAACTCATAATATTCAAAACAGTTTGCAAAGTTTTATACAACAAAAAAATTACAATAAAAGTTAAATATGCGAATTTGTGCGCAATGACAGATTTATTACTATATAAGTGGCAAAATCAAGCACTTTCACTTAGAAGAAAGAAAAATTATAATAAAATGTAAAACAAAAGTAGAAAAAAACGTTAACTGCGGTTGCATCAAAACTTTAATACTCTTCACAAAATATTTCCCAATACGAGAACCTGATTTTGATCCTTCAGTTTGTATGGCAACTGTATGCTATAGTGATCAGATCTGCACAATTTGTTTGCAGATTGTGGAGTTGCCTGAGAGAATGACATATGGCAATTTTTTAGAAATATCTTCTCAAGCAAAAAAATTGTCCATATAAAGATATGATTTTAATAGTGGTCTGGTCTCGGTGGTTCCCAAAACAGCAGCTTTGCGAAGTTTCAGATCGATATCACAAAAACTGAGGGACTAATTCGTTATTATAAAGATATACTACTATAAGCAAAAAATAGTAGACTTTGTTCATAATTTTAAAATTCGGAATTTAGACTTCATTCAGGAAGAATGAATGTAGTATGCAACGGTGCATTAACGTGGTGCAAAAACAAGAGTTGTGGCCCATAATTTCGGCCTCTTTTTACGATTAGCTTCGCGCAAACGACGCATAATACTCGAATAGTATTCCTTGTTGACAGTTTGGTCGGTCGGAAGGAATTCGAAGTGTGCCACACCTCGATAATCGAAAAAAATTTGTCAACATAACCCTGATTTTTGACCTGCTTTGACGTGTTTCGGCTTCGGCTCTCCTTTGCCACCATATTCGGACGATTGATCATCAGTTTCCGGGTCGTACGCATAGATCTAAGAATCATCGACAGTAATAATAAGTTTCATGACATTCTGGTAGTCGGAAAGCATGGTATCACAGTAACTAAAGCGACGGTGTTCCTCCAAAAAAGTTAGTGATTTTGGAACCAATCGTGTCTTCACTTTTCTTAGGCCCAAATGGTCTTTTAAAAAGGTTTTACTGATTCTTCCGATATTCCAACAGTACCAATAAGATCTCTGGCTGTAAATCGTCAATTCTCAAGCACCAATTTTTTTTATTTTATTGACGTGTTGATTATCAGTTGATATTCATGGCCGTCCTAGACGTGGTTCGGCGACAAGGTGTGCTCGTCCCTTTTTGAATAATTTGTACCAACCAAACACACTTTCTGGCGGCAAACAATTATCACTGAAGGCCTTTTCCCACATTCTGAACATTTCGGCAGCAGAAATTTGATTCCGCACACAAAATTTAATAGTAGTTTCTTATTGAATAATTTCCCTCATCGTAAGAATCGCCGAATGCTCTTTAAGTACTTCAAAAGGACAAGCCTATGTTAAACAAAAATGATTATTTTCTTGTGACACTCGGCACAGATGTTACTGACAGTCATACCAACAGGAAAAAAAAAATATTTCGAACAATGGGTTTTTACTCAGAATTTAAATTAAAAAGTCTTACAATCTTTTGCCCACAGCAGCACATACTTCTATATAATATAATTTATAGTGTCTCGAACATTGCCTTCTGACTTCAAACTTCCTGTCTGTCTAACTTAATATACTTTGTTCAGTGTAAAAAAATTTCCCATTTCACAAATGAAAAAATATATATTAAAAACAAAATAAATACAACAAAAATATAAAAATTTAAAAAATAACAATAATAAAATAAAATATAAAAAAATATACATAAATTGTTATATAAATTTATATATTACGAAAGTAAATAATATCAGCATTATTGTTTAAAAACCTGTCCAAATTACTGAGATTTTTATAGCGCTCCGTATTTACATTTACTTAGACCCGGCAACAAAATATAACACAATTTTTTTAGTGTTTCTGACGTGACTTATAACCTAAACTGTCAAAACATTTTCTAGTGTCTGATTAGCAAGCTTATTTATGCATGCCTTGCACATACATACATATGTATATACTATCAGAAATAGTTTTCTAGAAAATCAAAATTATTGAAAAAACGCATAATGTATTGAAATATGTTTATCAAGTGAAACTAAAAAAACACAAAATATTAACATGTCAAAATAAATACAATTATTGCTAGCTAACTTGTGTCTTCACATTTTTATATATTTTTTTATTATAATGCATAACAATTGCTGACTAGCGAATATGCTGTTGAAGCTCTCATTTAGAAAGTATCAAATAAATAACGTTCGCGATCTAACCGTGCGATTCTGTAACGTGAGACAGTATCAAGTCTCTAAATTTGAGATTTTGGGTTTGAGCCAATTTTTGAGACTTGAGACGATTTTGCTATTCTGTAAGTGACAGTCTCAAAATCTATTACATTTCATTATTCAGAGATGTTTTTACACTTGAATGATAATAAATATGTCGATAACAAATATTAACATTTCTATAACATGGTCAAAAAACATAATTATCAATAAAAATAAAAATATGTGTTTACCTTGTTTCATAATATTTACGAAATTTATGTAAAATTTATTTATTTTTAACTTTTTCGTGTTTGAATTGCTTACAAAATGTAAAAAAAACGACAATCGATTAATATATATGATAATCTCTATTCAGTACATTGAAAATGCCAGCAAGAGTTCTTTTTAGTTTTGTGACCAGCTAACAACCAGGTCTCAATATTTTGAGACTAACGGTAGAGACTGTTTAGTGAATAGTAACTAGTATCAAATTGATACTTTGTCTCAAAATGTCTCAAATAGAGACTAGAGACTGGTTACAGAATCCCGCTATAAGTCTCAAACTTCGCGAACTTATTTATGAGCTTTTCTTTATTCGTCGGTTGTCGGGTTTCATTTTACTGGATTAGCTGCGCACTTCTAACGCAAGGAGAGATAATACCTAAGGAATAAGTAGATTAAGAATTTATCTTAAACTTATGAAGGGAATCGCTGTTTGGATATTATAGAACTGCTGATTACA
This sequence comes from Bactrocera correcta, assembly GCA_027475135.1. Classification (NCBI taxonomy): domain Eukaryota; kingdom Metazoa; phylum Arthropoda; class Insecta; order Diptera; family Tephritidae; genus Bactrocera; species Bactrocera correcta. The sequence continues at coordinate 56,442,685 of CM050327.1, forward strand.
GTTGAGAAAATAAAGTATTTTTATAAGGGTAATATATTCTGTATGGTGTCTTCAGGAAATATTGGCTCTGGCTCTCGAAATTTCTTCAAAATTATAATTGTTACTTTTATTCGACTGTTATCAAGATATTGACAATATCTATTCTAAACCAAACATAGGTGAATTTTAAGTTCAGCCAACCATTAAATACAGTTACAAATAATAAGCTTAAAAAACGGTTGAAAAATACTAAGATAAAAACATACCTTGAACAATAGCGAGGAATTTTTTTATTATTTTTTTTATCCATTTTTAGCATTGAGATATTTAACCTTATGAAAAGCTGGTCGACTTATACAGTGCAAAGTTAGGAAGCAGGACGGAGATCCTCATATAAGGTGGTTACGGGAAGATATGGGTCATTCCAAGCATCAGAGATTGTATATGTGTTCAGTTTTGCATGGGAAACTTAAAAAAATCGTACGTGTATCCTTTGTAAAGTCAAATAAACTGACGTTCTATGCTCTTAAAGTTGAGACCACTGACTTCGAATTTCGATAGTAAATGTGAATAATTAATAATGTTGTTGCATCGTAAATCTTTCCACAATGAAATGGCAAATCTTACTGAAGAGTAAGGTCAAAAGACCGGGAAAAAATATGGCGACCCTATCGGTCTACTTTTGTAGTACCTTATTGAAAAACCCTATACTATAAGAAATAGGCGAGGTTCTAATCCATTTATGAACTAAGATGACCTAATGTTTTATGCAGATGAGTTGAAATTAGTCTAGTGGCTGGTGAGATTTGAAAAACCCATAGGCGTAACTGTGAATAAAGCCATATACCATATTAATTCTAGGCATATCAACACTAACCCGAACTTTAACTTTCTGAAGGGACTAGTTTTGAATATAGATTTGAGTATATGGGTGGTGAGAGCGCAATGTTGCTTCCAAATTACCAGAGAGGACCTCAATAGTTTATGAGTTACGCACATTAAACATACTAGGCCCGTGTTGTATCCAATTATACAAACCATTCTAGTTTAACTGCTAACTGAATTATAGTACGTTTTATATCTACAAAATAATTACATGTTGACAGAGTTACATATTACAGAACTATGAAATTCTTCGATAGCTTTAAAGCATTTCTAAATCCTTTAAATGCTTTACAATGTTTATCAAAATTTTATTACAATTTTTCAAACTTTGAACTGTAATAGAAGTTGTGTAATTAAACAACAGAAATGTGATACACACACACACAGATAATTCTACAGAAGTTGTACAACCATCCACTTACGAATGTATGTTAAATAACCTGATAATTAATGCCTTTCTTAAATATCACTGCTTTTTTATTGCTGTTATTCAAATAAAGTTTGTTTACGTTTATACTACTCGTAAAAAATATTGTAAGTTATGACTCTTTAATAGACCAAATGGTTGTAATCGTCGCAGTGATTTGATAACAAATTGTGCTAGTATTAATTATAGCCAAGAGGTAGTGTCGAAAGCGTTGAGGGGACCTCCAAATAAATCAATGCAACAATGAATGCTACGCTTCATAAACATAGGTTGCCACACATGTTATTCATTGAGAATATTACAATACAACAAAACTGTTATTATTACTACTCGAAATACGTAATACGTCCATTCAGTTGAAACTCCAGTTTGCCTTAATGAAATATTCATTTGCATGAATTCCAAAGTAATTAAGATTATTTACGACCATATGAACAGTTTTAATTAATTTGAATAGAACAAATATATGTAACATATACAAGAATAGTATATTGTTATACTCTCGTTTTTATATGGAGTTTTTTATATAATTAGAATTTTACGGATTTAGACGGTGACGAAAGCGATGTTTTGCAATGAAATATCGTCAGTTGACTTGAAACTTTATTACCTCATAGCTCGAGGCTTTGAAAAATAGAGAAGTGAAATGAATTGTGTGATACAACACTTTTTAGTAAGAAATTCAGCAATAATAGGGGATTATGAATTTCCGGTACGTATACCATCTGATCAATGATAAATTTAAGTCAGACCGCTACAAGCTGCTGCGAATCGAATTCGAATCGGTACAACTTCTTTTATGTTCTAATGTTCGTATGAAGGGGGTATTCTACTCTAGAATTTTGAAAAATTCGATTTTTTTTCATATATTTAAAGTTTAGACTTTCAAAAATATGACCTTGGAAAGATTTTTCTAAATTCGACTTATTTTCGGAGATACAGCCGATTTTGTGAGGTGGCGTCCGTGTTCACTAGAATTGTCTTCTAAACTTTAAACTCGTTTTTCTCGAAACTACTTTTTTCCACACGGTACCGACACTATCTCAAGTTCGATACAACCGATTTACTTGAAATTTTGTGTAAACCTTCTTTATATAATCCTTTATCGTTCCTACCAGCATCGTGTCAAAATTTTTGTTTTCAATATTTAAAAAATCAGGAATTTCAAAAAATAAGCGTAAAAAATGATTTTTATTTTCAGGCAGTCGCCATTTTTCAAAAAAAATTTCCCGGACTATAGCAGCATCCTTAATGATTAAGAATTTCTTTTGATTTTTTTTTTTAGACCAGCATTAGAGTCAGGATCAATGTCACCAGGATGCGATATTTTTTTTTGCACCTGTCTCTCCTCCCCTCTAATTATTTTAATTTTTAATATTTTTTTGTAAAATTTTTTTTTCTTTATTCTTAAGATATCAATAAAAACACCATAAAAAATGGATAGCAAAAATATTTTTGGTTTTTTTTTTTAATAAAATTCAAAAAAAAGCCCAAAATTTGATTTCTAGAGTAGAATACCGCCTCAAGTTGGATCTTCATATACGAGTATCTACGACGCGAAGAGTTTGTCTGGGATTTTTTACCATAAAAAATATTAACAACGGGTTTGCTTGAAATTGCGTGTTTAAAACGCATTCGAAATAGTTGAAATAGCTGCAGAAGTATTTTGGAAAGTCCACTTTATCACCTACACAAATATTTGGGTGACATAAAGCATTCATTGAGGGTCGTGAAGCTATCGAAAAATTGGTTCATAGGAGTTATCCAGCAACCATCCACTGACGATAAGATCGAAAGTGTTAAAGTAACAGTGTGAATCGCCGTTTTGGCAGCAGACAGATAGCAGAGGATATCAACATTACTTAAGAATTCACTCAACACATTTGGTTAATGTTTTGGGTATCAAGCGTGTCAATACTAAATTCGAACCAAAAGAACAGAGTTTGAGCAAAAACGACATCGAGTAGTGGTCAAAAAAGAGATACTTGACAACGTAGCTGAGAACCCTACATTTATCAAACGCATCAATACCGGTGACGAGAGTCTGAGGTTTATAACAAAAATGTAGAAAGTTGGATTAAGCGTTGACATGGCTTCATTGGTTCCGGAGCCTATTTTGAATGCGCTAATAAAGATTTGTATTAAAAAAACGTAAAAATCTAATGTTTTTTGTCAATTCAGATCAAATTTGAACAGTGAGGAGCCCTTTTTCAATGGCATTGTCAGTATTAGGAAAAATCATGGCACTTTCTACGATCCCCCGTGCAGTTCGAAATATTTGATAACATAGAAATAAATCTTTATTGTCAAAATGAACTCTTCTAAACAGTTTTAGAAAGTTTTCAACGATTTCAAGTAATTCCACTGAAATTACAAATTAATTTTTTCATAGTGAAATTGAATGGATAATTTTTGCTTAGAAATCTGTTGTCAACAACAAAATAAATATTATAAAATTAAATTAAATTTCTGGGCTTTACAACTTCTCTATCATTTTACAGCATTTGAATTTATATTTATATTTTTTGCAATTTCAGTTTCGGCGAAGTTCGCCATAGCAATGATGCCGAGCAAAAACCGACGCTTCATATTCAACATAGTTGGATTATGTCTAGTCATACTGGGAATAGGAAATGTGTTATTTGGTGAAAATATGTTAAACAAACTCTTAGAGAAGGTGAGAAATTACGAATTTATACATATATCAATTTAATTATTGTTAAGTTTTTTAAATTTAAATTTGAATTTTTTTTTTTAATTTTTCTTTGCTTGAAAATGGGTTCCAAAAGAATCATAACGATAAAAATGACAAATATTTTATATTTAAATATTTTGTTTATTAAATAATTAGATACAAAATAAGGTGTTTAACTTACTGAAATATAAAATAAATATTTTTTAATAAAAATTACATCATATTTTTTTTCTAGGAAATGACTCTACGACCCGGTTCAAAAATATTCGAATTATGGAAAAAACCACCTATGAAACTAACTTTAGATTTCTACCTATTTAATTGGACAAATCCACAAGATTTTCAAAATCGTGATATAAAACCAAAGTTCGAAGAACTAGGGCCATATCGCTTCACCGAGGTGCCACACAAAGTCGATATCAAATGGCACACACAAAATGCATCAATGACTTATAAAAAACAAAGCAAATACTATTTTGATGCTGCGAACAGTAAAGGACAACTGGATGACAATATAGTGACACTCAACTCGTTGGCGGTGGTGAGTAGCGCTGCTTGAATTTAAGCCAAACAAGTCAAATGATCATTTATTTTTTTCGCAGTCACTTGCAGCTAAAGCGAAACGCTGGAGTCCGTTACGTCGTCGCGTGATCGATATTGCTTTAAATGTCTATAACGGTGATATTTCGATAACGAAGTCAGTGAATGAGTTACTATTTGAGGGTTTTGATGATGTGCTCTTGAATATGGCCAACTATTTGCCGACTTCACTTATAGATGTGAAAGTGCCGTTCGACAAATTCGGTTATTGTTACCCGGTAGGTGCTTTTGTGTGTTATTTAAGAAAGTTTTTCGAAAATTTAATATTTATTTTCTATCTTCAGCGTAATTACAGCGCTGACGTTACAGGCATATACAATATACACACCGGCGCTGATGATATGCGAAAATTCGGACAATTACACACCTGGAACTATCGCGACACGACACGAGCATACGCACCCGAATGTGCTAAGGTCTACGGCTCGCCAGGCGAATTCCAAACATTATATCTGCAGCCACACAAGCCGGTGAATTTCTTTTTATCGGATGTCTGTCGTACAGTTACAATGGATTATGTGCAAACGGCGGAGGTGGAGGGTGTTAAAGGTTTCCGGTATGAGGGTGGCAAACGCATGGTTGATAACGGTAAATAATATGCTTTACTAATTTTCGAATCCATTTATTATATTTTAATTTTCCGATTTCAGGCACTTTATATCCCGAAAATGTGTGCCATTGTAATGGAGAGTGCGTGCCATCCGGTTTAATGAACATAACATCATGTTGGTTTGGGTCACCTATTTTTCTATCCTACCCACATTTTTACGATGCGGATCCATCTTATCTCAGTGAAGTCGATGGCTTAAAGCCCGACAAGCAAAAACACGAACTCTACTTGGTGTTAGAGCCGAGATCAGGCTTGATGTTGGAGATGTCGGCACGCCTACAGTCTAATATACTGGTTGAACCGGTTTCCGATTTTAGGTAAGTAAAAAGAGACTTCAAAATTTCAAAAATATAAAATAAAAAATTTCGTCTATCCATTGATGGTTTTATGCAGATTGTTCCGTGATAAGCGACGCATATTCTTCCCGCTTTTTTGGTTCGAAGCTCGTACGCGCATCTCACCACAGCTGTCGGAGGAGTTCAAATTATTACCGCGTGTGTTACTAAGTCTACAAGTATTTGGCGTTATCAGCATAGTAATTGGCGTGATAATGCTGGTTTGGTATCCGATTAAGTTGCACTTACAGAATCGTCTTATACAACAAATAAAAATCAACAATTTAGACACACAAACCCATCACATTGTGGGCAAAGCCATATCAATGCAACCGGAGAATGCGCCGCTGTTGGTGACATCGGTGCAGGCGAATGAGAAAATATTAGAAAGAGCCGATACACAGCTGTCGGAATTCAGTATAGAAGCGAGCACGAGCTCAACAGATCGCAGTTCAATGCAATCGACAACGAGCTCAACATGATTAGCTTTTAATTGTAGTGGGTTCCTTAGTAGTTATAAGCTTGTGTGGAAAAAACTTAGTTTTAGTAGCAGTTATTAAGCAATATATTTTATAAAATTGAACTATCAATTACTCAGCTACACATATGTATGTATGTATGTACAAGTAAGTATGTAAAGGCGATTTTATACAAAATATTGTAGTGATTATTCATTTATGAGTGCCCTCATTTTCATAAACATAGTTTTATGTGCGTGACTTTGTGAAGCTTTACACAAAATTAAGTAGACATGTATTGTCTAGTTCTAGTTCTTTGGCATTTTTAGTGGTTAGTTTACAAAAAATCTACTCCATAATTTTATATGGCTTTTTGTAATGATTTGTTTTTGGTCTAGGTTATTTTTTATATATTTTATATTTTTATAAACCAAAAATTATTGTTAAAATTTTTTTAGAAAAAAATAAGAAAATAAACATATTAAATTTGATATGTTAAAAAAAAAACGAATTTTTAATTTTTATGCATGAAATATTAGAAAAAACATGTACAGAAGTATATACAGTAATTCGAATGTTAAAAAAACGAAAATCAAATTTCTCGATATTGCGTCCAGTTATTCTCAGGTAACTAATCTAAAATGACGCTTTCTCTGTTATTTTTGTTTGCAATGGAAAAAAGTGAGTTTCGTGTTTAGAAAAAACATTGCTTTCTGGTGATGGAAAAAACACCCCCGAAGTAATGCAATCGAAGTGGAATGGCAAATCTGCTTCAGCAGAGTTCAGTTTCACTTTTCTGAATATCGTCGTAACTGTGTCGGCGTATACGATGCCAACCTTTTCATGTTGAGTAGTTAGTTAAAATCATTGGGATCTCAAAAAAAGCGTAGAACATATTATTCACAATTTTTTACAAAGGAGAAAGATTTTGCGATAACTTTGCGTTTTTTAACATCCAACCAAGAAACGTGAAGGATGATCTGACAGATATTAGACGCAATAAGAATGAATTTGAGGCAATGCAAGAAACGTGGATGCATCATAACACACCAGAGACAAATTGGCAGTCCGCTAAATATTTGTTGCTTGAAGATTGTCGTAAAAAACGGCCAAAAACACAAGAGGAAAAGTTTTTGTCACTATTTTTTGAGACTCGCATTGAATTTCATTGATTGACTTGAACACCAAAGTTAGAACCAATTCATTGTCCAAAGACTTTTTATTTCAAATAGTAAATGATTCCGCCAATGGACTTCTTAAAAGTTGAGAGAACATTGATAGTAAAGGCTTCTGGTGGAGGAGTGCACATTCGGAAACTTTCCATAAGCTCAAGGGCTTCCTGACCACTGCGTCGTCTCTCAAGTGGAGGTTGTTGTAGCAGTAAATCTACTGCTCTGGAGTGCAGCCTTCTTCAGAGTGGTGACTATCCACTCCGATAGTAGGGCAGCCTTATTAGCCTTGAGTTCGCTGAATCTGCGCTCAAAACTATTGAACGGATGTCCACAGGTAATAGGTAGTGCTAGTTGTCTCTAGCATCGAAATATTTCATTACTATACTGGTTTGTGTGCCTGGTCACAGCGGTATCACAGGACACTGTGAGCTGATGAGCTTGCAAGGACAAGCACTTAAGTCTCAATAACAGCGGAATGAGAACGGGTAGGAGCTCTTTTGGCTTCCTGGCGCTTACATACATCAAGTCAGCAAGTGCTGGTCGGCCACCAGCGGCTTTACGGTCACAAGGTCCTTCGGACTCAAGGTAAATCGCAGAAGATGCAGGGAACTCTTTGCTCTTAGTAAAGTAGAAGTTCTGAGTGAATATCTTACCGGATGTCAGCTACATCAGCTGTTTGAAAGAAGATGAGATAGTAAAAGTGTCGACATTTTCTCCTTGCATGTCCCCTTTTTGCTAGATCAAAGCAAAAACACCTCCGATGTCATACATTTAGACATCCAGGTGAAAGAGCGGAAATAGAAATAAAATGCCTGAGCAGATTTGTGATAGGTTCAGGACGTTTTTGCCGGCTGCTGATATCCAACTGCAGAAGTTTTTTTACTTGGCATCGCAAGGGCCTGTATATAATAGATTACGTGTGATCCCCATGCAATTCTAAGGAATCAGCCATTTCAACCTAACCTAAAGATAGAATGTATCAGTATTAAATATATTTCGAGAACTTCATTAGTATGCTGGTCTGTGAAGGGAACTAGGATTTGCCAGAGAGACCAGACATTTTCGTGAGAAAGAAAAAGAGAGTATTCAATACGCAATACAAAAAACTTACTGTTATTTAAATAGTAAATTAAGCAAACAATTTTACAAAAATTATGAATTATATTGAGCAAATACATTAACATTTAAGCATACATGAAATATGTTTCGCTTAACAGAGTTCCATGCTGTTAGCTGTATACATAGTGTCAAAACATGCTGTTAGCTGTATACAGAGTGTTAAAACGAGTGCTTTGCTACTGTTAGTAAGTTTCAGTGCTCTCAAAAGATTATGCCGGCGCTCTTATTAATACCAATTCATATTGATACTAAGTCGACATGTTCACACGTTGCTTGCTTAATGATTTGATTGCTTTTTTGTTATAATAAATAAAATGTCGTTGCTCTTTGAACAGTAAATTAAAGCGCGTATGACTTGCAAGTCCCATAGTTACTTTTCTTGACACTTTTGTAAATATGTTTGCCATACTTTTGGTAGACAAGGCTGAATTGAGCGAGCTTTTTCAATGTAGTTAATGTACATATCGCCTAGACCATTAAAGGTTACAGTAGCCAAAATCGACAGTGTGATGGATGAATGGAATGTGAATGGATGGAATCGGATGATAACTTCGCCCACTCCCCATATAACGGTACTGTTAAGAAGTACTAAAAGCGCGATAAATCCATAACTATATACCTAGAGACATTAAATTTTACTTCCGAGATGGTATTGAAGATCTTCATACGTTCCGTTGTAAAAATTGAACGATGGGCATGGCGCCGCCACTTTTAGATAAAATCACATATCTCAGGACCTGTTCGACTGATTTCAACCAAATTCTAACATTTTTATATCACAGGCCGAAAATAGGCGAAATCGCACTGCAACCACGCCTACTTCCCACATAACACAATTTTAATTCTATCTGACTCTTTTCTTTCCAGTGTTCAAATCAAGAAGCTATTAATATAACGGGTTAAAACTTTACACGAATAAAGCCCCTAGCGTATGCCAACGTATGACCATAAATAAAACCGATATTGTTCAATCCCCTAGGTATGGAATATTTGGACCCCAGTACCGTAGTAGAAAGCGTGTTTTACTTGCGAACAGTGTATCGTTGTGCCTAAAACGGACAACATTAGGCGAAAGGTTTCTACAAAGTTTAAACTGACTCCAAACTGCCGAAATGCAAACAACATTTGTGTATATTAAAAATATTGGCTTCTCATTTTCGAGGACTTGCATTGTCTTAAAAATATATATTTTTTTATGTAAACTTAAGTTTTCTAGGGCATTAAGCTCATTCGTAAATATATGTATGTATATATATTAGTAATAATAATGTATGTATACATATAGAAAAAAAAAACCATACATATGTGTTAAAAAAAAATCGTCTGACGTTTGATTTTTACGAGTTAAAAAAACGGCAGACTGATTAAAATTGATCGGTACATGTGATCAAGATAAATAATACATTAATTTCGGTTTCGAAAATATATGGCCTATATGATATATGTATGTATGTATATATCTAACTAGGAACACTGATGACGGTTTTTATACTTTCTATGTACTAATGTGCCCAAAAAATAAGGTGACACTGTATTTATTTTGAAAATTCTTTATTTATTCTTCCAAATCAATTTCATCCCCTTCAAAGTAATCCCCTCTCGATGCAATGCACTTATGCCAACGGATTTTCCAATCTTCGAAACACTGGTTGTAGTCACTTTCCGGGATGGTCTTCATTTGCCGGCCCCTTGAATCTCCTCTATCGTATAAAAGCGGTGTCCCCGGAGCGGTCTTTTGAGCTTGGGGAACAGCCAGAAGTCCCACGGGGTCATACGGTGGTTGCGGAACGATATGGGTTGAGTTTTCGGCGAAATGATCGCGAATTATGAGGGCAGTATGGGATGGTGCATTATCGTGGTGTAAAAACCAAGAATTGTCTTTCCACAAGTCCGGCCTTTTTAGGCGGATAGCGTTACGCAAACGACGCATAACGTTCAAATAATATTCCTTGTTGCCTTTTTGACCGGTTGGAAGGAATTCATAATGCACAACACCACAATAATCGAAGAAAACAGTCAACATGACCTTGATTTTTGAGCGACTTTGGCGCGATTTTTTTGGTTTCGGCTCTCTTTTGGCACGATATTCGCTCGATTAATCGGTTGTTTCGGAGTCGTAAGCATAGATCCAAGCCTCATCGCCAGTTATAATGCATTTCATGACACCCTAGGGAGTCGGAAAGCATCGTTTCACACACTTCAACGCGACGCCTTTATTTTCCCAAAAAAATTTAATGTTTTCGGTACCAGTCGAGATTTGACGCGCTTGAGGACCCCAAAAAATCCTTCAAAATGGTATTGGCTGAGCCTTTCGATATGCCAACTTCATCAGCAAGGCCTCTAATTGTTAATCGACGGTTTTCCAACACCAAATCTTTGATTTGTTGAACGTGAGCTTCATCGATTGAGGTTGATGGTCGCCCTGGACGCTCTTCGTCTTCGACACGTTCGCGGCCGGCTGGAATCCCCTATACCACTTGTAAACATTTTTCTTAGACATAGCCTCATGACCAAAGGCTTTCTGCACCATCTTCAACGTATCCGCAGCAGAAAGTTGATTCCGTAAACAAAATTTAATGCAAATTCTTTGCTCAACAAATTTTGACATCGCAAAAAACGAAAAACTCACTTTTAGCAGCTCACAAAACGACACGTATCTCAAACACTAATAAATATTTTGACAAGAAATTTGACATAAATGTGACTGACAGTACTACCAACCTAAAAAAATAATTCTCAAAATCCTTCGACGCGCGCAGTTTAAATTCAAATGTCACCTTATTTTTGGACAATATAAATCATTAGTTCAACGGTGATCACCATGATATAGGGTTAGGTACTGAACGAACCCAGGCGTTTATAAGCACAGTGAACAGATTTATCTCTTCAAGTTTATAATTATGATTTCTCTTTTTTCGAATTTCACAATTGAAGTTATTGTATCACGATTTTTATCAGCACTTACTTAGTATACGTATGCAAGTACTATTTACTCAACTTGACGTAGAAACTGTGAATTATGAGCTCTATCTGGCTACGTCAGGTGTCTACATGGTTTAAAGTAAGATTTGGATGTGTGTATTTGTTATAACCGGCTGAGTTTAAATTACAAGTGAATATCTTAAAATAAAATAAATAAAGTTCTAATCTAATATGCTGATTTTTTCCACAATGCCATTAAATTGCACTAGATAACAGCCTTTTATTATTCTCTAATATTTGCCTTTCTCAATAAAACATCGTACGATTATCAGGAGACGACATGCATATACATAAATACATACATATATTCGAACAGATACCATATCAGAATTCTTGTTTTCGTAGAATATTATAATATATTTTTATACAATAATATACCATAAATAAAATTTTCCTTGCTTTGCTGTGCTAAACTACGGTGTGTATTTGAATATTCTTCTGTAAAAGTAGACCCCAGCAGTTTCATCTTCCCTCTAAACTCTAAACTCATTTTCAAAGTTCCGGAAACCCATAAGATGTGAGAGCATATTTTATGATACGCAATTTATCCAAAAGCATTCAAAGGTTTTCCACTTATCAATTTTGAAGCAAAAGACACTTGAAGTACCATATAACGGGTGATCCAAGAGGAGGTACATTTTTCAACAGCCTTTTTTGACAGATCGCCACCATCACTCATCTTGAGACCCAAAATTCATTATTGGATGATGTTGGACCGAATGAACCACGTCCAACATACAGTGAAAAAAATATAGCTTCGTAGCTGAGAGTGTACACGAAGACCGGAGATACACGATTCGGCGCCGTTCGCAGCAACTCGGACTGACGTATGGAACGCTTTGTCGTATTTTAAGTCGAAAAAGACAGCTTGTGCAAGAACTGAAGCCGCTCGACCTTCCCAAGCAAAGTCGCTTCGCTCTATAGGCTCTTGTAAAATTCCATGAAGATACGACATTTTCGAGACAATTTTTTTCAGCGACAAGGCCAATTTATGGCTCAATGGGTAAGTAAACAAGCAAAATTTCCGTTTTAGGCACGAAGACCAACCTGAAGAGATTCAAAAGCTGCCATTTCATCCAGAAAAAACAACCGTTTGGTGTGGTTTGTGGACCAGTGGAATCATCGGTATGCATTTCACTAAAGAGAATTGTCTATGTTGCACGAAGATTCACAATAAATGTGACTCTTTCTCTAAGAATATAACTATAAGGAGCTGATGATCCCACCAAAACAGATTGATCGATACTGGATCAACCGTACGGCTTAACATAATCTAGATCATCCAAGAACTCAACTATTGGCCTATGCAATATCTAATTCCTTCATTTATATGATATCGTAAACTTACAGCCAACAATTGGCACTTTGATTGTGTTACTAAGCCCACAAAGATCGCCAAAAAAAAGATGTTATATAGCTGTACCATGGAGATTAAGTAACAGAACTACATACTACGCGTTCAAGAAGACACTATGATATTTTAGGAATGCAGTAAGATAAAAAAATCAACGACCGGTTGGCGGAAGACTGATCGGAAAATACATGTTTGTATGTACATATTTATATAAAACTCAAAAATAAACATACATATATACATATGTACATTCGTGTATAATTAAAAGCATGATTAACGCAGAAATACTCTTGAAAAACACGTTTTGAGCACAGCAAATGATGTGACGTGAAAACCGATCAGCCGACACTTGAGAATCAACAACCGAACAAAAGAGAGAGCGGCACTTGAAACATTTCTGCGCCTTGAAAAGTAGACAGTATATACAAATTTCCATATATATATACATCTGTACATGTAGAGGGTATGCATGTAACAATGTGTGGAAGTCAAAGTGGTGCGCCAGCCAACCAACAATCTTAGAGTTCCGCTCTTGACTCTTGACGTTGGCTATATGACATACAGCAGTTGCAATACCAGACACGCTCCTCGCCACCATCGTGTATTGGCTTGCCGAGCGCTAGCCGCTCTCTAAACGATCGAGTGTTGAGTTTTGCAGCGATGGTTCAAATTAAATACAAATTGTTAATAACAAAATAGTCGAAATATTACAGTCGCGAGCGTTTGGTCGCTGCAACGTGAATTTTCAATGAAAATTTTGCTTGAAAAAAAGTTTATCAAAATAAATCGCGTCTAACCGTACTAAAACTAGAGTGCTGCCGGGCGACGCCGTGCTTGTAATATGAAATAAACAAGTGGGAAAATACGCCTCTGTCTACGCAGCCAAACGCATTTTACATGTACAGTGGTGGCGAAAGTGTACGCAAAGTGACAAAGCAAGAAAATAAGTAGATTATAAGTATGTAATGCAAAATTGTGATTTTTCTTCCGCAAGTAACAAAGTGAGAAATTAGTAAAAATACTTAAATGTATACATAATATGTATATAAATGTATATATGCTTGTATACACATAGCCATAGTGAAGAATGTGCATTCTAAAAAAGTACACAAAATGAAAATAAGTATTTGTATATATGTAAGTAAATAAATATGACTGTGAACTTGTGTGTGGAGGGGTGTCGAAAACTCAAAGGAAATACACAATAAGTATAAGAAGAAAAGCAACAAAGAAAAGTAAGCAAAATATAATGCAAAAATATGTGAAAATAGCAATAATATATAAATATGTATGTATTTATGCTGCCCTTGAGTATGTGAGGCTTATAGTAATTAAATAAAAATAATCATGTATTTGATTATAAGTATGTGAATAAGTAAATATGTATGAATGTAAGTGTGAATTCGCTCTCAGTGATCCGCAGAACTCACATTGCAGGCAAATTCAGCTTTTAATATAAAAAAAAATATAAAATATTCTTTGATAACAAAATTTATATACATTTCAATGAATGAAAAAAAGAAATAATTGGCAAAAAATTATAAAGTAATAAGAAATACATAAAATTGAAAATTCCATAGCGAATATTCAAGAAATTTGAGCGCCGAAAAACTTTTTTATTTTCGCTGTTAACTTAAAGTGGGTGTTAACTTCTTTCAATTGTTCATATACATATGCAATGTAATGTATGTACATACGTATACATACATATGTGCTAAATAGTCGAATGTGTGTGGCTTTATTAACGTACAGACGACGCTCATTGCTGTCAAGCAGCAAAAAAGTCAGACGAACATTATTCTATATATGTATGTACGTATTTATGAACATATGTTTACATACATTTACATATTCAAATGCGATTATTTACATACTATATGCATGTAAATACAAAAAGTGAACCTGATTAACACTGTTAATTTATTGAAAAAAACATATTAAGTGGAATATTCGTTTTGGAGTTAAATGAAAGTAGATGAAAGCAATACAGTTGATATATCCAGAACTTACTTACATGAAGATATAGTGAAGTATAGTATGTACATACATATGTATGTATGTATTTGAATTGTGAGTGATCTGATATATCAGTAAAAGCTTCTTCGAACAGTTATTACAAAATAAAACAAGAAAACAGCTGCACAGAAGCTAACGGGTGATCCAAGTAGAGGTACCTCTTACAATAGCCTTTTATTGACAGATCACGCGTGAGTCATGTTATTTTTGTTAGTGTATTGTTTGGCATTTCATCGTGCAGCATGTACAAATAGTTCAACTTTATTACGAAAATTCTCGTTCTGTAAAGAATGTGTTTCGCACGCTTGGTTCAGCTTATAGTCGACATAATCGTACTTTTGACTGTACTACGAGTATTCGTAACACCATCACCCATCTTGAGACCCTGCATTCATAATTGGATAATATTCGATCGAAAAGACCACGTCTAGCATGCGGTGAAGAAAATATAACAGAGTGTATACGAAGACGGGGGGAGTCGATACGAGTCGTTCGCAGCAACTCGGACTGACTTATGGAACGACTTGGCCGATTTTACGTCGAGATCTTAAGTTGGAAGCGTACAATATACAGCTTGTACAAGAACTGAAACCGATCGGGTTTTTAAAGCGACAACGTTTCGATCGAAGTTCAAGAAGATCCGAAGTTTTTGACCCAAATTTTGTTCAGCGATGAGACCCATTAAAGGTTCAATGGGTATATAAAGAATCAAATTTGCCGTATTTGTGACGAAGGGCAATCTGAAGAGATTCAAGAACTCACATTTCATCCAGAAAAAACAACGGTTTAGTGTGGTTTGTGGGCCGGTGAAATCTTTGGGTACAAATTTCTTCACAAATTAAGCCGGTGAGAACGTAACCATCAATGGCGACCGTTGTCACGCCATGATAACCGACTATTTGATGCCTGAAATTGAAGCTCGTAATCTCGGCGACATTCAAAAATATCTTCAAAAAATAAATGCCAAAAAATGTTCTTTCGAAAGATAATAAATATTCATTCCCCGTTAAATTTGAAGTTTCTGTGTTTTTTCTTAAAAAAAAAGTAGGGAACTTCGAAATGGATCGCCCTTTATAATTATAATAATTGGCTTCCAAATTATTTCAATAAATACGAGTTGAAAAAAGACGCCTTTTCCCAATTGAACACATAAACTGAAATAAGAACCAGAAGTAGAGCTAATGAAGGCTGCAGAGTGAACGCTTAAAGCGGAGTCGACCGCATTTACCCATTAACGCAATACGCAGTTTTGCGCTTGCTGTTGCTTTTATTTGTTGCAGCAGAAACCTCGACAGATATTAGGAAGAATCCTGCCAAGTTAACAGTCCTTGGCCGAATACATATCTGGGTCCGTTTCGGTTACTTAAATCCGACGGTCGCGCAAACGGAAGAAATCCTAAACTCAAAGGCCTTCCCTAGATCTGCCAAGATCGATTTCTTCAGTCCTAAACTGCCTATTATTAATTTTAGAGGTTCTTATGGTAGCTATGATATACTTAGTATGAAATTTTGACTTATTCATTTAAAAACGGATCAAAAATGCGTTATTTTCAGGATGTAAATATTTAAAACAAATTTAAATAAATTTAGTTTTTACGAGCCTTTGGTTTACAATAACTGATAAAAACCTTATTTTCTTGCATGCACCAAAATATGTGTACGTATGTAAGTATATCATTGATCAGTACGGCACAACGTGAACCACCCTGTAACGTAATTTACTTTCTAGCTCAAATGTATTTTCTCTCACATGACGAATTAGTTCACAAAGGTCAATATACTACTTTGCCCGAAATTGTACATTGATTTTGGTCTTTCTGCTACAAAGTTAAGTATACTTATGTGCAATGCACTTGCCTGTATATAAATACAAGTATGTATACATATGTGTACTACATGTACAGTTGTATTATAAAACATATGCCGATATAAATTAATTTCGTATTGTGTATATTCGTGGACTCTTAAATTGCCAGAAAACAACAAGCAAAATTGTCTCATGACATTTGAATAATACTTCTTTAATTAAATATGCCGATATAGACGAGAGTGTGTATATCAATGTATATACATATACATAATTCAGGGAATTGATCATTTAGTGTAAATTTGAGGGAGGAACTGTCTAATTTAGTAGCAGAGTTGGTTATAGCGCCAATTAAATAAAAAAAAAATATGTGCATATGTACATATATACAGTATGTAAGATGTTGGAGGGGAAGTTGAGTAACAAGTCAAATGTCAAGGGTCATAGCCTCATTTCGCTTAACTTTCTGCATATGGTAGTGCAAAAGTTAAAAAAAAATTAAGGTTTGCGATAACGAGTAGTACATATACTACTTACACGGGTCGTTACAATAATATAATTTATTGTTGAAAAGTTGTATTAAGCAAACAAAAAAAAAAAAAAAACGGTGGGTTTATAACTCATTATAATTATAAAACGCCATTAGCTTTCGGTTTGTATTGAAATAATAATTATCAAAAAGGATATACCAGCTTGTGTTTTCTCGAAACGCTATTTTCAGAGCCGATGAGGAAAATTTCTTCGAAAAAACCCATCGACTTGAAACTTTTACGTGATTATCTTAGATACATTTGTCAGGGTTTGAACGATAGAATACAATTATTGTTAATAATTACCATATATTTTTAAGGGGTTACATGAGTTTACGGGTTTCAAAAATTCGAATTTTTTTATTGTCTTATTAAATTCTACAACACCTTTAGAATATTGTTCTAAATTTTCATCGAAACTGTCGATTGGCAAGATTTCTCGAGAACTACTCAACCGATCTTCATGAAATTTTACACAGGTCTTTGAGATACCAGCCTTTAAGACTTGAACCAGGATTTTTCTTCGCTTACAAAAATTTGAAAAAATAAATGTCGCAAAATTTTTTTTGTAAAAATGTCTGCAAAAATCCAATTTTAATTTTTTTCTTCTAAATTAAGTTTTTAACTAAAACACGTAGTATTTTTCAGTTTAGATAATCCTGTAAGGAGTTGTCCTGCATCTTTTTTCACCGGAAGCAGTGGCCGAGTTCAAAATATTTGTTTGCAAAAAATTTAGAATTTCTTCGTTAATAGTGTATGTTCGTAACAATAAAAAAATCTTATAAAATATTTAAATTTTTATAAGAGAAAAAAATTGTTGAAAAAAGGCTGCTTTTATCCGAGGAAACCCCTGTGGCCCCTTAAGGCACTCTGAAGTGTAAATTTCGACACAAAAAAACTGCTTTTGGGAAGTCGCCATTTTGTCAAATATTTAAATTATTACTAATCCACCGATTATTACCTGTATTGATTTAAAGTAGTAATAAACCCTTTTGGATTTTGTATTTGAGATAATTTTAAGCAGAAAAGTCTTAACCAGACAACGTTTTTCGCAGATTCAGTCGGAGATAGATTTCCAATTCATAAGAATCTATGATTTATCAAAATGAATTGCCGATTATAAAGTACATTAGATCCTGTAAATGTACATTTCTTATTTAAGGAGGTCCTCATTTAAAATTTAAAAAATCGATTTTTTTTTATTTTATTCAACCAATTATCTTCACCCTTTGCCCGCTTAAAAGAAGACAAAATTCTCCGGCGCTGCAACCTACTAAATCGCAATATTTTGTTCATGAACGATTTTTTACAACAGGTCAAAATTGAAAAATCATGCGAAAAAACGATACTTTATTTTCAAGTGGCCGCCATTGTTTCTATAATGAATTTTTTCATGGTTTTTCGGTTGGGGCGCCTCTACGGAATGCTATCATTAGGATTCGTTTGATTGTCTGCTTGTAGACAACGAATTGCGACCTGTAACGTGTTCGCAGATGAGGTCGGTTTTCAAAACACCTTTTGCTGGAGCCGCCATTTTGGATGCCTTTTTTCACACCCGACACTCAAAAATTCTGATTTTATAGATAAACCCTGAATAAACATATTGCAGAATAGCGCACAAGTCTAAGTCTAAAAAAAATCAAATATTAGGTACTGTTTGCACAATTATATAAGGGGACCCTGCTAACTATTAAATAAAAAATGACAAAAAAATGCGATTTTCTTGGCTAACAAGTGGTTACCTTAATCGTAAGTAAAACAAAGAGAGCATTCAAATTCTAAAGTTCTGTCTAGGCAACAATTGATTAGTAAAACGCCGTTATCATTATGAATTTAAATGCTTAAATTAAAGAGTCTCCAATAGGAACAAGCAATATAACAATATTATTTATATCGGCTTCTCTTTTACACTTTTTAGTATTTATATACATGTACATGTACTTACATATGTATGTTTGAATATTTCAAATCATATCTCACGACTTTTTGATTTTTTTTTTTGTTATAATTATTAAATAAAATATGTAGGAATACAATTTAAATTAGTTTATTTTCCACTCACCTTTCAGTCAACCAAAATGTTCAACTTTCGTGCATGCTCTCTTTGTTCTCCGTGTTATGCCGCTTCCAACGCGTCGCTTGCTTTTTCATTTACGCCGGCTGTTACCACTACTTTTCAACACTTGAATTAACCACACTTTTATAATTACTTTTATAATTAGAAATATTTTTCTACAAAGCTCTTCCGGTTTGTTTATTTTCACATTATTACACTTTGAACATTAAAAAAAGGAATCTTAATATACAAATTACTCTAGTAAACACAATATTATTTTCTCTTTCGCTTTGTTTTATATTATATTAGCGCACTGCTGTCACTTATATACGTATGTACATATACATATGCATACTCAATTCCAATTTTAATACAAATATTTTATTCACAAAACAAACAAGCGAATATTCTCATTTTTTTACGCTCCACTTCCATTGTTTCGACAAATAATTAAAATATTGAGCGAATTGTTTCTTTTTTACTTTTTAGATATATATGCATACATGTGTATGTATGTGTGCATATAAACATATTAACGTGTTTCTATGTATGTGCGTGTATTAACAAGCGATTTTTTTTCTATTTTCAAGTCCATCATCAGAAGAGAGCGACAAAGCATAATTGTAATGCTGAAAGAAATAAAAAAAGAATGAAAAAAAAATTATATCAATATAAAATTTAATGAAATTTCATAAATTTATTCGTACATGGTTCTATAGAAATAAGAATCTTATCAATAACTGCAGTAAAATTAATTTGTTTGACGTTTTGCAGCGCACATTTCATGCGAAGAGAGCGCAAAGCTAATAATTTTCAATTGGCTGAATTAATTTGCAACTTGCGCTGACAATCAGACAAGTTCAATAAATGCGCTATAATATACGAGTGGGTAGGTTAAAGCAAAAAAAAATATATATTTACAAAAACAAATATATACATATGTACATATGTATACTTGCATACATTTCTATATAAACACATACATACTTTAAATATATAAAAATTGAGTAAGAACCAAAAATTTAAAATAATTTTGCTTATACATAGGTCTTCGAACTCATTACATATTTACTTATGTCCATATCTACATAAAAATATGCATATCAATATTATACATAAATATATATGTACATATATGTATATATACCTTTTGTATGCCTTAAATAGAATTACGCAAATTCGAATTGAAATAAATGAAGCCCAATAGACCTTGACTTCAACTACGTATGTACTTGTATTGTAAAATCATATATGCATGTACATATACTAGGTCATGAAGTCCCGGTATTCTCATGCCTTTTTGGCATTTCGAATTCCTCTACTATTTCTGAATATTTCAAACCACATACATAAATAAGTTCCCGCTTTCGGACTTAGATTCTCCCGTTTTCATATTTTATCGATTTTTTTATTCACTAGGGAATTTTGATTCGAGAGATATCTAAGGTTTTACATGAGTTTATGGGTTTAAAAAAATTGAATTTTTTATTGTCTTATTAAATTCTACAATACCTCTAGAATATTCCCATAAATTTTCATGCAGATCTGAGCAATAGTTTCGGAGATACAGCCTTGAGAACTTGTGCGCTCGAGACTAGCTATGTAGGCTAAGGCGCCGTCTTTAAACGCATTTTTCTCGAAACTGCGTTTTAGAAATCAGTTAGCAAGATTTATCGGGAACTACGAAGAACTTTTTTTCGATTATCACAATTTAAAAAAAAATCGCAAATTTTTCACTGAAATTTTCATATTTTTGTAAAAATATCTGTTAAAAATACTAATTTCAGTTTTCTTTTCTTCTAACAAATTTCAGTTTTTTTCTTCGTTCAAGTTCTAAATTAAGGTTTTAACAAAAACGCGTATATTTTTTCACTTTATATGCTTCTGTAAGGAGTTATCCTGCCAAAGCGAGCGCAACTTTTTTCCGAAGTATCACCAGAAATGGCGTCGCAATGGCTGAGCTTAAAATATTTTTTTCCAAAAATTGCAGAATGTTTTTGTTAATAGTGTATGTTTGTAATAATAAATAATTCTAATAAAATATTTCATTTTTTATGCATGTAAATGAGAAAAAAATGTTGAAAAAAGGCTGGTTTTACTGAAGGAAACCCATGTAATCTCTTAACAGATATTAATTAAATTATTCAGTTGTAATATGAAATTCTGAGATAAAAATTCTCGACAGCGCGATCAGTAAATACCTTTTCATTTCCATATTATTCTAAATTTTGGATTTGCTTGGATATCCCAAAAGAAGTTTTTGGCTGTGGGGAAGATTTTTCTGCTTAAAAATATATAAAATACAAAAGCAAAAAATCCTATGAATAAATACACCAAATGATCTAAGGTCGAGTTAAAAGTTAATATTTGACATTATGCCGCCTTTCCGAAAAAAGTATTTTTCCGAAGAAATTTACATTTCAAGGCATAAAAATGTATATAAAAAATTCTTATTCCTTCGATCATTAACTGACAAAGATGTATAACTAAAAAGGTCGTGTGAAAACTTCTTGTCGATCAGCACAGTCGTTCCGGAAACTTTTTTCAACGCGTTTAAGCCTTTAAAATTTCTTATAAACACGCTCATATCTCCGAAACTATTCGTTTGCTGGTACAACTGGGAATTTTCTGATAATGTTCTCAAATACAGGCTAAAAATAACTATTTTTTGAAGTTCGCCAGTGACGATAGCCCCTTTAATTCTATATTAATACTATATTAATTATTGGAGTAAGCCGTAATTTTTTAAATTTGTAAATATCGGAACTACTCGTATAAAAGTTGTCCGGTATTCTTAGCCTTACCATTTAAGCATGGTATGTACGAATAAGTTTAGAAGAGACTGTAGCCTTAACAATCAGCTTACTTTTCGGCAGCTGTCAAATTTGCAATTTTTACGCTTTTTCGCTTGTCAATTATTGTTTGTTCTCCTTATTATTCTGGAGCAATTCACAAAATTCATTTTAAAATAAAAAATAAATATAATAATTTGCATATTAAATGCTTAAATGAATGAGAAAGCTCGACTCATGACTCATTATGAAGCCAACTCATGATCTCAGTTAAATTGTGTAGGTTTATATAGCACATGTTGGCATACATATTTGTGTACACAATATCATACATAACCTATACATACTTACGTACATTCTATATATGCAATAGGTTTAGCAGACTTTTTGGTAAACTACTGTTCCTGTCTGCTTAGCGCGTTACGTATAAAGAGTTCCCACAGCTTTTAAAAGATCACTTTTATAAAATCATTCCTATTTTTTTTGTGTGTAGGCGTGCCGAGTCTTACATAAATCACTTTTGTTTACAGTGCATGTTTTTACTTGCCTTAAGGTGACAGTTTCTTCCGAACTGGTTTGACTACTTTCAATTAATCGAATGTCTCGCCGCAAATGTTATATGCAAGTGCGTTTTAATTATAAATTGATAATGTATATTTGTATAATACATAAAAACAATTTCAATAACATTAGAGTGGGACTAAGTAAATTACAGAAATTTGCCTTAATAAACGCTTATATGTACTGTTATCTAAATTTTGCAAAATTCACTATAGCACTGATTAAATATACATACATATACTATATGTACGTATGTATATAATTTTTAGACAATAAAAACATAAAATTTTGTGTGCGTAAAACTGCGCACGACAGAGCTTAGGTTTTGCTAGATGTATCGCAATTACCAAACTCTGAAGGGAACATGACAAGCATTAGGGATATTTCAGAGGTAGTTTTTTTATACCGTAAAAAAGTTGCCTTCTGCATTTCGAGTTATATATGTATGTATTAGAAAATACTCAAATTATTCAAACAGGTGGCAACTCTTCTCTAAAATGTAACTAGCATAAATATTTTTCAGACCTTTTTAGTTTAATATACTTATTGAGTTATTTCATTTATTATATACATTTTTTGAATGAACATTTTTAGAGGTTGCCAGAAGTAAAAACAAAATCACCTATAAGGCACCTAATATATTAAAGCTATTTTATTGATTTCTGTTTTTTAACCATTGCAAAAAAAATAAGGGGGTATTCTAGTCTAGAAGCATGAATTTGAGGTATTTTTTAAAGTATCGTAAAAAAAGGCAATTAATATTTTTACTATCCATTTTTTTTATTAGTTATTTGTTAAATTTTTAGAAGAGTAGAAAAAAAATTAAAAACTAAAAAAAGTAAAAAATTTCAAAAATTATGAGCTGACGAAGTGGGGGGTCTCTAAAAATTTCCACGTGACCATACCCATGATTTAAACCCTCCCTGCTATCTGAAACCAAAAAAAAAAAAGATTATTAATCTAGAATAATGTCGAAATGGCCGGAACTACGGAAAAGTGGGAGAAAAAATTTTTCACAAAATGGCGACTGCCTAAAAAAATTTTTTATAATTTTTTCTGACTATTTCAAATTTTTTTAAAATAAAAAAAAATAAAAATTTGGGGATGGGGCTAGTTCCAACCATAGACAAGCCTATAAAGAAGACTCTATAAAAATTTGAAGTAAATCGGTCCAGTAGAACCTGAGAAATCGTGGATATCATTCCAAAAAAATCAGTTTTGAGAAAAACGCTTTTAAAGTTACGCGTTCCGGCCGAACCACTTTGGATGGCGGGTCAGAAAAATGAGTATATTTCCGAAAATAATTTTAATTTTGAAAAGTCATCTTGTACGCATATTCTTGAATAGTTAAAAATCGTTTTTTTTTTTTTAATTTCTAGACTAGAATACCCCCTTAAAAGGGGTTACGTGTTTCAAAAAATCGAATTTCTTTATTGTCTTATTTAATTTTACAACACCTCTAAGATATTGTCTTAATTTTTCAAGTTGATCCGAGCAATAGTTTCGGAGATTCAACCTTTAGAACTTGTGCGCTCGAAGCTAGCTAGGCTAAGTCCGCCGTCTTTAAACGCGTTTTTTCTCGAAACTGTGTTTTTGAAATCGGTTGGCTTGATTGCTCGGGAGCTAGTCAATCGAGCTTCATGAAATTTTTCACAGGTCTTTGAGATACAGAAATTTTCGCTGAATTTTTAATTTTTTTGTAAAAATGTCTACCAAAAACCCAAATTTTTCTGTTTTTTCTTTATCTAAATTCTAAGTGAAGGTTTTAACTAAAACACATATCTTTTTACTTCAGATAATCCTGCAAGGAATTATTCTGCCAACGCGTGCGTACCTATTTTTCGAGGGGTCACCGGAAATGGCGTCGCAATGGCCGAGTTTGAAATATTTTTTTCCAAGTCTTGGCTAAGTTAATCAGAACTTAACTGACAGATGGTTGCTAAGCAGACATTGGGGAAACGACCTTCATTAGGGTTTTTCATTTTATTTCTTTTTAAAAAAAAAAAAAAAAATCGAACACGTCCCAATCTTCAAATTTTTGTAGTACGTTAGTAGACCGATCGCATCTAATGTTCTGTTTTTTATAATATACCGCTCTGCGAAGCATTACTCCGTATTTTCCCAAAAAAAACACACGACTCATTGCATAATTTCAAAAGGGATGCTCATGAACTAATTTTAATTTGTTGCAAGTTATTTTTTATTGTTGCACTGGGTCCCCAAAGCCGCATAAAATAATGTTCTTTATTTAGTTTGTGGTCACTTGATGAATAATACCGTAAATTCGTCTTATACGAAAAAAGTAGAAAAATCTATTATTAGAAAAATCTAATGCTAATTTGGTTATATTTGAGTATCAAAGTATTTAAAAATAGCAATGCCTACTACTGTATGAATAAACATTTACACATATGTAAGTAGGTGTATTCGATTTCACTGATTGAATAAGGCTTAGATTAGTGTGTAGTGTTGACTGATGAATTTGATACGTCATATTTTATTTTTATACATAGTATGTCTATATACTTATGTATGTAAGTATTTATGCGAATGAGCTAACATTTCCATGATTTTTATTTATCTATTCTGAATATCATCGTTTTTTATCACTTTATATGTACATACACAAATATTGCCAACGTTTAGCTCTAACTTGAGTAAGCGCTGTGATCGTATTGCCCCACAAGAAATTCTTAAACTCTTTTTATTTATCCTCTCCAATCGAAAGTTAACCATAAATGTATATTTATAGATTAATATTTGAGAATGTTTACAATAAAAGCTATTGAATTTCACTGTTTATAGGAACTGTCCACATCAATATCATTCTTGATTCCTTATTTCTATATAAATAAATAAATACTTTACAAAAAACGCAAATCAGCAACATTCGATTAGAATGAAATCGAAACCAAAGACAAGGTAACTAGAGTGCTATCGGTTTGCTTATTAAACTGTAGGTTTTTGAAGTGTGATTGAGCAGACATGTTCAAGGAACTTGAAATGGAAAAGTTCTTTTATTCTATATTATTTATAGGAAATACAATTCCTCTGAAAAAAAAATTCCAATACACTGCTAGATGCTAATAAGGCAATGTGATCCTTATTTGGAAATATGGATCCCAGTGCCTATAGACTGCTGTGCAGTCGATTAGTAGGTATTATTGTGTGTCAACGGCAATTCACACAAGAACCTGGGCCTATGTTAAATTAGTGTTTCTTGAGCTTACAATTGTCAGTGTAGAAGGCAACAAGTAGTCTGAGTTTTTCCCTTAGGTGGTTGATTACATATTTAAACCTTTTAAGGTTGTAACCACCCATTAGAAACTTGGCATGGCGCATGCCTAGCAGTTGTTGCCAATGCTTCTCCCTACCTACTGGTTCATCATTGCGAAGCAGATTCTTTATGGTGTGGGAATAAACCGCAATGAAAGGTTTCGGTCCTACCATGTTTGGAGCGGTCAAGCTCATCAGCAATTCAATCCCGGCTATACCTTTGTGACCTGGCACCCAAACAAGGTGCACTTGATTATATTCTGATAGACTATTCTGTTGTTCTATACACTAATGCACCAATAGCGATTTGATCTCGTATGCAGAAATCTCTTTGAGTGCCACTTAGCTATCGCTTAGTATAACTACATAATGTACGTTCGTTGCATTGTAGGTTTAACTCTACACACCGACTTATAGCAAAGACCTCTACTTCGAATATGCTCGGAAAACTACCCATAGTTATGAAGAGTTTTGTGCGTAGTTCTGCAACCCCTGCGCCAATTCCCTCCGACGTTTTCGAGCCGTCGGTGTACCACATGATTGTACTGTCTCTAAGCGGTAGCTCGAAAGCGGAAAATAACTGAACAGGGTATATTAAGTTTGCCACACCCAGAAAGTAACGTCGGAGAAGCTTTTTGCGAAGAAGTTGCTAATTTATCGGAACTGCCAATATCGGACTAATTTAGCATATAGCTGTCATAGAGACTGGCATATTAAAATCGAGCCCTTGCATGGAAAACATTTTTATTTGACCAAATAAATTCACAAAATTGGACACAGTTACTATCCCAGGCAACGCTACAATCTTGTTCAAATCCGTCCACTAAACGAGGGTTGCCTTTTATGTTGCGAGATTAGTGAACAAAAAGTAATATTAATCATCGAAAATCACTTTTTTTGTTTGTGGTATGTCTAAAGCGTACGAAATTCGTCTTGGATGGATCTACGACCTCGATTGAATTCAGCGTACATCGACAAAGATTAGATAAAGATTGGTCTCTAATAGAGCTTCATCGCCAAAAACTTAATAAAGTTTTTAGATTCACTATTCACTGAGTTAAAACAAGTCGAAAGTTGTAAAAAATACTCGCGCGAAAATGTTCGCGGTTTAATTCTATTTTTGGTCGAGATGAATACTTTAAGTTACTGTAAAGAGCACAAATAGCGCTTATCTGTCAAAACGTTAACAAATGTCAAATGTGATAAAGTTGTGAGTTGCTCATTGCAACGCTATATTTGCCAAATCACGATATGTAAAGGGTAACCTACGAACCATATAAGTACCACTGATCGATAATTAAAATCAAGAAAATATATATGTAGTATAAGAAATACAGGAAGGATATTATAGCTTCTATGTCTAGCGGTTTCTGATTAATTAAATTTCCCGTGAAAGCCACCACGCGCTAGATCAATATCTAAATATAGTTACATTTGTATATATGTTTTTGAAGTTTTATCTAAAATCAAGCTGATTTTGCAAGTAATTGTGACAATAAACGGTGATGTATGTCAAGCATTTTTTTTTTTTTTTGATACTCACAAGCATACACACCTATTGTGTGCGTAAATATGTTATGAAAACATATTTTTTTTTTTTCATATTTGTTTTTACTGATTATACTTGATGATTCATACTGGGAGGGTTGATAGCTGACACAAGACCATTTAAACCTTTTCGCCAAACTTACTCATATAGCGATGAGAACTTGACTCTCGCACCTCAAATATTTAAATATTAAATATGTACGTCTGTTGGTGACATTATCGCGCACGCTGCTCCGGTAAGTCCAAATGCTTATCGGAGGAATTTCGACGACTACACATAATTGCTGATAAGCATGGCACTGTAAAGCGATCACACAGCTCATTTGTGCTTGTAGCGAAGCTAACGAACAGTCTATATTGTGGGAGTCGAACGAACGGACGCGTTTCGCGTGGCATTTTAGCATATATTTATTATTAAGACAACCATAAATACATATATATTTATATAAGGTGCTCGTATTTTATAAACAGTTTTCATAAAGTGCCTAAAAAGTGTTTTTTCTTCTTCTCGTTTGTTTTTTTTTTTTTCTAGTTTCTAAATTGCATTCGAGTTACGTGTGATAATAACCAAGACAGTTGTGCAAATATAAATACATACAAACGTATGCGGTAACTTTCCGCGTATTACCGTTGTATCGTTTATAACGCGTACGCAAATTGAACCGGCTCCAAGCTTATCAACTTTCAACTAAGAATCACTGATTATATCAGCGTAGTGATACCTGAAAGATGTCCGCTTTATACTGTCGCTACATTTGGCGACTCAGTGTTATTGCGCTGGGCGCACTCATCTTTACCAGCGGTGTTTACCTGTTCGCACACTGGATTGATATATTCACGCGCATGCGTGGTGAGGTAAGTCAATAGACCGAAATATGTTCATGTAAGAAAAATTGGTAATGAGCTAGGTTAAGTGATAATCCGAAGTAGAGGAGCTTATATGGTCATCGCCCCTCATATTGAATACTGTGAAGTTTACTGTTCCAACGTCAGTTGGGTCTACGTTACCGGAACGGACCCGGAGTTTTTATCCGGTCAAGGACTGTCAACTCGGCAGAATTCTTACTACAACAACAATATGTAAGCTGGCATTTACAGATAAAAAACTGAAGGGGTTAGTCCAGTCTAGAGTCCTTAAATATTCCTAACTTCGAGAATTTATTCTGGCAATAAAGAAAAAGAGATCGAATTTGTTTCTTTCCGACAAGCATTTTAGTGTAAAAATAAATAAAATCAATATGGCCATACAAAATGGCGACTAGTGAGTATTCGAGGGGATCTCAACGGGTTGAGTAGATTCTAGGAACTCGTACTATCTGAAACACAATAAAAAAGGGGATCTTAAGTTGGCTAAGATTTCTTGCTAAAGCACAAGTAAATGTATCCCTGATCGTTGCATACATTTTTTTACAAAATGGCGAGCTAAAATTTTTATTGAAAAATTAATCGTTTTTTATGAAAAATTTAAATTTCAAGTGAAAACATTGTAGAATCTCCCAATTTATCATATAGTTGCCAGATTTGAAAAATTCAATTTCGAAAAAAATTCTTTTATTGTTCTACGTACCTCAGCTGGGTGAAACGAACCCTTTAAACTACAGTACATTGAACAGGAAAATATTTTTTCACTATTCCGGAAATTTAATAATGCTTGTAGAACGAAAAATTATACTTTAAGCCAACCATCTATTTTTTTTTTGATTTTTTGAAAATCTCAGTCTATCCCTAAGGTACTTTTTATTACTACATAACCAAATGACGTTATACTCGTACAAATGCAATTTCTCCCTCGAAAAGCTTTTAAATGTTATTGGTGTAAAATTACTCGTAACATAACTTCTTCGCGCGAAAATATGAACAGCTGCACATTTATCACAAAAAATAAACTCTTATCAGTAAATTCGCACACCTGTGCCGAGCTGCACTACGGTAATTTCCAGCAATTGACCGTTTATTTTGTTTTCTCAGACTTTTATTACGCACAAAGCCAAATATGTCGCCGTAAATGTTACTCAATCGGAAAACCATAATATAGAAATAATCTAACTGATAATGATAAAAGTGATAAAGTATAAATACTTACAATTTACATAGTGATTCATAAAAATATATGTGACAGAGATATTCACTATGTATACAAAACTATATGTGTGAGTAGTATTAGGAAGAGCCAAAAATATAAAAATATCACTGCAGAGCAGGATTTTTATCCTAATTTAAAAGCTTTCGGTCAGTTTTCGAAGTTTACCTTATGAAAAGCACGATAAAATTTTTTTTTATTTTAAAAACCAGAACTTTTGAACCGATTATGGTACATTTTTTTACGACGTAGATTTTTTGCAATGTTTTTGCTGTTGTTAACTCGGCTATAATCGAGTCTAAACAATTAAGAAGATTTTTTACGCACATAAAATTTTCCAAAAATCTACTTCATGGGACTATTTTTTCAATTAAAATTAGATTTTTTTTAAATTGAACTAAACATCTCTTTTAGTTATTTTTCTATGTATACAGTAGTTTCATAACCCATAAATTCGATGGGCTTGGCTTGAATTAGGCTTGTTTTAACCGAAAAAACTGTCATCTAGTTGAACCGCCGACTGAATTTATGCATTTAAAACTCACTCTAAACTCACCAATGTGCATGAAATGGTAAATAATATAATATAAGGCCACTCTATAAACAAATATCTATCGATTGATCGATTGCCTCATTAACAGTTATGATTCATGGTCGAGCAAAAAATAATCTTTGGAAAAAAATAAACGCAAGTGCTAACTTTGATTAGTAGTACTATACAAGGCCTAATACGACTTTATTTTAGATAAGATAATTTTAAAAATGTAAACCTTATTAGTACGTAAATACTCAACTTAGATGTCTTTGTAGAAAAATTAATCCTTACAATATTTTTAATTGAATTTTTCAATTAGTTTATAGTACTGCATTTCATTTTTTTGTATAAAAATCTGCATTGAAGTTTAATTCGCACAATTCAATTAGCTACTGTAATATTTTGTGAAAAAAAGTATAGGCAACATTATTCAGAAAAACATAAACCGAATTAAAAATATAATATACCTTAACATAAATGCTCCTGGATTCAAAGTTCAAGTTTTATGACCTAGTATAATGCTTTAATCGTGTATGATTTTAATTTATACATATACAAACAAAACCTCCATTACACTACATATGGATTTTTATTTTTGGCCATTTAAGTTCTATTTAATGAGATTTTATTTCATTGACATGTAGTAACCGGATTTGTCTTATTGCAATAACGTGATTGATGAACTTCGTGTTGAAGACACTCTAACATACGGACAACCACTTTTCTAAATACAGCTGGTACTTAAAGTGACCATGAACCAATTTTGAGTTTCAAAAATTATAGAAACATATTTTCATAACAAAAAGTTGTTTAGATTACCTTTTCACAGGGGACCTTAAACTAAAGGGTTTTTATTCGCATTATGAATTTCAAAAATAGATATTTTTGCATTCCGATGATTGCATTGTGGACCGATTTCAACCATTCATGTAACATTATCAGAGCATTTCCATATTTCGGTGTGAAAAAGACCAAAATCGGATCACAACCACGCCTACTTCCTATATGGCGGCACAATTGTAAATTCCATCGGATGCTTTCACTTTCTGGTACACAAATCAGGCACTAATGAACATATCGGAATCAAACTTTGTACAGAAAGCGCCTTTAAGGTGTGTCATTTTTTTGTGTGGGTTGGAAAAGTTTTGACTTCAAAAAGATTACTCAAGCACCACTAAACCGTCTTGAAATTTAATCATAATACGATACATTGATCCATAGGTGAGATTTTTAAGGTAGAAATGTAGAGTGTATGTGTACCAAAAATGGATGGATTTAGTATATATACATATAATATATGTATATAACATACTTATATACAAGTTGAGTTCCAAAGTAAACAGGACTTAAAAAAAACAGAACAAATAGTTTTTACGGCAAAATCAATTTTTTTGTTCAAAATAGTCTCCTTCTGCTTCAATACAGCTTTTTGCACGGCCCAAAAGCATGTCGAAAGAGTGTTTTAGCTCGTTGTCCAGTATGGCCGCCAGTTTGTCGGTGCAAGCCTTTTGAATGGCCTCTACGCATAACGCTTTCCTTTCATGGGCAAATGCATTTTTCCGAAAAAGAAGAAGTCGCACGATGTCATATCAGGTGAATACGGAGAGTGGTTAATGGTTAAAAGGTTAAAAAATGAGCGGAACAAACCGTGTACACACCTTTCGTAAGCTCAAATATTCGGTCAAAATGCGTTAAATCGATGTTTTAGAGATGTTCAATTCCATTTCCATGAATTTCAATGATGATTTCGACTGATTTTTGATGAACTCACGCACAGTTTCGATGGAATTTCCGGTGATCACGAATTTTGATTGGCCCACATGTTGATCGTAATTTATGTCCTCACGACTACTTTGAAAACGTTGAAACCACTAGCGCACTGTGCTACGGGATAGGCACTCGCCATAAACGTGTTTCATCAATTGGAACGGTTCGGTAAAAGTTTTACCAATTTTAAAACAAAATTGTTGGCTCTTTGTTCGAAGCTCATTTTCGCACCGATATTACCCACATACTGACACTTAAAACGCAATAACTTCACTTCCAATGGATGAAATATCAAAAAACTCTCACTGGCAAGCGATAAAGACATATAGATGGCGCCACCAGTGGGCGCTAGATTCAAAAAGTCCTGTTTACTTTGGTAAGCACCTTGTATGTCAGTTCTGGTTTCTCTATTCCTATATTTTTAAAAGTGGATATCACGGAAGGTGAGTAAGACTTCCGAATAGCGCCAATAGTCACAAGCGTTTCATAATATTTTATTTTTCCTTTAATGCCTACAATGTATATTAAATGTTCGGTACATAAACAATACATATACTTTTTATAGCCCATTTTTTGTTTCTTTTTGTAATAAGAGTACCAAAAACCCAAGAAAAAGTGTTTACAATTAAAAAACTGATTCACTTAGTGCAAGTGTATGTACATACATACATATTAATATATGTATGTATATATTTGGTATAATTACCGAATGGGTTCATCGTCGCCAGAATTGGATTGCATTGCAGGCCAATTGAGTTCTTTTTATTGTAATAAAAAAAACATAAGAAATCTACTATTTTGCAGGAAATGTTGAATCTTTTGTAAATGCTTACATGCATATCCTACAAAGACAATTTGCGAATTGAGCTCATCGTAATTTTTAATTAGCCTACCAACGGTTGAGATATAAACCCAAAAATCAGTTTCCTTGCAAAAAAAAATGCATTTTCGATAAATGCCATAAATTTCTGCCTTAATGGAGCACACGTGTCGCGTATTGAAGTTAAGGAGACCAAACTTCCGTTGCGAGTGAGGCTTATATTCATAATTATTATATTTCTTTACTGTCTTGGGCACAGTTAAATACCTGCAGATATTGCCGTTTTAAATGCACTTATATATATTATATATGTACGTATATATGATCTTACGGAAATTAGTGGCTTTAATTCTGCAAAAGCTGAAAGAAGGATTAACTTGCGGCCCATGCGCCGATAACAAGTGTTTAATGGCCAAAGAATGATTCTCAAAATCGCTATTATAAATATGCGAATCGAGAATTGTTATAGCTGCGTAAATACATTGCGAGGTGTGTTGTGGGTACATAACTGTGCATGTACATATGTACATATGTATTGTGCCAAAATGCTATTTTTCTTTGATTATGTCTTATCTTTCTGAACACCTGCAAAATTAGTAATGTGATAACAAATTGTATACTTGATGTAGATTTATAGGTATCTACATATATTTTCTATATTAAATAGCGTTACATATGTACATGTGTTTATACTTTTGTCGTTTTTTATTCTTGGCACAAAAAAGTTCTTCCGTCATATAAGCGCTTAATGCAAACGTATTATAATGTGGGGTTTCCATAGCTTTAATTTATAGGGTTGTATTATATTTTTTAGCACCCGCACATACTATGAGAGTACATACATACATATATGTATAAGCATATATAGTAAAAGTGTTTAAACTACAATTTCATCATTATGAGACTGTTGCGGTTTGGCGGTAAAACACAAAAACAACTATTTACATACGTATGTACTTTAAAACTTACTTTTAAAAGGTAAACCGACCTCAATGCAAGCAAATATTGTGCATATAATTAGCGAAAATAGTTGGAAAATTAAAAGTGTTATAAAATATAATTCAAATAAAAAATAAACGTTGACTTGAATTAATTGCCAATTTAATGCAAAAAGTTAACACATATGTACATACAATCTCGGCTATCAAATACTAAATTTAACCAAGTTATACTATGTTCAGACCGACGCTTAATCACACGATTTCGGCTGTTTAATGGATTATCCCACTTATCTTAAAAACTTATCAGGATTTCGCCATACAAAAATGACAGTTCCAAATCACTTCATTGAAATTATTTGAAACTGATCCACGCTAAATCTCTCTGTGCGACTCTGATTTTGTGCAATCTACTTGTCAGCACTGGAAATCTGTTACATTATCACAGCTGATTTAGATACTACAAAGGGAAAAAAATGTAAACAAACAAATTTTTTTTGAAGCAATGAATTTAATTTCACCTGAAAATCGACTTAACAAATGAAAAAATGCATCCATTATTTCTATTATATGGAAAATATTAAAAAAAAACGGCTTTTATTTCAAAATACTATATGACAATCTTTTCTTTTGATATTAAGCGATGTGAATTCTTGAATGACAATAACAGCTGTTTTTTGATCTTTCTAACGGCAGTGAGAACACTTTTGGGTTATGAAATGCTTAAATGTAATCTAATCTTTTAAATTTTCGGTCTGAACATAGTATTAGAGTGTTTTTTTTTTTGCAATTAGTATATTGGGTAGTCGAAAAAGTCTTTTTGTATTGCTAATCAAACTTCAACTTATATTTTTTTATATTTATAATAATAAATAAATAAACACAAAAACATAGGTACCATTTTGGTCGACCACTTTTTGTCATTTTTCCAGCATCAGTGTATATCGAAATTTTGAAATTTCCAGATCGGAAGCGAGCGAGCCATTGTTGTGCTACACTGATACATCATCGTCTCCGTAAACTTCACAAATTCCATTGGTGGCTTGGATGGCATTCTTTTTTATACAAAAATCATAAAATATAGCGAATTTTTTCATTATTTTCACTCATTTTTGAACAGCTGTAACTGTAACCGAATTTAATTTTGTTTTTTGTTAAGTGAAGCTTAAAATCTCAACTTTCCAACATTATATGGTATGACACAATGTGATTGGTAGTACTGGCGATATACGACTGCAACGACATCTACAAAACACGAAAAGACTTTTTCGACTAACATAAACATATGTACTTTAAAGTGAAATAATACTAAGTATTACAGTAGTCTCGAGAAAAAGTATAACTGTGCTATGTGAACACCCTAATGGGCTACTAATATCTTTCCAAGTAAAATATTGCTGGTGTTACTGTTATCTCGAGAAAAAGTCCCCTTTTTGTAGTGAAAACACATGCGAATATATGAAGTAATTTATAAATATAAAAAGCCTACACATAATTTTCGCATGTACATTGTGATAAAAAAGTGCCCGAAAAATTGTAAATAAAACGCAAAATATTTAATTATTCGTCAATATTTATTTTTTCGACTTCAAAGTAATCATGCTCAGATGTAATATACTTATGCCTACGATTTTTCCCGTCCTCGAAACACTTTTCATACGCACTTTTTGGAATGGCCTTCAACTCTTTCACCGAATTTTTTATATCTCTTCAATCGACTAAAAACGGATTCCATTCCGATGATTCTTGACTTGTTTGCATGTCAAACTTATACGCTATGTCTCATCGGCAGTTATAATGCTCTCCATGAATGTGGGATTCGCACGATCAAGCAAGTCCGAAGAGACCTGTTTACGGTACTCTTTTTGAAAAAATTCAGCTTTATCGAGACGAGTCGAGAAAGAACGCGTTTCATACCCAAAATATCCACCAAACTCATTCAAACGAACTCGCAAGAGATGTCGAGCTCTCTTGCCATCTCTCTAACACTTGTCTGATGATTTTCAACCATCATATCTAGAACGAGGCATGTTTTCAACGATCTCTCGACTGTCTTTGAAGGCCTTATAACAAACGAAAGCTTTTTCCAACACTTGCAACTTTTCCACACACGAAATTTGTTTAGAAATACAAAATTTGCGACAAATTCTTTGTTCGATATTTTAATCCATTGTAAAAATCGCTGTAAACAAACTGATTGACTGATCGCGCTCATATTTGGCATATTAATTAAGGACAGTCCTGCCAACTTGGAAAAATACATTTCTTCGAAATATCATTTACCCGGGGAATTTAACTACAATTTCCGGCTGCTTATTTGTCAGAATGTAAGAATGTTGTTCAAAGAAAATCATTTCAAATTATTTGGCCACCAGTGTATGTATTTCTTAATAAATATCTTAATAAATATGAATTCTCACATGACTTTATTAATCAAAATTTTTTAGAATTACTTTGTTTAATAATTAAATTATTTAATTTAATTGACAACATATGTACATATGTTGCCATATAGATATTTCCAGGTATTTACATACAATATTTATATTTTTTTACACAATTTTCCAAGTTTACACAAAAATCAGTTGCGATTGAAAATATGTATATATGGACATTGGAAGTAAAAATGCCTTATCACTGGTTCAGGGGGTTATATTTTTCATAATTTGCCAGTCTACTGATAGTGTGTCAAAATAAAGTGCAATTCAATGTAATTGCACAGCTGCTAAAGTAACTTCAGTTGTAAACCAAATTTCATCTGAAGCGCTAATTCTAATCACAAATGTTATTTTATGACGACTAACTAATTTTATGCCCAATTCCGTCATTACAATTCTAATTATACACCGATTTCCTGCTAGCTGATCGCTAACCTCTTTCAAATGAATTACCCATTGGTTACTTATGTATTTCAAATGTAAATATTGAGCTACTATCATAGTGCTCCCACTTAAGAATGTATATTTAATTTCGTAATCTGAAATATATATTAGTAATTTTGTATGACATAACTAAAAAACATATTTCTAGTGAATAAATTGTTTTTTGACATTTTCTATTTCTTCAGAAAATGGCTTTGGGTCCCAAATCACACTCATATGAAGGTTGGAAAATTGCACCAGTACCACTTAATTTTGATGTATATTTATTCAATTGGACGAATCCGGAAGACTTTTACGTTGGGTCCGGCAAGAAGCCACGTTTCGAGGAGTTGGGCCCATATCGGTTTCGAGAAAAACCAGATAAAGTAAATATTGTTTGGCATGAGAAGAATAACAGTGTATCATATCGCAAATATGCTGCATTCTATTTCGACGAAGCGAATAGTAAAGGGAAACTCACTGATCGCGTAACCTCAGTGAATACAGTGGCGCATGTAAGTGCTTATTGTAAGGCGTATTCATTAACATTTTGCTAGAATTTTATTCTTTCTAATACACAGGGTGCCGCTTTACAAGCCATTAATGGCTCATACTTTCAAAAGAGTATATTGAGAAATGTTTTAAAAATGTATAGAGAAGAAGTGTCAATTACAAAAACTGCAAATGAGTGGATATTTGCCGGTTATAGTGATCCACTAGTTACAATGGGTAGTTTTGTATCTAAATTTGCTACAGATATTGTGGTGCCATTCGATCGTGTAGGCTGGTTGTATACGGTAAGTGCCGTCGGCGCAAATTCAACCACCAACTGCTGCAAATAAAGAAAACTAATCATAATAACATTTTTTGCTTTTTTCGTACAGCGCAACGACAGTTCAGTATATGACGGTTACTTCAATATACACACCGGCGCAGATGATCTGCGAAAATTGGGACAAATTAACGAATGGAATCACAAAAAACAAACCGTTTATGAAGGTGAATGCGGTCGTGTTAGAGGTTCAATGGGAGAATTCTTTCCACCAAATCTTGTACCGACAGACTCGATAGAAGTATTTTTGCAGAATCTATGCCGCGCGGTGCCTTTGGAATACATTGAGACGGTGAAAATTCACGGAATCACCGCGTTCAAATATGCCGCTACTGAACGGGCGCTTGACAATGGTAAGTTGTGGACATTCAATTAGAAGTTACATATTACATACACTTTTCCAATCAGTACATTGCATAGTCAATTATTGGCATACAATTGGCAATAAGTATTTACTTCATTGTTAAATGAAAAGCACTTACCACGTTTGTTTACTTAATTTTTCTGATTTAAGACTGATTAAAGACACCATATTTAATTATAACACTTAACAAATGAAAATAATCACCTTTTTAGAATGGTAAATAATTTTGCATTTATCAAAAATAATTGTTTCACTACTCTGAGCTCAGCTGTTTTGATCAGTTATGCCGCGATCACACTCAGTAAATAAAAGCATAGAGTTTAGGGTTAGTTTACACATTCATACAGTTAGTTGTAAAATTATATGTATGTATATATTAATATGTATGCATTAATTTAAAATAATTAATTTTTTTAGGTACACTCTATCCAGAAATGAAGTGTTTTTGCGTAAATGGCAAATGTGAAAAAGCTGGCATAGTGAATTTAGGGCCCTGTCAATATAACTCGCCTACGTATTCATCATTTCCACACTTCTACAAAGCCGATCCCAGTTATTTAGAAGCAATCGAAGGGTTGTCACCGGATCCCTCAAAGCATGAATTCTTCATGTCGCTGGAACCGAATGGTGGTGTTCCCTTGGACGTGGGCGGTGGTTTCCAGGCGAACTATCTCATGTCACCCGTACCCGGAATGGCGTAAGTTTAACCAAAACTAAACCTTTACTTACAACAATTTAAATGTGTCCTTTATTTTTCCAAACAGTCCATTCGACAAAATTCCACGTACATTTATGCCGCTCATGTGGGCCGAAGAGCGCGTACGTGTCACACCGGAGATCGCCAGCCAAATCGCCATGGTACCACTAATCGTGACACTGGGTCAAGTGGTGACCGGCATTATGCTTGCCGTCGGTACACTGCTCATTTGTTGGTATCCAACAAAATATATGTCACAACTCTGTCGCGATCCGAAGAGTAAAAACGCGCTACTCAATCCAATTGTCAACAGCACAACGCGTTCGATAGCGCTAACGCCGCTAAGAAAGCCACAGAAGGAAGTTGTGTCGCTATTGGGCTACAACCAAGGTGGTGAAGTGCTACAAAACGATGTGTCGTTAAGCGAAAGCTTACTGCGACCCGCAACACCGCGTGCTGATGTGATAAGTAGATAGTATGTGTTATGTTTGTTAGTAGGTACTATGATGTAGCAGTTTTTTTTTTTTTCTTCAAATGCTCCTAATGTGAGCGCCTGCCATTGTTGAATGCAACTAGGAGACCAAGCAATATAGAGCTTAAGTTTCTTAGAATGCAACTCCACTTACTTATATATAGTATATGCATGTATGTAAATAATGAAATGCAACCTCATAAACAGTAATTAAAGTAATTTCTAGCATATAGACGTTATTCATATGTAAAGTTTATAAAAAATAATTTTTTTTTTTCAACATCACTACTCAACGGTCCATGTAATCAAATGACATTTTTGTATAACAAAATAATTATAAACAAATAACAAACAAAGGAAAAAACAGCGCAAAATGACAATTTAGTGCATGAAGCTACGGGAAATATAAATCCATATGCCTATTGTATTGCTTTGTAATTAATTTTGCATTTCTTCAAAAACCCTTACGACTCTAAATTAATGTATGGCATACCTAAATTGTTAATTTATAAAACAAAAAATAATTTATTGGTATTAAAAATTAAAATAGTTTATTATCACTTTTCATGCTCCCTTATATCTTAAGCATCATGTCTTCATACAATAAATACATACAAACCTACATATTCACATTTAAGTGAAGCAGTCACTCTCTTCTCTAGTTTGTAAGGCTCAAAATCAAAAGTATTTTCACTTCGAACTCAAATTGTGTGCCCTTTCTTGAAATTAAAAACAAAAAGAAACAAAAACAAAAACAAATTATATTAAGTACAAAGCTGGTCTTTTTTTAATACTTTCCAGTATACCGTTAATGCAAAGCTTTAAAGCAAGCATGACAAAATATGAGAAAAAAACTGGAACAGCAAAACGTGATAGGGTGAAAACTTTCCCGCATAAGAAACCAAAATATGAAATTGATAAATGTAATAAAATATTTATTACTTTAATATAATGTAAAATGAAAATTGTAATATAAATAAGATTTGTTTTATTTTCACTTGTTTACTAGAGGTGGCGTTATGTCAATATTTGGTATAAGGTTTAAGCAAAATGTTGTATATATAAAAATTATGAAATTGTGTTCATAACCATTATATGTATACTGCTCTCCCGATAGTCGGCTTCATGTAACCAGAAAAGTCGTCATAGATTTTTAGTTGCATTCGCGCTAAGCTGGCCGCCAACTGGCTCTATATAAGTGAAGCAGGCACAGTGCCTGGCCAGTGCTTAGGCGACTCTCGCACCGCGATGAGATGTGACTTGAAAGTCACGAAGCAATGCGCTGCGAAGCTGGCCGCCAGCTGGCTCTATATAAGTGAAGCAGGCACAGTGCTTGGCCAGTGCTTAGGCGACTCTCGCGCCGCGATGAGATTGATTTGAAAGTCACGAAGCAAATCGCGCGAAGCTGGCCGCCAGCTGGCTCTATAAAAGGGAAGTAGGCACAGTGCCTGGCCAGTGTTTAGGTGACATTCGCGCCGCGATGTGATTTGATTTTATGATTTTTTTTATATGATTTGAATGATAAATGCTCACTTTTAATTTTAAATGCATGCTATTTATTTAAAATAAAGATTTGTCTTTAATTTGCTGAATAATCAACTATCAGAGTTTTTTGAACTTTACTACCATGTTTTCCACCTGCCGGAAATGTGTCCACTGATTAAAAGAACTTACAACCTAATGCGATTCAGCCACATGCTGGTCAAATACAAGCAAGCGCTGACTACACTAAAACTGAGCAAAGACGGCAATCTGCTGGAGGCACTGCCAGTTTCCCCGCGTTCCAATTCCAATTGATCGGCTAAATCCGTCGGTACGTCCAAATAGACGCGTTCAAAACCAAACGAGAAAATGAGCTGCCGTAACTTCGGCACATCAACGAAATCACCAGCCGATGACCAAATGGTGAGTGAGCTTTCGTTAGTCTCATTGACAGCAGCCACCAGCGCGTGCAGCTGTTCCAAACTATTGGCGGCAATGCCAGCGCGTACGGGGAATGTGATTGGATGTTGTTTGGCGGTTACATTGTTATTCTAATCAAGCAAGAAAATAAAAGTATACCCAGTCAACAGTAACCATAAGGTAGCAAATAGTACTTACTTTGATTGCAAGCAGCATTTCATCGATTTGCTGCTCCGTGTAGGCACCGTCTGTGAAATTGGCACCCCATCGTGTCGTCCAACCAATCGAGAGCACGGCTGATTCGAATTTCGCAGCGCCAGCGAAAAACCGCTCCGGATCAACCGGTACGGTGCTGGTCTGATTGACAGGTCCGCGTATTATGTCCGCATTCAGCCAAACGGGTTGGGTCATCTAAGCGATACGGAATCAAAAAAAAAAATAATAATAATAATTAACCCCTAAATAATCACTGACAATTGGGCCAGTTGGTTACTGCTCCGCGTAAAATTTCGAATAGACATTATCCACTTACCAACGGTATCAGTTCACTTAGAATATTCAGCGAGCCCTCAAACACTTCGATGGACTTGAAGTCCAATTTGACACCCTTCGCATCCTCGTCATGCGCCTCATTGTGCTCCAAAATGCGCAACATGAATTCAGTCAATGAGAGATCCGAGGAATTGGCTGGCGGATGCGCCATCACCGGCAAATCGTCACCAGTGTTGTTAAGCTTGCCGAGCACAATGTCCGCCTCAATCATGTTAATGTCACCTGGAAACGCATTTGTACAACCACATCAAATACAATTACAACAACAAAAGCCACATGTGCGTATAAGCAACTAAGTGATCTTATGTTACGTATACGTCATGGTGACTGCGTGCAAAAAATGCACTTCACGCTACTCACTGTTGAGCGCCTCGCTCAGCTCTTGCTGACTATTAACCGCATGCGCCCACGTGATGGCGGTGAGATTGGCTTTATCGCTGAGTGTCATTTTGATTATTAGCGACCGGTTAGATAAATTCAATTGT
Organism: Bactrocera correcta; assembly: GCA_027475135.1. Taxonomy (NCBI): domain Eukaryota; kingdom Metazoa; phylum Arthropoda; class Insecta; order Diptera; family Tephritidae; genus Bactrocera; species Bactrocera correcta. The sequence continues at coordinate 56,484,192 of CM050327.1, forward strand.
GTTGCATTGGCGTTAAAATCACTGTCTTTATCAATCGGCAGAATGTGGTAGGAGTGGAAATTGTTGTTGTTTACGCCATTTTGTATTGGAAACGCAGGTGTAGCACTTACATAAACATTGTTGTTGTTGTTAAAAGCTGTGAAATTTTGTGAGTCCAAGTTTTAGATTAATTACGATTCAAATATCCTATACGGTGGTGGACATATTATTAGGTACACCAATTGAAGAATGTACAAAACATAAAATGAAATGAAAATTATATTATAAAAAGCTAACTAATGGAAATAATGAACTTTTTTGGTAGGACTGACTAACACAAATTTCCCCTGAGAACCTCTAACCAACACTGTATAAAAGCGTAATAATATTAGTTTGCTGAAAAGATAGATATATTTACTTTGAAAATATGCTTGCAAATACAAAAACAAATTATATGAGTAAATAAATACTTAGACGAATTCATAAATGAATTTTCGTAAACTTCTGAAATTTTTGAAGGATGTACGAGTTGATGTTCATAATGGCAAAAAAGAAACCCGGTCTTCTTGGAAGGAAAGACATCTTTTTCCGTTATATTATTTTTATTTTTTGAAAACTACAGCTTAAAAAAAGCAGCGTACTGTAATCTCTGTTATAAAGCTTGAAGTTGAGAGTTAAGGGGCGATATCTGCTAAATAACAATAATCATTAAGTAAGTCGATAGAGCAGAGGTTCAGTTTGAAGTTTCAGCATAAGTATCAGTGCTAAAGCAGAGAAGTTGAACGCTACAGAATCGTCTTAGATTACAGCGCAGGCGAATTATCATTGAGAATTACACAGAGCCGACTTTTCGAATTGTCTGCCTTTCACTTGATAGATTGTTGACTCATCTTGGAGTGGAGGGACCAAAGCCGAGACTTAAAAAATGCTTAGCGAGAAGGCATTTGCAAAAGCAAAAGAAGGCTGGAGGATTTATGATAACTATCGGATCTAAAAACACGTAAAACAAGAAAAAACGTTAACTTCGGTTGCACCGAAGCTACATACCCTTCACAGGTGCATTTCTATTAGTAACTATGTGTCCAGTTTGTATGGAAGCTACATAAACGAATGAGTACTAGAAATAATAAACCGAAGTCTGACAAAATTCATTATTTTTTTACATTCCTCTGCCGAATTACATTTTGCCTTAGAAAATAATATATACCAAATTTCGTGAAAATACTTGTCAAATGTGAAAGTTGTCCATAAGAACTTGATTCCGATCGTTCAGTTTGTATGGCAGCTATATGTTATAGTTCCGATAACAATTTCTGGATGTTAATTTTTTAGAAACATCTATAAGCAAATTATGCGTTGCAAATTTCAAAAGGAAATATTTCCAAAGAACTGATGATGTTCAGTTTATATGGCAGCTACTAGTTATAGCTGGCCGATACGGCCTCCTACAAATGAGCTTGCCAAAATGATTTCAATATTCAAATACTTAAAAACCGAGGACTATTCGTACATATACAGACAAGGACAGACGGACAGCAGACGGACATGCTAAATGACTCAGCTCAGACAACTGATCATTTATAAACTTTATAGGTTCCAGCCCTCTGGGTGACAACATCGTGACAAATTAAATACTCTGTTCAGGTTAAAATGAATAGGCTACAGCAGCAACGACTTAATCTTATAACACTTTGGACATCGTATATCAAAAAACTGCTGATTTTTTTTAATTCCTAACTTCTGCAAAGACAATATCTGCACAATTTGAAATCAAACGTGAAAACTTCGCAAATGAAATGTAATTTTAACAAGCTGCTCTCGATTAATTGAAACGACAGCCTCATACAATTTCTTCAAATAAAAGAAAATATTGCAAAGAGAATTAATTTAACTGACCAATAATGCACCTCAACAATATTGCAAATATAAGCAATACTCTACCAAAATCGAATATACTTCAAATGGACATACATATGTATACGGGGTTCGCTTGCCCACGAACCTGGATTTTCTCTCCGTATTCATATGATTCATTTTACACTGTCAGTGTCACTTGAAAGCATCTTAATTGCATTCGTTTCACATTTATTGTTGCAAAACACATACAAACACGTAATCATATCAAATACATGTGAAAATGTAATCCCTCAGCTGCTTTAGAACGATGCACATTCTACCTAAGCGCGACCACAATAATTGCCGGCCGTCACCTGGCAGCGAGCATGCAAAGGCAGTGTGCGAAACAAAGGGGTGAGTTTTCCAGCTGTCATGCGCAAAAGTAATGCTCTTTGCCGGTCATTTCCAAACCAAATAGCGAACAGCTGTTTGCATTTTACAAATACACTGAATATACTATCTAGAGGAGAAGGTGCCCTGCAGGAAAATGCGAAGCGATGAGACAAAGGTAGTGTTCAGAGATTCCCAGACAGGGCACGTAAAAATGTAATAATAAAAAATATTGTTAAATGAAAACATGACTTTGTCTACAGTGATTACATTTACATGAATCGTGCAAAACAAAATTGAAAAAGATAATAACAATGAGTGTTTCCTTACTTATCTAAAATATAAATACAAAATTTACTACAAAGTTAGTGAGTTGGAACTATATTTATTTTTTTTTACAGTTATAAGCACATATAAGCATTATATACATACATACTAGGGTGGTTAAAAAAACCGAACATTTTTTTCGCTTGGTGTAGGCTCTTCTAAGGCAGTCTCTCAAAGCATGAACTCTTAATTATAACGAGAAGGTGCTCCTAATGACATATTTAAAAGATATTAAAGGTTAAAGACCTACACTCGCTGGGAGAGATCAGGTGGAGAAGGACCTGTTGTTTACTCGGATATAATCGCGTAAGCGATGTCTACGTCAATAAAGAAGAAAAAGTTTGAAGTTTGGTTATTTTAAGGTAAATTTTTTTCTGACGAATTTTTTAACTCAATGAACAAAAAAATTATTCAAAATTTGCAAATCTAATAGATTTGTAGGAAATTTACGCCTAACGAAAAAATCGTTATAGACCATTTTTGAAAAGCACCCAATTTCTTACAAAACCAATGAAAAAGAAATTTATTATTAAAATCAGTTAGAAGCGACATTTTATTTATCTAATAATTACAAAAAAAGAGAAAACTGCAAGACGGAGGACGTTCCCGTTAGAATTAAGACCTCATACTGGTCATACTGGTCACCATGGTGTCTAAGAACCCATTTTTCTGAGCACCAAATTTTTTTTTACCCACCCTAATACATACATACATATATACACTAGGTAAGAACATTCATAGATACACGTATGTACATATATGGAAAGCTTTGCGCACAGATAATTTACAAAACAGAAAAGCAATAATATCTTAGTAAACACATTTACACTTTTACGCTTTGTTGTTGTATACATTTGCATGTTTACTTTATTAGCGATATATCTATTTGATAATAATGGCAAAAAAAATAAAATTTACTTTACCAAATACAAGCAGTGCAGTTAGATACAAATACACGCTGTTGCGGGTTTCAAGGTGCGGAAACATATTTATGCTAAAAGATTTGTGGCTAAAATTTTTTCTACATGAGTAAAAAATTTTAGACAAAAAGAAAATAAAAAGCGGATAAATATTAGTGCAAGATATAATTATATATACAGTAAATATACATACAACAAAATTATGTGTTCAATAAAATCAGATACAAAAAATAGTAGTATTTTTAAACAATAATACAATTTTAATTAAAAAAAATTAAAATTATTTAAATTAAAAAAAAATAAATCTAGCGCTTTTCCATGTTGAACGAATAATTAAATTAACGCCGTGAGCACATAGCCATAACGCATTCACAAATAAATAATATAAAACAACAAAAATCCCTTTCAAATCACCACTGAAAATGCCGCTTAATAATTAAATTTTTTATGTAAATTCAATTAGCATGCACTGAGCGGTGTATTTTACAAACAAATAAATATCTAAGTTTTCATTTAAGTATACTGTGTATGTATTAGTAATACAATTTGAAAACACTTAGCCACACGCTGGTCGTTGTGCCGACACGGCTAGCCCACTACACTCATTCAACCTTTGTTCGACTTTCATTTGCCAATATTTGCACATACACACTTACATATGTATATGTAAATATATGAACTACTCCAGTTTATATATAAAATTAAACGCGTTTTATTAATTAATATACCTTTAGTTATGGAATTATTTTTTGGTTAATAAATTTTCAACTAACTTCAAAAAATTTTTCACTCTGTCGCTTTGCTGATTACGACGAAACCACCCTTGTGATTGGAAAGTTGACGTACAATTGAATTTGTATACTATTGGCGAAATTTTTCCAAGTCTAGCCGGCAGCAATCCATTTGTGTGCTCTTTGCACCAATATATTCTCTTTTAAATTTGCTCTTGCGCGGTGTTTTTGTTTTTGTATTTTTGTTTTGATGCTTAAACGAAAAACTTAGTTAATACACAGATCGATTCGTTTGGCTAATAAAAGTCAATAAGGCAATTAAATTTATTATTAAAGATTAAAGATATTTGAGTTTAGTTAAGTATGTATTTATGATGTTGTTTATAGATTACTTTATAGTTTAACATATTTATTTGCGAACACACATAAAAATTCCAAAATTTAGTGCAAAACACAAAAAAAAAAAGCTACAAGATCCTTCACAAATAAAAAAAAAATATACAAAAAATAAAAAAAACTATACATCGATCAGTTTGGCAGTGGTATATAGTAATCCGATCTCAAAAATTTCTTCGTATATTCTACAGCTGCTTTGGACAAAAATCCATGCCAAATTTCAAGATGATCTTGTCAAATGAAGCTATTATCTTTACATCGACTTCATTCAGTTCAGTTTGTTTGATAGCTACTGACAAATGTGCAGCTTCTTGGAGAGAAAAAGTCGTGTGCAAAATTGTCAGATCAATATCTCAATCGACTCTTGTCGTCATGCTGATCTTATATATACATATATATATTTTACAGAGCCTTCGACGTTTACTTCTTGCAGTTACAAACTTCATGGCAAAATTAATATACCTTGTTCAGCGCATATAAATTTTAACGAGAGTAGTACTTACATACATACATATGTCCCCTCTACATCCGTAATCTTTTTGAACACACTGTATTATTTCTTTCCCTCATCTCCCATTCATCACACACTTCATTCATGAATCAAAATACACATTGTTTTTTACAATTTCTGTCATTCTCGTTGAATTCGCGTCTCGCCGAATTGGGTGAAAAAAAGTTTTGTTTACATCGAATTCGCTTATTTTATGCGGCATTTCGCCGTGATTTTTGTTTTTACGCACTAGTACGGCGAATTTATAGACATTTCAGTTGACAAGTGAGCCAGACAGATAAAACTGTGTAAAATTCAGTCGTACTGTGAAAATATTGTGAAAAACCTAATATAAATATAATAATAGTAATATAATTATATAGTGAAGTGATTTTTTAATAAGAAGCAGTTGTAAACAAGCTGCTACAACCTAACTAAAACTTTTCGTAATATATATAATGAAATAAACGGTGTAGTAGTAAATTTCAATATACGCTCTTCTACTTAACCTCAAATAGCATGTATGTATGAGGAACTCCATGAGACACCACATCTGCTATAAGATGCATCACTAGTTGGAAGACCAAGAAATACTTTACCGGAAAAGTTAATAGTTGCTTGAATAAAACTAATATTTACTCTAACGACTGGTAGTAATAAGTAGCATCTGTAAAAATGTCGACAGCAGCGCTTGTGCAGCAATTCGTTGCTGGTCTCAAGTCGCGTAATCGCAATGTGCAAAACAAAGCAGCACAAGATTTGTTCATGTACGTAAAAACGGAACTGCGTGAAATGTCCCAGGAGGATCTGGTAGCCTTCTTCGATGATTTCAACCATCAAATTTTCAGCATGGTGAATTCTGCCGATATAAACGACAAAAAAGGCGCTGTACTGGCTATAAGTGCGTAATAACTTACAACCTATATATATATATATATTTGCTTTTCTCTAACCATGTTCTATACTTCAATTACAGAATGTTTAATCAGTGGCGATGTAGTAAATACAATGAAGCGTATTTCACCTTATTACAATCATTTGCGTACGCTGTTGCCTTCAAACGACACTACTGTAATGGAGATTGCAGCGCGCACATTGGTCAAACTGGCTAACTTGCCTGGATCAAAAGGCGCTGAATCTATTGATTTTGATATAAAGCGTGCATTCGAGATGTTGAGCGGTGATCGACAAGAGGTACACTGCTACACTTTTTATTTGCATTCTATAGTAAGTAGTAATAAATATTATTCAATTTCAGTACCGCCGTCATGCTGCAGTTTTTATACTACGTGAGCTGGCTATAGCCATGCCAACATATTTTTATCAACAAATTTCCACATTTTTTGATAATATTTTTAACGCAATATTCGATCCGAAAGCAGCTATTCGTGAATCAGCTGGCGAAGCTTTACGCGCCGCACTTATTGTAACTTCACAACGTGAAAGTACCAAACAATCAACTGAGCCACAGTGGTATAAAACTTGTTACCAAGAGGCGAGCGCTAGTTTTGTGACCGAACCAACTGGCACAAAAGATCAAAAAGGCATGACACGTGATGATTGCATTCATGGCGGCCTATAATTTTGAATGAACTTTTCCGTTGTTCACATGCCGCTTGGGAGCGTCGTTATGCAACGTTGAAGTCGCTTCTGCCCGACGCACAGCATAACAAATTTGGCGAAGTCATACACTCCGGCTCAGTTGGCAGTCAACTAACCACCTTAGTGCCTCGCTTGAAAGCACCTTTTATAAGTAAGCTAGGTTCCACACACATGCATTTGGATCACGATGCACAACACGGCGGTACACATAAATTCTCATCGGTAAGCATTTATGGATGTCTAGTAGTAAAATATAGTTTACAATATCTAACATATTTTAGGCTACCGTGCTGGAGTCCGCATATTCACGTGAGATACTCACAGAAAATTACATAAACATTTGCGATAATGTGCTGGAACAGCGCACTTCGAAATCACCCTATGTGCAGCAAGCGCTCTTACATATACTACCACGCCTCGCGGCCTTCAATCGCGAAGTATTCGTACAGCGTTATTTGCAGGAATGCGTTAGTCACCTACTCAGCATTGTGCCACGTAAAGAAAAGGATCGCAACATTGCTTACGTAACTATTGGTTACATAGCCGTAGCCGTGGAGCGCGACATTGACAAGCATTTACGAACAATTATGTGCGCCATCAAAATAGCTTTACCACCGAAAATTACACCAAGCAAGCGTAAAGCAGCCATTGACCCAGCAATTTTCCACTGTATAACATTGCTCGCGCACGCCGTCAAATCCGGCATAACAGAGGATGTGCGTAATATACTGGAGCAAATGTTTTTCAGTGGTCTCTCACCCGCTTTAACCGTTTGCTTGCGTGAACTCGCCGAAAATGTACCACATTTAAAGTCGGCCATTGCTGAAGGACTCATACGTGTGCTATCGCAAGTACTTATGAACAAACCACTGGCCATACCCTATCAAACACTGGCCACCATACCATTAGATCCATCGATAAATCTGCAACACGACGTACCAACTGTGGTGCTGGCACTCAAAACGCTCGGCAGTTTCAATTTCGAAGAACAAAACATGTTGGATTTTGTACAACGTTGCGCCGATCATTTCATTAATCACGATCAGCAGGAGATACGTTTAGAGGCTGTACAGACGTGTACGCGTCTATTAAAACTCGCCGTACAGTCTGCCGATAGCACAGAGAGTTCAAATACACTTAGCGAAACAGTGTCGCATGTCATCGAAAGACTGCTAATTGTCGCCATCACTGATATGGATTGCAATGTGCGCATACGCATACTGCGTTCGTTGGATGAAACCTTCGATGCTGAGTTGGCGCAACCCGAATCGCTTAGTGCACTGTTTATAACATTGAATGATGAGATTTTCGAAATACGCGAACTGGCCATGGTGACCGTCGGTCGGTTGTCTGCCATGAATCCAGCCTATGTTATGCCTAAATTGCGTAAAATTATGATACAACTTTTGACCGAATTGGAGCACTCTGGTATGAGTCGAAATAAGGAACAGAGCGCCAGGATGTTGGATCACTTGATAATCAGTACACCTAGGTTAGTGCGTAAGGGCGAAAACTAACTAGATTTACGAGGTGTGTTCAGAAAATAACGGGAATTTTGAAATTTTGAGTCTCCTTTTTCGGCAGACATGGCTCCGTGTGACTTTTTTCGAATGATTTTTTTTTTTTTTAAAAAAAAAAAAACGAAATTCCCGTTAGTTTTTGAACACACGTCGTATATAAAATCTATAGCCAAAAACAATCTGTAATAATTAATCTCTTCTCACATTTTACAGATTGATTTCATCTTACATGCATCCCATACTCACCATACTTGTGCCGAAGTTACGTGAAGCCGATCCCAACCCAGGGGTTATATTGAATGTCTTGCGCGCAATCGGCGACTTAGCCGAAGTGAATGGCGGTTCGAACGAAATGGAAATGTGGGCTGACGATTTATTGTCCATTCTTCTAGAAATGCTGGGTGACGCTGGCAGTCCGGAGAAACGTGGCGTGGCACTTTGGACACTCGGCCAACTGATAAGCGCCACTGGTCGTGTAGTCACACCCTATCACAAGTATCCTGGTCTGATTGACATACTTATAAATTTTTTGAAAACCGAACAACGCCGCTCCATACGTCGTGAAACCATACGCGTACTCGGTTTGCTGGGCGCAATGGATCCGTATAAGCATAAAATGAATAAAGGTCTAATTGATAGTCAAAAGGATAGTGTGCTCATTTCGTTGAGTGATTTCAAAATGGATGAGAATCAAGATATTTCCACGGCCGAATTACTTGTGAACATGAGTAATGTACTCGACGAATACTATCCAGCCGTCGCGATTGCCGCGCTGATGCGCATATTGCGCGATCCCACACTCAGCAGTCGTCACACCAGCGTCGTACAGGCAATTACTTTCATATTCAAGAGTCTCGGTATTAAGTGTGTGCCCTATTTGGCACAAGTGCTGCCCAGTTTACTGGAGAATGTACGTACGGCCGATATCAATTTGCGTGAATTCCTCTTCCAGCAATTGGCCATACTGGTGCAGATTGTTAAGCAGCACATCATCAGCTATATGAGTGACATTTTTAAGCTCATTAAAGAGTTCTGGACGGTCTATACGACGCTACAGCTGACACTGATCAACTTGATTGAGCAAATCGCCTTGGCTTTGGGCTGTGAATTTCGCAATTACCTTTCGGAATTGATACCGCAAATTTTGCGTGTGCTGCAGCACGACACCTCCAAAGACCGTGCGGTAACCAAGCGTCTGCTACAGGCTTTGCAAAAGTTCGGCAATACTTTGGATGATTATTTGCATTTGATTGTGCCGCCAATTGTGAAGCTCTTTGATGCGCCATACGTGCCGCAACAAGTCTCGCTGGTGGCTTTAGAAACCATCGATCATCTCGCATGGATACTTGACTTTACAGACTTCTCATCACGTATCATACATCCGTTGGTGCGCGTACTGGAGGCCGAACCGGAGTTGCGCGAACAAGCCATGTCCACACTTTGCTCAGTGGTCATACAATTGGGCAAGAAGTATCTGGTCTTTGTGCCACTGGTCGAACGCACCATTACTAAGCATCGCATTGTCGACTCGAAATATGAAAAACTTTTGACGAAAATACAAAGTAACACCACTATGTGCCTAGACGATGAGTTCCATATGCGACAGACCAAATTTAAATCCACCGAATTAGTTGCGCCCAACAGCGGCGGCAATTTCGCTATGAAACGTCTCATCGTTTCCACAAGTAATTTACGTGCTGCCTGGCAGGTGACACGGCGTGTCTCCAAAGACGATTGGGTCGAATGGCTGAAACGTCTATCAATCGGTTTATTGAAGGAGTCACGTTCGCAGGCTTTGCGTGCCTGTCACGTGCTTGCACAAGATTATGATAAACTACTACGTGATCTATTCAATGCGGCTTTCATCTCATGTTGGACTGAACTCTTGCAGGAGCATAAGAACGAGCTCACGCAGTCGCTTATACAAGCACTGCAAGTGACTGATATGCCGGAAATCACACAAACCATTTTGAATTTAGCCGAATTTATGGAGCATTGTGACACGGATCCAATACCAATAGAGACCAAACTGCTGGGTACACGTGCTATGGCGTGTCGCGCATACGCCAAGGCTTTACGTTACAAAGAAGAAGAATTCCAAACGCATAAGGATCCGCAGGTGGGTATTATAGGTTAGGTTAAACTGAGTTCAAAACTAACAGAAACCACGAACATTTTTTGTTTACCTCTAAATTTATGTTTCTCATTTTCTCCACAGGTGCTTGAGTCACTGATCCTCATCAACAACAAGCTACAACAGAAGGAAGCCGCCGAGGGCTTACTAACCACCTATCGCAACGCCAGCAATGAGTTCAAAGTACAAGGCCGTTGGTATGAGAAATTGCACAACTGGGAGCAAGCACTGAAACACTATTCCGGCAACCTAAAAGATAACAGTAATGATCTGGAGGCACGTTTGGGGCACATGCGCTGCTTAGAGGCATTAGGCGAGTGGTCTGAGCTCAGCTCTGTGGCCAAACAAGAGTGGGACAACCTGGGTCGTGACGCCAGGTCACGTGCTGGACCCTTGGCGGCAGTTGCTGCATGGGGTCTGCAAGATTGGGAGGCGATGCAAGAATACGTGCGCTGCATACCGGAGGAAACGCAAGATGGCAGCTTCTATCGCGCCGTGCTCGCCGTACATAATGAAGATTTCGAGACGGCACAACGTTTAATTGATGGTACACGCGATTTGCTCGACACCGAGCTCACATCCATGGCCGGTGAGTCGTACGAACGTGCCTATGGCGCTATGGTTTGCGTACAGATGTTGGCCGAATTGGAGGAGGTTATACAATATAAACTGATACCAGAACGCCGCGAACCGTTGAAGAGTATGTGGTGGAAACGTTTACAGGGCGGTCAACGTTTGGTCGAAGACTGGCGTCGCATCATACAGGTGCACTCATTGGTTGTGCGTCCGCAGGAAGATGTACACACTTGGCTGAAATACGCCAGTCTGTGTCGCAAATCCGGTTCGCTGCATTTATCGCACAAAACGCTCGTCATGCTGCTGGGCACCGATCCATCTACACAACCCAAAGAGCAATTGCCTTACAATCAGCCTCAAGTCACATATGCCTACACGAAGCATATGGCCGCTGCAGAGAACATGCAAGGCGCCTACGAGCAACTCAGTTGTTTTGTCAATGCTTTCCAAGCAAAGTTGAACTGCATCGGTCCAGAGGAAGCAGCGAAACAAGATCATCGCTTATTGGCGCGCTGCTATCTACGGCTCGGCAAGTGGCAAAACAAATTGCAGAGCTCGCTGGAACCGGAAATCGTGCAAGGCGCTTTAGATTGTTTCGAGAAGGCGACTGAAAATGATCCCACCTGCTACAAAGCGTGGCATCTATGGGCGTACATGAACTTCAAAGTGGTGCAAGCGCAAAAACAACAACTCGATAAGCTAGCGCACACCGCCACGAACGGCGACATATTGCAGGACAAAGAGAAACTTATCATTGAGCACGCCGTGCAGGCGGTCGATGGCTTCTTCCGTTCGATCAGCCTTATTAAAGGCAATTCCTTGCAGGACACACTGCGTCTGCTAACACTCTGGTTCGATTATGGCCAGTATTCGGAAGTTTATGACGCTTTGCTAACCGGCATGAAGACAATAGAAATTAACACTTGGCTGCAAGTGATACCGCAGCTAATAGCGCGTATTGACACCCATCGCAAGCTGGTCAATCAGTTGATACATCATCTGCTCATTGACATCGGCAAATATCATCCACAAGCTTTGGTCTATCCACTCACAGTGGCATCCAAGTCAGCATCGGTGGCGCGCAAAAACGCCGCCTTCAAAATACTGGAATCAATGCGTAAACACTATCCGACGCTGGTACAGCAGGCCATGACGTGCAGCGAAGAGCTGATACGCGTCGCCATATTATGGCACGAACAATGGCATGAAGGACTTGAGGAGGCGTCACGTCTTTACTTTGCCGATCGCAATGTAAAGGGAATGTTCGATATATTGGAGCCGTTACATGCGCTGCTTGCGCGTGGACCACAAACATTGAAGGAGACATCATTCTCGCAAGCCTACGGTCGTGAGCTAACCGAAGCCTACGAGTGGACTCAACGCTACAAAACTTCATCCGTGTTGATGGACTTGGATCATGCTTGGGATATATATTATCATGTTTTCCAAAAGATATCACGTCAATTGCCGCAATTAACCTCACTCGAGCTGCCCTACGTCTCGCCCAAATTGATGACATGCAAAAATCTTGAGCTAGCCGTACCCGGTTCCTACAATCCCAACCAGGATTTGATACGTATCGATCACATCAAAACCAATCTGCAGGTGATCACTTCGAAGCAGCGTCCACGCAAGCTGTGTTTGCGCGGTTCCAACGGTAAGGACTATATGTATTTGCTGAAGGGACATGAAGATTTACGTCAAGATGAACGTGTTATGCAACTCTTCTCGCTGGTCAACACACTGCTACTAGACGATCCCGACACGTTCCGACGCAATTTGGCTATACAACGTTATGCCGTTATACCGTTGAGCACCAACTCGGGCCTCATCGGTTGGGTGCCGCACTGCGACACATTGCACACACTCATACGTGACTACCGTGACAAGCGAAAGATGCTACTTAATCAGGAACATCGTCTCATGTTGAGCGTCTCACCCGATTATGATCATTTAACATTGATGCAGAAGGTCGAAGTGTTCGAATGCGCACTGGCGCAAACACAGGGTGATGATTTGGCCAAATTGCTGTGGCTGAAGTCACCATCGTCGGAAGTGTGGTTCGAGCGTCGCACCAATTACACACGTTCACTCGCTGTCATGTCCATGGTGGGTTATATACTCGGCTTGGGCGATCGTCATCCCTCCAATCTGATGTTGGATCGCATGAGTGGCAAAATACTGCATATCGATTTCGGTGATTGCTTTGAAGTGGCAATGACACGTGAGAAATTCCCCGAAAAGATACCTTTCCGACTGACACGCATGCTAATCAAAGCCATGGAGGTAACCGGCATCGAGGGTACCTATCGACGCACTTGTGAGAGCGTCATGTTGGTGTTGCGACGCAACAAAGACTCACTAATGGCAGTGCTGGAAGCATTCGTCTACGATCCGCTGCTCAATTGGCGTCTCCTTGACATGGACAAAAATCATCGCTCCAAATCGAATAACGATCCGGGCGGTTCCGGCATGGCGTTCGGTGGCGGCAATGGCAGTCTCAGCAACTCCGTCGAAGAACCACTTCTGCACAGTCAACTAATGAGTGCCAATCATCTGATGGGTGGCGCGCTAATGGTCGCCGACATAACGAACAGTAAGGCGAGCAAAGTTATCAAGCGTGTGCGCAGCAAATTGAATGGCACAGATTTCCAAACGCAGAACAGTGTGGCGGTGCCGCAACAAGTGGATCTGCTCATACAGCAGGCGACCAATAATGAAAATCTATGCCAGTGCTATATTGGCTGGTGTCCATTCTGGTAAAGAATAGCTAACGCTAATACTAATGTTAAAATATTTAAGAAATTTGGTGAAGAAAAAAGTTTATGGGAACACTTGCAAAAATTTGTCACCAATGCAGCAAAGTGTAGCATACTTTTCGGCGCAACATGCAATTGTACTGTCGCATACATACATAGGTTGTAAGTCGTACGCAGTTTTGTTGTGTTTGGAGTAGTGTAGCTGCTTAAACGTCGCTCAAAGGTATTAGAATAATTGAAATTTTACTTTACTTCCATTACACACATACCTACATATTTAACTACATTTCGAGAACACTTTAAAGTTCCGAAAACCAATTTCTACTATAAAGTGTTTAAAGTGGACATGGCAGTCTAGCAATTATTTTTTAAGTAAAAGTAAACCTGTATTTATAACATTCGAAATCAGCAATGAAAATAGTAAATAAAATAATGGTATTTTTTCAATACCGAAAAAGTTTTTGACAATTTTTTAACAAAATAACATTTTTTCGTAGAGTAAAAATTGCTTTGACTTACTTTTTAGTATTGGGTTGTGCACTTTAATGTTGCTTAGTAGGGGCATTTCGTAGCCAAATGCTTTAAACAACATTTTATGTAAGGCTTTTAAGGTTATGTTAATTTTCGTTAATACAAAGTTACACTTAATTGCGTTTTAGGCCTGAATTTGTAAAGTTTGCCTCACAAACGGTGTTTACTTGTTTACATACCTTCAATAAAGAAGAAATATATATATATAGTCTGTTGCTTAAAGAAATTAAAAGAAAAAATTAAAAGCTATAATATGAATAATACTTCCGAGTAAGAGGCGCGTTAGGTAAAAAAAAATTAAACTCAGTTTTTTACAAGCTAGAAATGTACTTTGAAAGTCCGACATTATTTGACGGAATTTATTCCAAGTTGAAAAAATTTATATATATTTTTTTAAGATTTGAAGAGTTCTCTTAAATCGGTAATTTTGTAATTATTTACAGTTCTTATTAAATTGCTAATTTTTTTTATATTTTTACATTAAAAACATCGTTAAAAATTTATTTGCCACCAAAATATTTTCCTAACCTCACTTATTGTTCAATTAAATTGTAATTGCCAACAATGGCTTGTTTAAATAATTCACATAAATTTTTAGATTCTTTTTACGACTAAAAAAATAACAAAAAATCGTGTGGAAAACTGCCACGCCCACCTTAAATACTTTACTCCCTCAAAATTGTTTTCGAAACATTGTAATTTTTGGTTGGATGTATGTATGTATGTAGGAGTTTTTGTTAAGATATCACTAATTTTCTTGGGGCTATATTGAAGCTTCACTACCGAACAGTGTAATTTTGTTTGTTTACAATTTACTTGCAATTTTTGATTATTTTTTATTAAAATTAAATTTTTTTATTTTTTATTAAAATTAAATTTTTTTATTTTTTATTAAAATTAAATTTTTTTTATTTTTTATTAAAATTAATTTTTTTTATTTTTTATTAAAATTTTAATTATTTTTTATTTTTTTTTTTAAATTTTTAAATTTTTTTTATTTTTTATTAAAATTTTATTTTGTTTTATTTTTTATTAAAATTTTTATTTTTTTTTATTTTTTATTAAAATTTGTATTCTGTTTTTTTTTAATTTTTTTTTGTTTTTTATTTAAAATTTTGTTTAGTCTTTACTAAAATTTTTATTTTTTTTATTAAAATTTTTATGTTTTTATTAAAGTTTTTATTTTTTTTATTAAAATTTTTATAATTTTTTATTTTTAATTATATTAAAGATTTATTTGTTTTTTTTTTTTAATTAAAATTTTTATAATTTTTTATTTTTATTTATTAAATTATTACTATTATTATTTTTTTTAATATCACATAATTTTTTTATGATTTTATAATTTGTTGTATGCTTTAATTTTAATAATTTTTTTTAATCTTATAATTTGTATTATACTTACAGTTTATTTTTAGTTAATTTTTTTTATTTTATGATTTTTTTTATAATTTTTTGTTATTTTTATTATTATTTTATTATTACTTTTTTAATTTTAATTTTTTAAATTAATTTAATTTTTAATTTTTTATTTTACTATTTTTTAATAATTTAATTTTTTTATTTTATTGTTATTTTTAATTCCTAATTTTTTTTATATTTTTATTTCATTATTATTTTTTATATTTTTATTTTATTTATTTTTTATATTTTATTTATATTATTTTTTATATTTTATTATGATTTTTTATATATATTATTATTAGTTTTTTATTTTTACTATTTGAATTTGTAAAAATTTGCGCTTCAATACATAAATATTTTCCTTTTCAGCTAGTAAATTGCCACCAAAGCGTGTAAACTTATAATTTTTTTTGTATTTGTAGATTTGTTTTGAAGTCTTAACATAGTTTTCACGCCGTAAAGCGCTGAAATAAAACTGCTTAGATTAAATAAATAGTAATTAATAATAACAAAAATAAAAAAAACATGTAATTCGTTATTTCTAATCAAAATATTACTATACGTAATTTTATATACATATATACGAGTGTACTTTATGCGCGCAAGAGTCCACGCGACAGACGCGCTCACTTAAGCATACATATTTTATAAGCATATTATGAAATAATAAAAGTGAAATAGAAATTAAAATTTAATAAATAATAAAAAACGTACATTTATGAAAAGTCTTGTGTTTTTTTACTGATTCCAAACTATTTTTAGACGCGACGATATTGTTGATAATATAAAATTGCGACCGGCGCTTGGATTTGCTGATAAGCGACAATTAGTTTCAGTTTAATAGTGAATAGATTTACAAAAAAAAAATCACTACTTCTTTTTTGTTTTTATTGTAGGGTTAGGGTTTATATATTAGTACTGAAGGAAGAGTAAGGGTTGGCGCTATATTTGTTAGGATCGTATTTTTGCTACTTCTTCTTTATTGACGTAGATTTATTAGTACTAAATATATTTATACTATATTTCTCAAAACAATCCACACAGAATCGTTGACTTCAGTTCATTGCATTTTTTTTTTACAAAAACTAGCACACAGCCAGAGACACATTGGCAATGCAACTTTAGTTCGAACTACTTGCTGAAAAATTATAAAAATTTTGCATTATTTTTTACATAACTCATTTTTTCGTAAAATGTTAAAATCATTTGTCAAAATATGCGAAATATACATACATACGAAAATACACACATTATTTGTAAGCGTGGTGTGATATCGTATGTGCTACATGATATGCAGTCAACACTCAGCGCCTAAATGTAGGCAACAATATTTACTCTTAGTTGTTGTTGTAGCGGCAGAAACCATTCCTGAAGAAATTGTGAGGAATAGTGCGCAGTTGACAGTCCTTGGGCGAATAAAAATCGTGTTCATTTCGGTTACTTAGACCCGACTGTGGGGGGAATAGTATTTACTCTCAGTTACATTAAACGGTATGTGGCAGCCATGCTCACACTTTTTATGACTTCTGAGCGCCTGTTAGTGCTAGTTATTGCCGAGACATAAGAAAATTTGGTTACTTTGCGGTAAGAAGCCAAGACGTTCCACCTAGTTGTGACGATGCTGACCAATTTACTTCCTATTTGAGACTGCAAATGAGTATGTATTTAAAAATCCGTTTTTTATGCTTTTTTGAACATCTTTTCAAGAACTTACGTTTTTATTTTATGCACGGCGGCAATGACGTCGCCATTTTATGCTAATATAGATAGCTTACAATTAATATTACTATTATTTTATGTAATTATGTAATTTCTGCTTTTATATATATGTACTTATATAGATGTATATATTAGTTATATATATATATGCATTTATGTACTCATATATGTAAAAATTGTATTAAATCAAATATAGGCCATCGTATATTACGCATATATTTTAATATTTTTTTGTTTTTGTTTTGATAATTATTTATTTATGTTGTTCTTTTATTATTAATTTTATTATTTTAATTATTAGCTTCAAACTAATGCTTACATAAAAAAATCGTATTTTCAAACGCCTTTTTTGTTTTATAATTTTACATATTTTTTTTTTTGTTTTTTCGTTTGCGTTTCTGCTAATTATTATTATATGTTGGTGTATACGTCTATTCAAATAAATTGACAATATATGTATGTTGTTGTTGTTGTATTATTGAAGCAGGGCGGATATGGAACCAACATTTATTATAACTATTTCTTCGTGTTTTCTTCTCCTTCAGTAGCGTAAGTATGTATGTATAAAAAAATTATTATGTTTTTTGCAAATTTCAGCTGTGTAATAAGCATATCCACTAGACCACTAATAATTACAGATACAAAGACAAAAAAAAATGGAATAAATAAAGCAAAAATATAATTATTTTGACGGCATTATGTGTTGGCTTTTTTTCTTTCCATTTGTAACAAAAACAAATCGTACAAAAATTATAATTACGAAAAATGCATATGTATATGTATGACGCAGCGTAATCGCAACAGCTTTCAAGCGAAAAAATAACAAATGAAATGGAATATTTAGTACCTCAAGTGGTATTGAGGTAAATAATAGAAGCAGAAGCAGCAGCAATCATAAGTAAGACAATTCTGTTCAGTTTCGTTTTTGTTTTTTGTTTGTTCAGACACACGCACACACACAAAACAACTAATTAAAATTCGATTCATGAACCTTCGCCAACAAACAACGCGATTAGTTGTTGTATTAGCGGCAGCCAGCAGCAACGTACGATGGCGAATTTTGTAACATTTTCGTTTTCTTTTTTTGCTTGTATCTCATTCATCGTTGGTATCATGCTACACACACTAATTACAAACATAAATTTAGCTGCTCTTATCATTTACGCGCACATTCGCGTCCTGCTGTCTTTTGAAGCGCTGCTCTTTCCGCCACGCATCGATACGTTCTTTAAGCTCATTATTTGGCACGAGCATATCTTCGGTTAGTGGCTGACGATTGAATGGATCGGTACTGCTATTGAGTAAATGTCGCGTTATAATAGCACGATCCATAATCGTACCTGATGGCAGTGTAACCGGATCGGACATTAGTGTATCCATGAGCGGATCTTTGAATTCATCGGGCGCATCGGCGCACTCATCTTCGGCCAGTTGATTAGCAACTGCAAAAATATAAAGACATAAGTATGCAAAAAAAAATTACCTCAATTGTTATAAATAAATGTAGAGCATTATCAAATTTACCGTAAATATCATGCGCTTTACTAATCAATGCTCTGAACTTTTCCACCTCAATCGTGGAGCGTATGCCCAAACGTTCGATGCGGCTGGCGGCATCGTCGAACAGATGCTTTTGAAATGAACGTTCGTCGGCAGCCAATGCCTGCGCAAACCTATCACAGTCTAGATGTAGATATATATCGAAGATTTCGCCCAGCAGCCGACGTGGCTCCCAACCATATTTGGTGGGATTGCGCACTTTCAGATCGTTGCACTTGGGGCCGCACAATTGTTGTAGATTGAAATTCAACATTGAACTCAGCCGGTCGATTATTTCGTCGCGCATGAATGGCTCTTTAATGTCGTTCTGAAAATTATGAAAAAAAAAAATAATATTAAATTAAAAAATGCACACATACATATACACATGCGTCTTAATAGCGACAATAATGGCTTTTTAGGTAAATGTACTCATACATACATACATATACTAGGTTATCGGTGTATATAGAAAATGAAAATAATTATTTCTTTTGTGCCAAATGCGTAGTATGAGTTTTGAGCAGTATTTTTTTTCTGTCTGTGGGTTTTCCTCAACAAATTCTGCAATATTGTTCTTTATCAAGAGAAATTCCAAATGTATCACTGATTTGTTCTTGTAGCACAGAAAACATTACTGATTCTTTATTACTAATAAAGATGTAGAGAATATCTGACAGTTTGGTTATAATACCGGATATGTTGTTAATATAAAACTTCTTCGAGGTTTTTTTTATTGAATAACCAATCTTGATCAGCATATAAAACCATTTTGTTGTTTTTGTGGTTTAATTTTAGAAATCAAGCGCTCTTAATAGGTTATGATAAGGTATAAGTTGGATTTAAGGGACCTAGCCCACGTGGGAACAGAAAACATATAATTTTGACCTTCGATTGTTTACTATCGACAGCTTAGGCATTTAACGGTGCAGTACTTCGTGAATTATAGTCTTCCGAATAATAACCAGTAAACCCTACCTAACTAAGGATATAGTATAAGTAAAAACAACAACAAACAATCATCGCCTAACCCCCAAAACTATGCTTCTGTGGCGAGCTTGTTCACATACACATCTGAATCCGTTTCGTTTAAGTAGACCCCGACTGTCGTGAGAACACCGTTATTTTACTTAAACAGCAAAAGTCATGAAAATTTTAGTGCACATTATTTTTTTGTTGTGTATAAGATGTTGTTGTTTTTCTAACGGTTATCTAATCCCCGTTAGGATGATAAGGGTTATCTAGGTTGTCGTCGACATCATCTAGCGGGAGGCACAGGAAACGTGCTGTTTCGACGGGAAGGGTGTTAGATGAGTGGGGTTGCTGGGGCATGCAAAGAGGTGGCCAATGTCATGCGGGGACTCATTGCACGCAGGACATATGTTGGATATGACGGGGTCTATTTCGGATAAGTAGGTATTTAACCTGCTACAGTATCCAGAACGAAGCTGCGCAAGAGTCACTCGCGTTTCTCGCGGTAACTCAAGCTCTTCGTCTGCAATGGTATGTGTATATGATCGCAAAATTCACCACACTTATTTTTAACCACTTTCCAAACAGTTGTACGTTCAATAAAATTACCGTTAAATAATGGAACATTTCCACTGTCTCGCGTGCTAGCGTCAAATACGAACGACACTGTCGCTCATCGGTATTCAATTGCGACAATCTAGTCTGCTGCTGGTCAGAGCTCAATTGCGCCCAGGCGCTGTCATTCATCATTAATACCTAAAAAAATAATGTAAATGATGCAATTTATTATAGAAGCATACCCGAAGAAAATGGTGCAAAATGTACCTGGGTCTGATGTATGCGCTTTAGATTTTCCAAACATTCGTCCAGCAGGAATGTGGTGTCGTTCATGAGCATATTTATGAATTTGACAAATTGTTTACCTGAATTCGATTCAGTTATCATAACCTGCCGCAACACAGGATTCTCCCACATTGATTTAAACAGATGACTTATATGATACCTGTAAAGATAAAAAAAATATGTATATATAAAAAAAAATTATTTCACTGGTGTATGTATGTGTGACAAACCTAATTGTAAATTTATCGTAGAATTCAGTGCTTTGTCCAGTCGTTTCAATATCTACGTAAAATTTCATGAGCGCGCTGCAAAGTACCGTCTGTGCTAATTCGTGATTCCACATCTTTTCGTTTAAATATAGAAATGAAATTAAAAAATTATAAATAGAAATGAAAAATAATAATTGATTCGACTTACAGATGCACTTAGAGCATTTTGTGGTCCCAGTGAGAACACAAATAACACTTCAACTAATTTGGCAGTGACGTAAGGGTTCTTAATAAGATTGGGCACACAGACACATGTTAGCAGCCATGTGATTATTGAATGATCGATTGTCTGCCGTATATCATTGAGAGCGTGCTGCATGGCGAACAATATGAATTCGGCAATATCATCCACATACCATTCCGGCAGGGCGGCTAGCACATCGGTTGGCTTCAACTGTTGCACCGGCACCTTGGCTATGTATGGACCCTCAACGGGCCGTCCCTCAATCTGATACAGCAGATATTCGCAGACAGTCGAATAGAAGTACATGCAAGAGGATAAAAGTTTTGGATCGAGCAGACAAAGTTCACTGCACAATTTGGACCTAAAATTACATAAAAATATTGAAATTATTAAAATAGTTTAAAATAATTGTTAGAATTTAAGTGGAAATTAGTATAAAGTGATCCGATATCGCCAGTTCCGACAAATGAGCAGCTTCTTGGGGAGAAGAGGACGTGTGCAAAACCAATTTTTCAAAAATTGAGGGACTGCTTTGCGTATATTCAAGCCGAAAAACGGACAAGTTTCATTAATACCTTTCTGATCAAATTTGAGCCGGACTAAAACCCGGGTATGGAAAATTGAATTCGGCGTAGGCATACTTGTATTTTTTCAGGAGCCTATTTTGAAGGCGATAATAAACACATATGCAAATTAAATTTGTTTGATATTTTTGTCAGTCCGGTTCAAATTTGATCAGATGACTTACACCGTTATAACTTATGTTACGCAATTTTTAGTAAGAATTCTTTTGCATTGGAATTGTCAGTACGGTTCAAATTTGATCAGATGGCATGTACCGGTCTAATTTTGTTTACTGAAGTTTTATTACGAATTCTTCGACGTCGGTATTGTTAGTCCGGTTCAAATTTGATCAGATGGTATGTACCGTTATAATTTTTTTTACTAAATTTTTAGTATGAATTCTTTTGTGTCCATATACGAACATCAATTACCTGGACAACTTTTTAAATTGTTTATGCCAACGTTCTCGAAATTGTTTATTCCTTTTCGCATACGGCGTATTCTCCCAATGTGATTTGGTACGATCAATTTCATCGATGAGTTTTTGTAGTTCTTTTATAGCGCGCGCCTTCTGCCGATAACGTTGTATGGCTGGCATATAGCCTAAATGATGAGCTTGTAGTGTGAGGAACCAACATTGCGTCTGGAAATTGGCATTATGGGTGGCTGTAGCGAAATCACGTTCAATGAATTGCTTGTATTCGTCAGCGGTAAAACGCAATTTCGTATCATTCTCGATTGAGATCAATGTGTCTTTATAAAATGGAAATAACGGATCGATGCGATCCAATTTGATTTTCACCGACAGTTGTTGCAACACACTCATTAAATTAATGACGAAACCATCGCGTGCAAGCAATTTTTCATCGCAAGCGAACTGTGCACGACGCTCGTTGTAGCGCAATACTCTACTTATGTATTCGAGTGTTTGGGGGCGGCTGTTGACATTCACAAGCAACGAATGAAATACTGTATGCATTGATGTGCGCATGGATTGCATTTCCTATTTTGAAAATAACCAAAAACAAAAAAGAAATAAAAAATAATAATTTGAAAATTTAATTCCATTAAATTGCAAGCAATATTTAACTTTACTAACCCAACGAAAGTGATACATGCTGTACACGATGACATTGCTCTTGCCATGCGCTTCGGCAAATTTCACATTCTCCTCAGCAAAGAGCGATACGGAGAGAAACGGTCCCAGATAACTGCATTTGACTATTTCCCGACCGGGTATCTTCGTGCACATCGATGGTAGGAAATTGACTTGTGCTGCAATCAAATCGCAGATCGGTCGCGCTGCACCCACTTTTATGACCACCAATTTAGCTAGAACATCGATTTGTTGTGTATTGACGTTGGGCGTGCAAATGTTACGTTGCATGCCAATGAAAAGACCGCGCAGTAGTTGACCAAATATTTGTTGAAAATCTTCAGTTGTTTTATGCGCCGTAGCTACCAAATCATATAAGAAACCGTCGGGTATGCGACCTTGATAGAGCATTTCCAGCAATGGTGATTGATCGAAAATGTAATTTGCATTTTCATGAATGCGATCGGTGAGCACGAGTATGGTAGTACGCATTATAGCATCATGTACTTGTTGTAATACATTTTGTATTTTTGTTTGTGTATCCATGGGTACATTGCTGCCGGTAACGTTGTTATCTGTCGTATATTGTTGTCGTAGGCGATGACAATTCACCAAATACAAGACCACCTCTTGCCTGACCATGGTGCCATGGAAGTTGCTTGAAGGTGTTATTGGACCGATAGTATTATCCAAATTTGCAGCATTTGATGTGGATGCTGAATTTAAAGATTCAAATTGTATTGCAATTAAAATAATAAAATATGCATTAATGTAAATGTCGCACCTTGTGATGACGCTGGTCGCTCGTCTTCGCGTGCGCTGCTACTTCTGCCGCCGCGTGTCATTGCATTTTCGGAAAAGAAAATTGACGATCGCGTGCCACCAGCGCTGCCGGGCGCCGCGTTTGCTAGTATTTCTTGTACTTCTGTGTCATCGCTTTTAATCTTTTTTGGCGTTGAGTATGTGGGATTTGAAGTCACACCGGATGATGTCGTAGCTGTAGAAGTGCTTGCCGCTGGAGGTGTAGTTGCTTTGGTGTCACTTGCGCTCACCGTTGCCGTTGCTGAAGCGGTGCCGCTTGCCGACGCAACTTCCAATTCCGCAGATGAATTTGCGCTACTGCCAGCTCCTTCTGGTGCTTCGAGCTCTTCTTTAAATAGCTTCAGTACACACTCTAAGAGAACATCGTGCATAATGGTTTCGAAATCAAAACGCATTTGCGGATAGTGTTCAAGAAAACTAGCCGTTTGCGGACATATCATTGAACCGACACTATATTCATTCCATGTAGCATTAAATATTTTCGAAAGCATATCTTCGATGAATTCATCTGTCGTTTGTTCCGGTTGTTTGTGCTCCATAATTATATCGGCAGTATCTATATCAGTTGTTTCCATGTGTTCTAATTGGTTGTCAATGGACTTTTTGCTATCATGATTGCCGTTTTCTGATTTAATAATACTAACAGTTGGTGGTGTAAGTAGGGACGTACTTGTGGATGAGGCAGTTGATAGAATGGAGGCGCTTTTCGTTATGTCTATATGCTGGGTAGGTGTAGTATTCAGTGAGTTCATTTCGACGTCAACGTCCATTTTAGTGCTTTCCCCATCCGGCAGCACATTTTCCGCTTCTGTTTCCGCCGGTGCTACTAGATTGGTGCGTAACAGCCGAGACTCCTTTGCAGCACAATTAGGACTACGTAGTTCTAGATGGAAAATTAAATAATGTAAATATGTAATATTATTAAGCAATTGCATCAAACAATAATTAAATCAAAATATCCAAGACAAACCTTTTTCATTATTGTCCGTTGCTGCTGGCGTTGAGGTACTACTTGAGCTTCTTTCTGCCGTTGTAGGTGTATTACTAATTGGCGAAATTACTTTTGATGAATTAGCTGCCGCTAAGGTACGCAATCGTCTGGCGCGTATCTGTGGAAATTATTTGTTATTTTATATACATATGTTCGTGTCAAAGAACTATTTGCACTTGTACCTCTTCCGGCGTTAATTCATTCATCTTAGCGTTTTGCTCCTCAGCAGATGACATGCCAAATAAATGCCGTTATTCAGTTCCCCTTCTTTTCTTTCTATATGCGTAAATAAATTTTTTTTAGTTTTATATTATTTTACGGATATGAAATATTTCCATATGTGTATATTTATTTACTTTTTAGTTAACAAAAGAGCAGCCTCTTCTTTCTTCGCCGACTTTCCTATTCTCTTAGTGTTGTCACCGTCAAGGTAATGCGTTGCAATTGCTCTACTGCCTCAGCACCAATAAAATTTCTTTATGTAAAAATTCTTTAGCTGAGTAAATTTCACATGAAAATTATAAAGTGACCAAAGCTCTTCACTATATTGTTGTTATTTTATCGTTGGCGTTTTTTTATTTTATGATTGTGTTATGATGCGTTCAGATGTTTGAAGGTGGAGGTTGAAATGATGACTGCCGACTTCGTTGCTGCGTTTTTGTGGGTGAACGAACTGTGGGGATATATGAGTACATGGTAAATATTTAGTATATGTTGACTCTTGGCAAAGGCCAAATGTCTTTCTAAGTCCAAATGTCAACAAAACGTTTAAGAGTAATTATAAAAAAAAAAACAGGAATAACAGTTTATAAATATATAATTTATTATCCTATATAATATGTTGTGTATATAATATTGCAAAAATATTTTTTTATTTTAATATTTTATGTAAATGATTTCAGTATACACAAACTAGTGCTAAGTATTTATATATACATTTCGTATATGTTCCATATATGTATGTATAAGCCATATATTTATTTGTTGTGTATAAACATTTCCCTTGAAAACATATTACAAATAAAAGTAACACAAGAAATTACCAATACAAGATAAACTTAATATTTATCTTTGCATTCTATGATTACAATGCACTTTTTTTGCAAATACTATTTTTAGAAATCGATAAAAATGATGAGCATTAATGCTAAGAACACCCTGTGGTTGTGGCGCTTGAAATATAAATAAATATAGGCACAGGAAAATTTTATGTAAATTCAATTACGAGTGCGAACTGTCTGGCGAAAGACATAAAAACAAAATCGCATCTATCTACTCAATTTGATTGTATATATTTTATTACCATTACCTAAAGTATGCCATATCAGCTGTGAAAAAACGAACGCCCGGCTATAGATAAGCCATAGACGGTCAAGTGCAGCATCAAGGCTTTTATAATTTAAAACATTCTGATAATAGGCGTGCCACATAAACCGAACTTAAAAATGTTTAATCTTTGGTTAACGTATTTGGATTGATACTTGTTTTAAGAGCAATGACAAGTATTGCTAATAGGAACTAATATACAGAGCATCAATACTAAGTAAAGTGTACGCCAACATGCTACGAAATTAGGAAAATTGACAGACCATTGACTAAATCTGATAAGAAAAAATAAACGCAATATGTGTCATCCAATCAGTAACCAAAATTGTTCTAATTTTGTATACAAGCTGAATAAAAAGTTACATATACGAATATATATACATATTATTTGTATATGCATACATAAATTATGTATGTGCAACTACGCAATAGAAATTTGTTGAAATTGCTATCGTATAATTTCTTCTTTGTCATTAAAATGTTTCGACGGCTCTTTGAAATATTTTGGTTAAAAATTAATACAAGTTTACGTAAACTTTCCAGGAAATTTATTACAGGCACTAAAGCGTGTTTTAAAATACTGTTTCTAAACTTCTGTATATATAACACATGTATATACTTGTATATGGTTATTTTTTTACTCAAGTTTTCACAGCAGTTAAAACATTTTCCGTTAATTAGCAGCACTAGTTATCTTTTCCGCGCACTCACCCCTTTTTCAATCGTTTGTTTCTACACACTACAAAAGTGGTGTTGTCTTTATAGAAAAAATACTTATAAAAAGGTATAGGTCCTTTCATGCACTTTTTCTTTGTTTGTCTTTTATAGTACTTTATTTAGGGAACTTTTTCTTGCCAAAACAAATTTACGATATAAGCAAAAAAAATATGGAATTAGTTCTTATTTATTTGTCCAGCATTATATACCTTTTTTCGTTTTTTACTGTTAAATCTGTACAATATGAGTGTGCATTGAACCGAACGATTTCGAGTCAATACTTGTGATGTACACGTATTTTTCTTTTTCGATTGTGGCTTATGTCTTGTAATCTCACAATTTTTCGAAGAGTTTGCTATTAGCTTTTGTCCTTTACAAAAAGGGCAATTTAGTTTGATTTGTAGAATATAAAATTTGTTTAATTTTTCCTATTTTTTATGTCGCGTAATCTTGCACTTCACCACTTCACTAACTGAACGCAAAATGTCGCAGCACAAATGAACAATTGGACGTGGATTAGTAGAGATGCCAAACGAATATAACGTTGAAACTTTTCAGGAAAACCTATGCCTTTGTACTAATTTAAAAACATTGCAATTAATAAGCTGATTACGATTTGGTGAGGTATCAAACCAGCACATTCCTCAAAGGGTCAATACCTCCATTTATGTTACTTTTTCTTGAATTATTAAAAATTCCAATAAAAAATATGTTGTTATTATTTGCAATTGAAGTGTTGGCAACTTTAAGCATGAATGACTGGTGAAATCCATCATATGTGGTTTATTTGCGGCGAATTAATTATTTCCAGTTTTCAACAAAATCTTGAACTGCTTCGTTAACTTATTTTAGTGTTCAATAACGATAGAAATAAAATGTTTAAAATAATTCAAACTTGTATTTTACATGATAACCGATTTCCTTGAGCTTCAGCATCTTTGAATTTACATTATATATACATATATATAATACCTTGTAAATTTATATGAAATTTAATATTTCTAAAAAAAAAATTAAATAATGAAGGCAACACTGTACATTTCCCCATAGCAGCTTGCCGAAAAGGTTTTATCCCGCGTGAATTTATAAATCGTCAATAAGGAAAAATTCTTACATTAAAGACATTGTCTTTTTACAAAAGTTTTCTAGAATGCCTAAAGCAAAGAAAAGAACCGATAGTTCATCCAGCAGTGATTCTGGACCCGACGATGTAAGCTTATATTTCGAAATAAATGTATAAGAACATGAAGAAATTTACAATTCTTGCTTTCACAGAGAAATGTACCACCGGTGAAAAAATCCAAAGCAAGTACTGATAAGACTGGTAGCGGCTCCAGCAATAAAGATACTAATAGCTCAGAAAATCCAAATGGTCCTTGGACAATTGAAAAATTGCGTCAGGTGCGTATAAATGAGTTTAAAGGACGCAAAATGGTGGACATCCGTGAGTTTTACGAAAAAAATGGTGAACTTCTGCCTGGTAAAAAAGGAATATCCCTGTTCCCCCATCAATGGAAAAAATTGTTGGAACTAGCTCCTGAGGTCAATAAAGCTTTGGGCGATTAAGTTAGTCAACCAATCACTCTCACTGATCACCAGTAAAATTGTATTTATTAATTTTTATATATATGTGTATAAAATAATATAATCGAAATAACAAAAACCACCGTGTCTCAATTAAACATTGATAACAGAGTATGCATAAATTTTAGCATTTGGTAAATGAGTTTCGGGTGATATTTCCGGAATTGTTTTATCAAAATATTTGGGTGATTGCTATGAGTTATCAATTATATTAACCCAACAAAGAACACAGATAACTGAACACCTGAAAAAAATGCTATACATCTTATCTCGCTCATAATTTCACTAACGTTCCTTAACTTCGCTAATACCAATTATAATATATACATTAATCACAAATATTAGTAATACTATCTTTTATTATTCTTAAAAAAGAATTACACAGTTTAATATTCGCTTTAATATTTTGTTACATATTTATATATGCAAATAAATTCTTTAGCTTAACCAATGTTTACAAACAAGCTCCTTTAAATAAACTTAAAGGTAAACTGCCAGGAACGAGCACAACGATACGAAAATTATAAACGGTAGCCATGTTTTAATAAAACCCCAGAAACCAACATATCTGCCACAAACAAATATCCAAAGACACAGCACTACCATATTCCAGCTGGTTCGTCTATTGTAGCGCATACCGCATAAGGCAGTGGCCACATGTGAATGACAATTGTCGCAAAAGAGATTATGCATGCGGGTTCCGTATAATATTGACGCTTTGGCTACAGCTTCATCCCACTCAGCAGATCCACCTGCAACATTTTTTGGATTCAAACGCAAATATCTTGTCGGTCTTCCAAAGCCCATTTTGTCTTCGGACACATAATATGGTCCGGCAAAATCACGGATGATACCAGTAGATGTACATATTCCCATATGACCTATCATAGGTAACAACCAAGTGAGGACGGGTATCGGTGTCCAAACGATGCAATAAGGAAAACGATCATTTTCAAAATTTATTGGAGGTAGGACGAGTCGATCCGATTGATCATCCATTGCGACATTAACAGTTTCTCCTCTTGTTCCAGAAGGTAGGGATTGTCCAATGTTTTCAGAACTGGTGTTAGTCATTTATGGTTTTGAAACAATTTTGTTTTTTAATTAGAATTGTTTGAACGACTTTTCGCGTGTAAATCCATTTGTGTACTTTTTATTCAGCTTTATAGAGGCTTATCATATAGCTGATGTGAAAAAATAAACACTAACATATGTGAACTATGTGACATATATGTATATAAGGGAATGCAACACTGCCAATATCCCCACAATGTTGCCTTTCTTAATCAATACAAGTAACCAAAGCGATTGCCCGATAATGGATACAATCAACTTAGTTGTAAACTTAATGCGAATTAACCAATACCACCAATTCCAACGCGTACGCCAGAAAAGATTGAGCTAATTATTTAAAGTTACTGAACATTATTTAAATAAAAGTTTTTGTTAGTTTATAAATTTATACTGATAATTGGATTCAAGTTCATAACTTTTGAAATTCAATTTACATCAAGTTAGCCACGTTTTAGATATTATTTTTAATCATAATCGGTACAAAAGAGAATGATCAATTGTGAATGGATAAACAAATTGTGAATGAATTCCAAAATTGTTAGTGGAGGATTTGTAAACAAAAATATTTTGTCAAGAATATTACGTTTCCTTAATTTTTGATGTTTTGTATTTTATGATATGAATAAATAACCAATTGAATGGGTGGTAAAAGTTTTTATTGCGACTATTGTTGCTGTTTTCTTAAGAATGATGTAAATGTTCGCAAAACGCACAACTCGGGACTAACTCATAATATGGCAAAAATGCGTTATATGAGACGATTCGAAGGTGAGTTTGCATCCAAAAGGGTTTCACCAAATTATTAACTTGATATAAATTAATAGACCCTAGAAAAGTTCTGGAACAGGAAGTTAATAAGGAACCTTGCACTCGTTACTTAAACGGCAAATATTGCAAATTCGATTTGATGTGCAAGTCGACACATTACAATGAAGAACAGCTAGAGCAATTGCGAAAAATTGGTAGGTTGCAAATTCAAAAATAGTTATTTATAAATAATAATTATTTATTATATATTTTTAGTGAAACGTTCGAAAAAAGTTGAAAGGCCTAAAGTAAATGGGAAACTGAAAAGTGTTCAAAAAATCATGCTTCCATGGTATAGATATAAAGAAAAAAGCAATAAAACAATGAATATCAGACGCCTACCAGAATCACTGAAACCTATAAACTTTAACCGAATTAATGATGACTGCCTGACACTTGAATGGGGTTAAAAATGTCAAAAAAATACATTTTGTCAAATAGATTAGACATTTGC
Source organism: Bactrocera correcta (assembly GCA_027475135.1). NCBI lineage: Eukaryota > Metazoa > Arthropoda > Insecta > Diptera > Tephritidae > Bactrocera > Bactrocera correcta. The sequence continues at coordinate 56,514,748 of CM050327.1, forward strand.
AAATTTTCAATAATAAATTACTATAACACAAAATTTTCTATTAATGGTATATTTTTTAGCTTTACCCCAGTATTGTTACCACACTCTCCATGGCATTATCCACTTTTAAACTTAATTGTAACATTTTGCCGAATTCCGCATAATAGGATTTTGCGTCTTGACCGCTAAAATTCATAACACGAGGATCAGTAAGATGCGCCAATAAAAAGAACACAAAATGTTCTGCAAAATTTAATATTAGTTAAACACATTAAAGTAAAAACAAACAATCGAATTTTACCCAATTTATTTTCAATTGCAAAAAATAATGCCGTATTCCCACTTTTCCTATCGCCCATCTCCAAAAATTTCTTCTTCAACTTGGGTTGTGCATTTCTTGTTGTATTGCCATATTTTTGTTCTAGTTTCTTGCAAGCATCTTCGTAATATTTACTAAACTCATTTTCGGATGATTTCGCTCTAAAATCTCGAGTAAATGAAGCTTTTCCTGAAAGCCGTTCATCTAGTGTATTTAAAATGATTTCTGCCCGATTGTAACTATTGGTACGCACAACCATATGTAGGGGAGTATATCCATCATCATTTAAATGTAACAATAGCTTTAGATCTATCTTTTCCATTAACAAACGTAAAGACTGATCGTCGATTTCGTTAAGAACAGCTAAATGAATGCAGGTGTTAGAGTGGTCATCGATCTCATTTGTGTTCAAACCCTCATTTATAAGAACATTGATTATTTTAGGGAAGCAATCTTGAACTATTGCTAACTGGAGGCAGTTCTGAAAGATGGCATTAAGTTAAAATATTTAACAATCGTATGCATTGTATATAGTTTAAGGCATCAATTGGTTAAACTTACTTCATCATCGTCTGTAAGTAAGGTATTTAGATCTTCCACTTTTCTAATTTTCTTCCAAACGAATATTTGCCTTCGTAAGGCATCCAAGTCATTTTCAACTATGGTGCGATGTATGGCACTATAACAATTTAAAGATGTTAAATAATATTCATAGTTTACTAAATAAAATATTACAGCAATCCATCTGTGCGTATGTCCGCATCTATAAATTCTTCAGCCATTTTGCGCATGATGTGTTCTTCTTTTGTTTTATGTGGCTCTGGCGAATCAAAAATGATATCATTTAAAATGTCAGATGAAATAGATATTATCGAGTCACTTCGATTTCTTCTATTTAATTCATTTGTTGCCGTTTGATTTATGTCTGTGCTCTATAAATTAAGTATTTGGCTTAAATATATGCATATGTAATATTCTCAAATAGAAATACCTTTTCAATTTTTCTAGCCTTTAGTTTGGGTTGTAGTTGAGTATGTGCCATTTGGGCATGTGATTTTTTTACCACTTGTGGCAAACATACTTTTCGTTTTCGTTTCCTTTTCACTGGTGCGTCTGTTGAGTCATTCGCCTTAGACAATTGACCTACTGAAGACTTCGACTCCACTGACTGTTGTGCTATCGTATGATTACGTATTACTGTTGTAGAAATTACATTTCTTTGAAAAGCTGGTGAGTTTCTTTCTTGACTGCCATCACCATGACATGGATGTATAGTATTCTGCGACGATTGTGGTGGTAGTGCTATTATCTTAATGGCTTGATTTATTGAATGTGTAACTGTTTCGGTAATATCAGTTTGAGTGGCTTTTTCTTTGAAGGAGTCGGTACTATTACCAAATGTTTTTTTACAGTTCGGGCACAAAGCATGTATAATCTGTGCACTCGATGACCTCCCATTAACTGCGTCCAAAATACGCAGTTGTACATCTTTTTCGGGTATTTGAAGTACTACACGAAATAACTCTGCATAGGCCAATTTAGATTTAGCGTTATCAGGACTGGTTATCTTTAAGGCAGTTGTAACTGTTTTACTATTGCTTTTTGTTAAAATGACCTTTTTCATATTACTTCAACTGCCACAAAAGTTTAATAGCAATTTACAGCACAGAAAATGAATTAAGTAATTTCATCGACCAAAAAGCACTATTTGGGGAAATACCTTTTTACAAAATCCAAAGCAATGTACCAAGACCCAGACCTGCTTGTCACTAATCAAAAATGTCAATTTATATATTATACATATATGTATTTCAAGAGTTTTAAATGTTTCGTATTATTGTTACTATTTTCCTGTACATTATAACAAAGTATTAGTTGAAAATCTAATGTTGTTTTGAAAATATATCACACATGTCTTTTTAGTTAATACCATCATTTGTAAAAAGGAAACCCCCGTCAAATTTTGACATAAAAAAACCAAAATTCTATGTGCTTACCAGATTGATTCTAATTTTGTTCTAAAACAAACCTGCGAAATTACGAATTAGTAGGCTATTGAAAATTAGTATAATTGTCTAACAATACTGATGTCGGACTTATTTCAGTTTCGCCCTGATAGTAATGACGAATAGAGAAAAATTAATTTTAGTTTTATAAGTAAGATCAAGAGATGGAACTACAGAACAAAACAGAAGTAAATTTTAGTACAACTTTAGTGTGCCAGGCGTTTAGTTCGTGAGTGCACACAAATATCTGGCAACTCTATGATTACTCGTCGGAATAGTTAATGTCAAAAAGTAAAAATCGATATAATTTTCAATGGTGCGTTTTTCTTCTGAGAATATCTGCATAAATTAATTTCAGAAGCTTTAAAAATTCTGTAATTATTATAAAACTTATATTAGGACGGTAGTGAACAATTAAAAGGAACACTAACTATATAACAAGAAGGAAAAGGCCAAGGAAACGAGAAATTGAACTCTTAAAATATATAAAAAAAAAACTTACGCACTAAAGGATTGCGTGGAAAAGTATTAAAATGAACATGGATAGGCGTAAGTATTCTATATTATAATTATTACACAAAATATTTGTTTAAATTATATGTTTCTATCGGCATTTGTTCTTGCGCTCAGGTTCACGTAGCATATCGCCGGGCAATCGTCGACATCGGAATGGTGGTAATATGGCCGGAGGCGGAGGCTCACGACGAGACTACCGCCGTTACAGTCGTTCCCGTTCTCGTTCAAGATCACGGTAAGTGTATAAATTACATATCTATATCGAAAAGGAAAGTGTTCAAAGCAATAATTAATGGTTCTAATATATAAATGTGTTATGGTTCTATGTATATACATATGTATGTGTAGCGAACGTAGTCGTGATCAAAATTTTCGACGTCGTAATTCACGCTCGAGATCACGCGAACGTATGGGACCACATCGACGTGGTGGCAGTGGAGAAAAGGATTTATATCGTGATTTAATTTATGATGATTATCAAGAAGATAAAAGTTACAATGCTCGTGGTCATCGTGGTCGTGGTGATGATGACTATAATGAAGAACGTGATCGATTTTGGAACGATCGCGGCAGGGACAAAGGACGTGATTATGATCGCGATAGAGAGCGCGACCGCGATTATGACAGGGATCGTGATAGAAGGTAAAGCAAAATATAGGCAAATAAACATATAAATCGTTTTATTTAACACTAACTGATTTACAGAGACAATCGCCACAGTCGTTATGGCCGGCGATATGAAAATGATCGTGAAAGTGATGACAGCGATGACAGCTATAACAGTCAGTTCTACAATAAAACTCCATCAAACACCATAATTGTTTTGGGCTTACAATCGCACATTACCGAAGCAGATGTAAGCGCTTAATTAAATTTGCTATATATACATACATAAAAACGGTAATATTTAAGTAATGTGTATAATTAATTTTTCTCCATTAAAATATAGCTAATGAGTATATTGATTCAACAAGGAATGACCGCATCAATACGACTGATACGCAAACGACCTACAGGTGGGTTTCTAACGCATTGCAAAATTTTTTAAAATAAACTTAGTTTACGAGTTCCAATGATATTAGTGATAAATAGTGATAAATAAAAAAATAGATATATGACACGTAAGTACCGGCAGAAACTCGTTAAAGTTAGCTACTGCAATAGATGCCACAAATTGGGCTACATATAATTACAACGTTTACAAATATACCACCAGCAGCTACAATAAAAATAAAGATAATAAGACAATTCTACAAACAATTATACCCTATATTGCTTGTAGTAATTGATTTAACAACAAGAAACGATATTTGTTGTAATTCCACATAAAAAAAATCCAACTATATTCAACAACAACAAAAATACATTATTTTTTGATGTAAATATTTTGTATTTGCTTCTATCTAAAATTTAGGTGCATCACGAGGTTTCGCTTTCGTCGAGTTTAGTACCATTGATGAAGCTGCACATTGGATGGAGCTAACCCAGGTATCACTTGTTGCTCAACCACCTCTACACACACCCATCAAACGATCTCAGATCACGTTCAAGCGCATACATTGTGTTTATACTTTTTAAATGTGTTTAAAAATGAGTTTAAAAAATGTGTGAGGACGAGGATAGATAGTTAAATTATTGAAACGTAAATATTAATACAAAGTAATTTAAATTTTAGGGAATTAAGTGTATTAAAAAAATAGTGAATGAATTTCTAAAGAGGCATTAAAATACATTATAATTTTCGTGTGCTAAAAAGTGTATATTTTGATACACATAAAAATGTTTGGTTATGTATAATTTATTTTTTTATTTTTTGTTAAGTTTCCAAAAAATTGAGATTTTTTCAAAAAGCCTTAAAGATTCGTAAATAATTTTTTATTCGCCAAATTTAATATATAACAATTAATACAATTAGAAAACAATAAAAGTTCAGGCTCAGATTTTTGGTAGTTTAGAAGTAGGCACACAATATCAACATAACATCAACGCAGCAATTCAGCTGATACCTAAAATTTATGCGACAAGACATGCAATCGCTCAGCCAGATCTCACATAAAACCAAAGAAAAAAAGATTATCATGCAACATATGAGATGAGATTAGAAAATTTATGTAATTTGCACCATAATCGAGTTGATATGGAAATGGCTTATATATAACAATGCATGAGAAACAGAACTAGCTGAGTCATGTTCGAGTTCTATTTTGATGCGATTAAGCGCGTGCAAGCTGCAACATTGCAAACTCAATGCAATCAACCAATCGGTGACTGTGTAGTCTGTGGGAACCTGAAATGTCAATCGTTATTAATATATTCTTTTTTCTCTCTCATTCTCTTCCCATTTCATGCATTCTAGGGCTCAATACAATTGCCGGATCAATCGAGTGCCATTTTGCAATACAGTGTCTCACCTAAACAAAAAGGAAATGCTACGGAATGGCATTGTAGCAAGGTATGTAACAGTATTTAGACATATGTATGTTTTTATGTATGCATATGAAAAATGTTTTATATTTGCAGTGTGGCGTTTTGAATTTCAAACGACGTTTTGTCTGTTTCAAGTGCTATGCATCGCGCGAGGATAGCGAAAAAATCGGCGAGGGTAGCGAAGAAGTTAGCAACATCTTAACGAAAAGTATAACTATACAAACTTATTGCTAAGATACTAAGCAATATTGCAAGCAATATTCAAATCATTAACGCATAACATATTAAAATTGATCTGAATTATTTGAACTAAAAATTCTACTGATCCTTCAATCCCCCTAATGCAGAGATCATGTTACGCAATTTGGATACGTTAACGACTGAGGAGGCCGTACTCACTGCGATGCAGCAGCATGTGCCAGATTTGGCAAGTAAAATTACGAAAATACTCGTCAGCCGCGACACATTAACGCAGACGTCACGTGGCATATGCTATTTGAATTTCGATAGCCTCATTGATTCGATGAATTTGTATACAGCTTTGAAGGCGCTAGATCCACCGCTAACAATTGATAATCGTCAATGTAAGTATTCGTATTTTTCAATTTCTTGTTTGGAAACTTCTTTCTTTGCGAAGGCTACAGGCATTATTGCTTCGGTACAACCGAAGTTAACGAGTTTTCTTGTCTGATCGCCGAGCCCGAGTTGCCGCGAGAAACGCGTGTGACCCTTGCGCAGTTTCGTTCTGGATATTGTAGCAGGTTAAACTTCTACTGGTCCAGAATAGACTCCGACATATCCAACATACATATACACTTGCGTGCAATGAGTCTCCGCATGACATTCCACCACTTTGCATGCGCCGCCAACCGCACTAATCTAACACCCTTTTCCCTTTGGTCCGACCCCGTCGAAACAGCATGTTTCCTGGGCCTCCCGCTAGATGACGTGGACGACAACTTAGATAATCCCTACCATCCTAACGGGGACTAGATAATCCGTTGAAACAACAACAACAACGGTTTTCCCGTTTTACTCCTCCTTTATCATTCCTTATAACAATAAAACTAATATATGACTTTATAACCAACTTGTTGCAGTACTCATCACTTATTGCGTAGATCATGAGAATCGTCAAATCGTGCCCAAGAAGGGCGATTCAGCTGCTGGTGGCTCAGCATCAACCTCTATTGGCCCGATGACGGCTGCTGAAATGATGGCTGCTTCCGGTTCTCTAGCCGGCGGCGCCAGCGAATACACGTTGGCAGATGTGCCTCGCTTGGCCGAATACAGTGCCGCTTTGTATGCATCGACACCGGCGGAGCATGCGCATTATTTGCAGTACTACACAGAATACTACATAAGCGAGATTAATAAAGGCCACTACGGCAATCTGCCAAGCTCTGCTCAGTTAACAGAAACCTCAGCGAATTCGGCAGCCGCTGTTGCGCTCTCGGCCATACAACGTAAGCAAAAGAAAATGAATAGTATTGAGACGACAGCAACACAGGCAGCTGCAGCTGCTGCGGCTGCCGCGGCGGCGGTGAAGGCTAGTTTAGCTTTGAAAAATGTCATCACTCCGAAGGGAAACGATGGCAAGACATATCGTAAGTACTCGTATAGTTTAAGCGTTGATTGAATTTTTTGTTGATATCCACATTTTGTTCGTTTTAGCCACACCCGATGTCTCACTGTATCAATACGATGAAACCTCTGGATATTATTATGACCCGACCACGGGTCTGTATTATGATGCACATTCCCAATATTATTACAATAGTGAAACGGGCGCTTATCTCTATTGGGATCAGCGTAAAAGCACATATGTTTTGGCCACACCGGCAGCGGCAGCAGCCACAATACAAGATGTGGTAAAGAGTGAAATGGGAGACGATGCCAAAGCGAGTGCCGCAAATGCTGGCGGTAATTCGACTGCCACCAATGATGATGATAAGAAAGACAAGAAGGAATCTGGTAATAAACATGATAAAGTGAAGGTAGCTAAGAAAATAGTTAAGGATATGGAGAAGTGGGCCAAACAGTTGAATCAGAAAAAAGATTATACAGTAGTTGCGACGCCGCAACCGATATTGCCTTCGAAAGCAGATGATGCACCAGCTCGTGCTGCGGGCGTAGTCGCTGGTAGCTCTACGGGTGCGCTATCCAGCGGTTATGCTGATGTCGGTTTCTCTATTTTAGAGAAGAAGGAACGTGCCAAACTGACGGACTATATGCCAAGCACGGCGAGCACTAATAAGCTCACGGCGTATGCCTCCGATTCCGATGAGGAGCATGGTGGTCAGGCGGCGACTACGAGTGGCGCTGGTGCTGGTTCGGAGGCCAGTGAAAAAGATTACGTTGACTTCCAAAAACTCACATGCCTGCTGTGTAAACGCGCTTTTCAATCGCTGGAAATATTGCAAAAGCATCTAAAAATGTCCAATTTGCATAAGGAAAATCTACAGAAATTTAACTTGGCACGTGGCGCCAATGCGGCAAGTGAATCTATGGGCAGTGCAAGCTTGTCGTGAGTATTTTTTCTTGAGTTAATTTTTTTAATGCATTTCTAATTTATATTTAATAATTTTTTTGAAATTCAATGCAGTAACTATCGCGATCGCGCTAAAGAAAGACGCCAGAAATACGGCGAGAGTGATCCACCGGTTGCCAATCGTAGTCGCGAGCGTTTTGAAATGGAAATGAAATCGATGTCCACACGACAACCGGAAGCGCCACCAATGCCGATAGGTTCCAATAATGTTGGCAATCGTCTGTTACAAAAAATGGGTTGGTCCGAAGGACAGGGCCTCGGTCGTAAAAATCAAGGACGCACAAGCATTATAGAGGTTTGTGTTTGACCGCATAACAATTTAACTAAAAATAGTAGCACTGAAAACACTGCGTAAAATATTTATTTTCTGTTTTTTGTAGGCGGATGCACGTACATCTACCGTTGGCTTGGGCAACAAGTCGGGCATAACACCCGGCGAGGACTATAAGACGTATATTAAGAAAATGATGAAGTCACGTTATGAATCAGTATGATTGCTTTACTTCCTACTAAAGCATTTACTTAGTTTGCAAATATTTTAATGATATTTTTTTATTAAATTGAAGTGTACTCATAAATCTGGTTGGTCAAGTGGAAATATATTTTTCAATTCGACCTATTTTTTTATTAGAAGGATATTGAAAAGTAAATTAAATGATTTCACTTCATTGTTGAATATTTCTACACAATTCAATTAATAAATCAAAATATATGCTTGTATATTGTAAAACAGATGAACAAGAAATTGTTTTATTTTAACAAAAAAAAAGTCGAGAAGAAGAAAAAATTAGGAAAAAAATTCGGCCACAGAAGCTATAATACCTTTCACAGTTACTATAATGCCATACAAGCACTTGATTTCGAGTTAGTATGGCAGCTTATGTTATAGTATCCGATCTGTATAATTTCTTCAGAGATTGCACTATTGCTTTAGGTTATGAGCTTTGTCAGAATTCGTGAAGATATCTCGTCAAATGGAAAAGTCTTCCATGCAAGTACTTGGTTCCGATCGTGCAGTTAGTATGACAGCTAATTGCTATATGGGTCTGATATCAGTGGTTCCGACAAATTAGGGAGTTCCTTGAGGAGGAAAAGACGAGTAGAAATTTCATGGAGATATCTTAAAAACTGAAAACTAGCCCTCGTATATAAAGACGGTCCAGACGGTCATACAGGTAGTCAAGCCCAAATCAAATCAGCCCGTCAGGTTGATCATTTGTCAAAAAAGTAAAAAGACACTAGAGGATAGCAAATGGAAAATATGTAGACAAGAAAGTTCATGGTAATCTTCAAACTCAAGGGTCTAACAGTAAAAATAATCCTATCAATATCGGCCACGATTATCTGAAATACCGTTAAAAAGCTTAAGATATTTTTAAGTCTCTTAAACGCAACACTGCATACAGTCTCCGTAGAGGAACCTGTCGTACTTGATGTCTGGTCCCTTGACACAAAATCTAAGGTGCATATTTGAGGCGAAGACCTCTGAGTACAGTCCTCCGACGCAGGTTGTTATAAAGTTGGGCTTGACATAACTCACATAACTATTAGTCACCTCTCTTATGTAAATAATGTAACGAGAGTCAACTTAACCCCAATTCCATGCTACAGTGAGTGTACCGGATCTTTGACACAAAACTAAAGGCGCAGATCTCTGGGAACAGTCCTCTCACGTAACTCATATATCAATTAGACAGCTTCTCTTTGACGTTAATGATGTAACGGGAGTCAAATCATCTCTAAGTGAAAACGAAATACTGAGACATTTCATAGAGATTCGAGTAAAGCCCCCATTTTAGCTTCTGTGAACTTAGTCATTATCAATCCCGACATACAAAACTAGCATTAAATGAGGCTTCGTGAGACAACTTTTTTTTCACATATATGCTTGCTCATCTAAGGCAATTTCCTTCAGGTTCAATCCATTGAAAATAGTTCGTTTCCAGAACACACTGTTAGTTGAAGTATTAAATTTTTTTTATCAGTCCGGTTCAAATTTGATCACATGGTATTTACACATAAACTGGGTTGAAATAATTGCTGGAACATTAATAATATATGTTTATACTTCATTATATCATAAGTTATAGTATCGATGTATTAATCAATCTAATTAAGTCGATAAAGACCTTTACAATAGAAAGTAGTGTGATTTTAGGCGCGCGCATATGTTGTACTCGGCTTGTAACTACTTTTTTTCTACTAAAGCGACTGTTTCAGACTGAAAGATTCGTTAGACATTAGTCGCGTAGTTTTGCAATATTTCTTGCTTCGACGATTCAATTATACCGGAACTTGAGTCGCTGATAAACTCTGCTGCCTAAAGTAATATCATTCTCTCGAAATCTCACAAGTTTAATCGTATGTGAACGAGTCCTAAGTACATAGTGCATGAAACGAGTAAAAGCTCACTAAATTCTATCTCAACTGGAGCAACAACAACAAGCGTGACGCACTTTTGGTCATTGCCTCATAAAAAAACAAAAAATAAAAAATAATAATAATTAAAGAAATAAATAAAACAAAATTTTTTCATTGAATTTGTTTAAAAATAAAGCTTTAGCTGTACAAACATGGTTAAATAAGAAAAGCCGAAGCTTTCTTCTTAGTACCGAATCAGCTGCTGTTGGCTAAAGACGCGTACGCGCAACCCACAAACAGGTTTGTTCTGAACCGACACGATCGTGTGAAGTTCGCGCCGCTCTAAGTAGCCGCTACTAGTGCTAACCCAACCCAAAATACAGACAAGCCAACACACACACATACAACGTTGGCAAATACTTGTTGGACGTGGTTTATTTATTTATTTATTTTTTGACATTTGACGTCATTTTCGCGAGAGCGTATTTATTTTTCTAGTTTTTGTTTTTGGATCGTGCTTTTGTGTTCATAGTGTGCTTAAAACTATAATTGTGTGAAAAAAATATTTATACATATGCATACGTATATTTATGTACATATGTATGTATATAAAGTTGTGCTCATACATATGTATGTATGCATGTTTGTTAGCACCACAGCTGAGTGGTCTCTCGAACATGTTCTCACCGCGGATCAATTGATCATTAGAGCTGTCTGCGGTGTTAACGCTGGTTTTTAACGTGAAAACAATGATAATTACAATATTTTTAAAATATATTTAAAATATATACGTGTATTTGCATAAATATTTGTATAAAATATATTAAAGTACACATGTGGTTGAAAGAAGAAGCACTGAAGTTTGTGTTAAAAAATAATTAAAGGCGTAAATTTAAATAAAAAATTTTTTTTTTTTACAAAAAAAAAAAAAACACTTTTCAGCATTCGAGCTTGTCTGCGATTTATTTATTTGTCGCTTTTGTGCTTTTTGTTTTTGTAAATAATCGTCACAACAATCGCTTATGCGCTCTCAGCGCTCAAACTGAACGCAACGATCTGCCATATGTGGTCAAAATTGGTCGCAAAAAAGTCTGAAAAGTTCAAAAACAAAAACAAAATAACGCAGCAATAATTATGTGAAAAAGAATAGGTTGATGAAAAAAGCCCACAGGCCGCGGAGAGGCGCGCACCGCACATCAGCTAAAAGCTGAAATGGCAAAATCAGAAAATCTCAAGCAAATTACGAATAGTATCTGATCTATCTTTGTATCTGTCGGTTGGTTGGTTGGCTGGCTAGCTAGCTACATACTTGTAGTTGTTCCGGTCAGATTTTCAGTCGTCCGTTGGCGCTATTGTATAAACCGTGAGTGAAACGAACGCTAATCGAGCGAGTGAGTTAATTAGTGAGGAACGCACAGTGTGTGTGTGTGCGTGTGCGAAGAAGACAATCAACAATATTCGTTAATTAGTAAAACAATAGTGAAATGGTAGCGAAGAAGTTAAATAAAATAAACGATAAATAAAACAAAACGTCTTTTATATGGAAGAACGTGAAGTGTATGAAATTAAGATAATAAAACAAATAATTTTTAAACAAATAATATTTTTCAAGTATAATACATTTTTTTTTTATTAAAACAAAAATTAAAAAAAAAATTCAATTGGACTCTGTAAACCTGCGAAATTTATTTCAGTGAACTCAGTGATTACAAATTTATGTATTTAAATTAAAATCATAAACAAAAACTAAAAAAAAATAAATATTTCACTTTTTATATTAAACTTTTAAAGACATTTTTTATTCATTTTTTATATGCATACATGTGTACATAAGCATACGTAATTTTTTGAAGTGAACTTAGTGCTAATTTCAGTACATAAACATTTTTTTTGAAATTAAAATAAAAAAAAATTCAAAAGCAAACTAAATATTTCACTTTTTTAATTTTAAAAAATATTTTGTCTTAATTTTTCTTTAAATTATTTTTTTGTTTGATATTTTTTGTTTAAATTTTCCCCCATAAATTTTTTTTTTAATTAAAATCATAAAAGAAATTAAAAAAAAAAAAAATAATTTCACTTTTTTGTTAATTTTAAAAAATATGTTTTTTTTTTTTAATTTTTTTTGAAATATTATTTTTTATTTTAATTTTTTTTCCATAAACATATGTACGTACATATAAATATTTTTTTAATTTTCCCCTAAATAGCGTGCAGCTATAACCTTAATATTATATAATATTTCAAAAAAGTAATTATAAAAAATATTTATAATTAATATACAAAAAGTGTCATCGACGCACAACCAACAACAACAACAACTAAAAACCAGTGAAGCTTAAAAATAAAACAACAAATTAACAATTAAGCTTCTAGCAATTGCACTCAACACATATAACATCACAAACAGCAACAATAACAACAACAGTAACAACCAGCAGCAGCAGCGTAACCGATTTTGCAGAAAATTATCTACCGGTGTTGAACGTGCTACGGAATAATATACAAATAAGGTATAAAGCAGCGAGTCGGAATATTTTTAAAACAAACAAAAACAACCAATATATAAGTAGAAATAAAAACAAAAAATTATAGCAATCATAAGTAGAAACAAAAACAATATTTGTAATGTTAGCGCTAAAGCAAATGAGTTGGAAAGCAGTAAAGCTTCAGAAAATCGCTAAGCAGTGAACAGCAATCACTCAGTTTAACGGCAAAAATGGTGAAAAAATCTCAGCTCAATTTTGCTAGAAAATCTTTTATGACTTCAATTGCTTAAAAGCTTTAAGGGGTCATAACCAGTTGCAAGTTGGAAAAGAATGCGTTTTTTTGTGAATTTATACTTTAATAATCGATGATTCATTTTTGATTCCTTTGACTCCGTAGCTGATCTCCAGGAGAACCTTCGAAAGAAGGTGTCTCACAGTGAAGAAGATTTTTCTGCTTTAAATGATCAAAAATATAAAAAAAATCTAAAAATCAAAATTAAAATAAATCAACAAACAAAAAATTATTATTAATACAGGCAATGATCGAAGAACTAATCTAAAATTTTGCTTTGGACAAAATGGCGGTTTTGGGAACCCGCAAATAAGGAAGTAACTTTTTATGAACAATAACTTAGACTTCTGAGTGGCTTAGAAAGTCGAAATTATTATCAAAAATCTTATTGTTTCGTTGATTGCCTGACAAATATATAAAGAAGCTCGTGTGAAAATTTCAAACCGATCAGTATAAGCATTTCGGAGAAAATTTCCTCGCCGTCTCGGAAAACAGTGTTTAGGGAAAAACTTGCTTAGTGTTCTGGGAGACGCTTACACTACTCGTATGTTAAGTTTTTTTTACATATAACAACTATTTGCCGGATCTACTCGTAGTTCAAAGTTATATCCGATATTTTAGTAGAAGAAAAATAGATTTTCTGAAAACACCAGTGTATAAAATCTATTAAAAATTTTATCAAAACAATAATATATAAAATCAACTGTAATTTTGACAGCTGTCAAATTAAGATCTTTCTAAGATAACGGTTTCATAGAGTTTTGCCTTTAAATTATACTTTCTGTAAAAGGATCCGTAGCTGTTGTTTGCTTTTCAAGTTCAAAAAAATATGTTTACTCTTGACAGCTGTCATATTACGATTTCTAAGGCATCAGTTTCATCGGTCTGCTTTTAAATTTCATATTCCAAAAGAGGTTCCGTAGCTACAGCTTTCTTTTCGAGTTGTTGTTTCGATACAGAAAATATGTCTAAAAAATTTTGAGGAATGCTGCCTAATTTAGTTGAGAGCCCTTGGACGGTTAGAAATCTTGCCTCGTTTCCGTCGACTGGACTTTTTTTCTAGTCGTTTTTCTTGATATATCTTTTCTTATAAATTTATTCTTATAAATCTACGATTAAGTTGTTTGTGGAGCCAGCTCTGAGAACTCTTACCTAACAAAGTTAACTAAGCCTATAAAATTTTTATAATGTTTCTGAATTAAAACCAGGCATCTTTGCTGGCATATACAAGTATAATCTATTTCCCAACATATCTCCTAAAATACCCCTAATACGTACTATAAAGTCTATGTAGATTTTTTTCATGATTTTCTATTGAAATTATTTTCACCTCAGGTGATAGAATATCTGAACTTTATTTCAAAACTATTTTCTAATCCTTCTTCCTTAAGATTTTATCTTAATATCTTTGAATATGACTTTCATATATTGCTTTCCAATTTCAGTAATTTCCTCTTCCACAAATTTTCCTCGTTGCTTTTTGTTTGCTAGCAAAAGTTTTCCACTCATTTTTCGGTTTTTCGAAAATTTTCATGGTTTCATTTCTTTAAATAAATTTTATTTTTAGCACTTTTGCTTATTTTTGAGTTTCTTTTTCTTATTTTTTTTTTGTACATTTTATTTATTTCGTTGGTGTGTTTGTTGTTGCTGCTTTGCATGCGATTGGTTGATTTGCTCTGGTTTTTGTTTTAGCTTTTCGAATTTGGAATATCTTTTATGTTTATATGTATAGTGTAAGCGTACATACATACATGAATAGGTGTGTAGGTAGATATGTTGTTGTTGTTGACTAGTTATAGATTTGCCTTAAGTTGTGGTGTTAGTTCTGTTATTTTTCAAATAAGCACGTTGATGTTGTAAACAGGGTGTGAAATTTTGAAACATCGCATAAATGATTATAAAAAACACGAAAAGAGAAATTATTGTGCAATTTTGAAACATGGAATATATGAAAAGAGAAATAATGTTGCAATTTTTCTTTAATTTTGGTGAATAAATGTGTATTGCGTTTGAGAAATCTTTAAGCAATTGCGATCTATACTATTTCTATAAGCACCATGATCTCAGGAAAAATTTTGAAGTTAGTTTGGGCGCTCCAGAAGCAGAAATTTTGACCGATATCACCGACCGTTGTCTTTTATATTTGGGAAATATTTCTTTCTCTTTCGTTTCCGTTTCCATTAAATTACTCTCTCTCTCTCTCTTTAAGAAAATTGGTATGACAGAATGCTAATTTTTTCTGAACGAAAGCAATAAAGGCGTGTTGGAGTGTTTCAGAACTTCAGAACAGAACTTTCTATTCAGCTACTAGTATATTAGTGAAATAATTGAGAAATTAGAATGTCCGCTTTCGAACCCCTTTACCGGACGAATATTTTCAAGTGTCATAGAGTTTCAGTTCTCCAATCTTCTTGACACTTTCTATTTTTATACCTCATATATTAAGTTTTCTCCAAAGTTTCTAACACCCAGAAAGAAACGTGGAAGACCCTATAAAATAAATATGTATATGTATGTATGTATTCATGACTCGATTTAGTCATGTCGGTTTGTATGCCTGTCTGTCTTGTATATAAGCATATTAGTCGCATAGTTTTTGAGATATCTAACTGAAATTTTTGCACACGTCTCTTTTTTCCGAAGAAGCTGCTTATTTGTCGGAATCGCCGATGCAAAACGATACAAACTGATCGACCAAAAATAAAAGTTTGTATAAAAAACTTTTTACTGAAAATGCATAAATCACTGAAAATCATGATTTCTATACAACTGTTTACCAAAAAATGAAATAACACTTCATTATGCTTGTTTTCGAACCACACCTCGTGTACTTTTATATTTTCTAAGAATTCATTATTTTCTCATCCACGTTTATGAAGATTATACAGACCATTTAAGAGCAAATTTCGCGTGGCAATAAATATTAATTTGATGAATGTTTTTGTTTTTGTTTTGTGAAAATATAATTCCAATTATAATTGAAAAATAATAAATAAACATTATTTTTAAGGCAAAAATAGCAGCAACACAAAATTGGATATTTAAATAGGCGCACATAAATGCCTATAATATATAGACCTACAGACAAATATATGTATGTATACATACGCATACACATATCTATATGTCTGTCCAATTGTTAAGCTCTACACCCGCACATTTGTATGTTTGTTTGCATGTGGGGGCCTTGACATCGACAAACCGAACTCATGCCAAAAAACTCATTGAATTTGAGTGACCGGCGAAGGTGTTGTACGAAATTGTTCAAACATTTATATATCGCAGATGCAGCGACAACAATTAAAATATTCCATAAAAAATATGTGGACAACAATAAATGTTAAAAATAACAACAATGCTAGCATTTGGTACGAGAAAAAAAAACGGTAAACCCAAAATAATATATCAAGATTTACCCACATAAGCATTCGTATATACATATATACGAAAGTAAATACATATAAAAATACAAACATAAATCGGTAAAAATAAGCTTGAAAAAAATGTTTTGCGAACGGCAATAAACCAAGCAGACTTTTGACTGCTGAAATACAAAAAAAGCAAAAGTAAGGGTATCCATAACTGATGTCGGTAATTTGCTATGATATATTAGTCTTCTGTAAAGAAATGAAGCTACGTAAATCCAAATTAGATGAGACGACATGAAAGACGAATAAATAGTATCGGACGATAAATACAAGCATATTAATAGGGTTTTAGATTACACAGCTCTACAAAAAAAATACCTTTTTTATTGCCCTGGCTATCTTTACAAATTTCGATGGTTTCAAATGTCCAGATTACGAATTTTTTCATTAACGTTTTGAATGCTCTCTTGTTTCTTGATATTTGCATTTCTTATATTTTGACAAATTGTGGGCTTATTAGTAATAAAATTTATATTTCCAGTACTGATTACATTTCGCGCACACTAAAGTCATGTAATTCCTAATCCAGGCTCTTTATCAAAAATATACGAAAAACTATGCGAAAGTTTTTTAAGATTTGATAAAAAACGAGTTTTGAGATATCTATGTACATATCTCTATCTCGGAATAAGCTTCCATTAGATCTTCCTTTTACTTCATATAGTTCCGCCATTGAACTCTTGCCAACAGGTGCTACTTCGAACTGAGTAGGCAATTGAGAAGTAAAGTCCTTTCTCGACGAACAAAAACCAAACTGTATAAGTCACTCATTATTCCCGTCCTGCTTTATGGCGCAGAGACATGGTCGATGGTCAACATCTGATGAGTTACGAGTTTTCGAGAGATAGGTTCTGCGGAAGATTTATGGTCCTTTGCGCATTGATCACGGCGAATACCGTATTCGATGGAACGACATTGATATAAGTCTGCGAATTAAAAGACAGAACGCTGGCTAGATCATGTTGGACGAGAACAATTCAGCTCTGAGATTATTGACGCAGTATCCGCCGGGGAAGTAGAGAAAGACCTCTATTCCTCCATTCATTTGGAGAGATCAGGTGGAGAAACACCTGGCTTCGCTTCGAATATCTAATTGGTGTCACGTTGTCACTCAGCTATAACCGTGTTAGCGGTTTCTACTACAGTAAAGTAGAAGAAGAAGTCCTGCCGTAGACTAACATTTATTTTGACTGATGTTGCGTTTCTTTGAAAAAATTCTGTCCCAAGTCCCTGTTGTAGGAAAAGAAATCTGATTTTTTATAATAGTGCTCGTTTTGTCTGTGTTAGACAAGTTTTCTTGGTCAATCTGTTCATTTGGAATAAATTACTTTTTCAAAAAAATTTGTACATCCGATGACTCTCGACAACCGCATGTTTAGAGGCAGCTCGATTTTATTCATGGTGTTTTTGTATCCTGCCGACTTGAGGAATTCTTATTCGGCGATCTCACATTAACCCATCGATTGTATTAACAATTTCAGAAAAGGCTACCTGTTTTTGGCGTGATTTGACCTTTAGCTGCTTGGGCATTGGTATCACCTTAAAACGTAGCTAAACGTTCGTCGATGTTCGTGAGGATAGAATAGAAGATAAAGTTATCAATCTTCTGGGTTTCTCCTCAAAACTATCTTACACTTTATGCAGTTAACTACTTTTTACCAATGAGATATAAATGAATCAAGTGATCGGTCGTATGACTCAACATCTTCTATTTTATCTTCTAGAAGTATATCCAGAATATGGAACTAACTGATAATTCTAAAAAAATATGACAATAATAAACTCTTAACTCGTAGAATGGTTAGGAAATAAAAATATTTTGTGTTTCTTAGAAAGTGTTTTATTCAAATCTCTTTTCCTCAAAGACTTAAAAAATGTTAGATGGGCTCTCATCTATCATACAGTTTCATTGATCGCATAGGAGCAAATCCTTAAGGTTTATGTCATTACACTTTGCATATCTTTGGACATAACCAAGACAAAATTTTAGAATATGATTTTTTGGAGAATCTATACAAAATGGAGTGCATAGCCAGGAAGGCATGATTTTTTAAGATTTCTTTAAGTTTTTTGAGCTAACAATTTTATGTTAGGTTAGGTTAACCTGGTAAGCCAATAAGCCACGCATAGATCAGTTTGGTTCTTTGCGATATCAGGTGGAGTTCAGTTGCTAGTCCAAGAGGAGTAGTCATCGTTTGGGAAGAAAATATTTCAGCGGCAACGAACTTTGAAAAAGACTTCATTTTACGCATTTTAGATTTAAAACTCTACTTATAGGTTGTATGTACATCACTGATCTTCCACTATTTCAATATTTTTTCAATACAAATATTCGTACATTCACATATTTCCATATGTCTGTAATTATGTAGGCATGCTGCCATGAAAGGTTTATAAATAAATTAAAGCAAAACCGCTTGTCTTGTCTAAATAAATCTTCAAAAGGCAGGGTAAAAAATAAAACGCCATATTCAAATGATAAAAACAACAAAAACGAGAAAGATTGTTGGCCTCCAATAATTTTGAGGGTTTCTGTTTTTTTTTTTTTTGTTTTTTGCTTGGCACATTGTACCCCGACACGGAGCGGTAAAAAGCCATTGAGCGCGATTTGCAAGATCAACAACTAAGTGCCGTTTCGCCGCCTTGACTATTTATCAACACATAAATAAACATATATACACGCTTACACATACTGACATACCCCAATCACCTTAGTGAGAGCGGTTTGCTGTTTTTGTGTTTTCGACACTGGAGTATTGGAAACAATGAGTAGTGGAATTTGACAACACTTTACTTCAGTATTTTTCTAAATTCTTCAAATGTGTGTTTATTTGTGTGCGTGCGCGGAAACATGTGTCTACTGTTGTTTAGTGAGTGCTAAGTGATGAAGAAAAAAAGTGTGGCAATGTAAGAATTTCTGAGTTGTTGAATGAAGAAACGCCCACGCAACGGCAGAGTTTAAACAACAACAAGAAAATACATAAGAATATTAAGTGAAACTGAAAGAATTACTACAGACATTTGCTTAATTTTTAGCTATGCTGCGCAAACTATTTTTTCCTACTTGTTTATATGAAATCACACTACTGTATATACATACATGTATGTATGTATGTATGTATAGTATTTGCTTATTTTTAAATTATGACACATACTTGTATTACTCGCTGGCGGGCAGAGCGCTTTTTTCGGTTTGCGATCACATTGAAAAAACACACATATACATACATACATAGCCTGTATGTGTACGCAATGTATATATGCATGTATTTGTGACACAGCGAGAAGCAAGAGCAATGAAAATGCGCGCGAGTTCAAGAATCGAGTCATGGGTCTCTCTGTATTTTTGTATGAGAATGAGTGGAGCTATGTATCTTATTGCTTTCTTACAGCTGTTGTAGGCTTTCTGGCGAAGCTGCAAGTTGTTTTCACATCGGCACCGGTGAAAGGTTGCGAAAGGGTAGCAAGCGTGAACTTGTAATAAATATTTACTCGCCTGCCATCTCACCTGTAGGAAAGCCTAACTTGCAGGCTATAGCAAAGCAAAGAGCGCTGAGCGGTTGGGGAGCGCTCCAATATCGTAAAGCTGAAAGAACCAAAATTTATAATCTTGTATATTGCTGTACACTCACGTGTGTGTAGGTGTTACGGTGTCAAAAATGCGTAAGAGACACCTACGTATTCATCGATATAGATTTTCTCGAAATTCGTTGAGCGTGTTGTAGAATAAGCACGAAAAGTGAGAGCGTTTAAGAAGAACATGCATGTGAGTAGTGACGAAAAAAGCGAAATTACTCAAATCTGTGTGAATATATAATAAATATGTCTACGCTGACTTAGGAAATTTTCAGTATGCAAAATAGAATAATTAAGCGATCGAGAGCTTTTCGAAAATAATAGCAAATAAATATTTATAAACATTTTAGATGTGTTTGTTTGTATGTGTTCGCACAGATGTATCCGAATTTATGCTAATATTTTCGAAGCAATAATTAAAATGCGGAAAAGACTAAAAAATCTATATTAAAAATGGTGATTATGTTGGAGTTTTTAAAGGCTATTTTTTATCAACAATGTCTGAACATCTGAAGCTATAACATTTTTCCGTCTTTAAGAATCTTTGTAGTTTTCGTGCAAAAAGAACTACGCCGGTTTGGTGGCGTACAATGAATCAATCGTATTCCAGTGAGGGAGTGCCGCTTCCACCGCAACAAATGAGTCAAAAGGGACAAAGTCTGAGCTATAAGGCGGGTGAGGCAAAACTTCCCAACCGCTGTTTTTCGAATAGTTAACCAGTCTTGAAACACGAGGCCAAGAGTTGTCATGATGAAAAATGATTGCCTCGTATCAAATCATGGCTTCCGTTTTTTCCGGCAATTTTATTCTTTACTAACGCAGACACCGTCTACACGGTTATAGCCGGGTTAATAGCAGCGCGGCCGGGTTAACAGCAGCGCGGCCGGGTTAAAAGCAGCGCGGCCGGGTTAACAGCAGCCTGCCAATCGTTTCTTCTTTTCGCAACGAGGCGCCAATTGGAAATCCCAAGCGAAGTCAAGTCCTTTCTCCAAGGGGGTGAAGGTCTTTTTCTTACATTGCTTCCACCGGCGGGTACTGAATCAAATAGCTTCAAAACTTCTAGCCAGTTCGGCCGCTACATCTTGATTCGCTGATCTACGTGAATATTGCTGTATATTTTGTACAGCTCGTCGTACCATCGACTCTGGTAATCGACATTGCCAATCCGCAAAGTACCACAAATCTTCTGCAAAACCTTTCTCTTTAACACTCCTAAGCCCGAGTCATCAGATGATGTTATTGTCCATGCCTCCGCACTATATAGCAGGACGGGAATGATCAGGGACTTGTAGAGTTTGCTCTTTGTTTGTCGAGAGAGGACTTTAGTTTTCAGTTGTCTACTCAGTCCTAAGTAGCGATGCGATGACTGTTTGTTTGATGCCAGGAGATATTTCGTTTTGTCCTCATTCAAAGCCAGACCCATACGCTTCGCTTCCTTATCCAGGAGGAAGCAGAACTAGCGAGGCGGTTGTTGAGTTATATGCTTATCAATATCATTGACGTAAGCCAGCAGTTTATTTTCTCTATTTGGCTCTGCAAATCGCATTATTTTCTCCACATTTATTTCAATACCTCGCTTGATATCGAACAGCTCGGAAAGGTCCTTCCCGATACTGACGCAGCTTTTGCTGTTGTTAAAGGTCATTTTACGCAACCGTATTAGCTTTGGGTGGCTACCAAGTTCAGACATAATGACATACTTGTAGAGTCAATTTTCGACAATCCCTCACTTCAGTTTGATGAGTTGTTGGTAATGGTCCCCATTAATGGTTTGACACGGTTTTAGAAGCTCATAATACAGTACGCTCTTCTGATCCCAACAAATATGGACCACTTTCTCGTCATGAACATTCAGTTTTACCATTGATTTGATTGATTGTTCAGGTTTCCCATCTGATTTTTTGCATGTAGGCTTGTCGTAGTGAATCCGTTTTTCATCGCCAGCTACAATCCGAAAAAAAAATGTTTTTCTTGAAGCGTTAGAGTAGCCATTTTGACATGAAAAATCGTTTTTCAAGGTCTCTTGACTTCAATTCAAATATCACCCATATACCTTGCGTTTAAATGTATTCAGCTGGTTTTTTGAAATCACTGCTTGAGTGACTTCTAAAGATTTTGTGATTTTTTTTTTTTTGTGTTTAGCAATGGTCTTTATGACGTAACACTTTTTGTTCTTCGTGAAACTTTTGGTGGACGTCTTTTGTCTTCTACCATCGCTTTATGATCACTTTTAAATTGTGTAAGCCACTTTTAGCACCATCGCTTTGCTGGATCATGTTTACAATACACTTCCACTAAAATATGCTGACTTTCGGTTGAGATTTCCTTCATTTAAAAGAGATAAAGAACTTTTCGTAAAAATACTTCTTCAGATTGTTTGGCCAAAAAATGCTGCTTTTGCTTGAAATTAAATACATACATTGGGAAAGACTCACAAAGCCAGTGCTCCAACGTATGTTCGGAATATTGGAACAATGGCATAATAATCAGGAGATGGCGCTTGGCAAACCGCAGAAATATAATTATACACCTATTCTTATTTTATATTTCGCAAAATAGGAAAAAAAATTCTTCTAACCTATAATGCTTAAAATTTCTATTATTAAATCTAAGTTTCTTATTTAAAAATTATTTTTTAATTTTTTCATGAGCTAAATCTAATAAATAAACGATCTAAAGATTGTTTGACACGAACTCGTGCGTGTCTGATTCAAAGGAAAAGTGGGTAAATATTATGAAAACAAAAAAATCGAAATAAAAAAATGAATTAATAATATAAAACATTACTCTACTACACAAAATTTTATATGCTGTAAATAAAATATTTCTTCTTACTTTTCGAAGTGTGGCGTGTGTAGGCTAAATTACATATTCACACGAAGCAAACGTTTACAAATAAATTTCGCCTCAAGCTGAATTATGTGGATATGTTTGTAATAAATATTTTAAAAAATTTTTCATACTCATATGTACATACATACATATGTGCGTATACTCATAGAAGCATGTATTTACATATTTTTAAAAATTTATGGCAAAGTGGCCGGCCATTGAAAGTGTTGTAAAAATAGATTCGTGTATTTTTTGTTCACAATAAATTTATGAATTTTTCAAATTTCGCTTAATGAAGTATAATTGTTGGCCTTAAAGAATTTTCAGAGGTCATTGTTGAGTGTGTCTATATATAAATATGTATATTACATATATACTTATATATAAATATGTGCATGTGTTTGTATGAAATGATAAAAATTAAAGAAATATTTTGCTAATTTTGTGCATCTGTGTGCGTTTGGGGCTTTGCCTTCCATTTCTTTCAATGCCGCAATTAATTTGTTCAATTTGTGGCTCTGTGTATTTAGTGTTTTTACTTTTGCGATATCTTTACGCAACTGTTTGTTTACATATATATTTATTTGTATGTTTACATTGCACACGAAGGTGTTGGACGCGCGTAAAACTTTGGGAAGTGTTAGTTGTTTTTAATAACTCTTTTGTGAGTTTTTTTTTTATTTTTTAAATTTGCATTTACTTATGTATGTACATATATAATTAATGCCTAATATTATACATATATATATTTTTGAAATATTAAGTTGGATTTTCTACTCAGGGATTCATTAAAAACGCTTCAAGCGATCACTTAAGATATTGAACCGGTGAATTATTTTTTTTGCCGGAGTTGTAAGCTTTATTAGCTAATACATTTTTGCGAAATGTATCGATTAATACAGTTGTATTTTCACGAAAAACGAAAATTAAACAATTATTTTGTAAGCAAATATGTGGAGAATATCAAAAGTGGAGAATACACCATAAATTTCTACAATTTTACGGCAAATAAAAATGCATTTTTTGTATAGAAATTTATGCGCAAAAATTTGCATATCAAAGCCGGTGACGATGCAGTGATCGCTCACTGGAAATTTCGGATTGTTTCGTAGCGAAGTCCAACAAAAATGTGTGTGTGAAAAAAGAAATGACGAATGCGAAATTAGCGGAAATGTAAACAAAATAACTTTTTTATATTTCTAATGAGCTTTGTTGTTGTAGTTCAACAACTGATGAGTGTGTTAACACAAAAATAAACACTAGATTTTGGTGATTTGTTCCAAACCAAAGAAATGGATACTCATCAGCCGGTGAAATGTGGTTGTTATAAGCAAATATTTGTATAGAGATACATACATCCATACATATTTACTTGTGGCCTACGCAGGTTAATGTGAAAGTTAGGATTTTTTATATGGATAAATTGCGGAAATAGTTGAAAAATTTTGTGAATTTTTTTAAATTTAAAATACATGCTTACATACATACTAGTTGCATAGTGATATGTATGTACATTTATGTATTATTACATAGTTGACTTCGATTCGCCATTTATCTGCTCGCTTCTGCTCTCCTGTCAAAAATTTACATGTAAAAGCAACAACAAAGTTAAAGAGTTGAATTCGTACAGGAGAGTATGTGGATAACTCACTATTGTGGCATAATGTTCATTTTTAAAATTTGTTCGATTTGGTGAAGAGTAATACTTGGCGAATCTAAACTTTTTTACAGTAAAAATATTCATTTCGGGCAAAAAACGGAATTAAATTGCGAACATTTTAAGTCACTTTTAAGCGAAAAAGCTCCATAAAGGCCAGTGTTTTTAGATGATATGGTTAATTCTTTCGAGTTCGAAAAATATTTTTGTACATTTATTACTCTTTCAAAAATTGCGTTTCTGAAAGAAATCTTGCGTGTTCAACAAATCTGCTTGAGCATTTAACTTTCACAAAAGTTTTGTTAGAGTTTTAAGCCATATATAATAGATACATATATATATACATATGTACACTTATATGTAATTTATACCTATAAGTATTACTTATATTAAGTAACAAATTTTGCGCGTAGATGCGTGGGAGTCTCTTCAAGATTTTGAAATCGTTTTTGGATTTTATTATAGCCATTTCAAACACTTGCGCTTGCCAATAAAATTGATAGGGAATTCATTCAACATTTTACACTCATGAGAAAAAATTTATGCACAGGTACGTAATTTTCGTAATTGTTTTCTATCGACTTAGCTTTGAAAATGAAAAAAATAAATATCTATATAATAGATTTTTTTGTTTATAAAAATGTGTTTCTATAAATGTATATAATATATTTTTGAGTAAAAATTTTTTCGACTTAGTTTTAAACATACAAAAAAAAAGTGAGGTTATGAGTGCAATAATCTTTCAAAAAGAAAAAATAATAAGTTATGGGCAACAACAAAACGATACTTATGTCTCTGGACTTTAATGGCACATTACACCTAATTTGGCGCCTACACCTACTACTCGGAATATTATAATGTATATATAAGTATATAAAATACATTTGTGTCTGTAACTGTTTCATAATGCGAATCACACACACATTCATATCACATGTTACAAATATTGCAATAAAATTACGCACCTTTAAGTGCCTTAAAATTTATTGACAATCAAAAGTGTCACTTGCATTGTACTGAAAGTAAAAAAGAAATACAAAAATATAAATCATAAAATTTTTAAACAAAAAAGGTATATAAACGTATTGTGATATATACACATACAGATAATATAATACACATGCAAGTATAAAAATAAGCATCTGTAATGTGCAAATTAAAAATCAAAAAAATTTTACAAATTTAATTTACGCTTGTCTGCGAAAAATTTACTAGCTCAGTGCTAAATAACAACAACAACAGCAATAGTAATAAAATTCTAAAATAAAAACGAAAAAATAATAGAAATGTCTTTGTAACAAATCGGCGGTTTAATGAACTTTTTGGTTGAGTGCACTTTGTACTAAATAGTTGTAATTATAATATGTATATATATGTACATATATATTTATATGTAGATTTGTAATAGCATTACTTTCAGTGTACCTTTTCATGTTAACACGGTCTAAAAATTGTTTGAGCGCTTTGCAGCTGTTCGCGGGTACAAAGATACAAGATAAACTAACTATTGCCCACAAATATACATACAAACAATTGTATAAATGCATACACTATATGTACCACATAGGCGTTATAATAAAGAACCAATTGTTCAATGAACTTTGACGCTGATTATCTGCTTAAACTATAGATAACCTCAAATACTGTTCCGCTCACTTGTTAACTTAACCGGTAATCGGCATACACGAACTCTTATACAAACACATAACAATACATACTAAATAAAAATACAAATTTACATTTTAACTGTGAAAGGCTATGCTACCTTTTATTTCATGGTTCTATCAAAGCTTTGTATTTGAGATATACGACCGTATAAGGAAATTTTTCACTTCTAACATAGTACTGGGTTAATCAGACTGTTCATATTAGCGAGGGTGAGTCGAGGCTACCGTCATTCAGTAAAACTCTTTTTGAGTACAAGTATTTATATGAAAATTCCCGAGCTACACCGCTTGACTCGTGGGAGCTCTCGTGAGACAAAACAGCTGATTCACCTAGCTGATTTTATACAAAAACTTGGTTCTTTTGGAATTATTTATGTACGAGTATGGAGCTAAACTTAAGGGGTATTCCAGCTTAGAGAATATCGCTATCTCAAGAAGCTGCAAAACTAAAACAAAAATTTCATAAAATGACTACACAAAAATAAAGGTAGATTTTTTCACTTTTTTTTATTTTTGTCGAATTTTTTTTTAAATATTATCAATTTAAATTTTTAATTTTTGAATGTTTCATGTGATAGGGCGATATTTAAGGCATACTCATACCATATTTCAACTAAATCTGCTGATTAAATTTGCAGTTCCGGCCGAACCAATATGGACGACAGGTCAGCAAAATACCTATGTATAGCTCCGAAAATAATTTAAATTTCGAAAAATCCTCTTATAGCCATATTCTCGAATAGTTAAACTTTGAAAAAAAAAATTGATATTTGACTAGAATTCTTTCTTTATTGGCGTAGATACGGGTCTTTTCCAAGTTTTGGTGCATGGTGAATATCTGGGTAGTTGTTGATTTGCCAGTCCTGAAGCCATACTGATAAGGTACAATCAGTTTGCTGTCGATATGCTTTAATCTTTCATACACTATGCTCGATAGAACCTTATATGCGATATTGAAGATGCTTATCCCACGGTAGTTGTCGCAGATTATGGGGTCTCCTTTTTTGTGGTTTGGGCAGAGCACACTTAAATTCCAATCGTCCGGCATGGTTGGGTCATT
The DNA here is from genome assembly GCA_027475135.1 of Bactrocera correcta. NCBI lineage: Eukaryota > Metazoa > Arthropoda > Insecta > Diptera > Tephritidae > Bactrocera > Bactrocera correcta. Next base: position 56,541,908 of record CM050327.1, read on the forward strand.
GTCGCTTTTTTGTTCATCAGACGGTCAATTGCTGTTTGAACTTCCTCATGGGCGGGCAATGGAACGTCTGCTATATGGTCTAGAATACCCCCTTAAAATGTGATTGATATTTGAGCTGGGTATTATTGAGACACGTGAACTCATTCGAGTTGAGGGTCTTGATGCTAGTACACTCTTCATCACAAGCTTCCATCTTGCAAACTTTCTAATCTTATTTGTATTCCGTTTGCTAATAAACCGCTCAAGACTCTACTTTAGAAAGATATGTATTTAAATTTTTGTAATAAACAAGCAAGCAATTAAGCAATTGTAGAATATCGTACGCTGTTTTGGTTGGCTTTATGAAAATATCACGTTCGGCGGCGTTTGTGTAATTAAGAAGATAAACTGAAGTCTAATTAGAACAGTGATAAAATTACCATATTTTGGTTTGAGCGATTTTTTGAAAGGAAATTTATATAAAATATATTGTTTACTATCTTTTTATTAAAATGAAGTTTATTATATATTTATTACAATATATTATTTACATGTTTATTTGGTATGTATTATTGTCATTTAAGCGTTTGATAGATACAAATATTATGAATAGGAAAAAGAAAAGAAATGAATTAATGAAATGAAATTAATTGAGAAAATTGAAACATAATATAACAAAAAGTATATATTTCTTCAACAAATTTCATTTCAAAATAAGCAGTAAAAAGAACAAACGAGAAACTCAGTGAAGTATCACATTTTTTTCTGTTCTCATTTTCATCACTTAATTGACTAAAAAAATTCAATACTTATATGCATATGTGTACATATGTATGTATGCACGTATATCCCTACTGTCTGCGGCAGACAACTTTGTTCTGATTAATTGCTTATAAACCAATTTATGTATGTGAAATTGAGGCGTATTTAATTGTCGAAAATGCTTAATTTCATCGATATCCCAATTGCCCTGGAAATTTACGAGCGCATGCCGGATACTTTTGAAATATTAAGACAATTTTTTTGGAGTAGGCTGTTTAAATATATATTTTATATATGTACATATGTTTAAAAATACATGTTATATTATATTAAGGTGGTTCTGAATTTTATGGGAATATATAAGAGTAGTATGACAACTTAAATGTTTGAGTTTGAGTTTGGGTATTCTTCGTTCTAAATTTTCAACTATTTTTTTTGGTTAAATTTTTATATACGCAATTGAATATATGTATATTCCAATTCTATTAATGGTTCTACAAAAATAGCAATTTTCTTATCTTATTTCTCAAGTAAAGTATATGCTCGAGTCGTTGGAGATTTTCTCATTGACAATATTAAATCATACTCTCGAATCGAAAGAGATTTTTCCATCAACCATATTAAATCATATACAGCAGTGGCCAGGTAAAACTTCGCATAAAAAAAAATCTGAATAACAAGTAGCTCAAATCAAAGTTTTGAAAAATAAGTAGCTTCCTTTTAGGTAAATCTCTATCAGTGATTTTTTTTTACAATTATTAATTAGTGTAAAAAGTAAAAAAAAATTAAAGAATTTTTGTCGGCCCTGGCGTATGAGCAACATTTGATATATCATTTGGGGGGAAGGAGTGAGTTATTAGTAAACCGATTTTCCTCAGCCAGTTTTGATTTGAAAAACATAAGCCTTTAAGCAGTTAGACTACGGAACTCAGTAAAAAATATTTTTAAATAATTTTTAATGCGAAAAAATCGAATATTTTTCAAAAAAAAGACTTTTTTTATTTTAAGATTTGTTTTCATGTTTTTTATTTTTGAAATTTTGGCCCAAAATATATACAATATTCATTTTATGTACACCGTTATCAAAAATAAATGGCCGAAGAGTATGATTTTTTATATTTTTATCGCGAAAAAATTGAAAATGAATGCAAAAAAATACGAATATTTTGTTTTAAGATTTGTTTTCATGTTCTTGATTCTTAAAATATTGCAGTTAATATATAAAATATCCATTTTATGCGTAAAATTTTAATTTTCTTTAAGAAGAAATGCTACAAAGTCCTTTTTCGGCCTCTTCGTATCGTATTTTTGAAAAAATATTAAAGCCGAAACGAAAAGTGCTGAAAATGATAAAAAATAGTAAAATCGAAATAAAATCTCTATTAGTATTCAATTCTGGGAAAATTTTAATTTCTGTGGAATATTTTAAGAAATTCAACTAATATTGGACCTCTAACTAACCAGTACTGTATATATGAAATATACATAAAACTAAAGTACCATGTCACATAAAGCTCATATTCTCAATTTGACAATACAATTAATAACTAATTGAGCTGTGTCCTTATAAATCTGGTAGAAATACACGGAAGAAGCTTGCATAAAAATGTATATGAAAATACTTATTAATAAGAGTAATGGTCAAAGATGACAGCTTGAGGCTGACAGGTCATACTGTCAACAATCGCGCGTATTTGTTGTTAATTAACAGAAATATATCCTTTTTCCGTTAATATTCGCTTTGATGAAGTGACCTTTCGAAAGAAAGATGTCTCAATCATATTGTCAGTTTGGAAATTAAGATGCCTGGACGGCAGCGCCAAGTCAAAGCAAATATTCAATTATACACATACATATGTACATATGTATATATGCTTGTTTGCATGCGCACACTTTAATTCCATCTCATTGAAATTTCGTCCGCTTGACCTTACACACAAGCGGAAGAGCTGTGCAAAATGCGCCGGAGATTAGTGCCATATGCGCTCCAAACGCAGACGCGCACTTACATACATACATATTTTTATATGTATGATTGAGTGTGTCTGTCGCCACAAAGTGAATGATATTTACATAAAATATATTGCATTAATTTATGTCAACAGCATTAATAAAGAAGTATTTCCAATTGTTGTGACTGTCATTTTGTTGTTGTCCGCTTTTTGCTGCGGCCGCTCAGCGTGCGATCGCAAAAAATAAGTAAATAAATATTAAGAAAACTGTCGGCATATTAATAACAACAAAGATGCCTGTCAGTAGATTGAGCCAAATTTCCTGCTGTGAAATAAGATGCGGACTCATGGAAGCGCGTTGCCAGCAATGCATGGCGCGCTCACCGGAAAGCTTAAACGATTGCAATGCCGACATACTTAAAAGTAAAGAATCGTATTTTATTGCGTTTGTAATTAAAGCGTTTTTGCTTTTTGCAGAAATTTTCATAAAAGGAGAAGCGCATAGTGTCGTGTGGTTTTATGTAAATATTTATATATGTATATATATAATTATAAATATACATACTTGTATATTTATATTCATTAGTTGCATAATTTATTTGCATTCATCAATAATTTTTTTCTTAAATGTAACTGGTTACTCCAATAAATATCAGTTTTTATTAATATTGTTGTAATTAGGTAGATAACAGACGTCTTCGATTCGTCACTTTGCTGTTGGTACTGCTTTAGCTCGCTCTACTCTCTTGTCAAAGAAATGTACAACACAATAATGTTATACAATTAAGTTTCATCCAAGAAAATAAGCGATACCTCAATAAAGTGAGAAACCCGCTCGCTATTTCATCACTATTTCAATATGCCGTTATATGAGATTTATACTAAATTTAGTTCAAGACAATTATTAATGCCATTTTTACCACACTTTCATGAACGACCCTTCATTTCATGCAGATGAAAAACCCACAAGTTCTTTGATACCTTTATCTATTTTGTTTAATATTTTCATAAATCTTTCAAATTGGCCTGAGTCGCTTCTTTATCATCCAGGAGTGTGTATGGTTACCTAATTAAAGTGATAAAACCGCTTGCTATTATACTCTAGCATTATTTCATTATAACTGTAAAGAGTGATCCCTTTCAAACTTCCCAATTTTATAAAGAAACAATATAAATTTAACGGAGAATGATTATTATCGTTCGAAAGAACATTCTTTGGCATTTATTTTTTGAAGATTATCTCTTTCAAATATTGGTCGCGTCTAAGTCCATCCTTTGAGTTCAATTTTCGATGACTCCTTCGAGCATTTCGAGCGTGATGTTTTGCTCCAAGGCCTCAATAGAAGTGGAATGATCCGAATTGACGTTAGACTTTACATATCCCCACAGGAAAAAGTCTAAAGGTCTGGCATAACACGACCTTGGTGGGCAATCAGCCTACCTAAAACGAATATTCTCTGCTAGTGGAGCCGTCTTGTTGAAACCAAATGTCGCCGAGATCGCGAGCTTCAATTTCAGGCATAAAATGATCGGTTATCATAGCGTGAAAGCGGTTGACGGTTACGATCTCGCCGACATTATTTTTGAAGAAAAAACCACATCAAACTGTTGTCTTTTCTGGATGAAATGGTAGCACTAGAATCTCTGAAAGTTGCTTTTCGTCTCAAATGCGGCGATTTTGCTTTTTTATATACCCATTGAACCAAAAATGGGCCTCATCGCTGATCTTCCTGGATTTTTTCAATTGTCCATAGAACAAAGCGATGCCTCTTCAGAAGGTCGACCGGCTTCAGTTCTTGCGCAAGCTGTATTTATTCAATACTGTTTGCTGGGTCTAAAGATAATGTTTTTTGCAGAACGTGATTTTCGTAATAAAGTTGAACGATTTTTAAATGTTGTTTAGGCGATGAAATGCCAAAAATACTGAACAAAAATAACATAACAGTTTGACTTGGCTGACATGTGATCTGTCAAAAAAAGCCTATTGAAAAAGTGCCATTATTTGGATCATTCTTTATATTATTTATAGATATCTTAGAGTGCCTATTTCCAGTCGATATCTGGAACTCAACCGTATCAATCAGGTAATAATGTTGTGATTAAATATTATGTTCTGATTAAGAAGCTGTTTGGAATAGCTAGAATAGTTCCAAAAGAATATTCGTATGATATTTGGGTATGACCGAAAAAGGCTTTGTATGTTTTATAGCTTGACAATTTCAGGCCTTTTATATTCCATATTCTAAAAATATTCGGAAAATCTAAACCCACTTTTCTAAACACGTTAATTATTCATGAGATTACTATTTATAGATTGTGCTCATAACGAGTCATTGAGGGAGGTTATTGCTTTGTAATCATAGAAATCATAATTAGCATTGTGTCTCATGGTTTGGGTAGAGCAAGGCGTGGTCGCTTTAAAAATTGTAATAAACAATTAAAATAGTTCTTATGAGCAATTTTAGTTCGGTGACTCGACAAAACTATTGGTTAACTTTATGGTTGGTATATATATAATATATTATTTTATCATTTACTAAGCAGATACTAAATTATATCATACATATTAGTACCTGTATGTCATGTATAGAAAGACTAAAATTTTACTTGAAGTTCATACAAAATCCCAACTAGTACACACTGCTCAATTTGGCAACTGAAATTTGAATTAAAAATTTAAATAGTAAATGAAATTTATATTTAAACTTGATACCATAAAATCGAAACTTTGTCATTACTATTCATATTCCTTCTTACGCAATACTATGATAGTTTTATCAGCGTGTTGAGCAAAAAATTTGAACTTTGAAAGAACGCGCTCGTTGCATGCAAATGTATGGGCGAGCGAGTGTGCTGGTGAAAGCAATTAGAAATTTTTGAAAATTTTCAGATTTCGCCGAAATCTAGTGGCGTTTAGACTGTGTGCGTCTTTTTGGACAAATAAATTATAATAAATTTTGTTTTTCTTGCTTTTGTTGTTGCAACCTCACAAATTTCTAGCCAAACAATCTGATTATCTGCTGTTCAGTGTTATTGCGGCGTTTCAACAGAAATTTTCATTTTCACTTCATCTTCTGTATTTATTTTCAAATGTCGCAGAATTGAAAATAAAAATTTGTATTTGCCCGCGTTATTTTATAAATTGTCGTATGGCATTTGCTGTGCTTTGAGTTTAATTAAAAATAGCCGAAATGTGGAAAACACAATCGTGGGCACATAAGTTCTATACAAATATATTTAACGATACTACAGCGTTGGACCGATAAGTCCTTTAAGGAAATATTAGTATTTTTTGACCAGATCTTTCAGACAATGAAATCAGTCTTTTTCAAGTGAGAGTGTATGATTTTCGACTTTCTACTATTCGTATTTGGAAACATTCCAAATTTCATAGAGATATTACCGCCGAATCGATTTTTAAAACTGAGTCATTTAGGTTACCAAACAGTCTTACCCCAGTTGCTCAAAAACACAACGGATCAAATCAATGCGCTGATCAGCGCCCTGAAAATGTCAATTGACAGTTTGAAATGGAATGGAAACACTAACCACCTTGATAGTGTTCCAATTCCATATAAAATATCGGCCGTGTCTTAAGTCCAACACCAGTCTTCACATTCAACTGACAAAGGGTCAATTCTACCCGCATTTGGGTTTTAACCACAATCACCACTAAGCTGCCTGAGGAACCAGTCCGCATGAGCAGGGTTGGAACGAACTACAAGGGCTTCTTCTCCCTTGGTACCAGAATTAAGTCTCCGATCAGACTTCGTGGGCTTCATTACTATCAGTTGAGCCTTCATACCGCTCTGAACTGGTGACCAGAGGTTGGGTCCCATACTCAAATCACATATACACCCCACTTACATTAAAACTAATCCTAATTCCCAGTAAAACCCGATCACCGCCTAAACAGTTCACTCACATATGATTATAACAGTTCGGCATTTCGACTAGTGGATATCACACCGCCAACATCTAAGTGTTCGTCAGTCCAGCTAATCCTCCAAGATATCTAATGTCCGAGTACATCGGACAATTTTTGCAATTGAACCCAGTCTTCAGACCGTACACCAAACAAACACCCCGACCTTATAGGTCAGATAGGTGTCTCTGATGCAAAAATGCAAAAAACTCAAACTCAGACAAAATCTGAGGTTTATAGGACTGTTATCCGGTCTTACCATCTGCATTTAACTCTAACATCTAGTAACCTATTTTCCCCTATCATCATGGGAGTGAGTTTCGAATGGACTTAGTTCCAGTAAAAAACAAGTTCATTTTGTTCAGCCATTATGTAGGTTCGTCCATTTGTTGAGGAAATATTTTTTCACTTTTTGAACCACCCTCGTATATCGTATATATTGACATTGGCGCCTTTGCGCGTTGTATCATTTTCCATATGCCGCCGCTGATGACCTTGCACTCGCAATATGCCGTTCGCCATGCCATTGTCAGCCAAATATACGCCATTAGCGTTATACCCCCCACACTTCCGCTTTCGCCAATTATGCGCATTCACAAATATTGCATTGTGTGGGTTGCTCGGGAAAAGTGTGATAATTATTTGAAATTAACCACAACCGCCAAAAAGCAAGAGAATGGAAACGATTTCAAAAATTTACAAATCCACGGAGATACATATGGTACATACATGCATATGAATGGACATAAATACATATGAATGGATATATGTACATATGTATGTATGGTGTGGCATATATGTATGTGCCTGTATAAAAGACTACAAAATTTATTTTGTGTGATTTGTATAAAATAAATAACGCTGCTGTTCTTTTATATTTTTCAATTATTTTTGAATTTTGTTGCGTCTTCCTAACATCTTAAAAACATTTAAAAAGACACAGCAAAAGACAGTTCTACATCTGCATATGTGGACATGGACATGTGTATGGATAGACGTAAAATTATGGATTAAGTTATTAGCATGAATTTTGAAAAATGTGAAAAATGACAACAGCAAATTATTTATTTGTTTAGTACTTATGCACATATGCTTCAAGCGGCCAAGCACTTTCTGTCTATCGACGAATATGAGCAAACTAATTGTTTTAGCTGAAGTTGATAAGTGTGGATAAAAATGGCAACATTTAAGTAAAGTAAAATATTTTGTTAAGTATTTAATCATAAATATTATGATTATCCACGAATATAAGTTCAGTATATACTATATATGTATGTAGGCAAAAGGGTATACACCAGTTCTCTGAAATAATCCTAAGATTTTAGGTGTAACTTTTGACAGTCCTTCACTCCTTATACGACCGCGACTATTCCCAAAGCACAGAGCCGCAACAAAATCCTCAAGTTATTAGCCGGCAGCAAGGGGGAACGGACAAAGCCGACCGGTTCCCAACTATGCCGCACAAATATGGTGGCCTAGATGCAGTGGAACGCAGATGACGATGCTTCAAACTTGTCAAAATACTGCACTCCGGACTACGATAGGATGCCTCTTGATGTCTCCTATTGAACACCCACATAGTGAGATCCATAGTCAAGCATAATGAATTCCTCTTCAGGCAGTTTCTGTGTGATGCTTTCGCAGCGTCAAACCACCATCTATTGCAGACGAAGAGCTCGAGTTGCCGCGAGCAATGAGAGTGACCCTTTCACAGCTTCGTTTTGGATATTGGGGGAAAGGGTTTAAACTCCCACTTATACAGAATTGACTCCGACATATTCAATATTATGAGTCTCTGCATGACACTAGCCATTTCTTCTATGCTCCACCAACTCCTTCGAAACAGCAAGATTCTTGGGCCTACCTTTAGATGACGTCGACGAAAACCTACAAAATCTACTAACTTAACGAGGATTAGATATTCGTTAGAACGACAATAACATCTAATGACAAAATACGAAAAGACTTTTTCAACTACCCAATACATATATAAAAGAAACATGTTATGCTGAGTTAACAGTTCTTGGCCTTATAAAAATCCGTTTCTCTTACTGGCACCCGACAATGGAGTTTTATTTTTTGACTTTTTGAACTAAAACAGGGAAAAAAAATTCTATATGCCTGGATAGATAAAACCTTATAAAAAATTAAAATCCCTGTTTAAGTAAAAACAATATGATCCATTGTGAAACCACACCATTGAGATTGAAATTTCAAATTGGTTACATAATTATGTGTACTATATATTATATTTACTATATAAATAATATATATATTCGAAAAATCTACTTAGAGTTTGTGTAAAAACCTCTGGTCACAACCAATGCAATTCTGCTCAAACTCTTCAAAGTTTTACAACCCGCTTCCCAAGAGCTTAAAAAAAGTAGGATAATATACAATTAGATGAGTTGGCAGAGTCTGAGAGTTCAATTTCTGATTCTCAATAGAGAGGAGCTAAACTCCATATGTACGGACAGCTTCCTTGAAGTAACCTTGTTGCTTCCAAATCACATCACATTGAGGCGTGTCACCTAAGTACTGGTCAGACACGTTTTCTGCTTTACTTATATATACCCAGCTGGCAGCTAGTTACCAGTAAGATCACCTCATGACTTGTAAATCACATCACTTCGAGGCACAAGAGTCACGTTAGTACTGGCCAGTCATTTTGCCTGTTTTACTTATACATATAGAGGTAATCTGCTTCCCGTGAAGTCACGTGGTATGTTTCAATATATGAGTTTTGACATGAAATTTAATTCTTTCTGACGACTTCATACTTCATTAATTATTAATATAGTTATTTGATCCATATGATCCAAAAATCTTCAGTGGAACCAAGAATTCTTTGCTTGCAAAAGTAGTTTGTTCAAAATTAATTAACAGCATCTGTCTTATTGAAATTTTTAAAACTGAAATGCAACTAATTTTCTTATTGTCAGAATGAAAGCGGGCTGCAAATCTTTTTTTGCACAGCCATTAATTTAGTTAGACACTTACATACATATTTATAAACAAAATTTGTATTTGTTTACAGCGAAGTGTGCCACGTGTAATCGTGTAATTGTTTCGTAATTTCACACTCAACAAGTTTACATACTTTCTGCAACCACTGTAAAATTGAAAACATGCAAAACATTTTCTGTTACATTGAGTAAATACCAAACTGATTGATTCGGTTATAAGAATACTTCGTGTTTGTAGTATGTATGTACATATGTATGTATACACATTTTTATGGAAACGCTTGTAAGTGATGCCCGCACGTAACGTAAAAGCAATCAATCAAGGTTGGGAACACATCCCAGAAATGCTAATAAGACAAATTGACAATAAGACACACGACAACTATGCCTGATATGAAATGAATACACACAAAGATACATATGCATATACACATGTACATATGAGGGTAAGTGTTTTCAATAAAATTTGCATATGCGCGAAAAATAAAAAGAAGAAAAAGGTAAACATTGCAAAAAGTTGTTGTAAATTCATGATAAATAATTGATTAACCTACAAATTGTGCAAAAAAGGGAAAGTCTCAATTCTGTGAAGACGGAAGGTAAATATTATATATGAAGTTATAACACAAATGCATGAAAGTGCAAAGAAATCTTTATTGTGACATATAAAGCTGAGATGGGTTAAGATAATGTGGTGATGAATCTCATTTTGTGGTTAGCAGAAGGTCGAGTTTTAGTTTTGATGCTATTCAGCTTCCTTGTATGGCTTGAAAATAGACGGTGGATTTGGCATAAGACAGCCTTTTAAGTTGCTGGACTACTGCAGTATACTTCAAGCTGAGGTCTTTGCTTTGCAAAACTCGCGGAGCTATCTTCTCTAATGCACTTGCAGGCAATTACAGAGTCAACAACTACAGCCAAGCAGCAATCAAACCAGTAACCTCGTACCGCATATCGTCCAGAAGGGTCTTGGGAAGCAGGGCAGAAGTGGAAAGTGTTGCCAGAAGCAAGCAACTACTTTTCTACTAGGTGTCAAGCCACACAGGATTCAAGGGCAATGAAATAGTGAACGATGTTGCCAAGAATGGTGTACGGCTAATACCTGAAAACGTGATCAACATCGGGAAACCCATGCATTGTCTATACGAAGATCTGAACTGTAGCATGGTAAAGAAAATTAAAAAACGATGGAACGGGCTACCTGGGTGCAAAACGTTAAAAGTTATGTGAGAAACAGTAGATCGGACGGATTTTACAAAATTTCTATAGACACTATAATGGAATACTAACTGAATGCCCGCAGTATGGGGCTGACAGATCGGGAAGACTACAGAAAATATCTAGATCAAGGCACAAGGGAAACGCATTGGCAACACTACGCTGTAAGCATCTCGGTTCTCCACTTTGTGATACGCTGGAGGAGGTATCGATAGTGAGGCCACAGAGTCTGCCAAAATTCGCGTCAAACGCAGACATCCTAAAAGATGAATACTCCTCATGGACCCAGTTATTGAACTCTATCTGGTATCGCAAAGGACCAAGACTGATCTATGCGTGGTTTATTGGCCGACCAGATTAACCTAACCTAACCTAGGCTTCCTTGTATATTTGAGTTTGATCTGAGAGCTAACGAAAGTTAGTGTATGTAAGTTAAGTTTCCCACAACTTAAAGAGCCTCATTAAAAGCATTTAGCGGCTTCTTTTATATGCGCAGTTCCCATGGAGAGTTCGGTACAAATTTGACCAGACGTGATTTGTGGTATGTTTTTCTTTACCTACTCTCTCATAGTTCGAATGTAACACTACATTTCTAGGTACTTACGCTATAAGCTACGCCCAGAGCCTTGTCTTTTCTATGGCAGTTGTTTCTCATACTCTCATACGTTCCCTATCTCTTCTTTCCTAACCTCTTTAAATCTTTAGTGGAATTACAAAGCGACTTGCGGTCACTTACGTGTACTTGTATGTTCCTGTTGGCTTCTTCTTGTAACGCCACTCTGCTAACAATTAGAGTGTTCTTCATAACCTACCCTTTTATATTTGAAAAAAAAAATGCAGTCCAAATTTCAAAAATAAATCGGGTTAAAAGCCAAAACAGCATTCACAAATCACGAATATTAAATCGCCAGTTTATTTGCGACAAAACAAAAAGTGCAGAAAGTCAAAAACATAGCAAGCAGAATTCAATGTTCCACATATCCGCCAAAATCACACTTTCATATCCACACGCTTCGAAATAGTCATTTAACAGCTGTCCGCCCACTACATAGCCCCAAACACAGCCATACTCATTTACACACATGTCAATTGTAAGTGTGTGCGTATGAAAGCATGTGTATTTTGCCAAGCAAAAATCAGCGCAACTGCCGGCATTGATGCCTCAACAATTATACATACATATATTTTTCTATTAAATTGACTTTATTTTTATTACACAATTTGTTTAGATTTTTTGCCATTGTGCTGCCTTGCGGCTTTTTGGGGCATTCAGAAAGCGGTCATGGTGCCACAAATTGCTGACCCAATTAAGCCTTTCATCCCGTTAACTATTCATATAAAAATAACAACAACAATAATACACAAACATTTGTACAGAAATCTTTTTGTTTAGCTATTTTCACATGTGTACGGATTTATAATTGGATTATTGTGTCGCGAAGAAGAATGTGTTTGCATAATATTTGAAAATGTGTTTAATTGGGTAAACTTTTAAACAAAATTTTTGATATGTTTATCTAAAATGTATTCCAGCAAATAATTTATTATTATTATTCTATATTTAGATTTAGATATTTAGAAATTAGTTTTTGCGATTATGGCTTTGAAAATTATCGTTGATGTAAAGTTTTCAAGTTTTACCAAAATAGGTTTTAGTTTCAAGGAAATGTGCGTACTGCAACTATGAAGTGCTGAAGTGGAAGATCTTGAAGATCATTTCTGAAAAATAGAAGGTTTATTTTATAGCTTTTTTAACAAAAACCAGAAAAAAATGTTAACTTCGGATGTACCAAAGCTAGAATAGCCTTCACAAATAAAGAAGTTTCCATAGACCGATTTGGAAAACTTCTTTGGGCATTGTAACGTTGCCTAAGGCAATAATAATGTGTGATCTATTACAAGGTTTCCTACTTTTTCAAAACAAAACACAGAAGCTTCAATTATAATATAATGTGGAATGATTATTATCATTCGGCAGGACATTTTTGGCAATTTTGTTTTGAAGGTTATTTCTTTCAAATGTTGGCCGCGGCTACGTCACAGATGGTCTATTCATTGAGTCCAATTTTCGATTACTTGTTCGAGCATTTCGACAGGTAACTAGCGAATGAGACGCGTGCTGTTTTGATCCAAGGCCTGAATAGAAGCAGAATTGTCGGTATGGACTTTAGACTCTACATATCACCAAAGCAAAAGTCTAACAGTGCTATATCAGACGATCGATCGGCCAAAAATATGAAATTATTTGCTTCTCTCAATAAATCCATTGATTGATGCGATATATGGAAAGTGGCGCCGTCTTATTGAAACAAAATGTCGCCGAGATCACGAGCTTTAATTTCAGCTATCAAATGGTCGGTTATCGTGGCGCGATCGGTTGCAATTGACGGTTACGTTCTTACCGGCATCTTTTTTGAAGAAATACTAATACCGATGATTCCACTGGTCTACAAACCACACCACACCCTTGTTTTTTCTAGATGAAATGGCAGGTGTTGAATATCTTCAGGTTGCTTTTCGTCCCAAACGCGGCAATTTCGGTAGTTTACATAAACATTGAGCCAGAAATTGGCCTCATCGCTGAACAAAATTTGGTTCAAAGACGTCGGATTTTCTTGGAACTTTTTCACAGCCCATAGAGCGAAGCGATGTCGTTTGTGTAGGTCGCTTAAGTTTTTCCAAAAGCTGTATTTTGTATGCTTTCAATTTAAGATCTCGACGTAAAATGTGCCAAGTCGTTACATACATATCTCCACAGTCTTTGTGACCACTCTAAGCTACTCTTTACTGCGTGTTGGACGTGGTTTATTCGGTCGAATATTAGCCAATAACGATTGCTGGATCTCAAGTTGGATGATGGTGTTGCGAACAGTACGTTCAGTAGGCCGATTATGTTGACCATAAGTAGAGCAAAGCGCGCGAAACGCATTCTTTAAAGAACGTGAATTTTCGACGTTGGTATGGCGCAAGTCTTTACATGGCGAAAAAACTGGTAGGTCATTGTATGAAGACCTATATATAGTATATGCAATCAACTTCATAGCGCTCAGATCATTCGTCTCCTCTTTTAGAGATATACTGAAAGAGCTGATTGAACTGAGCGGCTATACATGAGAAGTAATATCTCCAAAACTATTTCAGATATTAATTTATAATTTTAGTGTTTTTATTTTTAAAGTTATAACCCAACGAAAAATGAAAAACTCGATTTTTTTTTAATTTTGCACTTGGCAGGTGAACAAATCAGTTTGTAAACAAAAAATACGAAGGAATTTTCAAACAGTCGTGACTAAAACCCTCAAAACACAAAGAGAAAATTAAATGAGCGTTAAGACAGCTCTGCAGAACATAGCATTTTAAGAATTTTGTATCTGAGCAAAGCCTTAATTTGCCACTAGCATACCAAGAGATAGGCCTAATATAATATACGAGAATAGACAGAATTTATCACAATTTTGAGATCATAGGACTAATCAGGCATGATGGTCGTGAACGATGTACATACATACATACATACATATGTAGAAACGGAAGTTAATTTTTATGAAGTAGGAAATGTTAAGTATTATATATATGTATTCGTATATATATGTATATGTATTCTATTATATACATATGTGTAGATGTACATAAATATGTATGAATTCGGTTTAAGAGGAAAATACCAAAAAGTAAAAACTAGCAAATATGCTTTTAGTAAAATCTATCAAAAACGTACATACATACATATTTAGCTGTATACAAGTACAAAGGCATATACTATGCATATTTTTCATTTAAGGCTTTATTTTCTTGAATTAAGCAACAGACTAAATATTTTTTCCAATTTAATAAAGTGTGAAAATGAAAAGTTTAAAAATATGTAGCATACGTAAGCAGATTTCGTACTTCTGGTTAACATATTTATATTTATTTATTGGCTTGCCAACATACACACACATATATACATATATGTATACAAATATGTATATATATACTATATGTTTTCTTTTATATTTGAAAATTTCCTTTACTATTTCATTCTGCAACGCTGCCGCTCGCCAACACGCCAATAATACACAGACTTTTGTGCGCGTCATCGCCAACGCCGCTCGCCCCCAACCGCCAGCGTGTTCACAAGCATCGGCGATAGCCGCGATTATGATAGTTAGTTAATGTTGGACCGCCTGTGCTGTGCTAAATTTATCGAATGCGTGGGTTCGAGTGGATTGATCATAAGCATGATTATGATGTGCGCGTTGTTGTTGCTGTCGATGATCATAATACATACTTGAGGGCAAGAGATTTTGAATGTTTCGTTTTCGATGACTGTGGTGTAATTTTAATGATGTACATACATATATTTATTTAAATATAGATATACATAAATACACATACACATATGTATGTACATTTCGAGATACATAAATAATTTATTCATGTACATTAGATTCTTTGCACGCACGTGCGTATTTACGCGCGATTAGTGAATATGCATATTTGTGTCGTTGTTGACTCATTTTGCTGGCTTAGGAACCTTGTCTTACTAAAAAACTTAAGAACGCAATATTTTCGAAAGGGTTTTGGTGAAAAAAAATCAAAAACTTATTTAGAAAGCTTACAAGCTCAAATGAAAAGTATTGTTTGTGATCGTTTCAATATGCTAAGGGTCAGCTTGTTCTTCAAAAGTATACAAAATGTAATGCAATTTTGTTTGTAATATTAATTCTGAAGTTCGTCGAGGGTATTGAATCTTTCTATCAAAGTGTGTCAACCTCGTAAAATAACAAAAAACTCCAACGATATCGAGTTACGTGGATATCATTATGCTAGAAATCAAGTGTCTTGGTGAAAGCTATATGAAAGGTATATCATCAAGTTTACCGAAATAACTTGAAACCGTATTTAATGTTATAAAATATCTATATCATCTCTCAATCAATCTCAGATCATCGATTTTTGTCAAATTCGGGGGGTACTGCGTCGAGTTCTCTCAGGGCTGGAGGGTTTTCATACATTCGGACGACATGATCTAGCTAGACCATAAATCTTTCGTCCATGCCTCTGCACCTTATAGCAGGATGGGGATGAAGAGTGACTTGTAGAATTTGGTTCTTGTTCGTCGAGGGAGAACTTTACTTCTCAATTGTCTACTCGGTCCGAAGTAGTACCTGTTGGTAAGAGATATTTTGCGTTGGATTTCAAGGCTGACGTTGTTCTTGGTCTTAATGCTGGTTCCAAGATTGACGAAATACTGTCACTGTCACTGTCAACAGTGACACGAGATCCAAGTCATGAATGCGACGATTGTTTGTGCGCTTCGTTTTGCTCTCGTTCACTACCTAGACCCATTTTTTTTCAATTCCTTGTCCAACACTTTTGTAGAAGTATGTACCTTCTATATTCAGATCTGCAGCTCGAGTTATTGTCTTCAGCACTAGATTGGAGAAGTCGCACGAAAGGGAGTCGCTTTGTTTGAACCCTCGTTGTTATCGAACGTCTTGGAGATATATGATTATATTCCATGGATTATATATACTATATATGTTCTATAGAAGGTCATAGTTATATTGTTATTATTATCTAGTATTGGCTTGATTAGTAGACTGAACCAAAGAAATATACCCAGATTTATACCCATTGAGCTAAGGAAAAGAAGTCATATCTAATAATAATACAACTCAAAAATACAAAAATATTCCTTAAGGAACTTGATTTCGGTCGGTCAGTTTGTACGGCAGCTATATGCTATATTGATGCGATACCGGCTGTTCCGACATTTGAGCTTTTTGATGAGAAAAGGACGTGTAAAGGATTTCAGATTGTTGTCTCAAAAATTGAAGGACCAGTTTGCATATATACAGACAGATGGACATGGTTAAATCGACTTAGTCCGTCTTGCTGATCATTTATATATACATATATTTTGTAGGGTCTCTAACATTTCTTTTTTAGTGCTACAAAACTCTTGGAAAACGTAATACACCCTTTTTGGGGTATAAAAATGGATATAATACTTAAGTTAGCGCTCACACCTTTTTTATACACTTCTTCTAATTCTTATGAAAATATTTTTTATTTCAGAAGTGTAGCAGGTATTTAGTCTATTTGCTACTATTTCTGAGCAACCCTAGTCCCTGCACAGTTCCCTAAGCATTTGCTGTTCGCACGCTTTCGGGCTGTCAAAACATATTTTTTCGAAGTAAAAAAATTTAAACAAGTCATCAAAATTTGTTTTATTATTATTATATTTTTTTGGATAAACCGTATCCACATACTTTTACGTATACATATTTGTGTTGCCATTTATTTGTCTTTACAAGTTACTATTATTCGCGTATCAACTAGTATTTTTTTACCAAATTCTTTCATCGAGTGTAAACAACTAACAATTTTGTGTATTTTTGCTCTAAAAATTTTGCAGTCTAGAGAGATCGTTAGCCGCAACAGCAATATATTTTTAACGTTTTGGAATCTGAAGAAAATAATGTTTGTGACGTGTCCAGTGCGCTGAAGGATTCTATGGAAAGGCCAACAACAACCATTGCGGATTTACCAGCGGAAGAGTTCAACAGCAAATTAGTTTTACACAAGTGTTGTGTAAGTGGTGAGATTCGAAGTGGTGAACTGAGAGGTGTCAAATGAATTTTCTCGTATTTCTTTTTCCAACAGATTTAAGCGGTTAAATTAAAGTTTGCAGCCAAATTAATTAATTCAATTCAATTTGGACATAATTATACACCAAGCAACATCACAAAAAAAAAAAAACACGTACAAATATACAAATTGAAGATACTCACCACGCATCAACAACTCAGCGACATCATTTCTCAGCACAATAACGCGAGAACAACAACAATAAATAAGTGAAAAAATGGGTAAAGATTATTATAAAATACTGGGTATACCGAAAACTGCCACCGATGAGGAGATTAAGAAGGCCTACAGAAAATTAGCGCTACGCTATCATCCAGATAAAAATAAAGCCGCTAATGCGGAGGAGAAATTCAAGGAGGTGGCCGAGGCTTACGAAGTGCTCTCCGACAAGAGTAAACGTGAAGTGTACGATAAATATGGCGAAGAGGGTCTGAAGAGTGGAGGTACAGTGATCATTCTACAATACTACTTTTAAAACATGCAATTCACTAACTCTCTCAATATATGTGTGTGTGTGTATGTGTGTAAATATGCCTAAATATGTGTGCTTGTATGTATGTGTGGGCATGTAAGTTACATTTTCAGTTTTTAACAAAATTATTTTGTGTTCAATTACGTTTTGTAGGCACACGTAACGGCACCAGCGGCAATAATACCTTCACATATCAGTTCCATGGTGATCCACGGGCGACCTTCGCACAATTCTTCGGTTCGAGCAATCCCTTTGCGTCGTTTTTCGATATGGGCGATAATCTATTCGATAAGAATGTGTTCGATTTAGATACCGAACATGATTTCTTTTCATCGCCTTTTGGTGGTTTGGGTTCACGGCATGGACTCGGCGGTGGGTTCAGGTAAGTTGTCCGCATATAATTTCAGCTAATGGCAAAATTTCAACGAGGTTGACTTTGGCAAAAGAAAGTAGATCGGGAAATTGAATCCGATAACTAGGTCAAGATAAAAATTAACCACTTAGAAAGCAACTATTTCAGATATTTATGGATCTCACAAAGAGGCTCGAATACTCCATATCTCTAGTTTTCTTAAACCTTTCTTTTCGTAGAAGACTTTCACGAATTTAAATACCCAATGCTTTGATTTTATAGTCAGTTCCATATAAAGGTCTTATTTATATTTCATTGATTTCATAAAAATTTTATTCTGAGCTGAAACTATTGTAGCTTTGATGGTCCACCATACAGTTGTCCTCTCAAAACCCTTTTTTTTCTGAAAGTATTTTCTTTCGTCAATGTTAACCTTATACTATCGACCATTTAACGCTTGTATTGGATGCTTAAAAAATAAAGCGAAGGCCTTCATTTAGATCGCATTCGTTCAATGTGCATACGCCATTCAAAAAGGAGAAACAACAAGATCCACCCGTCGAACATGATCTCTACCTAACGTTGGATGAAATCTACAAAGGTTGTGTGAAAAAGATGAAAATATCACGAAGAGTTGTACAGGCGGATGGTTCGTCCAGGAAAGAGGATAAATATGTGAGCATATCGATTAAACCGGGCTGGAAATCCGGTACGAAGGTGACATTTCAAAAGGAAGGCGATCAAGCACCCGGCAAGATACCAGCGGATATTGTATTCATCATTAGGGATAAACCACATGCGATGTTTAAGCGGGAAGGCAGCGACTTGAGATACACGGCGCGCCTAACGCTCAAGCAGGTAAGTCATTATTGTTTGTTTAAAGACAAGAGGGATATAGTAATAATTTTTATAATTTGAATTGGAAGAATGTTATAGTTAAACTTATTATTTAGTTTTAGGCAGAATTTCGGGAATTTCGTATCTGTGCTTATCGAATCGAAAATACATTGACAGATTTTAGATTTTGAAGTGATTTTAGGGAGTACAGGTGACAAAAAGAGCAGTTAATTAAAATGCTATTGGACCTCTAGCCTAAAATTATAATTCAGGTAGAAGTATCGAGTTTCGATATAAAAATCGATATAGTAAAATAAATCGAGATATTATCTGAAAAAGTATCGATATTTTTCTTATCGAAAATCCGCTTAACTAATTCAATCAAATATTAAAAAAATTTTTTTGTCCACAAATCAAGATTTATCAAGACTGAAAACAGGTCGAATTATCGATTTAAAAAATCGATACATTAAAAAAAAGATATACATATTTCCTGATAAAAGAAACATATTTGGTTTCAATTTCGATTCAAATACTTAGATTAATTTAAAAAAATCGTTATGGTTAAGTTATCTGAAAAAAAGTTATCGATATTTCGTGTTATTGAAAAACTCTTCAATAAACAACTTCTTCGATAAAATATAAGACAAAGTAATATTTACACGAACTCTCTCGATTTGTCTTCAACAAATCAAGATTTTATCGAGAAATCGAATTATCGATATAGAAAATCGATACATTAAAAAAGATATAATTATGTATGTATATACATTTATTCTGATATAAAATCATATTTGATTTAAATGTCGATTTAGATACTTAGAAAATTAAAAAAAATCGATATACATACATAGTTATATTATCATGAAGAACAGTTATCGATATTTTATGGATCGAAAATCTATTTGCCTTCTTCAATTAGAAATAATATTTCTTGCTTTCTGCCTTTAACAAATCAAGATTTTATCATTGATGAAAAGAGGCTGAATTATCGATATAAAAATCAATATAATAAAATCGATATTTTATGGTATCGATATTAAAAAAATTATTAATTTTGATAATGTTATTGTTAAATAATATTTCTCGCTTTATGCCTTTAACAAATCAAGATTTCATCCACGGCGAAAACAGGTTGAATTATCGATACAAAAATCGATATAATAAAATCGATATTTTATGACATCGATATTAAAAAAACATTAATTTTGATAAACAAAATCGATATTCTGTGGTATCAACATTAAAAGAATACATATAATCTGATAAAAAATCGATATTTTATTGGTATCGACAAGCCGGTCTCCTTCTTCAATAAAAATTTCCACAAACTCTCTGTACATTTAACAAAGCGAGATTTTATCACGTCTGCAAACTCAACAATAAATAAAAATCGGAATTTTACTGAATTTCTTATCGAGAAAAAAAATTAATTAACAAATTAAATTGGCAAAAAGCTCAGTGGCATTTTCTCACAGCATGAAATACACACATTTTAGCCATTTATGCTGAACGAATGCAATTTTGATAAACTGAGAAAAATGCAATAAAAAATTTGGAAAAAAATTTTACATTAAAAAATCTCCAAACCCAAAAAATGTTTTGTGCAAAAATGGCAATTCACTATTTTTGTCTAACTAATCGCCGGCAATTGACAGTTTTCGTGCAATATCAGTTTTTCTCTCGTTATAGCCAACCGCATTTCATGTTATTAAGAAAAAAGTTTCAAAAAAGAAAAGCAGTAACCACCATGAAAATGCCAAAAGCGAAGGAAAAAATTTTCAATTTGTGGCTAAATTTGTTGTTGGCTGAGTAAAATACTATATAATTCGCTTAGTTTTTTCACAGCAGTCGGTCTCAAATTAATGAATAACGTGACACGCTGTTTATTATTGTTGGATTATTGTTGTCTACGCACACAAGAATACAAATGTACATACGTACATATACCACTTATATAGTGTACAGGAATTCATACATAATAAACGTTGCGTGAATTTCAAAAGGTGTTAAATTTTCAACACATGCAGCAAATAAAAAAAATATTTTTTTTTGCTAGGGTGGTTCTAAAATGAATTAATCTTTTTTTAATTCTTTAGTTCAAGTTTTAAATTATTTTTGGTTGGTTCGGTTTGTTTGCCATATATCAGCAACAAACACTTTAAAGACCTTAGAAAAATTGCGTTACGGTGTCCAATTAAAACCACCACGTTTGCGTTGTAAGATCTCACTACAGATCTTGACGTTTAAAGAGAACCAAGGGGCGGGTTGAGACTTCCCTCTTCAAAAGTTAAAAGTTATACATTATTTCCATCATAAGATACACTCCTTGAAAAAAGGGCTTTGAGTCGCTAGTACAAAATTATATAGGTTCCCCACAAAATTTTACTCTGGATCCGTTCCTGAAAGAATAATAAATATAACTTAGAAGAAAACAATGCAAATTGAGATTAGATATGGTGAACCACGTTAATAAATTTGAATTGGAGGACCGTAGCCATAAAAGATCTAAATATAAAGCGACTCCAACCGTAAGACCGATTCGAGATTTTGCTTAAAAAGTTAAGGAGATATTCTAGACTAAAAATAAAAAGAAAAAACATTTTCTATATACGAATTTTTCAAAATTAAAATTATTTTTGGAGATATAGGTTTTTTATTGACCCGGCATTCAAATTGGATCGGTCGAAATTGAAACCATAAACGCATTTTTTTCGAAACTGTCTTTTTCAAAACGATACCCACTTTTTACCTGAAATTTATAGAGTGGCTTCTCTACAGACTTGTCTATGTTTGGAATTAGATCTCCCAGGGAGTTCGAAACCGTCAAAAACGTAGTAGAAAATTGCTTTTCTTCCTTGAATGTCATTTCATCTTCTGCTTATGAGCTGAAAGTTTTATGGTAACTAGAGTCATAAAGTTTCCGAACAAGTCATGAAAGTGAGACCGAGAATAAGAGAAGGAAACATCAAAGACTCTATAAAATATTGATCAGCATGGCTAGTTGAATCGATTTAGCTATGCCCGTATGTTCGTCTGTATATACGCGAGCTAGTCTTTGAGCTAACGATCTGAAACTTCTCACACGTTCTTTTCTCCCCAAGAAGCTGCTCATTTGTCAGAACCTACGATGTTGGATCACATAGCATATAGCTGCCATAAAATGCTGATGGCTTAGGAATCAAGTGCTTGTATGGAAAATTTTTTTTATCTGACAAGCTATCGTCACGAAAAAGGCATACCAATACCTTTACTTACAATCGAAATATTTTATGCTTCCCAGCGCAAGCAATATTTTCAAAATTGCAACAACGCACATATTTCGATAGCATTTTCACAGCCTAATAGCTTAATTGTTGTAATGTGTGCTAGTTCTAAGTTGCGCTTAGTTGCGATAGTCAAGCTATGTATCTAAGTATGTTGGTTTAAGCTTGTCCATTCGCTTGTTGTACTACAAGTATTGACCATTAGAGTCGCGTTTAGTTTGTTGTCATGTCAAAATTGTTAATTGGATTAACTAAAGTTGACAAGTGCATTAAATTACACTAACAGAAAACCAAAAAAATTATAAAATCATAGAAAAGAAAAACTAGCAAAACACACACAAAAAACTACAAGCGTATTAGTTGCGGTTTGCCATTTTGTGGTTAAGCGAATAACGGCGCAAAATGTTTGCTATACGCAGCTCAACGGACATAGTGCAATTGCAAACGGACAAAAGTGTTGTTTACTGCCGCGAATAGTCGCTTGACTATGTAAACTCAGACCTAAGTATGGGTGCCGGTGTTGATTGTCGGCCAGTTTGCTGTGGTGTTAACTAGGCTTTTAAACAGTTCAAACATAGATATTACACCATAGATAATCAGCAAGGCAAGTGATCGCCTGCAGTTGCGAATTAGAGAGGTAGTGCGTAAACGAAGAGGTTACTTATGAGTTGAATTCGGTAATTAAGGGTTCATTGTGGTACAAATATTATAACTCATATGATTTCAATAATACTTTGTCATAGCCGATTGGGTTGGAGAACTCACAACTGAGTGTGTTTAGCGCTTGACTCTTATTTATAAAGTTGTGAGCTCAAATCCGGCCGACACATAGACTATGGTATGGATGAGAAATGTCGTTTAAATGCCATAGACCCAACTGCCGTTCGAATGGAGCTCCCACGAGTCCAAGAACTCTGGTATTTCGGATGAAGATAAATTTCTCAGAGTTTTTTTTAGTTACTGTTAGATGTTTGTCAGATATGAGCTAATCGTAGAATTTTGAGCGATTTTGAAGATATACTATTTTAAGATTGACTACTTAAGAACTTGAAAAAAATTTTTTGATAAACATATCAAAATTTTGGACGTGGGAGGGTTAAAAGTGAGAGTTAATTCTCTTTCTACTTTCTCAATAAATATTTCAAAACTAGCTGATTGATTTAGATATTTTACCACATCGCTGAGATGATAGCAATCGTTCGAAAGACCGATCTTAAAAAAAAATTTACCCTTCCTGCAATATTTAGCCAAAAAATTTTAAATTTTCAGAGAACTTAACTAAGTCAATCATTAGAGAATATTATTCTTCGAACAATAGTCTCATAGAGGGCTTCAAGTGCTTATAGGATCCTTTACCACTCTTTTAATTTTGTTTGCGGCAGAAAATTACTAGAAATTTGGCCTTAGATGGTAGGTAGAGTTGAGTAAAGCTGTCTAACGACGGACCTAGGCGATACCTAGTTTCCTAACTCTATTGGCTCCTCTCTGAACTACGTGCTTCTGATGAAGTTCATCGGTATGTAAAGTTTTGTCTGTGCAACTTCACCACTGAGCAGTCCTCAAGGAACCCTCGATCGATAGTTGCGCTTCTTTTCCTATATAGAACTTTACTATCGCATGGAAGATGTTTAATAGTCTCGCCCTCTTCTACTTTTTGGCAGCTTCTACAATAGTCGTTATATGGCGTCCCTAGTCTACTAGCATGTCTGCCTATTAGACAGTGACCTGTTTTCTGAACTCCTACTAGAGATCTTACATATATCATTCCTTTTAAATTTTAATAGTCTGTTCATATGTCATACCACGTTTCCTGTTTATTGAACAAGTCCCTGATTGATTCCACCGAAGGCGAGCTTATCTGCTCCACAGTTATATCCTGCTCTGGTGTCCTGGGATCTATTGCAGGTTTATCGTGAAATAGGATGTTAGGTCCTCTCTTAGTGGCTATCTTTTACTAACTATAGGGATCTGGTAGACGCTAGGCGATTTTGGTATCTAGTTTTTCAGAGAAGACACCACCTCCCACCTGGTTATCTATTTTGAAAACTTAATGGCCTTACTAAAATAAATAATAATGAAGACCAGTGGAAAAAGATTCTGCTGTGAGACAGTTTGAGTACACAATGTAACTAGTTACACGTTAGTTCCAAACTAGTAAATTTGACTATTGATCTTATGCACAATAGGCAAGACACATAAGTATCGACATATGTATAAACATTGTGATTGATGTGACAGAGCCACTAAAAAAATTACACACTATTTCAAAAGAACAACAACAAAAACAACTATGTACATGCAACTACATAGTAAATTGCAACATTGTACAAATTTTTGGGATTTTATTGCTTGTTAGATTTAGCCAATTTTAGGCAGAGCTCAGTTGTGGCAAGTTTGTTGTGGATTTATTTTTTAATTTAATAAAGTGTGGAAAAAAATTATGAATTTAGCCAAAATGGGAAAAAGTGTTTGTTAAAGTGGTTGGAAAATGTTTGCGCTGACAAAAAAAAAAAAAAAAAATACTTAAATGCTTTAGCAAACATAGTAAACACAACTTTTTAGGTGTTAACATTTTTTCGGAAATATATACATTTTTTTTTTTGAAATTTTTGAAGTTTTGTTTATATTTTTTTGAGTTTAATAATATTTATTTTTATGTTATTGCATAGTGTTTGGTTCATATATGTATATATATACGCTTTTAGCATTTTTTATGGCTGACATATCGTCATATATTGTGGTTTATTTCATCAAATCGGGCTTTGGGCAAGATTTTTGAATTTATTAAAATTGAATTACGAGCGCTAGTTTCAGTGGTCGCCACCAAAATCGATGGCGTAACAAACGTAAAATATCATAGAACCATAGTTTGGCGGTGTTTTTATGCTTGTTGTTGCTGCTGTTATTGTAAAGTACAGCACACAGTGTTAAAAGTTACACCGTATTGGGGCCAATTCATTTCAAATTACAAATGCTGATATAATCTATGGGCACAATGTGTTAGAAAGAAAATGGCATGCCACCAAATATGTGCGTCGTAAATGAGAATAATAATTATATTTTTGTTGTACTTTTCGGTGATACGCATAATTTATGATTTCAAAAATGCCTTGCTACGCGTTTAAAGCTAAAACTTTTGGCGAAATTTGTAAGCTGTCAGAGAACTGTCAAATTGTCATCATATTTTTACAGCAACCAAAAAAAATGAAAAAAAAAAAATGAAAAAAAAAAAAATAAAAAAAAAACAGAAAAAAAATATTAAAAAAAGCACCAAAAATATTCCAAAAATCTTGAAAACAAAAAACTATATTTTTTACACCAAATTATAATAGAAATTTGAGCAAAAACCGACCGAAGCTGCCATTTACGCTGACATTTTGTCATAAATCCATTAGAATTTATGTTTCCAAGCGCGTCTTTTGTTTTTGCTACTACGCAGTGTTGCTTTTATTTTTGCTGTTTCTGCTTGCTTTGTGGTACAAAACTTACGTAGACGGCTTGGGAACCAGCGGTTGACTCGTATCTTCCAAAAATGGTCACATTCGCACTTGAGTGACTGAGTCTTCGTTTGATGGCAGCGCTTTGACACGAGCTTAGCCTTTGGGCTAGATCTTATGCTCTGTATAAGCTGTTGGAGTTTTAGCTTTATTTGTTGTTATTCTCGGTTGTGTGTCTGTTTGCTACGCAATAAATTACGCACCAGCATAAATCGAGATAAAGGCAAATACAATAATAGTAGAAAAAGTGTAACAATAAAGTTTATGAACAACAACAATTGGCATTTTTTTTATCCATTTAAGAAAACGGGTTTCAAATTCTTTTCGATCGCGTCATCATGTTTAAAAATTTGCTCTCTGTATACATAGTTTATTGCTCTGTGAGTCAATAAAACTGAAGTCAATGATTACAAAATATTAAATGATGTAAAAGCATCATCTCTGACATAGGAATCATTCTTTAAGAAAACAATGCACACACAAATAAACATACATATGTAAATACATACGCAGATTTGAAAAATGACGTAAAGTTTCAGTGAGAAAAAAAGTTAAAAAATAATTCGCATGAAATGTTAAACACGAGAGAGAAAATACAAATAACTTCTTCGAAACGTTGGAAATGTTGGCCGTGATACGATTCTCATCGAAAATGTCGATTTAGTGAAGAAAATACAAGTAATATTGAGGAATGTTTGAGTGGTACTAAGGTCATCCTAATTTGCAAGCGTTACAGACGACGGCTCATCAAAAATATATAAAAAGACCAAGCGATTTCTCGGAGCTTTTTCCGAGAATTCTACTCTCGTAATACCAAGTATGTATCCGCTCTAAGAACTTCCTTCACATTCATTGAGGAAGTGTATTTTTTTTTTCTTATATCTAGAAGAGGGAAAAATGCTCGGTTATCTCAGAGTATAATTACTTTAGATTGTTATACTGTGTTCGCACGAGGAGTCACCCAAAGCGGTTTTTGTAAGCGAGGGTAGAACGACGAAAGACGAACAGATCGTACCACTCGTACTCGGGTGACAAACAGTTCGATACCACACAATGCGGCATTGACTAAGCGTAGAAGACTTTGATAATGTGATATGAAAAAATGCAGAAATTTGTTCGAGAGCTTGTCGGGCTTGTGTCGCTGGTGTTCGTGTTTATTGAATGAGTGACACGAAGAGAGAATTTGCTGATGATGAGGGAAAGAAAAGTACGTGTGTGATCTCAGTGAGATTGGGATAATATCTTTGCTTGCTTTAAGCATGCTGTTGGAGTTAATTACCAGTTAGAAAGAGAAATAAGCCAGAAATAAACTGTTTTGGAAACCTAAAGAAAGAACGTAAAATCATGTTAAGAGGTCAATTGAAAAATACCCGGCCTAACATAGTAAACACACATTTTTTTGGCAAAATTCGTTTATTTTATTCAACACCCTTCAAGGGTGATACAAAGATTATAAAAACTCTTTATCTCTTCGATATCATTTTTGTGGTACAATTTGTCCTTTGCTTCAAAATAGGCCTCAGTTTCAGTGATTATCTCTACATTCGCAGAAAATTTCTTCCCAAAGAGCATTTTTCTCAGATCTTAGAACAGAAAATAGTCTTTTGGGACCCATATCTTTTTAAAAAATCAATTCTTTTGATTTTTTGTGATCGCTTTCAATGACTTGTGACTTGGTGCATGGTTTTGGTGAAACAGCACTTTTTTTTCGTTTTCTTCAAGTGGGATCGTTTATCGGCGATTTCGTCCTTCAAACGGTCCTTTCTATTTCAAGGTGGTTAATAAAAACTGTTCCATGCACTTTAAAGGGTGATTTAAAAAATTTTTTTTTTCGATTGGTACTGGGAAAGAAATGGTTCCTAGACACCTCAAAGGGCCTCTCCAAATATCAGTTTTTAAATTGTAACGGGAAAGGTCCTCCTACATACAGTTTTCTATTTTTTCTTATTATCAGATAAAAAATTTATATCTCGCTTCCAACTACTTGAAAAAATATTTTGTTTTTTAGATTTTGTAGGAAATTGAATGCTCTACAAAAAAGGTCCTCCACGTTTTTTTTAGAAAACCCCTAACCGTTTAAAAGATATTAACAGTTAAACTTTGACTTTTTTTTGGGAAAATAATTTTTTTTCTTATTAATTTTTTCACAATAAAAAAGTTGCTTCTCTCAAAATGATATAATTAACAAACTAATGATCCGACAGCAGTCAAATTTATACACATTCTTTTTTAAAAGGGCAGAGCAAACTAAAATCATATATTCTAATAGCGTCAACTATGTTTCAGGCCGATTGATCTGTTAAATTAAGACGAAATATGACTTCAACTTTTGTTTTATCCCACCAACACCAGCGAAACTGTAAATGAGTTCATTTGCTGGCACAAATATTGAATTTTATGTTTCACAACTCTTAAAAACCATATTTGGTTAAATGTATTGGGCAATATTTTCCCCGCTTTATTTGCACTTAAAAATTGCGTAAATATTCAATGAGGCTTATACATTTTTTTAAAACGATTTTTTTGTGTGATCCCCTCAATATTCGCATGAAATTATGCACTTTGGTTAAAAAATAAGGCAAACTGCTCGCTGATTTGGGGTAAATGCATATATGTAATTTATACATAACAAAGTTTTTAAAATTAAAACATAGTATAGTTTGTATGTATAATAATTCAAACATAACCTTTTGGCAAGCAAAATTATAGGAACGCTGGAATTGTGAGTATAAAAAAATGAAATATTTAGTGCAATTTGGCTTTATGGCCAGCAGAACGTCACACTCATTTCTATATTTATGTAACTACATATATGAAATTTTATAGTTTTTGCTCTCGTGTTATGGTATTTGTAAAAGCTTCCTCAAGGAAAAAATATACTAAAACAGATTTAGAAGATAAGTTTTCATTAAATAAACTCACAGCGCACTCGAGTAGCTCAAGTGTCAGTGTAAAAGTGTCTCTTGTCCGACTAAAGACTAATTTCAGAAAAATAATTTTTCTAATACTGGTTTCGCGGCTGTGAAGTATTAAAAAATATATTTTTTTCAAGTTAGAATCAATCATTAAAAGTTAATCACTTTTTTACTTTGATTTTTGAAAATTGTTTAATGATTCATCAATATATTTTTTTGTCGCCTTCTAGATAATCCCCACCAGAAGGAATACACTTATGCCAACGATTTTTCTATTCCTTGAAACACCTTTCAAAGGCTCGTTTTGCGTTGGCCTTCAGATCCTTGATCTCATTATATTTTATTTTCTTAGATTGACTGAAAACGGATTCCATTCCGATGATTGTTACATGTCAAACTCATAAATCCATGTCTCTTTGGAAGTTATAATGATTTCCTGAACGTGGGATCGGAGTTCGCACGATTAACATGTCCAAAGAGATCTGTGTACGGTACTCTCTTTGAAAATAAAATCAGCTTTATTGGAACGAGTCGTGTAAGAACGCGTTTTATACACAAAATATCCACAAAAATCATTCGAATGGGCTCGCGAGAGGTGTCGAGCTCTCTTGCCATCGCTCTAACACTCGCCAGACGATTTTTAAGCACTATATTTTTCTCTTTTTTAATATTTTCCTCATTTATTGAATATGAAAACATTCGCGCTATTTCCGCAATTCTACAAAATATTTTCGATTTTCCGAAACAACTTCCTCTCATTGCGCAAAAGTCATAAAATGATAGCTTAACAATATGCGTGCCTTGATACTTTTCCTTACAAAATACAGCTATATTTTCCTTGAGGGTCTTTTGCAGTAAGCGTATATGTATGTATAAAGATTTGTATGCACCTACATACATATGTATTTATAAGTTCAATCATTCAACTGTGATATTGCCGCCGCCGGCGAGTGTACATAAGTTGCTTGAGCTTTAGTTGGCAATATGCGTAAAATATTGCGCGAATTTATATCGCATGCGATTTAATTTTTTTTCCATAGTGTTTTTGTGCAATTTTGATGTTTTTCTGCGTTTGCACGAATTGTTGTTTTTGTGGTAGTACCGCTTTTTATGATGACTTAATGGCTGGTGCACACCAAATAAGGCAACATAACCGAACAAAAACTCACTCGCCGGCTGGGGAACACTGGCTGCCGCACAGACTGGCGGCCTGTGTTGGCAACTGTGACGGAAAAACGTGTAGGCACCATATATGCATGTATGTATGCATGGGTGTGTGTGCGTGTCAAATAAGAGCGAATCAAATAAAAAGTTTGCGAAACAAAAACGGCATAAAATGCCGCGCTGCGCAAAATTGTAGTTGAAATATAAATATGAATGGCGACGTACAAAAAAACAAAAAGGTGAAATAAAGCGATGAGCAACAAAGCAGTGATGCAGCGGCGGCAATGAAACGCAACCGCCAACTACAAAACACCGTAAAGTGACCGAAAAAACGTCAGCAATGCGAAGGCAACGAAAAAATATTAATAAAGCAGAAAGTTATCAAAATAAAAACTACCGAAATGAAGAGTTAAAAAATCAATCGGCAACCATAAAACATTGTTCGGAGTTTCGCAAGTGCACAGCTATACACATACTATATACATATATATGTACATGTAGGTATTGCAAATGTGGCAGCATTGTGTGTGCAAAATGCCCGAATGGCCCCATCAAAATGCAAAATGCGACATTGCACAGCAATAAAAAGTGACTTTATTTTTATCGCTACCAAAGCGGTTATTGTTGTGGTTGTTTTTATTATTGCAGTGTACGTTGGTGACGTTGTCAACGCTGATTGAAGATGAGCTGTTGCAACAGTGCGCAATATTTTATATGATTGTAACAAAACGGCGATTATTTGTAACGAATTTATAGTTAATAGTTTTAATCAGTTTAAGGATCACTGTGAATTATTAGTTTAAGTACGTTATTGTGAATTATCGCAGTGTCCTTTACTCCCGACGTTCGTTCTCGGTGTCCATACTGTTGGAACTCCGATTATAATTCACTCAATTTCCGAACGCCGAGGAGATAGGCTGACACACTGCGGTAAGTTGATCTTGTAGATCATTGAACGTTTGTAATAACCTTTTCTTTCTAGAAATAAATTGTGGTTGTTGTTGTTGTTCTCATTTGTTACATTATGCACGTGTACGAAATGTATGTGCGCATATGAGAGCACAAACACAATTAAATTCGCCAGCCAACGGAATTGAGACATCTTTATTTCGCAGTTCTTTATTTGCGATCTTTATTTCGCAGATCTTTATTTGCGCAAGATTATGCATTCATTTATACTGTCGCCAAATTGAGTGCAAACAACCAATTCTTGCAGTGCCGTCACTCCCGTGCCAGTGGAGTATATAATTTACATTATACAGCTTTATGGGTAACTGATTAGTTACGAGCCGCCATCGTGACACAACTTGTTAACGTGTCTATCGCCAAACGGGACGCCTTCCCGCTATCCGCCGTTACGTCGCCAAACGGGAAGCCATCCCGCTATTTGCCACCACGGTGTAACCGTTACGTCGCCCAACGGGAAGCCATCCCGCTATTTGCCACCACGGTGTAACCGTTACGTCGCCAATGGGAAGCCATCCCACTATTTGCCGCCGAATCGTAACCGTCACGTCGCCAAACGGGAAGCCATCCCGCAATTCTCCGCCAACGTCATAACGTTTTATATCGCCAATCGGGACACCTTCCCGCTTATTAGTCGCCATCGTCATAGGTATTATATTGCCACTGGGAAGCCATCCCGCTATTCGCCGCCACGTCGCCAAACGGGAAGCCATCCCGCAATTCTCCGCCAACATTATAACGCTTATATTGCCAAATTGCCGAACATATTTGTGTAACATTTCCTTTAAGCCGCCGTATTAAAACAATGGAAAACTCTACTAGAAAGAGTATGCGAATTCAACAACAAGACAGCCTTAGTAAGACAGTTTCAGTGGAAGATCAAAGATTGGATAATGATAATGTGGATAACGGATCCAATCATGAAGGTAGTGCGTCAACTAACTCTAGCGTATCTACCAAAGTTACAGTGGAAAGTCAGCAACAAATGCTCGTCGCCATGCAAAAGCAAATCAATGCTCTGAGTAACCAGCTGCGAGGTACTCAGGTAAAGTTGAAGGAAAGTGAACGTCAGTGTGAACTTCTGAAGTCCACGATACGCGTAGAGAACGGATCAAGGTCAAATCCCATTGCGACCTCAGTGGACCCCGCTGTAGATACCGCTATACAACCTACAGCAGTCTCAACGCAGATAACAACGAACTCGCAGAATAGTTCGAACACTTCTATGCAGTCTACGTCAACGTATACAGCCGCCACGCATACGTATACTCAGTGTCCTTATGAAGGTACCACATCGCCAATCTTCACAGCCACCGCCTCTTCGATAGGTACTATGCCTTCAACTTCGTTGCAGTCGCAGCCATTTGCTAACGTTACACCAGACAGTTCATATCTGCTTACACTACCGAGAAAGATCCAAGACTTGCCAGATTTCGACGGATGCGCAGAAGACTGGCCTATGTTCGCCGCCGCCTTTGCACAGTCAACTGCATCATACAATTACTCGAATTTCGAAAACAATCAACGTCTACAGAAATGCCTAAAGGGTGAGGCTAGAGAGACAGTGCGCTCACTTCTAATCCATCCGGATAACGTTCCTGCCGTTATGGACACTTTGCGATTTCGATTCGGCCGTCCAGAACTACTTATCAAATGTCAGCTGCGCCAAGTACGGGAGATGCCACACATATCAGAATCCGCCATCGACAAAATGATTCCTTTCTCAGTCAAAGTAAAAAACCTAGCCGTGTTCCTACAATCAGTAAATGGTCAGCAGCACTTGTGTAACCCAACATTATTGGAGGAGCTTGTGGGTAAGCTACCCATGAGCAAGAAACTCGATTGGGCAAAAACCTCATCGATGATACAGCCATATCCCACAATCAAAGATTTCAGTACCTGGCTTAGTGGAGTGGCCGATCTAATATGTACAGTACAAGATAGTGGGCGGACTCATTCGAGCGAACCAAAGCGCCGCGTTCTTCTTCAAACCGCAAACAACGCCAGAGAAATCCTATGTCCACTGTGTCATGTGGGACACCATATCTTCGATTGTGACACGTTCAACTCGCTAAGCATCCGTGACAGATGGAGCAAAGCCAAGCTCCTCCGCTTATGTTTCTCTTGTCTTCAGGGTGGTCATACCACAAGAGATTGTCGCCGACGGAAAACCTGCAGAACGAACGGTTGTCAAAGAGTACATAACAAACTGTTACACGAGCCACCGAGGAGCACGTCAAAGATGCAACGGGTTGAGATTCCATCTGGACCAACCGCAGCCGATGCAGTACTCAGTTGTACAGACAGCGGAATGAAAAAACAAAAAGTGTTGTTTAGAATAGTTCCAGTTACAGTTCATAGTCACAAAGCTCGTATTAATACATTCGCTCTACTGGATGAAGGATCGTCGATAACTATGGCCGATTCTTCTTTGATTGAGCAGCTCGGAGTAAAGGGTCACCAAAGCCGGGTATCCCTACAATGGCTGGGTGGAAGAGCTGCTACTGATAATGCAACTATCGTCGACATCGAGGTTAGTGGTTTCAATTCAGGCCAGAAATATAAGTTGCATCATGTCTACGGCATCCAGGATTTACAACTTCCGATACAAAGTTTACAGAAAGCTGACGTAGATGAAGCTAGCTTAAAAAGGTTGTCGATTCGAACGTACGACAACGCCGTTCCCAAGTTGCTTATTGGATTAGACCACAGTCACTTGGGAATTCCTAGTGAGATCGAAACCCTACAATATAAGGGTCCTTACGCCGCACGTACTAAGTTAGGTTGGGTCGTCTTCGGGCCGACTGATAACTTCAATCAAGCGAGGACATCGTGTTTGCATATGTCCGTCTCGGAAGATAAATATCTGCAAGATGTGGTGGCCGATTACTTTAGTATCGAGAGCTTCGGTGTACGTCCAGCACCACTCGTCGAGCCCGACGATGATAAAAGAGCGCGCCAGATACTCGAGTCAACGGTCACGAAGGTCAACGGACGTTTCCAAGCCGGTCTCCTGTGGAAACGAGATAATGTTCAGCTCCCCGACAGCTACTCTATGGCCGAGAGAAGACTGGTCGGAATTGAGCGCAAGATGAGACGAGACGAAACATTTGCCCGAGAGTATCGTGCTATCATCCGGGATTACGTTAATAAAAATTATGCCAGAAAGTTGCGCCCGGAAGAAGCTGCAATTACATGTCCAAGAACGTGGTACCTTCCACACTTCGGTGTAATGAATGTCAATAAGCCAGGTAAACTGCGCCTAGTGTTTGATGCCGCCGCCACCGTCAACGGTTGTTCACTAAACAGTTACCTGCTAAAGGGTCCTCAACAATATCAACCAATGCCTACAGTACTTTTTAATTTTCGTGTTGGCGCAATTGCCATCGCCGCCGACATCAAAGAGATGTTTCACCAAATTTCTATAAGAGAAGAAGATAGAAATGCCCAAAGGTTTCTTTGGAGGGACGGTAACGACAAGATTCGTCCAGACGTATACGAAATGTTGGTGATGACATTTGGAGCCGCATGCTCGCCTTGCACGGCCCAGTATGTCAAAAATATTAATGCACTTGAGCACCGTAAAAGCTGTCCAAGAGCCTACGACTCTATCACAAAGCATCACTATGTTGATGACTTCGTGGATAGTTTCGACAACGTTAAAGAAGCCATAAAAGTAGCCAATGAAGTCAGACGTATTCACAAGAATGCCGGGTTTGAACTACGCAACTTTTCTTCAAATTCCTTAGAAGCCAAAATCGCCCTAAATGGTCATAAACCGGAACAACTGACAAATAGCCTAGTCACATTAGCAGTAGAACGCGTTCTTGGAATGTATTGGCAACCTAGTAGCGACGTATTTAGTTACACACTCAAATTTAACAACGTGGATGCTGAAGTTATCAGTGGACAAAAACAACCGTCGAAAAGAGAGCTACTAAGCATAGTCATGTCAGTATTTGACCCGCTTGGGTTTTTATCCAAATTTATGGTCAACGCTAAATTGTTGGTGCGCGAATCGTGGCGTTACGAATTGCGGTGGGATGAGCCTCTGCCCGAACCTATATGTAAAGAGTGGGACAAGTGGCGCCGACAGTTGAAAAATTTATTGAATTTTCGAGTCCCTCGCCACTATTTCGCCCGTGGACCACCTGCCGAAGTGCAACTTCACATCTTCGTAGATGCCAGTGAGGATGTATTTGCAGCAGTGGCCTACTGGAGAGTAACGTATACAGATAACAAAGTTTGCGTCGTACTCGTGTGTGCCAAAACGAGGTGTGCGCCACTAAAACCAATGACTATTCCACGCCTTGAATTGCAGGCAGCCGTCTTAGGAACTCGACTGCTAGAGACTATCATCAAAGATCATTCAGTTGCAATCAAAAAACGCGTGATGTGGAGCGATTCCAAAACGGTTCTGAGTTGGATTGAATCGGGAACACGTCGCTACAAGCCATTCGTAGCACATCGTGTGGCAGAAATTCTAGACGCTACCGACGCTAACGACTGGCGTTGGATACCGTCGGAGGAGAACGTTGCTGATGAGGCAACAAGACCAAGTACGGAATTCGACAGTCGTCCGACTTCACGATGGCTAAATGGACCATCATTTCTAACAGAAGAAGAAGAAGCCTGGCCTAAATTTGAAAGAATCCCTGATCTGTTAGAAGAGTGTGAAGAGCTTCGTCCGAAATTTGTAATGTTAGCCACGCCGTCATGTGTCATAGACATGACAAGATTTTCAAGTTTAACTAAGCTAAAGCGGTCGGTCGCCTGGGTCATCCGATTTATAGATTTGTGTCATCATAAAAAAGTGGAGGGGTGTCTGACCGCCGAGGAATTAAAAGTAGCCGAAATTTTCTTATGCCGCCTTGCCCAATCTGCCTCGTACTCACTTGAGATTAATCAATTGAAAGAAGGTGGAAATGTAGTGAAGGGGTCTGAGTTATACAAACTCTCCCCGTTTATCGACACAGAAGGTATTATGCGTGTTAGCGGACGTATCGATTCTGCCAGCTGGCTTCCGTATGATACCACGCGACCTATTATCCTAGCACCAAATCATGATCTCACTCGCTTGATCTTACTGGACTGTCATAATCGGATGAAACATCAGAACGTGGAGGCGACGATATGTGAGGTTCGGCAAAGGTACTGGGTGCCGAATATAAGACGTACTATGAAGAAGATCATATCGACATGCCTTATTTGTAAAATTTCTAAGTGCATACCCTCACAGCCTATGATGGGTCAATTGCCAAAAGATCGACTAACGCCATTCGTGAGGCCATTTTCTTACACAGGTATTGATTACTTTGGTCCTCTCACCGTAACGGTTGGTCGGCGTAAGGAGAAAAGGTGGGTGGCGTTGTTCACCTGTCTAACAACGCGAGCGATTCACCTGGAAGTCGCTGCCGATCTTTCGACTGATGCATGCATTCTTGCAATTCGAAATTTTATCAATCGTCGCGGTATGCCAGTAAGAATCCGTAGTGACAACGGTAAGAATTTCATAGGAGCCAACAATGAAGGAAAACGATTTTCCGAGGTATTTGATTGTCATCGCATTCAGGACGATCTTGCTGTGAAAGGAGTTGAATGGATATTCAATTGTCCGAACAATCCTGCGGAAGGTGGCATATGGGAACGTATGGTAAGGTGTGTAAAGCGTGTCCTCAATGTAACTTTAAAGGAAGTTGCACCTCGCGAGCACACGCTACAGAGTTTGTTAATTGAGGCCGAAAACATCGTCAACTCCAGACCACTCACACATCTGCCGCTATCATCGGATCAGGATGAACCGCTCACTCCGAATCATTTCTTGCTTGGTACTGCCAATACTTCACAAACGCCAGCCGTCAACGATATCGTCACGAAACCCTGCGCACTTGGTAAACAGTGGCGCATTGCCCGACACTTAAGAGACACGTTCTGGAGACGATGGATTCTTGAGTACTTGCCGACACTTACGCGTCGAATGAAGTGGTGTGAAAGACCAAAACCAATTCAGATTGGTGATCTGGTATTTGTATGCGACGTTAACATGCCGCGGAAGCAGTGGTGCCGTGGTCGGGTAGAAGCAGTACAGCGTGGATCTGATGGCGTTATCAGGAGAGCTGATGTACGCACCAGCAGTGGAATCCTTCGTCGTCCCGTGTCAAAGTTAGCCGTTTTGGACGTGGAGTAAGTGAATCGGATCGATTCACGGAGAGGGGGATGTAACAAAACGGCGATTATTTGTAACGAATTTATAGTTAATAGTTTTAATCAGTTTAAGGATCACTGTGAATTATTAGTTTAAGTACGTTATTGTGAATTATCGCAGTGTCCTTTACTCCCGACGTTCGTTCTCGGTGTCCATACTGTTGGAACTCCGATTATAATTCACTCAATTTCCGAACGCCGAGGAGATAGGCTGACACACTGCGGTAAGTTGATCTTGTAGATCATTGAACGTTTGTAATAACCTTTTCTTTCTAGAAATAAATTGTGGTTGTTGTTGTTGTTCTCATTTGTTACATTATGCACGTGTACGAAATGTATGTGCGCATATGAGAGCACAAACACAATTAAATTCGCCAGCCAACGGAATTGAGACAATGATGAACAATGCAACCATGCGTCGCTGCCTCGAGGCTGCAGACACAGTGGCGCGATTGCCCGTAAGAGCGGATTTTAATAAGTTAAAAGCTCGAAAGCCGCTCCAAGGCACATAAGTTTGACAGTCAAGCTCAATGGCAGGAATTCCAATACCTAAATGGACAAAGCCGTATGGTTTATATTAATGGAAGTGGCAAAACTCCTAATAAATTTTTTTTTTTTTTGGTTTAGAATCGTCATATTCTAGTATCAAGTTTAGGAAGTGTCAAATAAAAGTTGAGTCTCTAGACCAATAGGTGACCCTTTGGTAAAAAAAAAACGTTAATCGGTGCATTAAAAATGAATTTTCTTCGAATGTTAGGAAAATCGAGCCTGAAAACAAAGATATTCGACGATATAAATTCTATTCAAATGTCGGCTTTTTATGTCTGGTATACATTTGTATATTCAGGGTTTTTCGGGAAAGTAAGAGGACTGATTTTTTTCCGCCTCGACTGTAATTCGGAGCATATGCGCATCGACTGAATTCGGTAGAGAGCGTTCCAGCTAACGAACGAGCGGCTGGTTAGTTGTCTCCGAGCCCCTAGAGAGTCAGGACAAACATTTACGCGCAACGTGTTTCTGTAAGTGGTGTAAGTCGAAAAGCAGCGTTTGTTGGAGCAGAGATACGCGATTGAATACTGTGTGAAACTGGGCAAAACTGTGATAGAGACGTTTAATATGATCAAGCAGGCTTACCCAGATGTTGCTTTAGCAAGAAGTGATGTGTTTCTGTGGCACCAGACTTTTTTGGAGGGCCGGGAAGAGGTCGACTTCGAAACCGAAATTGTCTTAGAAAACAGTTCGATACCATTCCTATAAGTTTTTCCGCATTTGGTATTTTTGGAGGTTAATATATTCTGTTATAATTTTGAGAGTTATAAAATCTGACTTTAGGGAGTGCTTCATGTGCAGGGAATCTAGAAACACAACTGTTCAAACTTTTGTACTAATTAATCACTAATTCTCAACATTTCAAAACAAACTCAACGATTATACAGGGTAGAATATCACTCTATAAGCTCGGCTTAAATATCGTCTTTGATCATCAATATTTCGATCACTTATCGAATGTTCGAATGTTTCGAACGAGAGAATGCCTTACAGTAGGAGACTTGATACATCGCTTTTTCGTTATCTTGAGGGCACGAAAAACTTAGTTTCAGATTCCTGATTTATATCCTCACCCAAATATCATTAAAGGCAGATAGTATCAGTAGCATATTTCTCTATTATAAATTATACTTCTGTGCCAATTTTAAAATGTCTCAAAACTTAATTATTTTTGAGGAAATTTACACAGTCAGACCCACCGTTATAAGCCTTTTTATGGCAAGGTAAATGGAATTTCATTTACTACCAAAAATGACAAGAAATAACGTGATGACACCATCATGAATGTCACCACCAACGTTGATGCGTACCTGACTTTAAGAGCTACAACAAATAGACAAACACATGCACATGCATATAAGGAGAAGAGTAATCTCAATTCCCAAATGCTTTTGCCATTTCATTGAAATCAATCAGAAATTCGCATATACTTTTATTGGCGCACAATAAATGAGCGCGCAAATGGCGAATCGAACACGCGTAACGGACGAATGCGCAGTGTTGATTATCCAACTGCCGCATACAGTGTTGCACAGGTACGACGAGTACGCCCAGCGAAACGAGTGAGTGTGGCATGTAAATAGTCAATTTGACAAACAAATGACACGCATTTACAGTACGATTGCTGGATTTAATGTTAGAATTATGTAGAAGTTATATGGAAGATGGAGATGTACAGTCTTCCAGTTGGTTTTGGGGCCACGGTTTGCTGAAATGTCGAGTACCTCGTTAAAGCGGCACGCATTCCGCAAATTGTTGTTGTGCACGTATTGTATTTGCTCGGCAATAACTCGCAATGCCTGCCAGTCGAAGTCGTTGTCGTTGTTGATGATGCCATCAGCGGCAGAAATATACAAATACTTGCATATCGATGTACATAATTCCATCAGCAAAAGCATTCACGGATCACTAGTGGCAATTTTATTGATAATTTTTGCTTTACTTTTGCATTCAGAATTTACGGAATTTTTATGCTTTTGTTTGCGCATTTTTCACTGCCTTATAAGTATCTCATTATTATTATTATTACTATTTTCCATACTTTATTGCGAACATTTGCTTTTTATGCGACTCTTGATGCAGCATGCCATACTTGAAAGACTTATACTTATATACATACATAATTACAATGGAGATACAGATATATTTATGGTATGCAGTGATAATTTAATTAGTACTTGAGCAAAAATGCCTACTCCTTGAAATATTTCCGCTTATTTAGGTCATATTCTCTACAAGTATGGTTGCATAAATTTTCGTCCTCTGAGAACGTGTTGCTTGCTTTGTGCCTCATACTGTATGCTTCTGAACTTGAACTACATTTAATTCATACCAATAATAGATTTAAATCCTTACTCCTACACCTACATTATACCTTAAAAGCCTTGATTTGTTTGTTGTAGGCACGGAATCTATGACTTAGACTGCAAATATCTACATACAGCTACAGCTATGTGAGATTTACGAACTCTATGAGATACGACGGGAAGCTCAAGGCATAGAACGCCTGGTTTAATAAAAATAATTTCTATTAATTTTTCAAGACCTAAATTCAGGCATTTGAGTAGACTCCTTCTGAATTGAGAAGCTCAAAGCTTCGGTGGAGCCTTAAATTAGTTTAAGAAACATATAAACTACCTTCTTCATTGTATGTATAAAGCCCATAAAAATATTTCCTCAATCGTTCGACCTTCTCAACAACTTCCCTTCGTTGATTTTAGGAGTCATCATCACCCAAGAAATGTTATACTGACTTAATTTCAGAGCAGAGCAGAAGCCTGAGGTAAATTATTTAATGGCATATTTTTTACCACCACTGAAAAAATTATGGAACTGCCTTTTTTTTTTTTTTTTTTTTTTTGTTTTTTTTGAATTTTATCAAGTCTTAGTGGAGTGGTCACATTTCTAACAGTTCTCGTTTATTACGGGGGATATAATAAATTTATCATAGTAAATTAGTAATTAATTTAAAGTAAATTAAGGTCGCTCAATCTTAGAGCTCTTTCATGCTCCATAGAGGCTCCAACAAATTTTGTTTAGGCACAAACCAAAAATAGTACAACAGCAGGCATATAAATAATTGTTTATTGACTCTTTAGAAATGACATATGACAAAAAAATACGAGTCGCTGCAATCTTCATCATCCCATTTGTCGTCCACATACAGCCTTAAACAACGTTGGATTCCTCCCCTATTATCAGGTTGGTATGGACTAAAGTTTTCAAAAGTGAGTGGCGGACCTCTTAAGCCCCAACGAAACGTCACCTCGTCTTCCAAACGATTAGCAGCTAACCAGTAGAACCTTTTCTGCAACTCTAATGATTAAGAAGTATGTTTAGATGTAGTATGCATTTATTTCAAAAGAATTTACTGTAATGTTGGACCATTTTTTCGAATGCTTCGTTATCAATTGACGACTGCAGCGTAAGCAATTTCATGCCTAGTTGAGTACAAAAACCATAGGCGGCGAACCAATTCATCTGCAAGAAATTTGGATAATTATATATTTATACTTTCATTAAAATAATTCTTACTCACTTTACCCACGCTAAATACTACACCATCTCTATTGAAGGAAGAAGTTTCTGCGCAAAAAATATAAATTGTATTATACATTTAATTTTCATTTGGCATAGTTTTACCATACTCTGGGTCGGATGCTTCTAGATTATATATTTGAATAACAAAAACAAGCAGAAATAAATTTGCTAACTGCATCATTGAATATAACTACTCTGTTTGAACTAGCTCCAAACACTTGATAGTCTCGCTAATGTACATTAATAGATAAAGTAATATATAGTTACAGGTAATAAAAAATTTCACACCAGAAATCAAAGCGTAAAAAAGGGGACCACCATGACAAAATGTACATACTAAGGAATAGTTTATATAGTTGCGGTCGAGAATTCAGAGAGACACAAAAAATAATTTACTTTTAAATTAATTAATTATATTTAACATGCGTTTGTGAGTAGCGAATCGAACACATTATACCCACTGTTCAAACAGACTATAGGACAGAAAGAGAATTGTTCGAAAAACCAATGCATCTAAGTACGAAATCTGGCAAAAAATTATAGAACTTTGAATCAGATCTAGTTCTTTCAAGATAGTCTAATACAAACGGATCTTAATTATATCAAAAGATGGTATGCCACAATCGAAAGTCTAACACAACCGGCAACTAATTGTATAAAACAAGGTCTGTTACTATCGGAAATTTTATCGTTATCCGAGTCAGATCAAGTTCTCCCAAGACAGTTTTATCATAAACGAAATCAATATGTATCAGGACAAGGATTGACACAATAGGAATTTTTTTCAAAACTTCAGCAGAAATTCAGCAGAAATTCTTTAGATCCTGCCTTAGTTGGAGGTTCCTCTATAATGTAATCGGTATAAGAAATTGGAAGACCACCTAAACCCCAACGGACGGTTACATCGTCTTTTAGCCGACTACTGTATAGCCAGTATTATACTGATCTTCGAGATCTGAAAAAATGAGAAATTAATTAAAGGAACTTCAGAATTTTTAATAATGTTTTCGATGAGGTGTATGTAGTAAAAATTGATGTGAGGAGACAACTACGATTAACGCTAACGGAAAACGAATGATCAAACTTCTTTGGCTAAATGCAAGCAACCAATAAGTTACTTAGAAAGCTAGGTGAGCAGGGCTTCACATATAAAACAAGCATCAGAATTGCTGCCATCGACTCTCCAGAGCTGGCAGAGCGGCAAATCGAACAAGCAAATGGTGTAAATTGAGTACATCGTAAAATATTATATACAAATATTTTGAAAGCACCAAGTCTGTCGAATGCTTGAGAAACTTACGGTATAAGTTTATAAAAGCTTTAAACTCTTTCTTGCAATTCTTGCTTTTTCTTAATTCCAGTGATAGAAGTGTGGTGTTTTGCTGATTACAGAAACCATAGGCAGCAAACCAGTTCATCCAGAAGGAAAGATATTTGCTAATAATTATAGCTTTTTTTAATATTTCTGATGTCACACTTACACTCGTTAGCGCCGAAAGTAAATGCTAGGAGCCTAAACGATAAGTTCCACAAAATGACTTGTGTTCACCAAGTTGTTTTTCTGTTTCAGCTGAAAACACTGAGAACGAAAGAACTCTTTCAAAAAAACGCTAAATCTGCTTCGATATTTTGAAATTTAAATATTTATTTCGATTCAAATTATGCTTAAGTGTTCATAATCTCCATCTTTGGCTACCTTTAATCTTGACGTATCAGACGTATTAGATAATTAGTAATCTAAAACAGTATTTCATTAACTTGAAATATGAAGAATATTATAGTAAATATAGTAGTCTGTATACAGTTTAATATCATGGTGGAAAATTTTTAAATCGACCTAAATTTCCAAAGAAAAAAAGAAAAAAAAAACAATTATTAATCGTAGAAGCGGGGGTTTCCAAAATAAAATGGCGAATTTCTGGATTATATTTCTATTACTTTATACTTGGCAAAATTCCTTAGAACCATATCAGCTATTCGGAGGTGACTTAAACTACTATAGAACTCCTGACTATTCAGATAACACAAATGATCGTAACGTTGAGATTCGTTAACTGATCACAGCAAAATAGTAATCAACTTATAGTATGTTTTTCTCACTCCTAAAGCTCACTCAGATTACATTGCTACAAATTTTGCTAAAACAAATTTTCAAAATTAAATTAGAGCGGGCATAGACTTTTAAATATTCAGTGATGACATATGGCAAGATGCTTTGTAAAACAATCTTCATCATCCCATTCGTGGTTCTCTTCCGCTCTTACACAATGTTCGACGTCCCCCTGTATTATCAGGTTGGTTCGTTATCCAGTTTTCAAAAGAGAGTGGTGGACCTCTTAAGCCCCAACGAAACGTCACATCGTCTTCCAAACGATTAGCAGCTAACCAGTAATAGTTTTTCTGCACCTCTAATGATTAAGAAGTATGTTTAGATGTCTCATGTATATATTCCAAAATAATTTACTGTAATGTTGGGCTACTTTTTTGAATCTTTCGTTATCAATTGACGACTGCAGCGTAAGCAATTTCATGCCTAGTTGAGTACAAAAACCATAGGCGGCGTACCAATTCATCTGCAAGAAATTTTGAAAATTTCTATATATTTATACTTTCATTAAAATAAGTTTTACTCACTTCACCCACGCTAAATACTATTCCATCTCTATTGAAGGAAGAAGTTTCTGCGCAAAAAATATAAATTGTATTATATATTTAATTTTTTTTTTGGTATAGTTTACCATACTCTGAGTCGTATGCTTCTTTGATTATATATTTGAATAACAAAAACAAGCAGAAATAAATTTGCTAACCGCATCACTTTAATATAACTACTCTGTTTGAACTAGCTCCAAACACTTGATAGTCTCGCTAATGTACATTAATAGATAAAGAAATATATAGTCATAGGTAATACAAAATTTCACATCAGAAATCAAAGCGTAAAAAAGGGGACCACCATGTCAAAAACTACATACTAATA
The DNA here is from genome assembly GCA_027475135.1 of Bactrocera correcta. Taxonomy (NCBI): domain Eukaryota; kingdom Metazoa; phylum Arthropoda; class Insecta; order Diptera; family Tephritidae; genus Bactrocera; species Bactrocera correcta. The sequence continues at coordinate 56,586,088 of CM050327.1, forward strand.
GGTTGCGGTCGATTATCATTTATTAGATATAAAGTTTAGAATTTAGAGAGACACAAAAACTAATTTATTTTTAAATGGTATATTTTTTACCACCACTGAAACAATTATGGACCGCTTGTTTTTTTCTTTGTTTTTTTTTTTGAATTTTATCAAGTCTTAGTAGAGTGGTTACAGTTCTAACAGTTCTCGCTTATTACGGGGAATATAATAAATTTATCATGGTAAATTAGTAATTAGCTTAAAGTAAATTAAGGTCGCTCAATCTTAGAGCTCTTTCATTCTCCATAGAGGCTCCAACAAATTTTGTTTAGGCACAAACCAAAAATAGTTCAACAGCAGGCATATAAATAATTGTTTATTGACTCTTTAGAAATGACATATGGCAAAAAAATCCATGACGCTGCAATCTGTATCATCCCATTTGTCGTCCACATACAGTCTTAAACAACGTTGGATTCCTCCCCTATTATCAGGTTGGTATGGACTAAAGTTTTCAAAAGAGAGTGGCGGACCTCTTAAGCCCCAACGATACGTCACCTCGTCTTCCAAACGATTAGCAGCTAACCAGTAGAACCTTTTCTGCAACTCTAATGATTAAGAAGTATGTTTAGATGTAGTATGCATTTATTTCAAAAGAATTTACTGTAATGTTGAACCATTTTTTCGAATTCTTCGTTATCAATTGACGACTGCAGCGTAAGCAATTTCATGCCTAGTTGAGTACAAAAACCATAGGCGGCGTACCAATTCATCTGCAAGAAATTTTGATAATTATATATACTTTCATTAAAATAATTCTTACTCACTTTACCCACGCTAAATACTACACCATCTCTATTGAAGGAAGAAGTTTCTGCGCAAAAAATATAAATTGTATTATACATTTAATTTTCATTTGGCATAGTTTTACCATACTCTGGGTCGGATGCTTCTAGATTATATATTTGAATAACAAAAACAAGCAGAAATAAATTTGCTAACTGCATCATTGAATATAACCACTCTGTTTGAATTAGCTCCGAACACTTGATAGTCTCGCTAATGTACAATAATATATAAAGTAATATATAGTTACAGGTAATAAAAAATTTCACACCAGAAATTGAAGCGTAAAAAAGGGGACCACCACGACAAAATGTACATACTAAGGAATAGTTTATATAGTTGCGGTCGATTATCATTTATTAGATATAAAGTTTAGAATTCAGAGAGACACAAAAAATAATTTATTTTTAAATTAATTAATTATATTTAACATGCATTTGTGAGTGGCGAATCGAACACATTTTACCCACTGTTCAAACAGACTATAGGACAGAAAGAGAATTGTTCGAAATACGAATGCATCTCAGTGCGAAATCATGAAAATTATACAACTTTGAATCAGATCGCCGAGAGTAAATACTAGGAGCCTAAACGATAAGTTCCACAAAATGACTTGTGTTCGCCAAGTTGTTTTCCAATTTCAGACGAAAACACTGAGAACGAAAGAACTCTTTCAAACAAACGCTAAGTCGAAGGTGACATATTTTGAAAATGAAATAATTATTTCGATTCAAATTATGCTTAAGTGTTCATAATCTTCATCTTTGGCTATCTTTGATCTGGACGTATCAGACGTATTAGATACGAGTAATTAGTAATCTAAAAACAGTATTTCATTAACTTGAAATATGAAGAATATTATAGTAAATATATCTGTATACAGTTTAATATCATGGTAGAAAATTTTTAAATCGACCTAAATTGCCAAAGAAAAAAAAAAGTTTTTAATCATAGACAGTCTTTAAATTTGTTTCTAAAATAAAATGGCGAATTTCTGGATTATATTTCTATTACTTTATACTTGGCAAAATTCCTTAGAACCATATCAGCTATTCGGAGGTGACATAAACTACTATAGAACTCCTGATTATTCAGATAACACAAATGATCGTAACGTTGAGATTCGTTAACTGATCACAGTAAAATAGTAATCAACTTAGAGTATATTTAAAATTCTCACTCCTAAAGCTTACTCAGATTACATTGCTACAAATTTTGCTAAAACAAATTTTCAAAATTATATAAGAGCGGGTATAAACATTTAATAGTCAGTTTATACACATAATTTATTTAATATTCAGTAATGACATATGACAAGATGCTTTGTAAAACAATCTTCATCATCCCATTCGTGGTTCTCTTCCACTCTTACACAGCGTTCGACATCTCCCGTATTATCAGGTTGGTTCGTTATCCAGTTTTCAAAAGAGAGTGGTGGACCTCTTAAGCCCCAACGAAACGTCACATCGTCTTCCAAACGATTAGCAGCTAACCAGTAATAGTTTTTCTGCACCTCTAATGATTAAGAAGTATGTTTAGATGTCTCATGTATATATTCCAAAATAATTTACTGTAATGTTGGGCTACTTTTTTGAATCTTTCGTTATCAATTGACGACTGCAGCGTAAGCAATTTCATGCCTAGTTGAGTACAAAAACCATAGGCGGCGAACCAATTCATCTGCAAGAAATTTTGATAATTATATATTTATACTTTCATTAAAATAAGTTTTACTCACTTCACCCACGCTAAATACTATTCCATCTCTATTGAAGGAAGAAGTTTCTGCGCAAAAAATATAAATTGTAGTATATATTTAATTTTCTTTTGGCATAGCTTTACCATACTCTGAGTCGTATGCTTCTAGATTATATATTTGAATAACAAAAACAAGCAGAAATAAATTTTCTAACCGCATTACTGAATATAACTACTCTGTTTGAACTAGCTCCGAACACTTGATAGTCTCGCTAATGTACATTAATAGATAAAGAAATATATAGTCATAGGTAATACAAAATTTCACATCAGAAATTAAAGCGTAAAAAAGGGGACCACCATGTCAAAAACTATATACTAATAGGTTGCGGTCGATTATCATTTATTAGATATAAAGTTTAGAATTTAGAGAAACACAAAAAATAATTTATTTTTAAATTAATTAATTCGCGAATCGAACACATTATACCCACTGTTCAAACAGACTATAGGACAGAAAGAGAATTGTTCGAAACACGAGTGCATCTCAGTGCGAAATCATGAAAAAAATTATGGAACTTTGAATTAGATCTAGTTTTTTCAAGATAGTCTAATACAAACGGATCTTAATTATATCAGAAGATGGTATGCCACCATCGAAAGTCTAACACAACCGGCAACTAATTGTATAAAACAAGGTCTGTCATTATCGGAAATTTTATCATTATCCGAGTCAGATCTAGATTTCCCTAGATAGTTTTACACAGTCGTATCCAACTTGTATCAGAAGATGATCTATTAGTATCGGAAATTTGATCAAAATTCCGAGTCAGATCAAGTCCTCCCAAGACAGTTATAACGTAATTGAAATAAATATGTATCAGGACAAGGACTGACACAATAGGAATTTTTTTCAAAACTTCAGCAGAAATGCTTTAAAGGTACTGCTTAAGTGGAGGTTCCTGAAAGAAAATTCACACAATCTACTTGCTCTGATGCGTGACACAATTTAGAAGATTTATTAATTTATATATAAGCTTTTATAAGAAAGTTAATTCAGGTATTTAAGCTCTGTTCAGAAGTAATATCCATTTAGAATTATAGAGACATTTCCAACTAGGAATAAAGCTGTAATAACCAGCAAGAATTAGTACTTCTGACAAACAGCGTAATATTTAGAAAAGCAGTTATCATCGTCCCACAGGATAGTTTTAAATAATTTCATGCAGCGTTGTTGTCCACCTGCGTTATCTGGCTGGCCGGTAGACCAATCGGTATAAGAAATTGGCAGACCACCTAAACCCCAACGGAAGGTTACATCGTCTTCTAGCCGACTACCGTATAGCCAGTACTCATGATCTTCGAGATCTGAAAAAAATGAGAAATTATTTAAGGAACTTCAGAAATAAAAAATAGGGAACTTTTAAAATTCTTTCGCTTAGTTAAAAATTGATGTGAGGTGACAACACGATTAACGCTAACGGAAAACGAATGATCAAACTTCTTTGGCTAAATGCGAGCAAGCAATAAGTTACTTAGAAAGCTACTTAGAAAGCTAGGTGACTATATATGACTTCACATATAAAACAAGCACCATAATTGCTGCCATCGACTTTCCAGAGCTGGCAGAGCAGCAAATCGAACAAGCCAATGGTGTAAATCCGTAAAATATTATATGTGAATATTTTGAAAGCGCCAAGTCTATCGAATGCTTGAGAAACTTACGGTATAAGTTTATAAAAGCTTTAAACTCATTCTTCTTATTGTCTGCTTTTCCTAATTCCAGTGATAGAAGTGTGGTGTTTTGCTGATTACAGAAACCATAGGCAGCAAACCAGTTCATCTAGAAGGAAAGATAGTTGCTAATAAATATAGCTTTTTTTAATATTTCTGCTGTCATACTTACACTCGTCAGGCTGAGTATAAAACGTTCACCTTCGACTGGAGCAACTGTTGGCGGAAAATATTTGAAACGTCAGTGTTATAAGTAATTAAACGGCTGTATGACTTACGTCTTCCCTTGCTGGGACTCGCGATATTCTGTGAGGGAACATCACCGGCACTGACACAATGTGTCAAAGCAACAAGAATCACGCTGAAGATGGCAACTTGCTTCATTTCTTGTCACTGCACAGAATAAATTTGAAATAACACCGAATAAAATAGTGACTAGAATTTATAGCCAAAAGAGGGAATCACTTAATATTGTTCGGATCGTTTGTAATCAAAATGCAATGATTAAAAGTGTTGACTGTTGATCAATTTGATCAAGTGTTTCATAAAGTGGATCTTTTCTCTTATCACTTTGTCATTAAATAATTCTTAGAATCGAATTATTTGTTAATGACTGTTCAAATAAATGAAAGTACAAATAATGGGTGATCAGTGGCGGATGTGAATATTAGGAGCCTTAACGATATGTTCAACAAATGACTTGTGTTCAGCAAGCTGTCTTTCAGTGTCAGCTGAAAACGCTGAGAAAGAAAGAACGCTTTGAAACGAACGCTAAATCACCTTTGATAATTTGAAAATTAAATAATGATTTCGATTCAATTTATAAGTGTTCAGAATCTTTATCTTTGGCTACCTTTAGTTTTCATTATATAATCCAAAACCAGTGTTTGTGGTTACTTTTTCGAAGCACGGAGTCTTTTGATAATACTAAAACACATCAAAACTCGGTTTTGGTTGATTTGAGACAATAATTATCAATCTCTTATATATAATAGGCTCATTATCTTGTAAGTGGCAAAGAAAATACACTTCAAATAAGGAATGCTGTACGATAAAATAGATACTGACTTTGCCGTTTAAGCAAATTAGCAACATATTTCCCGTAGATGTATATAATATTTGCGTAAAGTAGATCTCTTACGTCATAATTTTTATAGATTTTCATTAAATCGTCACATTTTTTTATTTATTTACGAATTTGTTACTCATCGCAAGGCCAGAACACTTTTCCAATCACTTTGTTTTTATTTATGAAACAATATTTGCCCACACACACTCATTGATTTGTTATAGAAAATAAACGGTGATGGATGACTTTCACTCACAATAAATACAAACAAATAAGTAGGCAATTGAAAAACTGGGAGAATAAAATACTCGTCGAAAGCAAAAGCAAACAGCATCTCTCGTTTAAACGTCCTGAATTTAAGGCTTAAAAGTATATACGAGTACATACATATGTTCGACATATTCCTATACACTTATGTATGTATGTTCATGTTTAGATTGTGCGTGTCAACAGCGAATAAATGGTCGTCAATAGTAAAACCAATGAGTATAAATACATACATGTGTGTGTATGTTGAGAGAAAAGGATATGTTAAAAGGATTTGTGACATTTTTGCGAACAATGTGCCGATAAATGCATAAACAAACGTTCTTATAAGAAGCTTTGACATGTCAGCATATATGTATATGCACATATGCAGACTCATGTGCCCGATTGGAATCGATGCTTCCATTGTAAAATCGACAAGTCGTTAATAAAATTTGGACCACTACTGTATCAAGATACAGACCTTTTTCTATTTTTAATTGTTTTCGTATTAGGATCCAAAACTTCATTACAACATCGGAGTTCAATGACTTGGACCCATCCATGACACTCTTTTATGTATAAGGATGTAATAAAGCCAGTAAAGAAGAAGAAGAAGATGTAATAAAGACTGTGATTTTCAGATGTGTGGCTTTTAATAAGGCAATACTTTTTTCGGAGTTGATTTTTTAACGCCATTACATCCTTAAGCATTCTCTGTTTTGTGCGATTTATGTACAGAGGACATTAGTTCATATTTCTTCAAAAATGAAGTCATGGATCGGGGACGTGGTTCCAAGATCATGCGATATAACACCGCAGAACAATTTTGGTGGAGTTATGTGAGGTCGGTGGTCATATAACGTGTAGGAGTTGACGCAGGTGTATCTCAGCGTCGTAATAAATCGGGCGATCGGTAGTGGTCTCGCCATCAACCCAAGTAAAACCGAGATGGTTTTATTTACTAGAAGATATAAGATCGCGGTGGCACCGCTGCCGCAAATGGGAGACATCCGTCTGCAACTGGCGGATATAGTGAAATATCTATGGATCAATCTGGATAGGATGCTTTCATGGAATTCGAGTATCGAAGAGAGAGCAAAAAAGGCTGATTGCCTTATACTGCTGTAGAGGAGCCATTGGTAAAAGGTATAGTCTCTCATCGAAAGTCGACCATAGTCAAGCCCATTTTGTTCTCTGAAGTGTTTATGTGGTAGATGACTCTAGAAAAGACCACACTTGAAAAAACTCGAGAGTGTTCAAAGGCGGCACTCATCAGCATTTGTAGTGCACTAAAATCCACTCCAACCATGGAACTCAAACCCATTTTGCTTACGCTTGCGAAAGTGGCTATCAGACTCAGGGAATCTGAGTTCTTTAATTACAACGGATATCCTTACATTCATTGAACGGATCACTTAGTCATGGAAACCTTCTCTGCTCATATACAGACGAGGGAGCTATGGATGAGAAGTAGCCGTTGGAGGAGAGGGGCAATGAGCTTCTTTACGGATGAGCCGAAAACTTGGGGGAAGGTTGTTGGAGAGGTTTACTGTGAGTAGCTCTCTATAAACTCCAGCTTCAGACTTCCTGACTATTGCAGTATCTTCCAAGGTGAGGTTTCAGTCCTTCAGATAGCAGTAGATCTGGTGCTCAGAAGTTCAACCTCCTTTACAGAAGTGACCATTCAATCAGATAGCAGAGCGGCGATACTAGCTTTGAACTCAATTACAGCGCGTCCAGGTGGACTTGGTTCGATCGATGCCGGGCCATAGCGAATTCGCAGGAAATTGTAAAGCTGATGAGTAGCAAGAAAGGCACCTAGCACGCTTCGGTAGAATAGAGCGGTCTAGGATCTTTTGCCCTCAGCAGGCTAGCAGCCAGGGGGTTTTAACATCATTCCCTTTTTCGTGGGAAGGGTTCCCGACGCTTTTTAAAAGGGTCTTTTTGGACCCCCATTTTGTTGACCTTTCGTATATTACTAGGCAAATAAATAATTCTCACAGGGTCTATGAAGATATATATAAGTATGTATGTATGCATATATATAGATATACAGTTATATGGAAAACAATCAATAAAACTAAAATCAACAAATGTTTAAGTGAAAGCGAAAGTGAATTGATGAACTGAATGTAAAGCCCTAGCAGGTGGTGGGGGCTTTCTAATAGGAAAAGCTTGTATGTGTTTGTATGTATGTATGCGCTGATGGTTAGTGGTTTGTATTTGTTAAGCAAACAAGTTGTCAACAGCACATTTAAGCGCGATTAAGTATATAAAAAAAAGGATTTAGATGTCGCATTAAGATATAAATGAAAAGCATTCACACACATAGGGAAATATACGTGTATATGATAGCAAGACGAAATGTAACGGCATTAGTTGAGTATAGACGATTTCCATTGTAGCCGACAGGATAAACAGTTTTGTATGCGTATTTAGTTGTAAGGAAGATTGATAATTTGTTGAATTGGCGACAAGCAACAGCCACAACAACAAGTAGTCGAGGCATGCTGCAGGTTGAGGACGCAAAAAAAGGAAGAAAGAAACTGGAAAGGAAATTGAATTGTTTATTTGTGGGCGGATTAGTTGGTATTTGATTGAACGATATTTAAAATCCCTTTGATACACCAAATACATCGCTCAAAAGGCGACAGTAAACAAAATGAATTGTTTTTATTCATTATTCCTAATCTTTATACTGCTTTGCTTCAACAGATATATTTTACTAATGCACTTGTGTTTTTTTGTCTCTCTTTTCATATGCAGGCTCTCTGCGGTGTGATCTTCCAAGTTCCTACAATGTCCGGCGATCGTTTGCGCATCAGCACCGTGATGGAGATCATCAAACCGAATACGGTGAAACGTATACAAGGCTACGGTTTGCCCTTCCCCAAGGATCCGTCGCGAAAGGGTGATCTTTTGGTGGCGTTCGATATACAATTCCCGGAAAAGTTGACCTTCGAACAAAAGGAATTGCTCAAGGACTTGTTGTCATGAGAGTGCAATAATAATACTAGTAGAGCAGAGATAAATAAACAGTAGCAGTGAGCAAGAGCGTAGAAATGAGAGCGCAGAGTCTGTATATATATATGTATATGTGTACAAATGAGGCAAATGAGTGAACAAAAACAATAGAAATGAAGAATTACTTATATAATAGTAACAAACGCAGCTGTTACCCCACATACATACATACAATTTACATCGATATATGAGAGTGAAACTTATTTTGCAGACATCATCAGACAACAAAGAGGCAGTGCAAACATTTACTGCCGCAAAGAGAAGAAATTGGCTCTCGCTCTCTCTACCATCTATCAACCGTCTGCTTTTTCGTGTTTTTGATTTTTTTTGTCTTTTTTGGATCAACAAACTCTTTCTTCACTCTCTAAACTTTTTTGTTTTGTGACAAATTACTTTTACTGTCTAGAATTTATTTAAATTAAAACGGAAAATAAATATTTTTTGTGTAAAGCAACTAAAATTATATTAAATGCAACATCTCTACGTCCTCTACATGTTTTAATTTTAATTTTAACCTTATTTTTTGAAATAACATTAAATTATTAGAAAAAAAAAAACACTAAATTACCTTGTTTTCTTTGGTATAGAGTAAAGCTTTCTTATAGAGTAATGCAAGAGAGAAAATTTTGAATGAGTGACAGTGGAGTGTCACCTGTGAGAGAACTGAGAGAAATGACAGCGCTAGTGTGACGTCAGTGAACCAATTGTCAAACTCGCTGAGCGTTAGAAAGTCAACCTAAGTGGTGCATTCGCTTTTGCTCCTTTTCATGGATGCCGTAAAAGTTGAGGAAAATAAATGTTTATTATTTTATTATTTTACAAATCAAGGTTATAGTTTATTTTTCTCGAATTATAACCTTGAACAAATGATAAAAGAGATATTTGAAGACATACATACATATGTATATTGGAGTCTGCGTCATCTCTAACCTGAGTATTCCAAAAGAGAATGAGTTAAACACAAAACTAGTGTGTTTAAACAGCGGAGAACTTTAAGAACAACTGTTAGTGTTTTACTTGTCCTTCTGTCATATTTGTTATTTGATAATGTGTCTGGATTACTTTTGGAAAAAATAAGAGAACGGAATCACTAAAAAGACAATGACATTTTACAATGAAAATAATACAGAGTGATCCATTTTGATGTTCACTATATTTTAAAGGAAAAAACACAGAAACTATAAATTTAATGGGGTATGTTTAATATCATTCAAAAGAATATTCTTTCGCATTTATTTTTTGAAGAAGATTATCTCTTTCAAATGTTTGTCGGACTACGTCACAAATTGTCCAGCCATTGAGTCCAATTTTCGATCACTCGTTCGAGCATTTCGTTTGGTAACTAGCGAATGACACGAGTGATGTTTTGATCCAAGGACTGAATCGAAGTGGGATTGTCTGCATAGACTTTAGATTTTACATTCCCTACAGAAATAAGTCTTACGGTGTGATATAACACCATCTTGGTGCCAATCGACTGGCCCAAAGCGTGAAATGATCTGCTCACGGAAGTGTTCCTTTAATAAATCTATTGATTGATACTATGTTGGGAAGGTGGCGCCGTCTTTTTGAATCCAAATGTCGCCCAGATCATGAGTTTCAATTAGAGGCGGATCCAGAGTAGAATTTTGCGGGGAACTATTTAATTATTACTTGCAACTCAAAGTCTCAAGGGGGGTTGGGTGTAAACTCTCTGCCTGTTAAGCTTTAATTTCTCTTTTTTCGTTTATGAACGCACGAACCGAAAAATACTGTAACTGTAGTCTTAAAAATTTACGCCTAAAAGTATGCAACACTCACAGACATGCATTCATAGAACATTTCGTGGAAGATAATATTTTTTTGAATCACCTCAGTTGATGACAGTTTCTAGACGGAAGTTGAAAAATGATTTACGGAAAATTGAGATAATTATAAATCAATTATATGGGCTTTGCGGAACTTATGTGTGGCAAGTCGTATTAGTTTCTGTTTCTGTACCAAAATCTAAGCAAACATTTCTTTCATATTTCTGACTATTTTTATTAATGTTTTTTTGGTTTTCTATCAATGTGCTGGAGTTCAAAAGTTTTAGCAGCACGATTTTTATGGATTTTTGCGAATTTCTGCTGAGTGTTCACATAGTAAAAAAATTGTTTAGGGGAAACAATGAATCAAAATGAAGATGCTTCCAATCACTTAGAACAAATTTCACTCTGGGATTGAAAAAAGGTTAACAAGTAAACACTTATAGTCTGGTAGGCTCATGCGGCACGTATAGACCAGTTTTGGCCCTTAGCGATACCAGATGGAATGCCGTTACGTAGTTCATGATAAGTGCTCATTCTTTAAGATCAATATGTAGGTTCTGCGGCCTTACTATCCACACCTCTTCTATTGTTTCATACCGTGGGGCTCCCAAAAGTTTGAAGCATTGCCATGACAGTGCGGTACATGTGCTCAAGCAATGCTCCATTGTTTTCCTGTTGCTTTGCTCTGAACATTTCCTGCAGTCATTTCGAACTGTCAGCTCCTTTCTGCAGTCGTGTGTCACCTCTGGACATATGCATATACATATGTATATACTACAGAAATATTTTGTTGAACAAGAAAAATCTCCTTGCTACGATATGCTTTTGGGAGACAAGAGCAATATTAATAACACCGTTAATAACGTAATTTTCTTTCGACGAACAAAGAATTTTAACCCTCATTTCGTGGAAAAGGTAAGCGCAAAATCAAATCAAATTCCTAAGAAGAATACATGTCAACACGCTTACTGCGAAAATAAGCGTGCATGGGGAAACGCTCCAACATTTGGGGATGATTTATAATTTCGTTAAGAAGATATATTTCATATTTCGTGAGGGGATTTAACTACATATTAAGACGCGTATACATCATATATGACTTCTTCTAAAGACACAAGGAAGCATTGGCCACGCACTTCAGATAAGCTTTCATGAAATGGAGCGCGAGTGGTGTGAAGTTGCGCCAAAAACAACATATAATTTAGGGGTGCAAATGCACAGCTGGAGATCTGTGGAGCAGCTGCAGAGGTGAGGAGTTTAAGTGCAACGTCTGCAGACGTGCATAAAGGCATACAGGCTGTCATATATACACACATATGAAAAAAAAGTAAATATTTGGTGCAGTAAGGCCAAAACCGTGAAAATGAAGTTGGCCTTTGGAGTAAGAAATACTCTCAATTACACATACATACATATATACATATATTTACATAGGTTTGTGTTATTTGTATGCTCCAGAATTTTTCTTCCGAAGGCATATCTAATGAGCTTTTAATAATAATGCGAATATGTTCACAGATGCGAGCGTGTCCCATATATTTTGAAGCTAGAGGGAAGTGTTGATTGCTAGAGCTTAAGCTAATATTTGTAGGTATGAGTGTCTTTATCAACAAATAGGTATGTGTGTCAAGCATGTTGTGCTCATTTGCTGAGTGGAATTTTTGGCATTTCTATCTAAAGATGAAGAGCAGGGAAGTGGTCGTATTTCAGTTTCATAGTTCCATAATTTAGTTCAACATCAAGGGAGTTTGAATTAACGCACGACGATATCAATCATTTATAAAAAACCTTGCCTGTCACCCAAGCATGATAAGGATTTACAAGCATGAGCTTATGAGCATACATAAATTAACTAAAATTCTTTATTGCAAATATGCTATATAAAAAAAATTTTCCTGGCAAAATCCTTGGTCGAGGTCTCTTCTATTCATGTTTTGTTTAAAATAATCTTTTAAATGGAGCGTTTTGCAAGTCTAAACTTACTTTTCACAAGTTAATGGGTATTATGAAAATTACCTGGTGAATTATCCAAAAAAAATTTAGGACCAAACTTAGTCAAGTATAACTATTTTTCGAAAGGTGGCGCTGTGGTTGAATTGTATCTAAATAGTTCTATTTACTGTTGAAAAATGTATTTGAAGAAATAAATGTATGTAGTTTTGGACGCTAGTAAGTATATAGGAGGTTATAATCAAATTTAAATAATTTATTGTCTGTTCCAGAAGTTCAATCTTATTCGAGAAAAATTATTAGCCAATAGATGCCGCTGTCTTTTTTAAATGATTTTATTTTCTAAATAAAGTGTATAAAAAATATTTGATATATAAATCTTCCAGATTTCTGACAACATTCATTGTGAAAATAGAAACAGCAAAGGTCCTAATCCTAATTTTTCTAGGAGTTAATCGCAATCATTGAAGCACTAACCTTCTTAAACACGAAAGGGTTACAGGGTTTGTCCGGAAATTAATACTAATGAGTCGATTTAAAAAAATTCATTAAACGAATTGTTACAATTTTTTAAAAGCTTTCAAAATAGCCTCCTTCTGCGTCCATGCAGCGCTGTCAGTCCGATTCCAAGCATTGAAGGCATCACGGAAGGTATTTTCCGGAACAGCCTTGAGAGCCGAGGTCCATTTTGCTTGTCGTCTAAAAATGCTTGCCTTTAATCGGCCTTTTCAAGCAAGGAAATAAAAAAAAGTCTGGGGGACCACATCTGGGCTGTAGGGCGGCTGCGGAAGCGTTGGGATGCCGGCCTTGGTTAGGTAGCTGTTCACAAGAAAGGCGGTATGAGCCGGGGCGTTCTCGTGGGGAGCCCAATCCAATCGCGATGTCTTGTCGGATCCGATTGACCCTTCGTTTGAGCCTCTTGAGGACTTCCACGTAAAACTTGGCATTGACAGTTTGTCCAGGAGGGAAAAATTAAAAACATCGTTTTCACTTTGGATTTTATCATTCATCAGCGACATCTTTCCGACCCTTCAAAAAGTCCACACCACTTCTTGCTAAAGCAACATCTGGGTAAGCCGGCTTGGTCATATCAAACGTCTCCGTCACAGATTTACCTAATCCAGTCTGTGCGCGTACGCTCCGAAGTACAGTCGCGGCGGAAGAAAATAAGTCCTATTGCTTTCCGGAAAAATCATGTATATTGATTCAACTGCGCGAGGAAAAGTTAGTTATATTGCTACGGAACATCACTTGTGTGGGAAAGTACATGAAAGATGCCCAATAAGAAATTGAATATGAAATTCGAAATACTGAAAGGGGTTTGTTTGTAGTCTTAAAGATTCTTTCAAATTCTTTCTACTTCAACTCAATAAGAACTACCCGAAAGCTACTGCTAAGATCAAGTTTTGGGAGAACCACAACTGACAATTACACGCCTTTGTTCGACTAATTGTTGAAGTGTTTTGGGGTTAGCGCTACCGGAATACCGCTATACAATCTCTTTCCATGGCATCTCCTCACTATTTTATCTCCGTCTTTTTCAGTTTCAGCGCAGTGTGAGCAACTTTCACAACATCATTATTCACCAATCGTAATCGATATTGAAAAATGAAAAATCCACCAAATTAATCTTCGACTACTTTCGTGCAACAATCATTTACAAACAATCAGCCAGGCGGCCGGCCAGCCAGTCGATCCAACAGCCAGCTGCCAACTTTCACTACCCCCTCGCTTTGCTTACCGCACTCTCTCAGCTCTTCCGCCTCACTACCGCTCTCGCCCACACTTTCGGCACTCGGTAGCCCTACAACCACTTAAATTGTGGTCAGCACCGTTACGTGCAGAAAGAGCAGAGTGGAACCGGCATCGATTTCAGTATCGGCCAACCGCATTTGTGGTACAATTTATTGACTGGATTTGCCGGCGAGCACGTCTCGAACGGCTTGCAACGGCGAGCGACTGAAAGAAAAATGCCTGAGGCAAAAAACCACGAACTGCTGCTGCTGTGGTGGAGGCAAGAAGACCAGAGCAAAGCAAACCAAATGAAAAAATTCACAAGCAGATAGTAAATAACAAGCAAAGACTCAACCGTTGAGAAGATTCACACATACGAGTACATAAAATACGTATGTGATAAAAAGTGTAGCGGTGTTTTAGGTGAAGGCGTGCGTGGCTGGTCCGAGCAACTGTGACGAAGATGCATGAGAAGGCTCAACAGCGTCGAAGCGTGTTATTTATCCGAGAATTCAAAGCAAAAGTACTGTCGAGCTTACCAGCGCCCGCCTTAACCGCCGTGCTAAACAATCATACGAGCTTACATACATACATATGTGGTTAGTCAAAAGTGAACGGGTGGGGCGCTGCGTGACTTGTGGTTAGTGTTCTTGCCGAGAATTAATGTGAAATGTTTATCCAATGCTTTGTGATGGACAAGAAGATGAACGTAGTTTAGTCGTTGGAGAGTTTATCGCACAGCGTCGGGATAAATTGGATGAACTGCTTGGATTGGTGGTCCGTCAGACGCCAAATAACCGGCAGGCAGACAGACTGGCCAGCAAGCAGCAAGACAAATAGACAGATAGAAAGCGAGACATGAGCAATCTTTGTACGTCCGAGTATTATAGACATGTTTACCCGTAGTGGACGTGAAAAGCTGCTGCACTACCGACAGCAAGAAGCAGTTGTCAGTTGTTGTGAGTAGTACTATATGTGAGTTGATGAGTATAAACATATGAGTAGTATTAAGAGAAAAATGTACAAAATGACCGCGAATTCGGAAGCATAATTCGTGGTAGCTTATGGATAACGTATGAGTACACTTGGTACAGTGGGTAAGTTTGATGAAAATCTGAATGCTATTAAACAGCTCAAATTAAAAAAAGAAAGACACCATGGTCAACATTATTTCACGCAACCATGTTTCTATTTCAGAGAGAAAATGGCTGAAATTAAATAAATGAGAAACACTCTTGAATGATTGCCTTCATTCAGTGAATATTAAGATTTTTTCAGTACTTTGCTGTTCATACTATTTCTGAACTTCCTTAGTGTAGTAAATGAAATATAAAAATATTTAGACAAGGTCTATCAAATACCGAAAGAATTGTCGGTGCTTTGAAAGATCACAGAATAAATTCGGGATTTGAGTAGTTCGGGATTTCGAGAATCGGTGTTGATTTTGAAACATTCAGTCGAAAAATTTAAAAAGTACTAGTAATCGAAGAAAATTGGATCTGAAAATGTTTTCGGGACTCTGAATTTATCAAAACAGTTGAAAATTCGGATTCGGAAACTGTTTTTTGGATTTGGAAATCTCCATAAGATACTAAATAAAGAAATACTAAGTTAAAAAATTCGGGATCCCGACCAAAACGGGATTCACATCACTCACTAAATCCTTATTTCGTTCAGTAAATTTATCTAGGATTCTAAAACTGCAAATAAAAATAGTACAAAAAGTAAAAAAAAGTACATAAGCAAAGTCTTGGTCCGCAGAAGATTAAAAAAAATATTTGACATGAAAGACGAGAAAGCACCTTAGGATTCAAGGATTCGGAGAGTTTGAGAATATTGTCGAAATTCGAAGAAAAACTGCGTATACAATATTCGGATCTTCAAAAGATCCTCCTCAGACAGCTTGGATTATTGCAGCATCGAAACTGAAGCTCTCCCTCAGTTAATGTAAATTTAGCACAAATTGGTGTGGAATATTTTGAGGGCGCTGAAATGTTCATAATATAACCAGAGAAGAAACAATTTCGGGATCCCGAATGAAAAAATAATAATTTCGGGATCCCGAAAAAATAAAATTTTTTTAACTCATTCCGTTTCAAATGCAGCGGATAAATGGTAAATATGAAACTCTCAAATATAAATCGCTTAGGGACGGGATTTAAAGACGGTATTAAGGAGATCAATTCGTGTTGCATTAAGAATCATAGAATATTGTCTAAAATATATCAAATCTTAGTTAATACATTCGAATTGGTTAAACATTTTTTCTCTTAAAAATATTGCACACAACTGCATAGTTTATAAGCTCCACTGTACGCCGTCTTCGAGCATTTGCGGTTTATACGCTTATACTCCAAAAGCATTTAGGAAATCTAGTAAATATGTGAGAGTGCTTAGCAAGTGCATACGTCGGTACAAATATGATGAGCATATATTTGAGTATATGATAAGGGTCCAGCTCATAACGCGCATATTTGCTCAGCCAGTACACTGACGCGGCGGTTGGCGTCGCTGAAGATGAACTATTTGTGCGTTTAGTTTGCCAATGTGCTGAATGCGTTGCCAAATGCGGGCAACTGAAGTTTGCACAGATAAACTAAACGCAACTCTATTTGCGCACAATTTTACAACAAACACTTATGTGTACACCCACACACAAACACATGTGTAGATATATTGATGTGTTTGTATGTGGCGTTTATAAATAGTTATTAGATGCATGAATGCGCGCTGAATACAGCCAGACGGACGGACATAGAAATGGAATTGCAATTATGTGTGTTATGAGTGCACTAATACATGCACACTCACATATATGCATATTTACTAATACACTAACACAAATATTTGGGTAGAAGTGTGTGTGTGCTTACATATCATTCGGACATATCGGTTTACGCCATAATGTTGCTGATACGCAAACACTCACACACACACATACTACCCTATCCATACATTTTCTCTCATTGAATGTTACGTATACGCCACGGCGTGTGCTTCAATTTGGTTAACTGGCATCATAAATATTTAAAGCATTTACAAGGCACACGCACACTAGCCGGCATACCTGTTTACATGCAAATATAAGTGCATGTACATACATACAAACGCAAGCCTTAAAATTATTTATACAAAGTTGCTGTGGAAAAGCTACAAGCAAACTTTGTTAGTGCTTGTTGGCTGTCAGCCTGCTTTATTGCCGGCCTTTGTTGCTCGCATACCATTCAAATATTTAGTTGCTGCTAAAGTCCTTTAACCATTAATCGGCCCCAATATTCCAGCTGTGCTCACAGGTAAATAAATACCATTAATGAGCCAGCTGGGTATTAGGTAGGCCTGCCGGTGCGTAATAAAGCCTTTGAAAAATGTTTGTATGCAAATTCACGTCATGCGTGAGTGTGTGTGTATGTGCGATGTGCGCCTTTGTGTGCGTGCATGCCATTGAGTGCTAAATTGGAATTTTACTTTCATGTGTGAAATTGTATGCGTAAAATGTCAACTGGTTAATTTGGGTAAAGTAAAACGCTTAATTTGTAGTTTATAGAATTTCGTTGAAACGAATAAATGTTTTACATATATATGTTTGTAAGATATTGAGCTAATTGAATTGATAATCAATTGAGGGTACGTTCTTTGGCTGAAATTAAAAATTTGAATACAATTCGGAGAACTTTTAAATAAATCCAAAGAGAGAGATAAAAATAAAAATCAACATTTTCTTAATAGAAAAATAATATTAAGGGGGTATTCTAGTATAGAAGTTTAAAAAGTCGAATTTTTTTTTATATTTTCAAAGTTTAACTATTCAAGAATATGTGTACAAGAGGATTTTTGAAAATTCAAATTATTTTCGGAGATATAGTCATTTTTCTGACCCGCCATCCAAACTGGTTCGGCCGGAACGCGAAACTTTAAACGCGTTTTTCTCAAAACTGACTTTTTCGAAACGACTCCCACCATTTCTCAGGTTCTACTAAATCGATTTACTTGAAATTTTTATAGAGTCTTCTTTATAGGCTTGTCTATGGTTGGAACTAGCCTCATCAAAAAATGTTTGTTTTTATTATTTTTAAAAATTCGAAATGTCAGAAAAAGTGATACAAAAAAAAAATTTGTTTCAGGCAGTCGCCATTTTGTGAAAAAAAAATGTTTTCCACTTTTCCGTAGCTCCGACCATTGCGACATTACTCTAGATTAATAATCTTTTTTTCTTTTTGGTTTCAGATATGTAACTAGGAGGGTTGAAATCATGGGCATGGTCACGTGGAAATTTTTAGAGACTCCTCACTTCGTCAGCTCATAATTTTTGAAATTTTTTACTCCTTTCAGTTTTTAATTTTTTTCTGTAATCTTCAAAAATTAATAAATAACTAGTAAAAAAATGGATAGTAAAAATATTAATTGCCTTTTTTTACGACACTTTAAAAAGTACCTGAAATTCATGTTTCTAGACTAGAATACCTCCTTAAGCTTTTTGGACACGTCCCCGAAAAAATTTTCCAAAAAAATAGTAGTTTTATATTGAAGAGTTATCAAATAGAAAATTAATTGCTGAATTTTATATCAGAGACTGCTTTAGATGATGTAATGATAAATATATAGGCGACATATTTGTTTGAAAAAATAAGAAAAAGTTGACAAAAGGCATATGTTATTTACTTATAATAATAAGATGCTAATTTCGTTTGCACCGAAGCTTCAATATTCTTTAAAAATAAAAAAAAAATCCAAACATGAACTTGGTTTTCATCGGCCAGTTTATACATACGTCAGCTATTGGCTATGGTGGTCCGATATCGGTGGTCCTATAGACATGCTGGTTCTTGAGGAAAAATATATCTATGTAAAATTTTAGTCGATATCTCGAAAAGTGAGGTACTAGTTTGCTTAAACACAAATAGACCGACGAACATGGCTAAACTGACTCAGCTCAAATCAAAGCGACTTGTCCTTTGTAATGCCTAGAACTGCAAGGTAAGGATCAATAAAACCGTTGCATATCAAGCCGAGACCTGCCACAAAATTATTGAGGCGGTTAATATCAATTCCAACAGACCAATTCGCCGTGTTCGTAAAAAGCATGGCAACCGAGATGCTTCAAACTCAGTCTGGCGAAAGCTGGATAGTGGAAGAGAAAGTGTCTAGATCTTGCCACCTCATCTTCTTCAATGCAACTTTGACAACTATGGAACAGTGTCCAGTTGGGATGTCTATCATTGGGGCGTTGTGAGCCTTGTTATAATAATAACAATAGTTATATATAGTTTAATAAAGTTTTTGCGTTCCACTCAGGGCCATAAGGCTTTCGCAACCATGACTGGTTGCTGACCAACGATTGCTGAACAAGGTCACCACAGATAAAAATTAACCTAAAATTTATCGTAAGAAGTACGCAGATGGATATACCTTTCTTAAAAATAAACGAAATTAGCACCAAAAAAACCGAGGCAATTCTTTTTTTAGTCCTAACCTCACACGGTATTAGGAAAACATAAATTTGAATTTCGCAAATCTTCAATTCCTATGAAATCGAAGAAATATCGAAAATGAATAGAGGTGGGCATGTCCGGATGGTTAAAATGGCACCGCCTTAGCAACTTTAGTATTAGACCAATTTTTTATGATAATTTAACATATTTTTATGCGCTCGATTTCTTAAAGAATCATTTTCTCTTTTCAATATACTTTTCTGACAGATCACTCGTGAGTCGTAACGTTATCATTTCATCATCATCGCTTCGCTCTTGGCTCTTTGAAGAGTTCCAAGGAGACCCGACATTTTGTGTTCAGCGCTGAGCCCCATTTCTGGCACAATGGGTATCTAAAAGCCAAATGGCCGCATTTGGGCGAATAGCAGCCTCAGTAGATTCCAGAGCTGCCATTTCAGAAAGATCAACGGTTTGGTGTGGTTTGTGGGCCGGTGAAATCATCGACAACCTTGCTTCAATTCAAGCTCTGGAGCAAAAAAGCACCATTTTAATCACCAGTTATCAGTCGAAGTACTCGAACGAGTTATAGAAAATAGAACTCAACGAATGGACAATCTAAGATATAGCCAAAGCCAACATTTGAAAGAGATAATACTCAAAAAATAAATGCCAAAGAATGTTCCTTCGAATTATAATAAAAATTCCGCATTAATCTTGAAGTTTCTGTGTTTTTTCTTTAAAATATTAGGAAACCTCGAAATGGATTATCCTTTCCTATAAATTTTTTGAGAAAGTTATCTTTAGACTTTCAACTCTGGAAGAGTTCCGAATAGTTAGATTGGAATCAGAAAAGGCATTTACTTCAAAATTTTGGTTTGTAAAACTTAATGTTTTTCCGAGTAGGAGTTTCTAAGCAATAAGTCCAGTAGGATCAAATTTTTAGTAGCGTCTTTCAAAGAACAATCGTGAGACGAATAATTACTTTTGGCTTCGAATGTCTTTTGAAACATCTATCGTGAAGAAGAATACCCTCTAAGTCTAAGTTTATCAAAAAGATATATTAACTAAATCACATTTTTCCAAAAGATAGTTGAATATTTTTCCATAAGACTTAGATTCTGGCCATATTTTTTCACTCCATAACAGAATTTAGTACGTTATTAAGCAGAGAAAGTATAACAAGTGCAGAAATTATCTCTAATTTATTACATTTCAACATACCAAGCGTAAAAATATTTATTAAAAATAACATTTTATAAAAAATATTTAATTATAAAAATATTTTATATACCAAATACATACATATTTACATATAGTATATAGACGCGAAAACTATTTTAGTCCTTTTGCGAAGAAAAATTCGAAATACCGAAAAGAAATCACGTATCATTAAAACTCCATTGCCAGAGTGCTCCAAAGCATGCTCGAACCATAGACTCTTTATACACCAACACCGTCATCTCATCACGAACTCGCCTCAACACATTCACCACGTGACTCATTGATAGGCGCTCAATGGCAACAGACACGCGTTCGACTGTCACGTGCATTCACATTTAGATGCACAAAGTTCCGCTGGCGATTCGATATCTCGATAACATGCTGTATCTGATGGATGAGCGTCTCCATGCTGCGTTTGATTTTGATGAATTTGTAGTTGATTTGTCGACTGATGCCGCACAACTCGTGTGAACTGCGCGCACTCAACGCCACATGCGACGATTTCTTCGGCAACAGCGTACGCGCGGCCTTGGCGTTGCTAGTTCGCACGGGCATAGAACGCACCGAAGTGGTACTGCGCGCCGTCTCCGGCACTTGACTTGTGCACTGGTATTGCGACCAAATGTTTGCCATATAGTTTTTATAGTTCTTCAGCAGCCAATCGGAATTGTAGCGTATGTTCAGGCGACGCACCAGTCGTATGGACTCATAGATGGAGCGTTCGAGATGATGGCAATTCTGGAGTGCGGCTTCAAGTACTTTCGTTTCATCCATATTTTGGCGGGTGTGTGAATAATGGCAATGAGCTTTTTGTTGTGTCTGCAGTGAGGCTGGAGTTTGCCGCTTTTTGGCCTTTTTTATTTATTTTTTTGTATTAGTTTCTGTTGTTGTTTGATGTATGTAACGCCGTTTGAAGATGTCATTGACGTGTTGCCTTGAAATAATCCCAGAACGTGAATCTATTTTTTATAAATTTTTCTTATTGGTTTTTCTTTAAATATGCTTTTTTTTAATTTTCCTTATGTTTAAAAATTTTGAAAATTTTTTTGTCAAAAATTTTTATTCGTTTCTT
This sequence comes from Bactrocera correcta, assembly GCA_027475135.1. Lineage (NCBI taxonomy): Eukaryota > Metazoa > Arthropoda > Insecta > Diptera > Tephritidae > Bactrocera > Bactrocera correcta. The sequence continues at coordinate 56,607,883 of CM050327.1, forward strand.
TATTTGCTGTTTCGTTATGGCACTTTTAATTATTTAAGTTTCCAATGAAAGAAAATTCAATGTTATACATTGGGGTTTTCTAACAACAAAAAAAGATTTTGAGAATTTCGTAGTAACTGTTGTATTTTCATTGCGATAAATTACTTTGTTCATGCTTTAGGAGTTCTCTCCGCGAAGAATAATCTTTTCATAACATGGGAATCGAAAATTTTAAACGAACGGCACAACTACTAGAAGTAAATTTTGCTTTCATTTACTTGAAGAAACGGGAAGCTTTTAAGCTTAAGATCAAGCTTTCCGTGTAAAAGTAAAAAAAATGAAAATTCTTAAGGTTGAGAAAGAGCTTTTTAACGAAATCTTTTAATTAATTAAAAAAGCTGAAAGCTTGTGAAGGAGCTTTAGATGTGAAAGCTTTAATTTAAGTGAAAAAATTAAAAAATGTTAAGCTTAAGAAGGAGCTTTAGATGTGAAAACTTGCATTTAAGTGAAAAAGCTTTTAATCTTGGGAAGGAGTGTTATACGTGAAAGCTTTTAACGGGTGATTTTTTAAGAGCTTGATAACTTTTTAAAAAAAAAAAACGCATAAAATTTGCAAAATCTCATCGGTTCTTTATTTGAAACGTTAGATTGGTTCATGACATTTACTTTTTGAAGATAATTTCATTTAAATGTTGACCGCGGCTGCGTCTTAGGTGGTCCATTCGGAAAGTCCAATTTTGGGCAACTTTTTCGAGCATTTCGGCCGGAATAGCCCGAATTTCTTCGGAAATGTTGTCTTCCAAAGCTGGAATAGTTGCTGGCTTATTTCTGTAGACTTTAGACTTGACGTAGCCCCACAAAAAATAGTCTAAAGGCGTTAAATCGCATGATCTTGGTGGCCAACTTACGGGTCCATTTCTTGAGATGAATTGTTGTCCGAAGTTTTCCCTCAAAATGGCCATAGAATCGCGAGCTGTGTGGCATGTAGCGCCATCTTGTTGAAACCACATGTCAACCAAGTTCAGTTCTTCCATTTTTGGCAACAAAAAGTTTGTTAGCATCGAACGATAGCGATCGCCATTCACCGTAACGTTGCGTCCAACAGCATCTTTGAAAAAATACGGTCCAATGATTCCACCAGCGTACAAACCACACCAAACAGTGCATTTTTCGGGATGCATGGGCAGTTCTTGAACGGCTTCTGGTTGCTCTTCACCCCAAATGCGGCAATTTTGCTTATTTACGTAGCCATTCAACCAGAAATGAGCCTCATCGCTCATCGGACACGGACGCGAAACACATTTCGAACCGAACACTGATTTTGGTAATAAAATTCAATGATTTGCAAGCGTTGCTCGTTAGTAAGTCTATTCATGATGAAATGTCAAAGCATACTGAGCATCTTTCTCTTTGACACCATGTCTGACATCCCACGTGATCTGTCAAATACTACTGCATGAAAATCCTAACCTCAAAAAAATCACCCGTTATTAATGTGAAAAAATTAAAGCTTAATAAGGAGCTTTAGATATGGAAGCTGTCATTGAAGTGAAAAACTGCAAGCTTTTATACTCGCGAAGGAGCCTTGAAAGCTTTTATAAAAGTGCAAAAATTAAAAGTTTTTAAGCTTGATAAGGAGCTTTAGAGATGAAGGTGTGAAGAAATGGAAAGATTTTAAGCCTCAGAAAGAGCTTTAAATGTAAAGCCTTTTATTTAAGTGAAGAAAGGGTAAGCGTTTGTGCTCGTATATAACATTTAAGTGAAAAATTTTAAATCTTGCAGGTTTGAAAATAAACTTTAAATTTGAAAGCTCTCATTCAATGACATTTGTTACGAGTATTAAGATTCTAATGGTATTTAAACAACCGCCATACTACCAATAGCCCCATATAAAAGATTGTATTCTCTCAATTTCATACGACTCAGCAAGCAATTAAGCTTTTTCCCCACCAAACACAACTGAAACTAATTTGAATGCAAACCATGTTGCGAGGAATAAAGCAAAATTAACAACGAAATTGATCGATCTTGTTGTCGTTAATGAATTATTGGTATGTATACAGAGTTTCCCTGCTCAAACCATCAAATTGAACGCAGTAAAAATTTCACTTTGTCGAGAGAGGTAAGGGAGATAACCAGCTCCAACTGCACGCAACCCCGAAATTAAAGTGAGCAACAATCGCCATTGCTAAAATTCAACCGATAATAATAAAAACAAAAGCACACACAAAAACACAAAAGCAACGTCGAAATAGTGAGCGCCACTTAACCCCAGAAAACTAAATTTCGTTCGTTTGTCGTTAGCGCGTGACGACGCCAGGCAATAAGGATGAGGAAGGCAGCGCAAGAAGTGCGAGGCGTCAGTGGCCGAAGCAAAGTGTTGGCAATTGTTATGCAGGCGTGCGCGTCTGACAGCGAACAGCAGCAGCTTATCGCTCTAATGGCATAAACATCCGAGACGTGAGCGCAATGCCAATGAGAGTCAAGTCCAGGCAAGTGGCTTGGCGTATAAAGCAAAAGAATTTGTTCGACGCTATGTGCAGCTATATGTGCATCTGTGTGTGTGCTCAGTGAACAACACGCGCAAACCAAATCAAGCCAAACCAAATCAAAAACTTCCCAGTCAAAGGCGCATCAAACCAAAAACCTAAAATGACTGAACGAAAGCAATGCGCTAACCGTAAAAAAGCAGCCAACTCTCAGCGGTTGAGACCGAAATGAGCGCGCAAACCGACAAAGTTGCAGCACGATGCCGCACTTCAAGCGGCAAACAACACGTTCGCGCTCATACCTATTTATTTGTTTTTATATATGTTTGTATGTTTGTTTATGGAACAGTATGTAACGGTAAGTATAACGGTGTAGGGATGTAATCAACTTTTCAACAATTTCAACTCAAACTTCTCATTGTCTGTGCGCCGCGTTCGCAACTCAGTGGTTCAATGCAAACCGCTCGAATTTCCTCACCTCACCGCGGGAAGCTCATGATATGCTGCAAAACGTGCCACGGAAATCTTTTTCAAAATTCAATTCACACATTTTGTCAGTTGTCGATATTTTGGGCCGTGATTTGCAATGCGAGTAAGCGCCGCTGGCGGTCAGCCCCGCCCCATTGACTACGAGTAAACAGTGGTTTCGCTGGCGCTTCACTTGGGTTGCGCTCTCCCGTTCTATCACTAAGTAATACTACTCATATACATCAGTTTTGTTAGTCAGTTGAGACCTCGCCGTTCGCGTTTAATCACACGCATTGCAATTTGCTGCGGCGTTCCGCGCTGCGTTGCGCATAAAATGAAGCGTGTGTGTGTGGGGGGAAATTGTTGTTGCCCGCGTGCATGCTGTGGCCATGATATGATACATTTCAATGCAGAGAGGGAAAAGTCTCGCATGCTTGCATGGCAGCAGCTGAAGATTTTGAGTGCTATTGATTGCACTTTAGATTTTGGTACTGATATGGTAGATTGTTCCGTATCTGAGCGTTAATGAGTGTAGTTGAAAAGGATATCAGATTTATGAGTTTAAAAACAACTGTTGTTGAATTCTCCTCTTAGTTTTTTATGGTTAAGTATGTATGTTTTAGATTCGATTGGCCAAAAAAAAATTGAATGTTACTTTTTTAAGTTATAAGAAGAAACGCACCACAGTGTGTGGTGTGATTTATGATTGCAAAATCTTCTTCCTATCTCTTTATAATAGATAAAAAAGCCTTAGCGTTAGTCTTAATGGCTGCACCTAAATTTTTTAGCTAAGAAAAAAGAAACACACCACAGTGGATGGTCTAAGTAATAATTGTAAAAACTGGCGGTTATACATTTTTAATAGAAGAACGTAGTAAAATTTCATTTGGTCAAATAAGGAGGCCAAAAAAGGAAACTCACCACAGTATGGTGTAATTTATAATTGTAAGAATTGGTGCTTATTTTTTTCAATGAGTAAACAATAATAGCGTAAATTCAGTCGAAGTAGATGCTCAAATAAGGAAACTCACCACAGTATGTGGTGGGAATTTTTATTGCAAAAACTGCTGGTTATCATTTTAATAGATAAAAAGATTCTAGAATTAGATTAGTCAAAACTGTATTTCAAAGAGAGAAACCCACCACAGTGGGTGGTTTAAAATAATTATTTTTACAAAGTACCTAATTTTAATTATGTTATTTGTCATAAATGTCATAATGAGTTAGAGAGGCTTAACTTTAAATAATATTAGGCAGATAGATAGGTCCATATTTCAAAGAAGTATGCCTTAGCCAAATGAGTTCTACACAAAGGATATACAATCCAAGCTACGAAGTCTGAGCTCACACGAAAAGTTCGCAAATTGTTCGGCAGCTCGGGTCCCTAACATGAAAATGATGAATAAAAAAGGGTGTTAATATTTTTTGCATGATATCTTGATAAGCAATTAATTTTACTATTTAAACTTAAATATTGAAGAAATCTTCTTTGTTGCCACTTGTTACTTTCGAACCCGCCCTTTCTTTGTTTTTTCCTTAGCCAAAACAATTTTCATTTTAATATTGCAACTCTTCAAATCATTGATGTGTCAACTACTCCCTCCAGTTAGTACATTTCTCGATTCTTCCTCATTTGCAACTGATGCCTCCTCTCCTTCTCATTCCACTTATCTCCGCTTCTTCTCTTCTCCCATTCCTGCTATCTCACGTTGCTCTCCGTAGCCACTTTACCTGCGCTTCGTTTCACGCTTGAGTATCTCCTCCAAGCGCCACCTTTCTTTGACACTCAAAACATTCTCCAATTGTTCCAGTGTCAGATTTATTTCACGTTTCGAGTGCAAAGGCGGCCAAAGTGTTGTAATGGCGAAGGTTCTGTGGGCGAAAGAGCAGCGAAATGCGAGAATATTTTACTTTACTCCGCCGTTTCTACTAAAATATGTCAAAAATGTTTGAAATGCTGCTACAGTTGCTTCCTCTTTATCACACTGTTCTATGTGCTTTTATTGTTGTTGTAGCTGGTGCTGGTGCTAATCAAAGTTTCTAACTGTAGTTGCTCCGAAAGTGTTAAATGTACATAGTTAATTGCTTGACAAAACAACAAAAACAAAGCAGGTGTTCAAGTATTTGTGCTGTAGATGGTTGTTATTATTGTTGTTGGTGCTTAGCTCTTGGCGCATGCAGCCTTTTCGGTGTTTTTGTGGGCTTTGCAATTTCGGTGTTAAAAGCGAATTAAGCCAAGTGGGTCAACGAAAGGTGAAATAAATACTCAACAACGGTGTTAAGTTGCAGCGAGCTTAGTAAAATCGCTTCGGTTTTCTAGCTTTCTCCGCGTTCTAAAATATTCTGTTGAATTAGTGGATGCTTGGATGTGAAGTAGTGCTTGTGTGTATGGAGGACGAGGGTGGGCAAATCGAAAAGTGTGTTATTAAATTTTTCTTGAATTATGAGTTTTAGTTATTTGCTGCAATTCCAAAATTTCTAACTTAAAACGGTTAATTTTTTATTACCCATAACGAACGGCCAATGTAAGATTTAAATCAGAAGTTCCCAATCATTATTTTCTTAAAACAAGTTGCTATTTGAAATATAACAATCTGGCCACAATTTCACCGGAGCTGGCAAAAAAATATGTATAATTATATAGACAGTTTCTGGAAGATAAATTTTACAATGGATCTATTCGAAACCCTAAAAGATAAAAAAAAAGTTCTTGATCGGAGATTTTTGAAAGAACTCCCTTGGATCTTATCAGTTCAGAGAAAATGTAGTCTGTAAATTGGTAACGCTAACAAAATTTCAGTTCACTGAGATCGATAGTTCGTACTTTAATATTCCTGAGGTAATGAGGACTAGGTAATGATCTTTCATTTAGAAGACATACATCACTAAACTAATAATAACTTCATTGAAGAAGAAAAAAACTTCTGATTTTAATGCGATTGACCGAGTTTCACACTCTTCAGATTGAACCAACCATAAAATATTAAGTTTGGTATTATTTCGGCCACTATACAAGTAGGTCCTCAGCTCGGATTACTAGTATTAGTGTCAAACAGGAAGCAGCAACTAGAACTCATGAATAGACAGATTTTCGTGTTGGCTCAACTACCCAAACTATTTTTTCGAAAAAATGGCCGAGTCAGCTTAGTGAGCACTACCACAAGCCAAAGCAAGGGGTTCAGAAGCTTGAAGGGAGCTTTAAGAACTATTCCAAAGACGGCTTTTGAACTAGTGCTAAACCTGTTAACTATAAATCTCTTCGCTGAAAATCTATAAGCAAAATATGCACAGCGACTACTGGCCTACCGCATACTTTATAAAGGGTGATTTTTTAAGAGCTTGATAACTTTTTAAAAAAAAAAAACGCATAAAATTTGCAAAATCTCATCGGTTCTTTATTTGAAACGTTAGATTGGTTCATGACATTTACTTTTTGAAGATAATTTCATTTAAATGTTGACCGCGGCTGCGTCTTAGGTGGTCCATTCGGAAAGTCCAATTTTGGGCAACTTTTTCGAGCATTTCGGCCGGAATAGCCCGAATTTCTTCGGAAATGTTGTCTTCCAAAGCTGGAATAGTTGCTGGCTTATTTCTGTAGACTTTAGACTTGACGTAGCCCCACAAAAAATAGTCTAAAGGCGTTAAATCGCATGATCTTGGTGGCCAACTTACGGGTCCATTTCTTGAGATGAATTGTTGTCCGAAGTTTTCCCTCAAAATAGCAATAGAATCGCGAGCTGTGTGGCATGTAGCGCCATCTTGTTGAAACCACATGTCAACCAAGTTCAGTTCTTCCATTTTTGGCAACAAAAAGTTTGTTAGCATCGAACGATAGCGATCGCCATTCACCGTAACGTTGCGTCCAACAGCATCTTTGAAAAAATACGGTCCAATGATTCCACCAGCGTACAAACCACACCAAACAGTGCATTTTTCGGGATGCATGGGCAGTTCTTGAACGGCTTCTGGTTGCTCTTCACCCCAAATGCGGCAATTTTGCTTATTTACGTAGCCATTCAACCAGAAATGAGCCTCATCGCTGAACAAAATTTGTCGATAAAAAAGCGGATTTTCTGCCAACTTTTCTAGGGCCCATTCACTGAAAATTCGACGTTGTGGCAGATCGTTCGGCTTCAGTTCTTGCACGAGCTGTATTTTATACGGTTTTACACCAAGATCTTTGCGTAAAATCTTCCATGTGGTCGAATAACACAAACCCAATTGCTGCGAACGGCGACGAATCGACATTTCACGGTCTTCAGCCACACTCTCAGAAACAGACGCAATATTCTCTTCTGTACGCACTGTACGCATTCGTGTGGTTGGTTTAATGTCCAATAAAGTAAACTGAGTGCGAAACTTGGTCACAATCGCATTAATTGTTTGCTCACTTGGTCGATTATGTAGACCATAAATCGGACGTAAAGCGCGAAACACATTTCGAACCGAACACTGATTTTGGTAATAAAATTCAATGATTTGCAAGCGTTGCTCGTTAGTAAGTCTATTCATGATGAAATGTCAAAGCATACTGAGCATCTTTCTCTTTGACACCATGTCTGAAATCCCACGTAATCTGTCAAATACTAATGCATGAAAATCCTAACCTCAAAAAAATCACCCGTTATATAGAACTTTCGTCCATATCTCGGTGAGTAAAGGCGGTTAGACAAGCAAAGTCTACATGATTCCACTTTTCAATTTGGAAAGAAGGTTTAGAGTAAACATAAAAAAGATGTAAAGGCATGTGCATGCAAAACATTCAATAGTTTTAAAGATACACCGAAACTGGAGGACGGCGAAGGTGAGGGGTTTTACTGTCCAGAGTTTGAATTAAGGCATCCTTTTAAGCTACCGGACAACGACAGTATATTTCAAACAAGGGCTTGCAACTCCACAGTTAATTAACGTACACAGCTGAACAGCCATCAATGCAGTAACTTCGGTTCGCATATCGGCCAGAAGTCTCTTGGGAAACAGGGTAGGACCAGAGTGTAACTAGGAATAAGCGACTTCTCATCTACTGTGTGCCAGATCACAAAGGCGATGACAATGAGATAGTAGACGGGATTGCTAAGAGGGGTTTACGGCCGTCATCCGACAACATGATTGACATTGGTAAATCCATGCATTGTTTTTACGACGATCTGGACAAGTACTTGGTAAGGAAGGTTAAAATTCGATGGAATGATATATTTAGTTGCAAACCTGCAAAAATCATGTGCAAAGCATTAGATCAAAACCACATAAATTTCCCTCATTCTTGATGGAAGAGAATAATACGGTATACGTCTGTATAATGGAGCTGACAGATCGTGATGACTGCAAGAAATATTTCTTGTGCCTTTTTTCCCACAATGGCAAGCCAACGCTTTAAAAGTTTGGCGGCCCCACGGTATAAGACACTAAACAGGTACCGATAGTGAGGTTACAGAAACTATTGAAATTCGTGTCAAGAGCTGGCACCCTGAAGGATGATTACTTCCCATCATCTACGTAACGGCACTCCATCTGACATCGATATACACGAAAACCAGCCTATGCATGGCTCACGAGCCTAGCAGAGAAAAATAACCTAACCTTAGCGGCACTAAAAAATATCTAATATTTGCCTTTACTGCTTTAATTTACTCTTATTGGCGTCGAACTTATCAAAAGCCGGAGCCAAATTCACCACAAATGTCGAAATGAAACTAAGAATGATCATAATTTTTCCGCTTAGTAGAGTAACTCATAAAAATCAGCTTTTGAAAGTGGTTTTAAAGCGTTTGGCTTTAATTCAGATTATCTATAATAATATAATTTATATCCTTAATAAGAACTATGTTTTTGAAGACTACTTTTATTAAGGATAGCAACTAAAAAGAAAAGCGGAAATTCCCTTTATTGGAATCTATGTGTTCGTACTTTTTAAGAATTGCAAAAGAAGCCTCGGGAAAATTTTTCGTAATACCAAAGGTGTGTGACTTCGCTAAATACATATATACTTCCGCCTAATTGTAGGCAACAATAATTTTTTATCTGCTGTCTTCGCTCGAAAACCAAAATGTTGCCTACATTTAGGATGCAATCGACAGACTAAGCGTAATTAAGATGACTGTGCAAGCAATTTAAAAATGTATAGCAACAAATATGATAACAATACGGCAATTTAGAATAGTTTGGCTAAAAATATGTTTACAATGAGCTTATTACTTCACTGCACGCTCGTGCAACATTTTTATGTTAAAAATAATGTTATATTTGCATTTGTGCTATCCACTTCGTGTACGACAAACTACATTGTAAAAATTATCCCAATATACTGGGGAACATACCTGTGAACACGCATCGCATCGATGGCAGTCGGCTGCATGAGCTCGTGCTGTTGCGCTTCCTTGCGGAACTGTGCATTGTAACGGCGGAATGCGTCCATGTAGCGCCGTTGGCAAACTTGCTGACTACGCGCAGCGCAAATATGACAAGAACGACAGCGTGGCGAGGGGCGGCGACGGAGAGCGGTGTAGTGCAAGGCAAACGGAAAGAAGTTGAATTGTTGAGATGCAATCGATGGATTACAGGTGCGGCAGTGAGAATAAAAGGACAATCATGTGAAATATGAAATGAAAATATTTGCTGAGCACACACGAACGAGTAAGACGTGGAGCCAAGCAAGGTAAACCACAAAAAAAATGAAGAGGAACATAAAATGAAAACCACATAAACATAAAGGACTGCAAAGGCAGTCTGAGACATGACTAATATACGAGTGTGTGTGTGTCTACTGCTAGCTGGTGTATGTAAGATTCTATGAGCGTATGCACGAGTGCCTTCTCGAAGCCCTTGAGGGATTTACAACTACGACACGATGTGTGCACTGCACGTACAAGAGCGCTAACTACTGGAGTACACGGATCAGCGCCGGCAGCAAACCGCACACAAGCTCTCAGCTAAGAATGGGCAGCAGCGCTGAGCGTTGAATGCATGAAAGCTGGTTGCGAGGAAGCAAATCAAATCAAGCCAAACGAGGCAGTAAGGAAATGCAATTTCCTGACGAATTGTAAAAAGATTTGTTGCGCTTTTGCGTTGTCTTCCTGGTTGGGCAACAACAACAAAGTAGGCAAACGGAAAGCAAAAGAAGTGCTTCAAAGTATAGCTATAGATATTGTAGATATGTATGTGTTGTTTTTGCTTCGACTGCAATTGTTGTCACAGTGCATAGCTATTCACTGCCTTTGCCAACTGAATGTGTCTTTATTATTTTTCTCTCTTTTTCCCTATTTTTAATGCAATTTTTTTCTATCTCTTCTTTACGCTCACCCTCTCGGCCACTTCGCCGGCACTTGTCTTCTTTTTAAGTAAGTATTTTTGTATGTATGTATGTTATTCACTATTTGCTACTCACTAGGTTTGCGTTTGGTTGGCATTGCTCGAGGATCGCGGCGGCCCGTAGCCAACACGTCGGGCGATAAGTACGCGGTACCATTGTTTTTGCAGCGCATTCATCGGACGCTTGAACGGATTTGTATCGTATTCCAATTTCATGTTGTTTCAAGCACTGCAAAGATACGGAAAGAAAAATAAATATAAAGTCTGCATACAAATAAAAATAATGAGCGTCTATAGTATTTTGCTTTTGTGAGCAAGGCATGTTGCTCGGTGCGCGCTGCTGCTCGGTTGTGTATGCAACATGCGAAGCGCAATTGCAATTTCACTTGATTGCTAACACGTTGCTTTGGCTTGTGCGGCTTCGCAATTTTTCACCTGCTCGTTCTGTTTGTGCGCTGTCTTGTGATTTTCTGATTTCGAGATTGCACTAAGGTATATCGCGGCCCTGTTGGTTATTTGCCTTATCGGATGGTGCAGCTCGTTGGTGACGACTGTTTGTATTGAACAAATAAATTGGCTAAGTATCACACACGTACGTGCGCAAGCATGTGTGTGTTTGAAGGCAAATAGTAGTGGTATAAAAAGGGTTGCCAGTTGGCTGTAATTGCATTGGAGGGGAAAATCGAAATATTGTGATTTTATGTGGTTTTAAGTTGAATACAGAAGAAGACATTATAAATCTTTTCGGATATTAAAATAAAAATTATAAAAAAAAGACAGCTACTTTGGACTTAAAATTTGATCTGTCAGAGTAGATTAAGGCGTTAGGGGTGGTTAGAATTTTCAAAAAAATTTTTTCGTTAAGTGCAATATCTTAAAAATATTTCCTGAAAATTTCACGTTAATCCGATAATTAGTTTTGGAGTTATTCGGCAAATAACAAAGAAAGCTCGGGCACTTCAAAGCAAAAAGGCAAATTTTAAACGCGTTTTTCTCAAAACTATGTTTTTTTTAACTGGTGACAACTGTAACTCGAAAACCGCTCAGTAGATTTTAATGAAATTTATACAGCTTTTAGAATACATAATAAACTTAAGCTTAATCGAATATTTTTTTTCAAAAATTTCGATTTTTTAAGACCTGTTAAATTTTTCCCAAAATTTAGAAAAAAATTTCCTCAGGCCGTCATTTTGTTAATTTTGAAAAAAAAAAAAATAAAATCCTTCCATCAGGCCTGGGATTATCTATTTATAAAACTATTTGTTTCTGTCCGATTGTTTTTAGATGAATCTCCAAGGACTTACAGTTGTCACCGCAAGTACCTTTTTTAGGAACAGCGTCAATACAAACAACTATAACTTCGGAAATTAAATTTTTTTTTTGAAATTTTCATGACTTCAAGTCAACACATCCTATAATAATGCCATTTTACTACTTTTGTAAAATAACATGATTTAGTAGTTAAAAAAAAAAAATACTGAAAATTCTCATTTTTTCGTGCCTCTGACTACCCCTAACCCCTTAAGAAATACATATCTCCCAAGTTATGCAAAATTGATCTATTCAAAGCCAAATCTCTGGTCGGCTTAGAGCAACAACGGAAGGACATCAAAAAGCGACTTCATAATGCGTGCGAAAACATACTGGGATACCGATCAAAGGGAAAGAAAGATTGGATCAGCGAGGATACTTGGAAAGTAATCCAGAGACGACGAGAGTCAAAACAAGTTAGGAACCAAGCCACAACACTTGAGCTTTGCAGCTTGTAGACGAGATATACGTAACTGGATTGATAGTCTAGCTTTCGAAGTCGAATAAACAGCACAACAAAATAATATTAAAGTACCGTACGCCGTTGCAAATTAGCGGTAAAGGCAGTGAAGCCCGACGTTTAACAAGATCAACGAGAAGGAATGAACAGCTCAACTGATTCAGAGAACATTTTTCAGAAATATTTAACCTTTTTAACGCTAAAACATCCAATAACATTGTATCATAAGCGAGTCAAGTACGTCTATCAAACAGAAAAAGCTTAGCGCCACATTCCCTGAAGGGAATCATTTCAGCAATAAAGGGGCCAAAAAATAACAAATCTATAGGATACCATATAATACAGACAATACTGTTAAAGTGAGCTAAGAACACACGACGAAACTCCTTCTTCCAGATCCCTGAGCACTGGCTTCGGGGTTTCTTGGTCATTCTCACAAAGAAAGGTGACACTTCTCAATGTAAAAACGTGGAATTGTGCTTCTCTACATTACGTTAAAGGTACTATCCAGTATACTTTTATGTCGAATTCAAACAAAACTTGACTAGTCTCTGACAAAGCCGCCACCGGATTTCGCTCGAGTCTTTGATACATTGACTCTGTTAACACCATGGTGGTAGCATATCATAAACAACGACTGGCAATCGATTTTCTAACTTGGTTCGTTGACTATAGCACTGTGTTTAAAAAATCGTGGAGCGAACTAAAGATGCTGGTAAAAAATAAGGGTAGATGGAAATGCTTTATTGAGGACCTATGCACCAGTGGAAGGACGGAATTGTATGTAAAAGCTCATGATTCCGGTCTTAGACCAAGTATCCTCTGGATAGCCAAAGGAGGTTCGTTTGAAGCCGAGCCAAAGTGAGAAGGCGAACCATCCCTCCTCCGGTTTGTGCGCTGGGGTTGGAACCCTTCACGTAAAAAACGCCCTCAATGAAAAGTAAACAACAGCCTTCGCTGTTGTCAACTCGGCTATAAGCGTAAGCGGTATCTACACTAGTAAAAAAAAAAAGGTGCTCCAGTGAGATGTACAGGAAATGATGATGATATCTCACAAAAAAGTAAATTTATGAGATATTTTTTTTTATATTTTTTCTCAGAGAATTGCTCGTTGCTCTGGTCAGTAGAAAAGTGAAAAATATAGTATATCAAGCTTACTGACAATGCGATATATAGACATCCGCCGGAAGCATTTAATATGCGCTTCACCATCTCAATGGATAACAGGGCAGAAAAATGTTCTGCATTAAATTAATTAAAACATCTTTGGAGCGATGTATAAATACCGAATATTTCTGTCGACCTCAAAGTAGAGCTAAGCTCGTTTTAGGTGAACCTCCAGAAGTCAAGTACCTAATGTTGTATGCGATTTATACTTGGCTATTTAATACTTAATATAAATATAAACTTTGATATAGACTTCCTTATGAATCTATAATAAATCAATAAAAATGTTCCTTAACGATTTTTTTCGAAACCAACTAGAGAGATTATGGGAGGATTATATGTAAAATTTGAAGTTCGGCGAAAGTATTGAGAATTTTATAGGCTGATCAGCATTTAGAATATCGAGACGTGAGCTCCGCGAAAACTTAGGAAAAGCTTGGTTTCGATGATACATTGGTTTTTGATTGATGAAAATATTGATTTCTGGTTGGGGTGTCCTACTCTTCGGTACTCATATCCTTTGATATCTGTTTTAACCGGAGCAATGGGAGTTAAGCTCATACCTTCATCAGCATGACTACTTGAGGTTCTAAAATCAAGTTTTCAATTGATTGATCTTGAAAAAACTATTAGGTTGTCATTTCTAAAACCATAAAAGATTGCTGAAACTAATTCCGTACTCGAAATGTATTCAAAACTTTTATTTTTTACACTGGTGTCCAAGCAATGAAGCTTTTTGGTACTTTAAATTCAAAAGAGAAATTAGTTTCTTCTTCGAATCGCGTGGAAGCTTCTAATATGAGTTCATAATCTTCATTACTTTTACTACCTAAACTATGAAGGCCTTTGAGGTTGGCTAATTAATTTATTAAATTTTTTTGAAAACATATTCGAATTCATAAAACCCCGCTATTTGGCAACCCTCAACCGCTCCGCTATACATTACGTGCGATTCCTTATACATCACCAAGGCAGCCAATTTTGTTTCGATTTATTTTAGCGCATTTGTTTAACATTAAGGGGTCGAAATAAACGCACAGAACAAAAAATGAAATTTCGACGCTCAAATGAAAAAGGGTCAAACAGCGAAGAACAAAAAATGAAGTTTAATTTTTGTGCAGCGCAGTTGCGCCACAACTGGGATTTCGGCATTGTTAAACTGTTACAGAGCAGTATGTTTGGCCAATAATTTATGGCGAACGCTCAGTGAACGAATCGATATGTCATTATGGTGTAATGATGCCATTTCAACCCGAACAAAGAGAGCGGGAAAGCAAAAAGTAGCGTGAGTGAGGGCTAGAAAAGGTCAAATATGCTGATAAGCGAGCGAAGGAGCAGTCGAAAGGAGTTGGCTAAAGTGTAGCAGGAAGTTGCATGGGCAAAGGGTGTACCGGTCAATGACGCGCATCTAATGGCCATTGGTGCACAGCTGGCGTTGGTCCAAAAATAGTTTTAGATAAAAAAAATAAAATAACAAAGAATAAGAACATTGTAGCATAAATGCTTTTCTAATATAAATGCGCGCCAATTTAAAACATAAATTGCAAATGAAAACTTTGCGAGCAAAACATGCAAGGCGGAGCGAGGCTCTAGCTCCAACAATCTTTATCGACGACTGGCCTGCTGAATGAGTGAACATGGACGGACAAGTGCCAACAGCTGCCAAAACTTATTGCAAGTGATAAAAATGTAAAATCGACAACGGAAGTGTGCATGCGAAGTGGTGGAAATGGAAGGAGTGCACAGGAAAGCCGGCAAGTGGACTAACAAGCGCACTGGCAGTACTACAAGCTGGCATGCTATCATTTATGTCGTCCAGCCAAGTTGACATACTGCCCCCATGTGTAAGGGCTAAACGTTCAAAGCAATCAGCGCTCAGTGACTGCCAGCCAGCCAACCAGGCAGCCTATCAATGCCACACTGTGTCGACAGAGTATCTTGAACTTTGCCAGCGTAGCGAAGTTGAGGCCTACATGGGTTGTCGACCAGGCAACTGGCATCAGCTGGCGTGTTGTCTTTAAGATTATTGATGATTGCCGTTATTTTACACACACATATACACTTTATAAGTGTATACACTTGTATCAAATGAAGTAGTAGTGTGGGTAACAAATATGTGCTGGAAGTATACTTTTTGGCGTGAGTTTTTACTTGTCGTTTTGGCTGGCACATATTTGCCGGTAATTTACTTTGCCAAGCACATACTGACACGCTGCCATTGGCGCTTTAAAACAATTTATGCGCGCAAACATATTATTGTCAGCTGCTTAAGTGGGGCTGCTCGAACAGTTTAGTGCGCCTAAAACTATACATATATGTATAAATATGCATACAGGTTTACAAAGCAGCAGTATTTATGCAACCTTTCCGCTTTCTGTGTGAACAAATACACTAAATTGCTTAGCTTTTTATGGCGGTGCCTTCCAAAAATATTTATTAAGGAAACCCGTTTTGTCCCATAAACCCATATTCACTTAAAAGTGCTGTTATGCATGCTTTGTTGTTTCATTTATCGTATAAATTTATCATAATCTTCGTGAATGGTAACATGTTGTTAAGGACTATAGAGTGAAGCTGCCATGGGATACAGGCTGCTTTAGTTCTTTGCTCGCTTAGTTACGAGAGTTTTAGTTTATGTGTGTGTGGGCTCTACAGTGGGTGGTTGTTGACTTCCATCTACACCTGTTTACATAATAAATATGTACGAGTAAGTGTGTTAGTCAGGAGTTGGAAGTTATGCATTTCCGTGACTCCTTGAAATTGTCGGCGCAAATGCTCATTAAGCTCGCAACGGCTTTAATGCTTACGAGTACAATACTTGCATACATATGTAAATTAACTGTATTAATTTAGATAACGATGGTTGTTACCATGATACCGTGGTGTATTTGTTTAAGTACATAGCCTAACGAAATGGAGGTTGTGTTGAAACATTTGCTTTAGGTGCTTTAGGTAATGGTAGTGGTTAGTTATAATGGTTTGATTTAAGACACTTCGGTAGTTATTGCAATGAAGATACTCTACACATCGGATATACAATCGGATATATATGCGAACTAAATGTACGAGGTATGACAATTAAGTAATGGGACTGATTCCATAAAAACCGTATATTTGAAAATTATTCTACAACTCTGCCATCCCCTCAAATTAGTCCCCTTGGGCAGCTATACAGCGATTCCAGCGCGTTTTCCATGCTTCGTAACATTTCTGGAACGCTTCGACTGGGATGTCCGCGAGTACCCTCGTCACGGCCGCCTGGATGTCCGTAATCGACTCAAAATTGGTTCCTTTGCCCACCGATTTTGTTTTAGGAAACAAAAAAGTCACAGGGTGACTTTGGTTTCCGGGTCGTATTGGAAAAATCAGCTTTCATCGCCTATAATAATTCGATCAAGCAGCGTGGGATCGTTTTTCACTTGTTCCAAACAGTCTTTTGCGACGTTCATTCGCGTTGCTCTTGATTTCGTTTTTCCATTTTCGTGACGAGCACTACAAACACACGTCTACTCAACTTGACACAACAGGCGAACTAAATAAACTAAAGCGATGGTACATATATCAATGGAGAGAGGAGAGATGCCGAACAAAAAGAAAGGAAATTTCAAGGTCACAGGTTTACCACAAGCGCGGCAATAAAATCAGTCTCATTACTTAATTGTCAAACCTCGTAGGATCCACTTTTATAGAGTAAATTAACTTTAAAAATAGACAGATTGAAATTTGAGGAATATTCTACGACCTGTGGTCTATTCTGCGCTATCTTGTTACCCCAGTCAAATCAAAGAGGTTTAGTAAAGCTCCCAAGTTAATGGTTGTAATGTATTCTATCACCTGTTTTTTTTACCCCATTCTCTTACTTCTTCTTCAAGCCCAGGAGTATGTACTCTTGTGGTGTGACAGTCGCAGTCTTCATGACTAGTAAGAAATCCCACAAGCTGCCTTACTTTGTTTCTGGGAAGAGCGAATCGTTTTCGTGCATCGTTGCACCCAATCTCTTATTGCCAGTGGGGATTTCTGACTGATCTTTCCTCTTTTCGTAGCTCCTCTCCTAAAGTTTGGGTGGTTAAAAATGTTTCAAGTCCAATAGAAGTAGTTGCCACAGCTTCTTTTGTCAGCAGATCGGCACTTCTCGGGTCCCAAAGCCAGCGCACAAGCCTGGGGAGGGATGTTTCTCCTGCTGATTTAAGCTCGCTTACAAACAGATGATTGTTGGGTGTCCAGAAGAGACTGGGTCTAAGAACGGAAGTCGTGAACTGCTTGAACTTTATGTCAAAGAATTGTTTCTGGCCACTCCTAAGAGAATGACGTCCAGACAACTTTTCTCACTTGGTTGAACTTCTAAACACGGCTCCAACCTCCCCAGAGCTTCAGCAGTTTATAGAATAAGTGAATAAAACTTGCTCTTCTGAGCGTCCTTTTCCGACTTTCTCAACTATCCTGCAATCGGTTTTTCATGGCATTATACGTATTTGTACTAAGGACCCTAATATAATGTGTAAGCTCCACAAATGATGAAAGTATTGAGTTTTTATCCTATAGAGTCCTTAACTCTTTATTCCCGTTTTTTAACTGACTGACAGATCGTCGAGGCTTATCGTTTGAGTGTTTAACAGTAAAAGCCTCAACATAAACCCGCCCACTTAAGCAGATAATATCGCAGCTCCGTTGCGGCAACATATTAACTTGATTACCCAATTGAAAAATTTCACTTTATTTTCGCTTTTCTTTATTTTATTTGCATAAGCATCACCCTGGCGCATTCCCACAATGCAAACGAACAAACACAAAACAATAATAATAAAAACAAAACTGAACGCTTATGGTATTGTTTGTGTAGGCGGTTTTATGGAAAGCGTAAAATTATGAAAGTAAAAGAAGCTAACTGTTGTTTTATGGTTTTCAGCGCATACAGAACATCCGCAATATGGGCAAACAAAACAACCACCAACCAAACAATTCACCAATTATACACCACTACCACCATCACCAACGCCGGCTGATCGACCGTTAACCGCCATATTGTCTGCTTTATGCCGCAGTATGGACTGTTGGTTAGCGCTCGAATGGCGAGCAAACAAAATGCGTAAATATTGCCAAAAGAACAACAATCAGCGTACCCGTCACACCACTACCCGAAAGCACACGCGTACTTAACCAAATGTTGAAGTGTCTAGAAGTCGCGCGGCAGGTGAAGTTGCTGGCGCTGAATGAGTTACGCACGGTGTTTCGGTTTTATGGCTTGGCGCTTGGCGCTGGTTATGATTAAATTCTTCCACTTCAATGAAGTTTAAACGTAAAGACAACAAGCTGTGCGCAATGCAAAGGCCGCAAATTTCATTATGAGACGCTTCTTCGTATTTTGCTTGGCTTTCTTATAGCGGCATTTTTGTGCTAACTTCTATATCCCGTAAATATGTAAATTGCTTCTCAAAACTGTGCCGCTCTAATTGAGTTTATAACTTTTGCTTATTCTTTCTTACCCTATCATAAGCACCCTGCTTTTTTGTTTCAATTTGCTTTCGGGGTTCGTGGAACTTGTTAGCATAGTTTGGTATGTCTTTCTCAAGTTTATCTCAGTTTTCAGTTTATCAATTTCAGGTTTCACCTATAAGTTACTTCAAACTTTATGTAAATTATATAATTTTATTGCAAAGTGACCACTAATCAAGTAAGGTCTGGGGAGTCGTATGCTCAAGTACTTTACCACTCAAAAATTAGATCTGTGGAATCTGGTGTTCAAGTAATTTGTGCAAAGGCGTATATAAAAAAGATTTTGAACGAGTTTCTAACCAGTTTGGAAACCTCATGCTGTACCAGTAGGGTTATACGAGTATGCCGAAGCAAACTTCAAAACAGGACACAAAATAATTTTGGATGACCGTAAAGTGAAGTTGTTCAAGATAGAAGGTACTCCAACGATATCAACTGTACGTGTACATCACATAATTCACGAATATTTGCGTGTGAGAAAGCTCTGGGTGCCGCGCGAGCTCATTTTGGACCAAAAACAACGACGAGTTGATGATACGGAGCCGTGTTATGAGATGTTCAAGCGAAATAAAATCGAGTTTTTGCGTCGATGTGGAACAATGGATGAAGTATAGCTCCATCATTTCATTGCAAAGTCCAATTGACATTCAACCGAGTAGACTCTACATGATGAAACCGCTCCAAAACGAGGAGAAACGTAAAATTTGGCTGGCAAGATTATCGTGTCTGTATTTGGGGAAGCGTATGGAACAATTTTTATTGACTACCTTGGAAAGGGAAGGACCATCAACAGCGACCGTTACCTAACTTTATCGTATCACAAGTCAGCGAAAATGACGACAAAATTCCATGAATTATACTTCGAATTGCATCCACCGTATTTTTCAGATTTGGGCCCACAGCGACTATTTTCTGTTCTTAGAACTCAAAAAAATGCCCGCTGGGAAGAAATTTTCGTCGAACGTAGAGTGGATCGCCGAAACGGAGGCCTATTTTAAAGCGAAGGGGTAATGGTACTCTAGAAACGGAATCGAAAAGTTGGAAGGTCGTTAAAATCTATGTATCACCCTTGAAGGGAACTACGTTCTATAAAAAACGAATTTTTACAAAGAAATGTCTTTTACTATGGTAGACCGGGAACTTTTCAATTGACCTCTTATGTATAGGAAGGTTTTTTGCACGATTTTTGCTGGGGAAAGCACAGCATGCGAGTTTTGGACGCCAACTTAGTTCTCAATAAAACAAAACCGCTTTCGAACGCAAGCATCTAATGAGTTACGCTCTCTTTTTTAATGAGCTACATGCTTTCCTAAGTAAAAAAAAAATATTCTGTACTCTTTTCGAACAGATTTAGTCTGCTTATGGTCGTACTATAGATTACTTATAATCTATATTCGCATTGTTTCTAGGATGCAGTAACAATGTGTCAAGGAGGTTACTTTTGGAGTTATATTTTATTAATTTGAAAGAAAACTCAGAAAAATTAAATAAAATGGGCAATATCTCTCTTCAAGGATCAAAATGCTAATTTGATATACAGAACGCGAGCTTTAGAAATAAATTTCAATGAATTTCAAATGTTGGTCCGAATTTTCTCTGTGGTAAGACTATGCACGCAGTTTCGCTTAGCTAAATTCAGCATAAATGTCAAACTAAAGTGTTTGCTTTGACAGCTGATTCGACAGCTTTTAGAAATTTTAAAGATATGTTCTCTCCCGATTTTAATTATTTCTTGCAAAGTGTTTTATGATAATTAATATTCACGGTGCTTGCTTAACTTAAAAGTCTAAAATTTCTAAATTTTGTTAAAGGTTATCTTAGCATAACCTCGTTGCTTCAAAATTTCAAAATTTCGCCAATTTTTTTTAAAATTCAATCCATAAAAATCACATGGGTCACCACATTATCTCAACCACTTGGGTGCGCTGTGCTTCGGCGCCAGCAAAGTCGACCAGTAATTTCGACACAGGTGCATTCTACGTGGTATGACTAACATGATTGCCATATTAAATTAATATTCTGACAAACAAAGCGAGCGTGCGAATATGGAAAGCAGGCAACGCCGAAAGTTGATACCAAAGTCACAGTGTAAGCATCTTTCTTCGAGGAATTATGCATATTTGCGAGTAATTGCGGGGCGGATACTGTACTTGCGTTCATCCGGCACGCAGAGAGCAACGAGCGGGCACACACACACACACACACCACTAAGCAGAGCAAGGAATAACAGGCGTGCTCTTGTGGAGCGCTCAGACAAGAGAGGGCGTATGTGCTTGATTTAAAATCACACACGCACACAACTTAAACACTAAAACGCTATTTAGTGAGGCAGTTAAGTACATAAAAGTAACCGTTAGATGGGTGTGATTTATGTATTTTCGCAATTTTTCAACTTTCTTACCTTTTTGCCAAAGGTGTTCGGTGCTTTCGCAAGCATTATTTTTAACGCTAATGTCAGCAGCTGCCGTTACTTTTGCAAATTTATGTGCAACGCACATGTGTGGGTGTGTGCGTGTGTGTAATTGGCAACAATGCCGTATATGTGTGACTCGTGTGTGTGTGGGCGTGCTGTTCGTAATCAAATGTGTGCGTGTAATATAAATGAAGTATAGTCGCCATTGTATTTCAGGTACTCGCACTAAATATGTGTGGCAATTTATTTTATTTTACTTTAGTTGCAGACTGGGGTTCGTCCCTTTCAAGGCGTTAAGGTGTAAATTTATTTCTATAAAACCCTTTTGTAATGAGCACTTTGAGTGCGGCAATAATTCTTCAAGTGGCCACATGTGGAAGTGGATTGGGGGCAAGCTCATATATTTAAAACTTTTTTAAAAAAAGGAAGTAAGTAAGATATTTTAATTAATGTGCTGGTTCTGCTCCACTTATGACATGAAGTTGGGTATTTATAGTATAAATAAATTCATATATGTATGTAAGAGTTTCATACTGAGTGACTTTCAAAAGCTTTTAGGAACACGCTTACGAAATAATGATAATGGAAAAAGTAATACAATTACTATCATAAATATTAATGGAATTGGGAATAGTAATGGTACTGTAATTAAAATTGGTAATGGTATTGGTAATGAAAAAGGTATTTTAATCATTATCATAAATTTTAATGGCAAATAAAATAGTAATGTTAATGTAATTACAATTAGTAATGGTATTGGTAAAAAAAAAGTAATACGATTACTATCATAAATATTAATGGAAAATAAAATAGTAATGTTAATGTAATTACTATTGGTACTGGTATTGTTAAAGAAAAAAGTAATGCGACTACTACCAATAATATTAATAGATACGAGAATGGTAATGGTATTGGAAATGGTAATCAAAAAAGTAATGTTAGTCTTATTACTGATATTAATGAAAATGTCTATAGTAATTGTAATGTGCTTAGTATTGATAATGGAAATTGTAATAGTAGAAATATAAATAGAGTAATCGTGATTATTAGTTTAAATATAATATAAGTTTATGCTTGAAATTCATAAAACTTCGGGGGAAAATTTTTGAAGCACTGACATCTTTCAGTAATTATATACGCATTTATATAGTAATGGCGATTGTAATTTTATTATATTCATTTATATTTACGTAACGGCAGAGTAATGGATCACAGATGAGCTAAGTTAAATCAAATTAGTAATGAAAAATGCAAATGTAATGGTTACTCTAATTAATTAGATACTAATGGAGCGATAATTTTTGCAGTAATAAAAAAAAATACAGAAGTAATGGTGTCGGTAATTAAGTCGGTAAAGTCAATAGTAAGGAAAAAATAAATACAGAAAATGTAATCAAAATCTGCATCGTGTATATTTTTTTATCACAATGCTTTAATAGTAAAAGTAATTATATTTGTAATTAGATTATATTCAAAAGTAATTGGAATGATAATGCATTTGTAGGGATTTTGGTATTGAAATAGTAATAGTAATGGTGCTGAGGAAATAGTTCTCATAATAGAACTTAATGTCATGCTAAAGTAATGTAAAGTAATGCTGGTGAATATAATTACCATAGAAGGTAATAGAAGAACGTGATGACTTTTACTTATGAAACTAATAATTTAAAAAAAACTTATATAAATTAAAAAAGATTTGAATCATGCTACTTGTGATTCATATTATACACTTAACTTGTGAATACCCTTTTGTGACAAATAGGTGAGGCAAGAAGTTATTGTTCTTGAGCCGAGTTGAGATGCTACAGCTTTACTCAGAACAATTTGACTTCCATGAATTTTAGAATTTTAAGGCAAAGTACAAAATAATTTATAGTTACAAACAGACATATAAGTAAGTATGTAGGTATATAAATCTCTTCATATGGGATTTTCTCGACACACTTGTGGAACAACACACACATGGAGCGGCTCGTTTGCCAATAAACCTTTTTAAGGTTCATTTGACGTTGTTTAAATTCTTAAGCCCATTTAAGCCTGATTAAAATCTTTTGTACACTTTTAATATCCGACCGTAAAGTTACTAAAAAAGCAACAAAATGAAAGAAAAAAATAGCACACAAGCAAAGAAATAATGAAACAAAATGAATGTACATGTATGTGTGTTAAAGGTATTATATAATATGATACACGTATCAGTTGTTCAGAATGAATGGAAGAATTCAGATAGTGCTTGAAGCAACCGCACTCATGTGACTTGCTTATATACATATACTGAAGTACATATGTATCTGGTGATGTTTGGAAGTATGAGTGTAAAATAAATTTACAACGCACAGCATTTGTCGGGTATTAAGTGGATTTTGAAAAATGTGAAAATGTGAATTTATTGTGCGCATCATTTACATTTGACCTGAAAGACTCCAATGCTGCACCTTCGTTTTCATTTTGTTATTTTTCATTGCATGTGTAAGGCAGACTTAATCTTGGCTTTTATGGCGGCTTTAAATGAGTGCTGTTGGTGAAGTTGTGTATGTGAGAGCGCTTTAAATTGAATTATTATCTGGCCTATGTGATTAGCTGCTAGGGTTAATAAGTCTAATAATGGTTCGCATATAACACTATGGCAGCGTAATTGAGGTTATATTGCTTTTAATAAAGCTACTTGATGATTTTAGGAACATTTGATTTTTTGTGGTTTGAAAATATATACTTTTAAGGTTTATAGTACACTCTAGTAGACGATAGACCGCAAATAAGATTTATTAACTGTTAAACGGAACATCAAGCTTAAACCCAAAATCAAAACAAAAAAAAAAAAAGTCCAGAGTTGCATAGGATTTCTTGAGATAACTTAAAAAAGTTAAGCATAACGGCTGGTCGCCTATAGGTATGCAACGAAACATTATAAAGGTAAGGTTGAAAGAACAGCGATTGAATCTCTTAAAACTTGATTGAAAAGGATTAATAATAATACTATGAAGAGTGTATATTAAGTTTGGCATCAAGCTTGCAAGTAGAAAACGCTGGCAACCCTATAAAGTGTATAAATAAGTTATCAGCGAGACAAGTTGACCTGATTAAGCCATGCCCATCACTCAGCTATATACATATATACGAACGCTGCCAGGCTCAGTTTTCAAGCTGTTGATCTGAAATTGTGCACACATACTTTTCTCCTCAAGCAGTTGCTCACTTGTCGGAACCGCAAATATCGGACCACTAAGGCATAATGTTGTCATACAAACTTCGCGTTCAAAAACAGTTGTTATATGGAAAACTTTCTTATTTGAAAAGATATCTTCACGAAACTTGACAGAGATTATTAATTAGACCAACACTGCAATCTCTGAAAAAATTATTCAGATTGAATGATTATAACTTATAGCTGCCATACAAACTGACCGACAAATTGACAAATACAATTTTCGTATGAAAAATTATTTTAGTTTTGAAAATATCTTCATGAAATTTGGTATGAACAGCACTCTAAAAAAGCGGTATAATCTTCGAAAAAATTTTTGAGATCGGGGCACTATAGCATATAGTAGCGATATAAACGGGGCTGCTCTAAATGAAGTTCTTGTGTGAAAAACTTTTTAGTTTTCAAGATATCTTTATGAAATTTGGTAGAAATTGCTGTCTTAATTAACGTTAAAATCTCAAAACAATTTTTTTTGGATTAGAAAACTATAGCATATAGCTGCCATATGGTACAAAACTGACCAATCAGATTGACGTTCTTGTATGGCAGCTTTTTTATTTGTGAAGTGGCTGATAGCCACGGCGCGACAATATTAACGTTCTTTGTTGTTTTTAGCTCACGATGAAAGCATTGAAACACAACAGGAATTTTTTTAATATTAATTTTTCCAAATCTCGCTATGAATTGAAGAAGAATTTCGCAGCCGACAAGTATTTCATCAACACTGACAAAAAGAAAATATTTTTCATTATTTTTTTAATATATATTAAAATTATTTCCAGACAAAGCATGCAGTACTTTTTGCTTGCCAAGTAAAAATTTTATTGCAAACCATTTATCATATCTGAGAACATAAGTAAAACATCTTAGAACATAGACCACGCGGGACGCCTACGCTACCACTACAGCTACAGCAGATATGCTGCTGCGACAAGAGAAAGCAATTTTAAGTGCACACTTAGAAGAACGCCTACACAGAAATATGTATATTTGCAAAAGGCAGTACGAAATTGGAGGCGCAACAGGGCTGAGACCAACTGTGCCAAGAACAATGCACCCAACAACAGTGTTGGCTATGGAGTCTACAATATAAATTACAATGGCAACTCTGACAATATGCACTTTGACAATGGCTAGACGCAAAATGCCCGAAAATATCTGTGCAACTTTTGTATTTGTTGGCGTATTTTCTTATAGAGAAAGGACAATACGCATTTAGAAAGGCACAGCGTGCGCTCAATGCTTTGCTGAAACTAATTCCAGTTCAAGTCAGGCGTAATTAAATACCCAAAATTAAAGTTCACACAAAAACAACATAGAAATAAAGCAATTGAGTGCGGTGACACCACAGCTTGCAAGTACAAGCAAATAATTGTAATTACCAGTTGGAGTATTAAAATAAATGAATGCTCTGAGCTTCTCTATTTAACTTAAGGTAAACGTTTTGTATAAATGTATGTGTGCTAGTGCTTGTATGAAGTAATATGAAAGCGCCTCACAAAGTACCAAGTGCTTAGTTGCATGTTGCTCATACGCCCTGGCGCACCACATTGCACTATTGCCAGGCGCTGTTCAGGTTGTTGGCATTTCCTTTGCACTTTCTTTGACTTACACTTTAAGCTTTACTCGTGCTTTATGGCATATATAAATATTATATTGAGTGGGTAAGGCAAGTTGTTTGTGTTGTTCACAGTCTTGTTTGCGAAAATATATGTAAAGATTCTGCGTTTGTATATTTATTTATGTCTATGCTTTATGTAAATTCCAAGCTAAGGTAAAGGAATGATATTATTTTTTTCTTATATTTTTCTTTAGAAATAAACAATTTTTAGTTATGCTTTGAGCTAATGAATAACAGCAGGGAGATTGCATATAATTTTCTTAGCAAAAAGGTAGAAATCAAATGGAAATAAAAAATAAAAAAAAAATAAAAAAAAAAAAAAAATAAAAAAAAAATAAATTTAAAATAAAAAAAAAATTGAAATTAAAAGAAAAAATATTAAATTCGACTGCACCGAAGCTATACATATATCCTTCATAGGAGCAATTTTTTCTTATTCGAACTTGATTTGGATCGTTTAGTTTATATGGCAGCTATATAATATAATGATCCGATCTTTCCAATTTCTTCGGATATTATAATAATGCCTTGGGCGATATCATATACCAAATGTCTAGAAGATATTGCGTCAAACAAAAAAGTTTTCCATACAAATACTTAATGCCGGCCGTTCAGTTTGTATGGCAGCTATCTTTATTACTGGTTCGATCTTGAAGTTTTTTTCAGAGATTAAAGCATTGAACTAAAAAATATTTTACACCCGATTTGGTAAAGATATCTGGTCAAATAAAAAATTTTTCCATACAGTGACTTGGATTTGATCGTTCATTTTGTACGGCAGCTATATGTTATAGCGTTCCGATTTGGTCCATTTTTTTGGAGATTGTGTAGTTTCTTTGGACAATACTTCATGTAAAGTTTCGTGAGGAAACCTGGTCAAAAATATGTTTTCTATACGAGAACTTGAGTTTAATTGTTCAGTTTCTATGGCAGATATATGCTATAATGGTCCGATATAAGTGGTTTTGACAAATAAACAGCTTATTGCGGAGAAAATGACGTGATCGAAATTTCAGATCAATATCTCAAAAAATTTAGAGTTTACTCCGCGTATATAAAGACAGTGGGAGAGATGGAAAAATAGATATATAATTTAAAGGGTCTCCACGTTTCCTTGTGGATATTAAAAACATCGTGACAGACTTCAAATGTTCTGTTCTGAGTATAATAAAAAGGATTAATAGAGAGATAGAGAGAGAGAGAATGAGATAAGTATATCGACCGGAAGAGAAACGGTATAAAATGGATTATACAAGTACAGCATTTCTGTCTAAAATATATTTTACTATGACTTCTTTAGGATTTGCATAGTAATTAAGGACAGTCCTATCATCCCAAGGAATTTAATTACAATTTCCGTGTACTTTTTTATCACAATGTGTATCATTGCAAACCCGATCTGATTGTTATATTTGAGTAATATTTTTATATTTTATGTGCCCATAATTAAGCCATATGGTTTTTGAAAATATTTTTCATAGCTTCATAGCTAACACAGGTCTGGCAGATACCATTATAGTTTATAGTGTCTTACTACAAATAATTAAGCACTCACAGCGGCTGCGAGCAGCTAAAACACGGTGCTTTGTGAGAATATGAAGCAGATGGCAAAAGTTAGTTTTTTACTGTGACTTAACTTTGAGCTTTGAGATTTGCCAAATGTGCCATTACAAGTGCACATTAATGACTGCCTGAGAGCTTACCTTAGTCAAATGGACATACATTCAGACATACATATGTATGTATATAGTTTTCTATCGCTTTACTTAGAAAATATAAAGAAATATATATGTATAAAGTTGAGCAGTGTTTCGCACTAACAGCTGTTGCTTCGCTCAACTGACGCTACTCTTTTCCCATTTTACCCTACACACATATTTTCGTATACTTTTTTAGTCTCATGTAACTGTATTTCTCTCGTATTTAGCACAAAATGCATATGTAGTTAACAATTTGACTTGTGTTTTATGGCTTTGTGTCTGTTGCCTTTACTATTTTCTTTCACTCTTTGTTCACAGGTATTATTTACACACGTGTGGCAATAAAAGTCACAAAGCAGTCAAGCATTGTGTTTAAAAAAAAAAGAAACACAAAATAAGCAAAAAAAAAAATGTGGCCAAAAATAAATGAGAAGAAATCCTACTCTTCCATATGAGGGCAATGGAAAGGATAAACTTTTAGCTTTAGTTTTGCCTTCAGTTTTCGTACTTTTCTACTTCTTCTTTTATTTTGCTTCATTGCGGTTTTTACTTTTTAAGCCATGTGTGAGATAACTGTAAGCTAACTAAAGCAAATATTTTTTTGCCTTTACGCAGAGAAACTTTTCAGTGGTTTAACTTGTTAAATAAAGCATGGCTGTTCAAAGAAAGTATTCTACTTAGGCACTAAACCAAAGTGCAATGCCCGATTTGCATGGCTAAAACTAGGCCTAAATACAGTTTTTACGTACATTTATACACAAGGAATTAAATTGACGGGTTTTTGAAAAAAAGTTTTGGTACTTTGCGGAGAAGAATCTAAACGAGAAGTATTTTTGTAAATGTAAAGAAATTGAACAGAAAATATTTCTGTGAGAATTGTTTAGCTTCTATTTTTAGATCTTTTCGTCGATATTTATTGATAAGCTCCCAAATGTAGGCAACATTTTTAAACATAATATAATATCATACATTTCCGTTACTGCTGATCATTAAAAGCGACCAAAATCCTAACATGAGTTGCTGAGCTATTTCTGAGAAGCTAAAATCATATTTCTTATCAAATTAGGATAACTATGAGGATCAAAGGTACCTTAAGGAACGCCAAAAAGTATACTGTTGGCCTGAAGACACTGACAGTATATTCGTTTTTTTGTTTATGGTAAAGAAACTCGTAAATGGATAGAATGAATACGATTTAGAAGAGAAAAGAAATGAGCGGTAACGCTACATGAATTTTTTCCAGAAATTTACTAAGAAAAAACCAGAGATGACGATAGAGCTTATTAAAAGAGTGTGGTATTACATTAGATACCATAAAAATATATTTGAACTCTCACAGGAAGACCTGACAGTGCTTGAAATCTATACTAACCAATTGAAAAAACATTTTTTG
Organism: Bactrocera correcta; assembly: GCA_027475135.1. Taxonomy (NCBI): domain Eukaryota; kingdom Metazoa; phylum Arthropoda; class Insecta; order Diptera; family Tephritidae; genus Bactrocera; species Bactrocera correcta. The sequence continues at coordinate 56,636,890 of CM050327.1, forward strand.
GGGTTCTCTGGACTACTTTACAAATACATATGCACACTTTTACTATTCCAGCACATCAAATGAAGCCACTCATAGCCTCTTACTTTCATTCTTGCAATATTTCTTGCACATTCAAATTATTTACAGCTGCGACCAGTTGTAAATCAGTGAAGTCAAAGTTCATTTCTAATACCCTTTTCCATTTCGAGCGCCGGAAGCATTACTTACTACTACCAGCATAAGACAGCAGGCCAACTGGCAGCGGTAGCAACAACAGCAGGAAATGTCACATTTCTTATGCCATAAATATTTCATTATGAATTTCAACGTATATTTACAGGCGCACAGGCACTTTAGCCTCGGCAAAGTATTTGTGGCACAGCACGTGACGGCAGCGCAAATGAGTGGCAATCTGTGACGACGACAAATGCGTTGTAACGGACACAGTAAGGTCATCAAAAAACCAGAAGCGAAGTGCCAAATAATAATAAATGGCGGATTCTGAATAAGCAATTCAATCCTTTTTTATATCGGGTGAGTGAGTAGCAAGCAAGGCGGCAGCGTGAAGGAGCGTAGTGGAAGTTGAAAAATGCTAATGAAAAATGGGTGAGTGTGAGTTTGTGTCGCTGCTTGGCTTTCTGGAGACTTTCATACAAACTTATGGTTTATTTTTATCTCCCTTTATTTATAAATGTATACTTTTTTCTATTTACTTCCTATCTTCTGCTGTGCAGAAGCAAATACTTGCAAAGCAGGCGGCAGTTGCCGGCCAACCAGCAGCATAAATAATTAAGTGAGTAATAAAAATTCAGGGTGAATCATTTCTGAGAATTATTATGTTATTTTGTAGTTGTTCAGGAAGCAGCTGTTTCCTCCTTAGTTGGCGTCGCAGAAGTTCGAAAGTGATTTGAACTCGAGTTATGAATTATATGATTTCATAAAGTTACATCAATCAATCTTAATGTTGACACGTTGTTGGACTTTTACTTAAGACTTTATTTTAGGAGCGAGAGCGAAATGGAATACTCATAGGAGTATAAAAGTATATGTAAAGAGAACATTCTATAATTTTTCTTCTCAAAAGAAAACCTCAGAGATATCACAAGGCAAGGAATTTTCGAAGTTTTTATTTTAACTTTTCTGTGAATCGGGGTACAATTCTATATAAAATTATCTTAGAATAAGATCTAGTAAAAATTAATCCATGATTTTTGCAATAAATTGAAGGCTTTTTTGAGCACAGTTAGAATGATTCGATTTACGAATAATAACAAATAATAATAATCACATAACTTTTTTTTGGTCATTTTGAAGATAATTTTATGTGTAGAAATTCTCGTCCCTATTGAGAAAAACTTGGACAGTTGATTTTCATAAGCTTCCTTTGAAGTGAATTTTTCACTAGCAATATCACTCACTATAAAAAGGAACTTTTAGTAATCAATTTGTGTCAGATCCGAACTATAACACCCATACAAGCTCCAGGAGCTTTTGGCGTGTCGCCTTCAATGGATGCGGCCTGGAATTGTCCAGATGTAGCACAATATCTTTAGTATTTTAGACAGACGTAGATTGCTTCCGTGTAATTTTTTCCTTCAAATGGTCCTATTGTTAACAGTACAGATTCAATTTACTGCTAATCCAACCAAATAGATAGATGGAAAAAGGCTTGTTCCACCATCATTCCTAATGTGGCCAACGCTGGCGATGGATCACCGCTCTTTGACTACGACCAATTTCGCTAGAAGTTGTCATAAGGAACCCTCATTAGCAGTAATCAATCGTTTCAGATATAGATGACACTATGCGATTCGGCGACAATTATCAGATGGAAATTCAGTCCTTGATGTGGGTTTTTGTTAATGTGGCATCTATACATGTACCTAATCTAACCTAAATTAACCTTACAAACGGTTTTTGTACACAGTTTAGCTCCTGGAAATTCAAAACAAGGTTTTCACGACGTTCTGACACCTTGATTTTTAATATTTTTTATCGATATTTCGGACAATTCATCTTCCACACACTGGTGGTGAACGAGGGCAAGACGAAATATCTCCTGCCATCAAACAAACAGTCGCACTCGTGACTTGGCTCACACGTCACTGTTGACAGTCATAACTTCGAAGTCGTAGATAATTTCGCCTATTTTGGAACCAGTACTAAGAGAAACAACAATGTCAGCCTCGAAGTAAAACCTAAAATAATTGTTGCCATCCGGTGCTATTTCTGTCTGAGTAGGCAATTGAGAAGTAAAGCCTTCTCTCGACGAACAAAGTCACTCATCATTCCCGTCCTGCTATATCTTGCAGGAGCATAGACGATGATAACATCCAAGAAGCCGACGTTTCGAGTTTTCGAGAGAAATGTTCTGCGGAATATTCATGGTCAATTGCGTGTTGGCCATGGCGTATATCGCTTTCGATGGAACGATGGGATGTATGAGTTTTACGACGACATTGACAGAGTTCAGTGAATTAAAAAACAGTGGCTACTATGGCCGAATGATGTCGTCCAAATGAATGAAAACACCCGTCTCAGAGAGTGTTCGACGCAGTACCCACTGGGATAAGCAGAGGAAGAGGAATACTTCCACTCCGTTGGAAAGACTAGGTGGAGAAGGACCTGTCTATACTTGGAATCTCCAATAGGCGCCAAACAGCGAAAAGGAAGAACGATTGGAACGCTATGCAAAGTTTAGCTACTAGAAAATTATCACATTGCTTATATGAGGTTTGAATTTTATTGAGTTCAAGATGTTCGCATTGTTCTATTAACAGGTTATTTCATTTATCGAAAACTACGAATGGTCCTTAATAGAGACAAATAATGACCAAACTTTAATTTGATATTTTTTTATAACTCAACTGAATTTAAAATATATTTCATTTCAAAACGACTGCCGAATTTCAGCTCTAACAAAAGTATCAAACCAGAAAAATTTAAAAAAATTCAATTGAAGTCTTCCAACCGCCATCCATCTCCACACTTAACGAAGTAATTATATTTCAACTCACTCAAAGGGGTTTGTTTGAAGGGAAGCAACATACAAAAAAAAAAAAAAAACAACCAACAACAACGTAATCCAATAATGTTTTCGTGCACAAGAATTTCGCCATTTAATTTCGTCTGAGCAAATTGTTTTACACACGAATAATTTTTAATGAAATGCCATAAGAATATATATTACAACAAAAACTATAGCAACAAAGCATAACAATAATCCAAAAATGTGTGTAAACGCGAAACAATAGCATTAAAGGAGAAACGCTAAAACGGAGAAAAAAATTAACAAAAACGCGAAAACAATAACAACCCCAAAGCATAATTTGCCGGCGACGTCCCAAATGCGATTAAAATTGTTACAAAAATATTTCAATCTAATAAATAGTTTGGTAGTGAAAGCACTTGCCATTGTTGTTGCTATTTACTTGCTCACAGCGCAACGCTTTTTTCAGGAAAACACGCGCTCGCACGCGATAAACAGTAAGAGAGTAACAGCTTCCGAGGAGGGGCTGCCTGCCAGCAGACGTCTGCTCACAGAGCAGTAGGTGGCAAACTTAAATGAAATTACAACAAACTTAAGAAAGTTATGAGCAGCGCCAAAGCAAAGTATTTATTATGAAATGCTCATAATAAATGAAGGGGCTGTGCGGGGCATTAAGTAGCGCCGCTGAAGTGTGTGCAAAAGATTCGCGAAAGGAATGCAGCCCGTCAGTCGCATGCTGAGCCAGTTGGAGCATGGATTTGCGGCATGGAGAGTGGTTAATAGTTCCGCCATGTGCGGTGAAGGAGGATGCAGTGGGAAATGAACTTGATTGCAGTTTTTTATTTGAGCGGCTTTTTAGAGAATTCAAATGAAATATTCGTCAATGAATTTAAATGAGGAATTTTTTTTAGTATACATTTTAGAATATTTCAATTTCAGCCTCGAAGCCTTTTCAATGGCCTCTACGTCTGTATAACGCTTTCCTTTCATAAGCAAATACATTTTGCCGAAAAGGAAGAAGTCTCACGGTGGCATATCAGGTGAGTACGGGGAGTGGTTAATGGTTAAAATGTGATTTTTGGTCATTAATCGTCCTTCGAATGTTGGATCGTGAGCAATTTTTGGTCCTCAGTCAATGTCTGCGGAACAAATCGTGCACATTCCCTTCGTAAGCCCAAATGTTCGGTCAAAATGCGATAAATCGATCGCGCATTTTGATTGGCCCACATGTTGATCGTCATTTATGTCCTCACGACCACTTTGAAAACGTTGAAACCATTCGTGCACTCTGCTACGGGATGGGAAATTATCGAAATAAACTTGCTTCATCAACTGAAATGTTTCGGTAAAAGTTTTACCAATTTTCAAAAAAAATTTAATGTTGACTCTTTGTTTGAAGCTCATTTTCGCACCGATAACACAAACATACTGACACTTCAAACGCAATAACTTCACTTCCAATCAATGAAATGTCAAGAAATTCTCACTGGACTATTGATAAAGATAGCAGATTCTAACGCAACATACAGATGGCGCCACTAAGGGGCGCTAGATTCAAAAAGTCCTGTTTACTTTGGAATGCTCCTTGTATGTACATATATTTGAGAAAAAGTGCCGCCTTAATGTCGGTTTAAGCAAAGCAGACCCCACCGGCTGAGTTGATAATCCGCTTATTCGGAAGTACTGCCGCCATATGCATTATTACAAGTATTTATCCGCGTAAATACTATACACATGCATACTGAAAAATACATATGTATATAATTAAATACATATATGTATATTAAAATTGTGTATGTGTGAACGTTAAGTCACAGTCACACTGAAAACTTAATTCGTATGCTTATAACCCCTTCACATATCACTGTGGGCAAAAAATAGTAAGACATTTTACAGAAATCTCGCGCAAAACCCTAGTCGTCGAAATTTATTTATTTTTTCCAGGTTGTTTGACTGGCAGTGACATCTGTGCCAAATGTCACAACAAATTATAATTAGGGTTTAGCATACGCATGTCTTTCTGAAGTACAAAAAGTGCAATTGGCGATTTTTATGATGGATGAAATTATTCAACAAAGAAGCTCTATTAAATTTTGTGTGCGGAATCAAATTTATGGTACCGAAACGTTCAGAATGTTGGAAAAGGTCTTCGGTGATAATTATTTGTCGCGAGCCAGAGTTTTTGATTGGTACAAATTATTCGAGGAGCGTCCAGAACCCGTTGACAATGAACCATGTCCTGGACCACCATCAACAAGATCAACTCGTTAATAAAATAAATAAATTGGTGCTTGAGAATAGATGATTACACGGTTAGAGATCTTACTGACATCGCTGGAATATCAGAAGGATCAGTGAAAATCATTTTGAAGAATCATTTGGGACTAAGAAATGTGAAAGCACGATTGGTGCCAAAACCACTAAATTTTTTCGAAAGTTAGCGTCGTGTTAACGTTTGTGAAACAATGCTTTACGACTATCAGGATGTCATGAAATGTATTATTGCTGGCGATGATTCTTGAATGTATCGGAAAGAGACTATGAATCGGCCATATATTATGGCAAAGGTGAGCCGAAGCTGAAAAAACCTGTCAACGCATATAGAAAATCAAGGTTAACTTCTTCAATTATCGTTGGTAGGCGCACTCCGAATTCCTTCCAGCCGACCAAAATGTCAACAAAGAATATTTTTTGGTGTTATGCGTCATTTACGTGAAGGTTTTCGTAAAAAAGAGGCCGAATTATGGGTCAACAACTCTTGGTTTTCGGATCACGATAATGCACTGTCGCATTCTGCATTGATTCTTCGTGAGTTTTTCATCAAATTTTCAGCCAATATCGTGCCTCAACCACCATATTCGTCAGGGAAACCGTTTTGACTCTGTTAAAGACATTAAACCTGAAGACTACTCCGGAAATTGCCTTTAACAACAGTTTCGAAAATTGGAAAATACGTTGACAAGTGAATTGGAACCGAGAGGGTTTAGTTTGAAGGGGACGACATCGGTTTCGAAGAAGAAATTAAGAATTTTAAAATTATGAACAAAGTCTTGCTATTTTTTGCCCACAGAAGTACAAATAAAAACACAAAAGTATTATGTGCGTACACTTCTTCTTGCTTAAATCCGCTCTTCAACTCGCTTTACCCGCTGCGAGTGTTCGCCAGCACTTTTCTTGACCGAAATGCAGCACAATACTTAATACGCTCTTAAGCAGCAATGACTTCGCTACAGTTTTATAAAAAAAAACAAAAATAAAAAAAAAAACCTATTTGCCCTTTCCTTGCGTATCTTAGTAACTACAACAACCAGCAACTCATGCTACAACTATTGCAACCTTAAAGGCAGCTCGAATTATAGCGAACAGTCATAAGCCCGCATTATTCGTTGCTCACACCTCCACCCCTGCTGTTTCTGGCCGGCGTCATTATCGTTGTCTCTGGCATTTTTTGTTGCCTTGCGTCGTTTTTCCCCCCGCACACAGTTGTATTGAAATTATGAATTTTAATTAAAAAAGGAGTTAAGTCCTTTTCAATAGCGCGCGTTTAACTGTATGTTTATCTGCTTGTATGTGTGTGTGCACATATGTATGTGTGTTTGTTTGTGGTTTTGTGGGGCGAGAAAAAGTTTTTCTTCCATTTTGGTTGTTTTTTCGCGTTTCATGCAGCCTCATTCATTAATTCGTGCTCTCACCCATTTGTGCGTTCAATTTTTCTCTCTGACAATGTTATTATTGTTGTTATTTTTGTTGTTGTTATATTTGTGGCATTTCCAATGCGGTTCTTAATTCGTATGAGGCGGCGTGGTTTTGTGCAAACTCTAGCGGCGTGTTCGGTAATGAGTTCGCTGCTGTTGAGTTTTGTTTGCACGTATGTGTGTGTGTGTGTGAGCATTGGCGTTGCTGCTGATTTACAGTTGCATTTTCACACATCCTCCGGCATTCTTTGCGAATTTACGTGCATTCACATTTCGCTTTGCTTTCGCGCTTTTTGCGGTTAACGACACACTATGCGGTTAACGCTTTGTGATTGTGTGCGGGTTTTTTCTTCGCAATGCGAGGAAATTATACCATTTTTTTTTATTTATTCAATGGTTTTAAATTTCGCGAATTATACTCCATTTTTAAATACGAATAATAATATTCTTAAATTTATTTTGTTTTTCTTAAATTATTCTACATTTAATTCTGCAAAATTGCGTATTAGGTCAATACAAGAACTTGCTGTTGATCGGCCAGTTTTTTTTTGAAAACTCTATGCTATAATAGTCCGATCTGATCAATTTTGAAAGGGATCAGGTGACTTCATAAAATGTAAACAACAGCTGCTGACTGGGCTAAATGTAAACAGAGGTTGTGGACTTGGCTAAACGTAATCAAAAAGATCTCGGAGGTATTTCATCTAATAATTTAAATAAAGAGTTATTGACCCTATAAAATTTAAACAAAAGGGTCAGTGACCCTCAAATTGAACAAAGGTTGTGAACTTTGCTAAATGTAAACAAAAAGGTCATTGACCTCAAAAAAATGTACACAAAAGAGTCGCTGATCTCTTCAAAATATAAACAAGGAGGTTGTTGACCTTATATTGTAAACAAAGGGTTCATGGATCTTACAAAATATAAACAAATGGGTCATTGACCCCATAGTTTAAACAAAGGTTATGGACTTAGTTAAAACTAAAAAAAGGTTGCGGACTGGGCTAAATGTAAAGAAAAGGGTCATTGGCTCCATTATATATAAATGAAAGGTCAGAGATTCAAAAAGGGAGAATGTACCGTGGCCTGCGTCTGTAATCTACGCTACATTTCGTGAAGATATTCTGTCTAATAAATTTTCTATACGGGAACACAATTTTGATCGGTCGGTGTGTATATATCCTGTATGGATGCCATAGCGGCAGTTCAGATAATTTCAGATCGACACCTCGAAATCTGACGAACTAACTTTCGTATATACATATAGGATGATAAATCGACTCATTCTGATATTTTATAAACAAACTTCGTAGCAAACTTAATATACCTTGTTCAGGATATAGTTAACTAAAATCCATACATTATTCAGTGTCGGTTTTATTAGTTGAGAAAAAAATGTCTCAGAATTCGAATATCGAATCATATTTGAGTCGTCCACCAATAAATTATCACACGGAATGCATTCAATTTATGCTAAGCCTCTGCTACGGGTACTCCGTTGGTAGCTATCATACAATCGATCCTATATTAGGATCCTCTCATCTGTTATGTAGTAGACGATAACACTCTTTACATAAGCAGATTGATAGATAGATCAGAGGCATACTCAGTGGCCAAATAGTAAATTGAATAGGCTACTTTGAATAGTAGAAAACCAATCCCTAGTCATTATAATCACTATAGACTTTTAACGGTCCCTTGTTATTCATGACTACTAACAATATTTAGCCTAGAAACTATATTGAAACCATAACTTATTTGTTCATAGCCAGGCTGTGTTTCAGATATCTGCAGTGAAGGGAAAATTTGAATTGCTTGGTACTCAGTTAGTTCCAATTAAAGCTCTCAGATGAGGTTCTTTCCACAAAACTTTAGAGTAGATTATTTATAGATATATTGCTCTCACATACTTTCAACAAATCTGAGTTAAAATATATATTAGCGCTATTATTACTTTTGATATCGCTCTCATTTAAGCCTTGTTGCATCTCATAATATCCTTTTTCTCAACTAATTTAGTTAACCGTGCTGAAATACTTAATCTTTGATATTTTCCATACAATGCGAATAAGTTTCGACAACTAATTTAACCACTACTTCGTAAACGGTCAGTAAAAGTGCCATAATTAAATGTGCATTTAAATTCCAGCAACATAAATTTCCACTTAACACTTTTTGTGAGTTGCACTTAAATAAGTAGAAAAGTGCCTTTTCAAATACATATATACTTCCGCAAGCATGCGTACTTACGTAATTTAAGTGACCAAGACGGGTTCAATGCTGCGAAGTAAGTGTGGTGAGAGACGAGCAAAGTGTGGGCGGAAGTTGACTTAAAACATTCATTAAAAAGTTTTCAAAGCCGAAAAGAAAATGCAAGTCATAAGTTAAGTGGTGAAATGTCAGAATGTGGTTGCACTTATCGAAACTAAGAGATGACGGTTTTTGGAGAAGATAATTTTAGTAAACGGCTTTTTTATATGGATGAGGTTTCAAAAGTGCGGTTTTGAGGGATCATAATTTGATTGCTTGAGATTTGTTGGTTATTGTTGAATTTGAAGTAAGTAAACTTAGGAAAATTGTTATGTAAAATTATCCTGGGCCCGGCCGCCATAATTATATTGGAAATAATTTTGATATCGCTTTCTTTTCTAAGAAGAGCACCGTTTGAGAAGAATACTCGTATAGTGGAACTAACTGCTGCAAATTTGTAGGCAAATGTTTTCAGTCGAGCCCAAATGATTGGACCATGATGCTGAGAGTATACTTTTTATTTCTAGTGCGGCTATTCGCTCCAACGATATGATTTATGTATCGAAATTATTTTAAAATTTGAAACTTACACTTAATTTTTAATCCTTTTAAACTTTTTTTAACTACATAAAAATAGTTTAATTACTGATGACGTATATTTCGGGAACCCGAAAGTGTCATCCCGAAATTTCGGGATTATATATATGTACTAAAAAGTGCATGCAAAATTCAAAACTGATTTTGAAATTTTCGGGATCCCGAAACTATAATCCCGAAATATCGGTACTGAAAAATATGATTTTAACGGGTGATTTTTTAAGAGCTTGATAACTTTTTAAAAAAAAAAAACGCATAAAATTTGCAAAATCTCATCGGTTCTTTATTTGAAACGTTAGATTGGTTCATGACATTTACTTTTTGAAGATAATTTCATTTAAATGTTGACCGCGGCTGCGTCTTAGGTGGTCCATTCGGAAAGTCCAATTTTGGGCAACTTTTTCGAGCATTTCGGCCGGAATAGCCCGAATTTCTTCGGAAATGTTGTCTTCCAAAGCTGGAATAGTTGCTGGCTTATTTCTGTAGACTTTAGACTTGACGTAGCCCCACAAAAAATAGTCTAAAGGCGTTAAATCGCATGATCTTGGTGGCCAACTTACGGGTCCATTTCTTGAGATGAATTGTTGTCCGAAGTTTTCCCTCAAAATGGCCATAGAATCGCGAGCTGTGTGGCATGTAGCGCCATCTTGTTGAAACCACATGTCAACCAAGTTCAGTTCTTCCATTTTTGGCAACAAAAAGTTTGTTAGCATCGAACGATAGCGATCGCCATTCACCGTAACGTTGCGTCCAACAGCATCTTTGAAAAAATACGGTCCAATGATTCCACCAGCGTACAAACCACACCAAACAGTGCATTTTTCGGGATGCATGGGCAGTTCTTGAACGGCTTCTGGTTGCTCTTCACCCCAAATGCGGCAATTTTGCTTATTTACGTAGCCATTCAACCAGAAATGAGCCTCATCGCTCATCGGACACGGACGCGAAACACATTTCGAACCGAACACTGATTTTGGTAATAAAATTCAATGATTTGCAAGCGTTGCTCGTTAGTAAGTCTATTCATGATGAAATGTCAAAGCATACTGAGCATCTTTCTCTTTGACACCATGTCTGACATCCCACGTGATCTGTCAAATACTACTGCATGAAAATCCTAACCTCAAAAAAATCACCCGTTAGAGTTCAGTTATTGATGCCAGATTGATGAAAACCAAACTGTATTAAGTAAAATTGCAATAAAGTAAGTAAGTTAGGGATCCCGAAACATAATTTTGTACTTTCGCGACTAAAAATGCAACATCTTTCAAAAGAGTTAACAGCGCTGAGTTAAAAACAAAACTAAATATTCAGTAAAATTCCATAGATTTGCTGAAGAACAATTGCTAAACATCAGGCTGCCTTA
>CM050327.1:56648265-56823365 GCA_027475135.1 Bactrocera correcta
TGTAATTTGAAATTATTCACAATGAAGGCGTCTCAATTTTTCTTTTATTTGGGTCTAAATAACGTTTAAACATTTTTAGACATGAAATAAGTACTCAATTGGGCATTTGGATTGACGAATGTTTTCTATCGCAACTCTTTCAATGGCATGGTTCGTTATATATTAAATTCTTTTTTAAAATGATATGGGTTAATTTAGATATCCCTGAGCTTTTATATGCATACCTTAGAGCGAATCGACTTTTTTTTTGAAAAATGTTCTACGGATCAGTCTGAAAAACCTTGCAAATCAGTTTAGGGTCAGCGAATATTAAGGCGAATTTTAAAAAATTTTAATAATCGTTTTTATGGGAGATACATACATATGTATATGTTACAGTTGTCCGATCCGACAAATGATCAAGAGAATATCACAAAGCACCTGCTCATTAAGCTTCACTCGGATATCAAAAACGAACTCATTTTTATGACCTCTAAAACACTTTGCCTAAAAAGTTGCTTGCTGGAAATCAGTTTTAGACCCATAGAATTTTAAGCAAAGTTGATCAGAATGATTCGTAGAACATTTCCCACATACACGATTTTTTAATTTTTTAGTTCCCTGTAAATTAAATCGCTTAATATACTTATGTATGTCTGGACAGAGACCATCAGCTGCTTTACCGAAAAGTATTTGCAAATCTACTACAATGTCGTCAATATAACCGAAATCAACCCTGGTATGAAGCCTCTAAGTACTTGTAGTTAAAAATTATTTCGAGAACCTGCTACGATACTGTTACCACGCCAATCGGGTCCTCGTAACCGAGATTCAAATTTACAATCAGCTAAGGAGTATGAACTCAGTAGCATTCTTTCACATTATTTGGAGATCGACAATAACAACAACAGTAACAAAAGTTACTACACAACTTTCATAAAAATTATTCGAAGATGGTGACGTAAGCGTTCGATATTGTCTATATTATAAACTGTGGTTGAGTTGCTAATTATGCTCCCTCAGCATGTTTTGCCATTAAATATTAAACATTTTATATTCGACACTATGTGAAAAATTATCGTCTTATAAACGTCAGTACTTTTTGACGTCCTTCAAACTTACTGGTATAGAGTTATAAGGAAAATTTATGCTAGATGTAGCGAAAGATACACATGAACCCTCGTCATATCGCCTAATCTCATTTTCGCCTCTTTTGTCTAAGCTTCTTTGAAGCCGCCGTTATCAGAAGAAATTAAGAACATTTACAAACCGTTCGATAGAGTGTGCCACCATGGCTTACTATATAAATTAAGACTACTCCATACACTGAATAGCTCAGTGGAGCTATTTGTTTCTTACTTATACGAGGTGTGTTAAAAAAGTATCGCGTATCGTAACTGACAGTTTTCTTCGATTGCAGGGGCGTGGTGCATCATGAGTTCTTGCCACAGGTAAGAACGGTCAATAAGGAATATTACCTGCAAGTTATGCGCAATTTGCGCGAGGCAATCTGCCAGAAACGTCCGGATTTGTGGAAGAACAAAAATTGGCTTTTGCACCACGATAACGCCCCTGCTCACACACATCCTTGCTTGAGCGTGACTTTTTGGCCAAAAACAACACACTAATGATGCCGCAGCCACCGTATTCCCCAGATCTGGCCCCCTGTTACTTTTTCTTGTTCCTAAAACTGAAGAGGCCCATAAAAGGACGACATTACGCTTCTCTTGACGAGATAAAGGCGGCATCGAAGGAGAAGCTGAAGAAGATAAAAAAAAATGATTTTTTGAAGTGCTTCGAAGATTGGAAAAACCGTTGGCACAAGTGTATAATATCTCATGGGGACTACTTTGAAGGGGACAAAATATATATTCATGAAAATATATATATATAATAAATTTTTGAAAAATATATAAATAATTTTTGAAAAAACACAAAATTTGCGATACTTTTTGAACACACCTCGTATATGTAAGTAACCCGCTCGTGCAGCCAATAAAAGCAGGCACTCCTTAAGAAAGTGTCCTGCCAACTTTCATTTGCAAAATCTTAGCGAATGTTGAAAAAGGCTTACGGTGATTCAGTTTTATCAAAAACACAAGCCTACCACTGGTATAAAGCCTCGAAAGATGGTCGAGAGATCGATGGAGACATTCCTCTTTCTAGACCATCTTTGACTTCTGAAACCGATGCCACATTCATAGAGAGCATTATAACTGCCGATGAGAAATGAATTTATGAGATTGACATGCTGACAGGTCAACAATCATCGAAACGGGGGGGAAAAACAAGATGAAGACAAGAAAACCACGCCAAAGTCGCTCAAAGTGCTGCTCATTGTTTTTTCATGGTTTGGTGCATCATGAATTTGTTCCCGAGGGACAGACAGTCAATAAGGAGTTCTATTTGGCCGTACTGAAACGTATGCGTGAGTACATCCGTCGAAAACGGACGAAATTCTGGAAGAACAATTAATGGATTTTAAACGATAATAATGTACCATCGTATCGAGCCATGATTGTGAATGAATTTAAGGAGGTGTTCTAGTCTAGAAATTTAAAAAAATCGAAATTATTTTTTTTTTTTTTGTATATTTTCAAAGTTTAACTATTCAAGAATATGTGTACAAGAGGATTTTTCAATTCAAATTATTTTCGTAGAAATAGACATTTTTCTGACCCGGCATCCAAGCTAGTTCAGTCGGAACGCGAAACTTTAAACGCGTTTTTCTCAAAACTGACTTTATCGGAACGATGCCCACGATTTCTCAGGCTCTAATGGACCGATATACTTGAAATTTTTACAGAGTTTTCTTTATATTGTTGGAACTGGCCCCATCACAAAATTTTTATTTTTAGTATTTTTAAAAAATTCCAAATAGTCAGAAAAAGTGATAAAATAAAATTTTTTTTTCAGTCAGTCGCCATTCTGTGAAAATAAAAAAAAATGTTTCCCACTTTTCCGTAGTTCCGACCATTGCGACATTATTCTAGATTAATAATCTTGTTTTTTTGGTTTCAGATAACTAGGAGGGTTGAAATTATGGGCATGGTCACGTGGAAATTTTTAGAGACCCCTCCACTTCGTCAGCTCATAATTTTTGAAATTTTTTACTTTTTTTAGTTTTTAATTTTTTTCTGTATCCTTCAAGAATTAATAAATAACTAATAAAAAAAATGGATGAATACCATCATTCAACGACCGTATTCTCCAAATTTGACTCCGTCTGACTTTTTCTTGTTCCCCAAGCAGTTGATCAAAGAGATAAAACAAAATTCTAAAGATCATCCCAAAAACTGCTTATGAAAAGTGTTTCGAGAACTGGAAAAGTCGTTGGCATAAGTGTATTACATCTGGTGAGGATTACTTAGAAGGCGATCAAAAAATATTGATGAACAATTAAATATTTTGCCTTTTATTTACAATTTCACTTCAAACCAGTAGTTTAAAGTTTTATTAGCCAAAAAAAGCTGATCCGTGCTATATAGTTTATCCCCAAAAAACTTAATTTAAGCTTAATATCTGATGAATGAAATGGTAGTTCTAAGACCGCAAAATGAATTCTTTCGTTGCAACCAATTCCACTCCGATTCTACCTTTTATTATAAATCACGACGTTGTATTCTGACCTCCACCCCTAAATAAACTGCTGTCAACCAATGCAAACAAGCAATCAGAAGAGGAGGAGCGGCGGAGCGGTGCGCCAATTTTGCAATAAGTTATTACTTTTCCATTTAGTTGCGCGCGCAATTTGTTAAACAAACATAGGAGGTCTGACAGGCGTTAAAAAAGTCGAATTGTAATTACAAACATAAACTAGCAGCGAGCGAAATCAACGCTTTAAACCGCAGTGCACGCATTCACCCGCCAGCCAAGCAGCTTATCCACACACAAAGAAAATCGATTAAAATCGAATAAATGTAAGCGATTGAACGCTGGTGATTTTAAAACTCATAACAACTTGGCAACACCTTCTGCGCCAGCGTTAAGACCAGCCCTATTGCGCCATGTGTGTGGTGCCGAAGACGACGCCACCATCGCAAACGCGACCCAACTGCCGTGGGCTACAAGGTAAAGGAATCGCAGGCCATGTTGCATGCCACTACACTTATGAACGTGCATATGTGGCAAAGTTTATGTGCTTGGGAAGAGTCAATGCAGAAATATTATTTATTTTCGCAATTTATCGTACGCGCACAAACGCACCTTCAACCCGCTAACAGCTCCTCTGCGATTCTCTGTTTCTGCATTGCGAGTGTGTCATATCGCTGACTATGGTTGTTGGCCGCCGATAGTGGCTAACAAGATTGACAAATTGTAAAAAACGCCTTTTAGCAGTTTCACAGGATTTTTCGTTCGATTTGGTGGGTAACCCAACGAATGGCAAATATCTCCGAGTACGGAATGGCTACGGAACTGTTGGTGGCACAGGCTGAACCGTGAAATTGTTTAGCTCGTTGCATGGCACTCGCTGGCTTGTTCGATCGGCCGGTCGGTAGCTGTCAGTTGAACACAGAACAGTGGCAACTAAATCGACAGAAACATGCGTCGCCTCGGCAACGGAAATCAAATCAATATGAACATAAATTGAGGCCAGCGGCCATCGGCCACCTGAATGGAATGCGGTGGACAACTTTGTATGTTACGCGGATAACATTGCTAAAACGCGTCGCATAAGTGATTATGCGCTTATTGAAAGCTCTCGGCTCTCGGTTCAATATACAACATACAGTAGCGATTATTCAAATAGTTATGATTTAAAGCGTTTTTCAGTTGTCGATTTCCAAGTACTGACAATGAAGTATGTGCTGGCCGTAAGGCATATTGATTTCCGCGGCTTTCATAAATATTTTTAACGCAGTTACGTGTGTAGAAAGGTTGTAGCTTTAAAGTAGTAAAAACTACTGCATTTAGCATTCTTAAAAAAATTCATATTTGGGGAAAGAAAGAAGATATGATTAAAAAAAAAAAAAAAACAAAAATGAAGAGCTACCTTGTTGGTAAATTCTAAATTTGATGTCCCAAAATAGATTTTTGGTGGTTCCGGTAGCGATTAGTCGACCTCAGAATGAGTTGACAGTAAATCGTTCTTCATATATTTTTGGACAAATTTCGTGATTCGTACCGACGACATATGAATGGCTTTTTAAGAGTACAATGGAAGAGAGTCGGGTCAAATTTCCATAAGACTTCCCAAACTTTTGAATGGAGACAGCATTGAAATATTCAAAAAATGTAAAAATAACTCCACTTGAAGTAGAAAGAATCACTCTATCTATAGCAAACTCAGAAGCAGTTGGAATGGGACCCAAGAACAAAATAAGTGGGGATACCGACGAATTACTGATGTAGGATGGAGCCATGTTTAGAAGTTCACGCAAGTAAGGAAAGTCTCTGTGCGCCATTCACTTGGAAGTGGCCAGAAATGATTCTTTTATCTATGGCTCAAGCAGCTCGAGGCTTCCGGTCTTAGACCAAGTATTCTATTAAAACGGACGGCGATGGCGGACGTCATGTATCTCTTCTTATGGAAAATATCGTTGGTTGAAAGTTTGTCTGGACGTAAAAATCTAGTGTAAGTCGGATCTGTTTAATCCACAAGAATGTAATGAGTAATGAGAGCAAATGCATACAACCATCACTCCGATCCAAATTTAGCCAAATTAAAAGACCGAAAATACATTACCAAGGAAGAACCAAACTAAAAGAAGAAAGGCAACTCGTCGTGACGATGTGAATGTTCTTCGAGGATCTTCTTCGTGTATTACTAGAAAAATTTCGAATGTTTTCGAAACGTTTTGAGATTGACATCAGAGGATAAGGTATTGTGATGATCTCACTGAACCTTATAATGACATCATCATTTTTTTTGTTCTAAGTCCTGCAAGTATTCACCTATTTTCGAAAAGCTGACAGAGTATAAAAGTATTTATTGTTGTTGTTGTTATAGCGACAGAAACCTTTCCTGAAGTAATTTCGTTGATAGTCCTTGGCCGGGTAAAAATCCGGGTCCGTTCCGGTTACTTAGACCCGACTGTCGTGGGAACGGAGTATTTCTAGTTTCAGATCATGTCTTTCCAAATAATAATAATATTAATAACAATAATAATTATTAAGAATTTAAAACACTAGATAGCTGATTATGGAGTCTTGAACAAAGGAGGCTTCTATCACTTTAGCTGTTTTTGAGACTATACGATATTTGATTATGGATTGCCACCTTTTAGTCTATTTTTGTTACAGTTTACAAAAGATGTGAGCATTGCAATCAAAGCGCTTCAGCCAACGCTTTCAAAGAGTTAAAATCTATTTTCAGAATACCAAAGAAGTGGGAACAATGTATATTTCCTCTGTAAGGAAAGTCGGTGATACGTATTTTTCTTAGAAAGCTTAAGAAAAATAGATTTATGGATATGGATAATCAAAGGACAGTTATAGTATGGAATTAAAAATTACACAAAATAGAAAATCTGTCGCGTTTAGCCACTGACAAACTAGAGACGGTTATCTAAAGCCGCAAATTTTAATAGCATGCCATGCAACCTTGAAGCTTGATCGCATATAAATTGTCAGCAAATAACGTAAGTACTCACACATACATACATATTTATAAGTATTTATGTACATACATTGAGGAGTTTGTGGGCATGTAAAGCCGATGAGGTTGTACGCTGTCATTAGATGCGCCGATACGCGGCTGCTGTTTGGCGTTGCACAAATACATACATAAACTAGCCAGGCGCACAGCATGAGACGGCACAAGCAGCCAGGTGGAGCGATCAAGCGGCAATGGCAGAGTAACCGGAGATTCCTTTTGATTAAATGCCGATTACAGCATTATGGAGAAAAGCGGGAGCTGCTGTACATTGATTAAACAACAAGGAGTCAATTTACAGGCTTACATGCAATATAATCTACAGCAAGCATATTTATGTACACAACATATAATCATATGTATGCATATGTATGAGTACGCGCTCGTTACATGTCCGCTGCTGTAAGCATATGTGTACACCGTAAAAACGTACAAATTTATTGGCTTGTCGACAGGTGATTTGATTTATGAATTTCTAGCACGATCAGCGATCGCACTTGCGCACAGGAGTGCAATGAAAAAGTAAACGAAACAGCGCTTCACGTAGTGCGTACCCAGAACCATCCATACTGTGATGGCAGTAACGTTAAATCTTAGAAACAATTAGCCACAGCACAGTAGTGGACAACAGCGCATGTATTGTGGCATGATCATGATCGCATCAAGGTAGCGAATGAAATCGCTTTCCTCCACGAACTTGTAAATGATAGTCGCCCCTACCTGCTTCACTCATTGCAATGCTGTAAGCGCCAAGCTATTGATACGTTGCTTAGCAGCCGACGCGCTAGTGATCTTAGCGCAGCTCCTCCCCATCGATTGTATGTATGTCGAGTGATTTCTCCTCTTCATTGGCGTTTAATTATGAAAAATCACAAAATTGACAGCATACACGAATTAAGCTGAATGTTATTAAAAACCGTCCGACACGATACGAAGCTGCCGCGATCAGCCATGCAAGCCATCAACTCAGTGGTAGGAGGTTCTTGTCTGTTTTGTGGATTTTTATTGGCAAAGCTAGTGGAATTAATGGCTGCAACAGCATAAGCTGATCCGAAGACTGAAAAGTCGATGGACGAGTGGGTTGGCAGCGGTTGAAAGGTTGTGGGAAACGTGCATTTTATGAAGAGCAACATGGCCAGGTTACAGTTTTGTTTGTCTATTTTCGAAATCTTCGCGCAAACAAGTAAAGAAAAAATTTGTAAAAAAAAAAACGAAAAAGAAGTTGCATTTCAAAGCTGTCTGTTGGCTGTTTGTTTGTTTGTTTTTTTTTTTTTGCTGCAACCAGTCTGTTGTTCATCTGCCACATTCGCTTGGCATTCGACAATTGTTCTGTTTCGCTATCGCGTTGTTTGCTGCACTCGAAATGAAATGCGCCAAAACGTTATGTTTTTTGCCATTTTAATTCGCTTGCTGCGCTTATCCCATGGCTCGCGTGCAGCGTCTCGGCGCAGGTTGTTGTCATCGGAAACATTTATTGGGTGGCGTTATTGGCGCCAACAGTTTGCACGTTCCAATGACCAGTGCAACGTGCCACCGTTGTCGACCAACGCGAGTACTTGACAACAGACCGAATTTCGAGTGACCATAATTATTGTCATTGCTGCAGCACGTCTCGCGGGAAGTCACCCGTTTGTGGTATGCAATCTGTTGGGCGCTCTTTATTATCATTCCCGAGCAATTGCCTGCTGGTTTTGCACGCCATTTTTGTGTTTCAAAAGCAAAAAAAAACAGCATCCCAAACTTAAGAAAGAGGCATTTTTTCCTTACCGTGACGTCTTTTTGTCGCACTGCCAGCATTGCAGCGCAGCGTCTGTTTAGTAATTGCTGGCATTTTTCAGGCGGATTATCTTTAACATAGGCTTTGCCAATTAACACGAAAAAATGGTAGAGCTCAAGAGGCTAAGCGCTGAGGAACTTTTTAGAATTTTTAAAAACGAATATTTCGCAATTCTTGAGTTTTATAATATTGGTTATTGGAGACGACCCATGAAAAGGATCGACACGCATCACTTCTTCGTCGATTTTAAAGCTGCTTTTGACAGCACGAAAATAAGCTGTCTTTATGCCGTTTTGTCTGAATTTGGTATACCCGTAAAACTAATACCGCTGTGTAAAATGATTTCGAGCAATACCAAAAGCTCCGTCAGGATCGGGAAGAACCTCTTCGAACATTTCGATGCCATATGAGGTTTCAGAAAAGGCGACTCCCTATAGTGCGACTTCTTCAAATTACTGCTGATACAATTTTGCTAACAAGTGCTACTTCGGACTGAAAAGTTAAGCCTCTGAAAGTTTTCAACGCAGCAGCCGCCGAGGAAAGTAGAGAAAAATGAGCACCATCACTCTGTTGGAAAGACTAGGTGAAGGAGGACCTGGATACACTTGGAATCTACGATTGGCACTTGAAGAAGATATGGTCTGATAAGTAATTCAGTGGAAAAATAGTTCAGCGAGTAACATTTACTTACATCAAAACAAATGTGAACCGGTTGAGAATTACAAAACGATTTGCTAAATGGGTGAAAAGTTATGAATTCTCTTTCACTGATGAGTTGAACATTCGAAATACTGAATCTGTCTGCAAATTGTGTTCAAACTGAGCTAATACCTATAAAACTTAGCTTTAAGCCTTGTTTAATCGTATACAAATATGTATGTATACTATGTGTTTTAACTTGAGTCCTTTGAGCCACCTCGCAAAAGCGATTCAACGAGATGACATTTGCTCTCATGGGCTAGAAATAAGGAAAGCAAGTGTCAGTCTTCTAAGCTGAGACCGCACAAATTAAAGAAAGCCTTCTTCTTCTGATAAAGAGTGTGCTACAACAAGGAAACTATTTATACATATTCATATAGCCAAGCGGCTTTGAAAGCGCTGAAGAGATTTCTTAGTAAATCTAACATCTTATTTCACCATAAAACTGCAATGAGTTCCAGGACATATTGATATTCTTGGTAACTGTAAAGCAGACAAACTAGCTACCAATCCGGATTAGATTCCGGAAAAGAATTTACATATAAGCCTCTGGCTACTTCTAGATATCTAATCGACAAACATATCGCTCAACAAGCTGGCAAACTTTTAATATTCAAAAGAGATAACATAATACTTGTAGTAGTGGTGCTTATTGGCAGACATGCAAGCCATCTAGGAACACCTCCTGATGACTTTTGTACAAGGTGCTTTCTAAAGTAAACAGGACTTAAAAAAACAGAACAAATGGTGTTTTCGGAAAAATCAATTTATTTTATTCAAAAAAGTCTCCTTCTGCTTCAATACAACTTTTTGTACGGTCGAAAAGCATGTCGAACGAGAGTTTTAGCTCGTTGGCCGGTATGGCCGTTAGTATGTCGGTGCAAGCCTTTTGACAGTTGGTATAACGCTTTCCTTTCATGGGCAAATGCATTTTTCCGAAAAGAAAGAAGTCGCACGGTGCCATACCAAGTGAACATAGGGAGTAATTTATGGTTAAAATGTGAGTTTTGGTCAAATAATCGTCCTTCAAATATTGAATTCTGAGCAATTTTTGGTCGGCAGTGCGGAACAAACCGTGCACACACCTTTTGAAAGCCCAAATGTTGGATCAAAATGCGATAAATCGAAGATTTAGAGATGTTCAATTCCATTTCCATGAAGTTCAATGATGATGTTGGCTTATTTTTGATGAATTCACGCACAGTTACGATAGATTTTCCGGTGATCACGGATTTTGAAGAACCCACATGTTCATCGTCATTTATGTACTCACGACCACTTTGAAAACGTTGAAACCACTCGTGCACTTTGCTACGAGATAGGCAATCATCGCTACAAACTTGTTTCATCAACTGAAACGTTTCGGTAAAAGTTTTACCAGTTTTAAAACAAAATTTAGTGTTGGCTTTTTGTTCGAAACTCATTTTCGCACCGATAACACAAACATACAGACACTTAAAACGCAATAACTTCACTTCCAATCAACGAAATGTCATGAAATTCTAACGCACTAGAAAAAGTCTTCTTTATTTTACTTTGGAATGCACCTTGTAGATGTTATCAAAATGTAGAAGAGGAATCTACTATATAAAACAATTCCATTATGGGAACGCAAAGCTTTGTAAGGGAAAATCGCAACAATTCATCGAGGAACGGGGTGGTTCAGAGAGGAGACAATAAAGTGAGGGGAATTTAGTTCCGGTGAAGTCACAATGGGCATCTCCTAATGGCCTAGGTGGGTCGCCAGACAGCTACTCTACCAAGGCCGTCGATCTAGACTTTAGCTAAAAACCACAATCAGTTATATAATAGTAAAGGCCACCAAGAGCTTAGAAATAATTCAGCAATAATTTTAACAATTTCACTTCCTTTGGTGGTTTTTGAAGTATCAAAAGATCTTAAAGTGATCTGATCTAAGTGAATCTTGTAATTTACTACTTATATCTTGAGCAGGCTACGGGTTGAGTTTTGATGTACTTCATTTGATTTTAAAGTAGATTAGGTGGAACCACCGAAATGTATAATTATTTAATTTTATAACCATCATCAGCATCAGAATAAAAGTATGTTCAACCCCATATGTGGGAACAACCAGCTTTAACAACAAATCATATGCAAAATGTTAAATGAATCTACCTATGGAGAGTGTGTACGAATGTCTAAAGCTTACAAAATTCATAAAAAAAAAGTCCACCTAAAGCCGGCGCCCAGTCTAAACCCACTAATTTGCCAAAAAAGAGCTTGGCGCCAGTGTTTTACATCAAAATAAATAAGAGTCCAAATCTCTTCAGCGGCATCGAACAAGAATACCACGCGGATTTCATCTTGATGCCGATCTGCGGCGCACAGTTTCGCTCAGCTTGAGCGCGCTTGGCAAATGAAGATTAACTTGACTTTAAATCGGGTCATTTTCGACACATTGAAATGCCAACGCCAAACAGTCGTCAGTCAGTCAGTCGTCAGCTCAATTGTCGTTCGCCACAATGAAATCATTCAGCGGACAATCCACCAAATCACCATTCGTACGTTTTCGAGTTCTCCCATTCAAGTGATTTATTCACATGTCTGATTTGAATTGATTTGCTCGCGCGCCGCATCTTCATACCACTATGCGGGAATAAGCCTACCAAAAAGGCACCGGGAAAAGACTGCTATGAACGGCAGGTAAATAGGTTGACAAAGCCAATGAATAGTCGCCGCAGTCATTGAGGTAGGATCGTTCACTCACAAAGGCGCCTTCGCCTGATCACATTATACGCCGTCGTGTGGGCATTAAATCAGCGTACACACACAATGGGTAGCCAAGCCAGGCTCGATGATGTCCACTGCAGTCTGCACAAGTGGATTGATGCGCCGTTGATTGATGTGCCATGCCGCACAATTGACGGGCATTCGTACGATTTTCGGCGACATAAAAAACGAAAATAAATCTAAAAAAATAACAAAAAGACGAACTACTTCTGTGGTGGAGGCAAAGGCATTGTGAGGTAATCATTGCACTGCCGTGCGACACTGGCCATGTGGCGCGCAGGACACCACCGTTGTGCGGCGTGGCGGTGGCTCAACACTGATGTGATGTGATGACAATTCCCAAACGAGACAAACGATGCGAGGCGCCATGTATGATCACCAGCACCGCAAACAATTGGCGTTGTTGCATGCATTTCGGTGCGGAGGCTTAGCAGTTGTTGGAGTTCTTACTCAGCAGTGTCTTAGCGTGCTAACTGAATGACTGACTGATTGGCTGCTCTTTATTTATGCGCGAACGCGTGTGCATATATTTTGCATTTCGTTTCACAATCGCCGTGAACGCCGAAGATGACGATCGCTTTGAATGTGGCTGATGCTGGTGATCCCGTTCTTGCTGCAGTTTTTAGTGTGATTTTTTGTTTGCTTTTATTTTAGTAGTTGCGGCGGCGGGCGTTGTTGACTATATTTGGCATTGCGGTATTGTTGGTGGCACTTGTGCGATTGCATGATTAGCTGCGATTGATCGATTAGTGGTTGTGGAATATGCGCATACTTTAGTGCATTCGATTGAAGCGCGTTTTTTATTGTTGCTTTAGTTAAAAGACTTGAAAGATGAGAGGGAGTAAGGTATCTCAAATATTCTACTACCAAAATAATTAACTAAAAGAAAGATTTCATCCCCGTCAATAACAATTTAAATTTTTGACTACAAGATTATCATAACGTTTCAACACAGACCGATTTGAAGCTTCGAAGCCAAATCTTATGGATTTACTCGCATAAGAACCGCGGCTTATTTCACCGAATATGGAAATAAGAGAGGTAACTGCTTTTAACATAGCATTTCATGAAACTTCTCGAATCCAGAAACCCCCTCGGAGATCTGTTCTCTTCTGACAAGATTTTTTTCCGATGAAATAACTTCTGCTATCTCCTTTGGAATAATTTCTTCTATCTTAGAAATAAAAGTCCAATTGTGGTTGGTTGAAAGAGCGTCTGACAGTAGGCGGCGTCACGCAAGAGTTTCAAAATTGTCGATTCGGCGCCGTTCGCAGCAGCTTTAACTGAAAAGTTCCAAAAAGATATAATGTTTTCGAACCAAATTTTGTTCAGCGATGAGGTCCATTACCGGCTCAACGGGTATGTAAACAACCAAAAACTCCCGCATTCGGGACGAAGAGCAACCTCAATAGGTTCAAGAGCTGACATTTCATCCAGAAAAAGACAGCGATTTGGTATGATCTGTGGGCCGGTGGAATCATCACTCCATATTTCATCAAAAATAATGACGTTGGGAATGTAACTCAATGTCAATGGCGACCGTTATCGCGCCATGATAACTGACTATTTGATGCCTGAAATTGAAGTTCGTGATCTTGGCGACAATTGATTCGCATCAATCAATGAATTTATTGAACATAATTTCACGTGTCTGGTCGCTCGTGGGGCCCACCAAGATCACCCAGTTAGATTTTTTCCTGTAGGGATTTATAAAGTCTACAGTCATTGAAATTGGACTGAATGGATAGACCATCTGATATGTAGCCGCGGCCAACATTTGAAAGAGAGAGTGTTCGAAAAATAAATTCCACAGTTTGTACTCTCGAATGACAATAAACATTCCCATTAAATTTAAAGTTTTTTTGTGTTTTCTTCAATGTTTATTATCATTCGAGAGAACAATCTGTGGCATTTATTCATTTATTTCGAATACTATATATATATATATATAAATATAGGATGGCACAATTATTCGAAAATAGAATCACAACAGATAGATTCATATGTATTGTTGAAACTATGAGATAACAGAACAATGAAGAATGTAGGAAAAGACTCAGTTCTCAGAGATTAACCAATATTTTCCATTAGAAGTCAGTCACAGGGATTGGTGATCTGAACTGATCTAAGGGGTTTGGATGGTGCCATGAGCAGAAGTTCACTTGGAATGGCCAGAAACTATTATTTTTTTAAGCAGCTCACGACTTCCTACTTTAGACCCAAGTATCGCCTGGGTAGAAAAACTGAGAAGGCCAAACATTCCTCCACAGGATTGTGTGATGAGTTAAGGACCCGCTACGTATAAAAATACCTCCAACGAAAAGGACAAAACAGCCTCAAATGAGAGATCATCCTTTTGATAACGGCTATAACTGCGTAAGTGGTGTCTACGTCAATAAAGAAGAAGAAGAAAAGGCTCGAAAAGTTATACAGTAGAATCCCGATTATCCGAACACCGATTATCCGGACTCATTCGTCTCGGCTCTAATTGTCAATTTGAAAATGTTTTAACGGCGCAATGATACATGTTACGACAGAAAGAAAGAAATAACAGAAGCAATGAAAATTCTTAGCATTGGTGAAGGGTGCGATGAAGAAAATATTAAGGAATGGCTGAACTGCGATAATGAAGACCCTGAATTCCAAATATTAACTGATGAAGAAATCATTGAGGATTTGAACAATAACGAAAGAGAAGATGATGAAGATACTAAAACTAGGGATGTATGTCAAGTACCATCTCACGCAGAAGCTTTTGAAGCTCTTGATATTGCTTTTAAGTGGTTTGAAAGACAGAATGTATCGGATCCCATACAGTTGTTACAACTGAAACGCATCGGGGACTTGGCCGCAATGAAACGAAATGATTCTTTACGTCAAAGACCAATAACAAGTTATTTCCAACCAAAATTTTAAATTACATAGGCATTATGTAATACATTATTTATAGTTATAGCTCGGCTTTTATATATCGTACATATGTATTATCTGAACTACACTTGAAAAACTTATTACATAATAAAACTTTATTATATTTTAAATACATATTGTTTGATTTGCTTTGAAATCGATTATCCGGATGTCCGATTATACGGAATACCCCTGGTTTTAATTCATCCGGATAATCGGGATTCTACTGTATTTCGTTAATATTTACTGCGGTGCCACACCTGAAGGCACTATTGGTTTTATATTCTACACCATCCGATTTAATGACCATTCACTGCCATAGCAAAATATAAAAAAATTTCTTCCAAAAATTTACGGTGTATAATAAAAGTACTTCAAAATCGCCGCTTTTATTTGAAGTAAAACTAATAATTTGATAAGTGAATTTCACTCCATTTTCATTCACCCAGAAAAATACATATGTACATACATATATAAAAATAATTTGAAAAGATTGACATTGCCACCCGGCAGCAAGTTTATGACTTCATTGCCACATAAATGACTTGATTTAAATTTTATGAGCAACGCTTAGTAAAGGCTGAGGCGCACCTTCATTCAACAAGAAAAAAGCAAAGCAACAAGAAAATAGAGACAAGAATGAGCCACCGAAATGCGCAATTGACACCAAAACGCCGAAGGGACTGGGCGGCACGCACACAACCCTTGAATTCACAAGAAATCCTGACAAGCAATAATTTTCTTTCACAACTAAAAAATAATGACTGTCTTATTGCCGGTTTGCAGGTTATGCTGAAGGTTTGCCGTTCAAATACACCGGCCCAAGCGTGTTGGCTGGCCGCATGCTCCGCCTTAAATACCTAAATGGGACATCAAAGGAGTTGTGAATGATTTTAATTATTGTCGTTGGCAAAGTGCTACTGTTTAGCTGTACAAATCTATGCGCATAAGTATGTCAGTATCGCCGTATGTATTTCGTAAATGTGCGGATGTACGTTGTGCGGTAGTCGGTAGTCGCTTTTGGTCGCTTTGTCGGTGTTGCCGCGCACCGCTTCCGAGTGCTAATTAAATTTAACGACATGCCGCCACAATAACGCCAACTATCATATCAAGAACAACTGCAGCAATAATAGATATCGTGGCCGAAGGCACAGACGGGTAGACGTACGGACGGCCGGACGAACGGATGGAAGCACCCACCGGTGGACGGAAGAGACGGGAAAAGCAATCAGCCAGTAGCGCACGCGGTCGCAAGATGTTTGAATGAAGGTGTAGCACTAAAAAAACAACTACAACTACAACAAAGCAAACAATTACTGCCACTACCGCCATACTCACTGAAAAGTGATCGTAAAACGCAGTTGATTGCATTTCTCAAAAGGATTCACTAGGAAGACCGTCTTCATTTCGCAGTTGTTCAGTTCGCGTCACCCCTCTCGGCGCTAGGCAAGACAGACAGCTGATGTGCGACTAGCTCAAACGTTGTTCCCATTGGCTGACATTTGATTGGTCACAGGCGTGGGCTTTGACGTTGTCAGCGCCTGCTGATGACTTTGTTGATTGAATTGTTTGTGAGTGCGTGCTGCTGCTTACGTAAAGGGTGATTTTTTAAGAGCTTGATAACTTTTTTTAAAAAAAAAACGCATAAAATTTGCAAAATCTCATCGGTTCTTTATTTGAAACGTTAGATTGGTTCATGACATTTATTTTTTGAAGATAATTTCATTTAAATGTTGACCGCGGCTGCGTCTTAGGTGGTCCATTCGGAAAGTCCAATTTTGGGCAACTTTTTCGAGCATTTCGGCCGGAATAGCCCGAATTTCTTCGGAAATGTTGTCTTCCAAAGCTGGAATAGTTGCTGGCTTATTTCTGTAGACTTTAGACTTGACGTAGCCCCACAAAAAATAGTCTAAAGGCGTTAAATCGCATGATTTTGGGTGGCCAACTTACGGGTCCATTTCTTGAGATGAATTGTTGTCCGAAGTTTTCCCTCAAAATGGCAATAGAATCGCGAGCTGTGTGGCATGTAGCGCCATCTTGTTGAAACCACATGTCAACCAAGTTCAGTTCTTCCATTTTTGGCAAAAAAAAGTTTGTTAGCATCGAACGATAGCGATCGCCATTCACCGTAACGTTGCGTCCAACAGCATCTTTAAAAAAATACGGTCCAATGATTCCACCAGCGTACAAACCACACCAAACAGTGCATTTTTCGGGATGCATGGGCATTTCTTGAACGGCTTCTGGTTGCTCTTCACCCCAAATGCGGCAATTTTGCTTATTTACGTAGCCATTCAACCAGAAATGAGCCTCATCGCTGAACAAAACGTAAAGCGCGAAACACATTTCGAACCGAACACTGATTTTGGTAATAAAATTCAATGATTTGCAAGCGTTGCTCGTTAGTAAGTCTATTCATGATGAAATGTCAAAGCATACTGAGCATCTTTCTCTTTGACACCATGTCTGAAATCCCACGTAATCTGTCAAATACTAATGCATGAAAATCCTAACCTCAAAAAAATCACCCGTTACATATGTATGTACATATGTGAGTGCGCTGCCGGGTGACAATTCTGCGTTCGCAAGCCTGAAATCCCGCGCTGTGTGGCGCGCCGGTAGAGTTAATGAAACGTTAGTGATAGTGTTTTTATTAGCCATTTAATTGCTTGTTGAAAGATTAGGGCGGCAATGAAAATTGTCGCAACCCGCAGTACTTTTAATTTCAACCGTTTGAGCGACGGTAAAATGCGTTTTGGCTTTCTATATACCGAAGAGGAATATGAGAGAAATTCAAACGAGGTCAGGCTAAATAATAAAAAATAAGTGAAAAAATGATAAATATCAAAAACGTTAAAAAAATGTAAATCCAAACTTTCCTTGCTAAAAAAATATTGTGCGCGGCTATCATGTTTGACGTTTGGCGATCACTTTTTCGCTGTGGCAAAATACCTTTTCTCATCTCTTTTGAATTCAGAAAACATAAAAAATTCCGGCTGGACCGAAGCAATAATACCCTTTACAACATACAACATTCTTAGAAAAGATTCCTTTCTTTGATCAGTCAGATGACAGCTCTGTATATGTAAGGGTAAAATTTTATATTGAGTTCTCAAAAACTGAGGTACTTGCTCGCAAACATATATACGGAGTGGAGCGAAATGATGGACGGGCATCGGTGAAACCACTCAGACAGTCGTGGTACAAGAAAAATTTTAAGAAGTATTACAAAAATAATATTGTATTTACTATATGTATACTGAGTGTAACTGCACCTTAAAATAAGTTCGTTATTTTTACGTTGAATTGACGATTTTATTTAGCATAGGCAATTGATCTGATTTAGGTTAAATAAGCACTATTTTTCGTAACTTGTTGCAATTGTAAGGCAATTAGTAGAGAGTTTTTTTGGTTCGAAAACTTATTCATCTGACGCCTTTCTTATAAAACGCGAGATACAGACTACTAACTTGGGTTGTTGAAATCGAAAATGATAGTAAAAATTTCCTAAACACCTAGGATTTTTTGCGTTGTAGTCAAGAAGTGTAGGGATCAAACTAGCATTTACAAAAATGACAAAAATTGCTGTACGTGATAAAACATTTTTGAACATAAATTCGTAATTAGGACTCGTCAGAGTTGTTGGGTAGTGTTGTGTATTTAATTTTACTACTCCCTATATATCTACAGCCATGGAAAAAAAAAAAATATTACTTCTAACTTCTTTAAGGGGTTATATACCTTCTTTGTCAAAGAAAATAAGGAAAGTTTGATGTTTTTTTTAGGTATGTAGCAATTATTTCATTACACTAATGTTTTTATTTTTTGATAGTACACTTTATTAACAATGTTTGTGCGAAATTTCATGAAAAAATATCAAATAGTTTTTAAGGGGTGGCTGTTTACCTTAGAGACCTTTTTTGGCAGAGCCTTGCGATGACAATTCCCCATGTCGAACAAGTTAACTGAAACCGTAAACAAATTTCATTTGTTTAGTGTAATTCCTTGTGCTTGAACGTTCGGTTTTATGTTTTTTTTGTGCACACGGGAACGTTTTATGCAAAAAATGAGTTTTTTGGTCACTAGGAATTTCACTAAAAAATTCATTTCGGCGCAAAAAAAGTTTTTGCTTAAAAAGTCGATCGTTCAAGCATAGAAAATTTTCATCACGAACATAAAAAAAAAAAATTTAAGAAAATCGGTTCAGTAGTTTTCCGCCAATCCATGTCACCGCAAAGTCATTTTTCAAAAAACACCATTTCGAGATATTTGTATTTAAAGTTTCAAGTTCAGTTTGGCGCCGCGACGAGGTTCGCGATTAGAAGTGCTTTTTTCTACTGCTCGAATCTCTATGAAAATTCGAGAAAATGTTCTCAAGGAGTTGGTCTTTAAGATAAAGCAATAAAAAATTTCGATTTTTTGAAACGATAAACCTGTTACTTGTGGACAACGGAAAAGAGATTTATTATGTATGAAATGAGCAAAATAGGAAAAACTACTGCCGAAATTGCTGAAATAATGCATTGCTCTCGCAAAGGCTCTTTATGTAACAAAAAAAATAGGAAAACCCATTTTGTGTCAACAAGAAGATACCAAGAAAACCCAGAACACAACCGAAGAAACCCCTCCTGTCAAAATGCTACATCTAAACTTCAGTGGCATTTGCAAAGGCACACAGAGACAAACCAACAAAATTTTGAAGGAACGTGCTTTGCAGCGACAAAATAAGATAAATACAAAGTGCGTTCCAAAATAAACAGGACCTTCAAAACACACAAAAAAAAAAACAGAACAAATGGTTTTTCGGCAAAATCGATTTATTTGGACTCTACATTTGCATAACGCTTTTCTTTCATCGGTGAATGCATTTTTCCGAAAAGCACGGTGCCATATCAGGTGAATACGGGGAGTGGTTAATGGTTAAAATGTGAGTTTTGGTGAAATAATCGGTCACAATGATGTCCTTCGAATGTTGGATTCCGAGCAATTTTTGGTCGTCAGTCAATTTGTGCGGAACAAACCGTGCACACATCTTTCGGAAGCCTAAAAGCTCGGTTAAAATGCGATAAATCGATATTTTGGAAATGTTCAATTCAAACCACTCTGCTACGGGATAGGCAATCATCGCCATAAACTTGTTTCATCAACTGTAACGTTTCGGTAAAAATTTTACCAATTTTAAAACAAAATTTAATGTTGGCTCTTTGTTCGAACCTCATTTTCGCACCGATAACACAAACATACTGACACTTAAAACGCAATAACTTCACTTCCAATCAATAAAATGTCATGAAACTCTCACTGGACAATCGATAAAGAAAGCATATTCTAACGCACCATTCGACATATAGATAGCGCCACCAGAGGGCGCTAGATTCAAAAAGTCCTGTTTACTTTGGAACACACCTTGTAGGATGGGTCCAGATGGAAAAACAGTTTTAGTGTCGTCCGAAAGGTCAAGCCCTTAGCATTAGGTATACCAAAAAAACCATTGAGCACGGCGGAGGAATGATTATGGTCTGGGGCGCGTTTTCATGGCATGGCGTCATTTGTTCAAATAAATAATAAAATGCACCGATTTCAGTATTTGGATATACTGAAAAATAAAATTTGTATTTCTGTGCCCATAAACTGGATATTTATGTAAGAAAATGACACGACGCACACCGCAAAGGTAGTAAGGCATTGGCTCGACAATGTAAATATTAGAATATTGAAATGGCTTGCGCGCAAGTCCCGGATCAGAATCCACTAGAAACTTTACGTATGATGTCAAGCCCAAAATAGCAAGCAAAATTTTCAAAAATTTTGAAGGTTTATGGGTTGGAATAGAAGTGGCTTAGTATTCAAGCAGAAAGGAAAGATGTCAAAAATTGGTAGACAGCGAAGATGTGAAGGGGTGATTAAAAATAGTGGACATATTACAAAATACTAAAGAATTGAGCAATCTTATACCATCTTTATAAATTTTGAACATTTTTGTAAATTCTTTTCATATAGTGCTATTTATGTGTCCATGATTGTATATTAAAAGTAAGACCTCTGTTTTTCAGTCTTTCAGCATATATAAAGAAATTGATTAAAATTCAATGGTGAATACATGTTATACATACAATCAAATATTCACATTCGTAAATTGCTGTGTATGTCAGTAGGTATGCTACACAAATTAAAAATGTTCCATCTATTTCCGATTGCAAAATAAAAGTGAACAAACTTTGGCGTATTTGCAACTATCGTTTAAGCAAAAATTGCATTCATAACTGTCTATATACATGCCTATATACGTGCATATTAACATTGGTACATTTGGGTGAGTCGTATGAGTTGTTACTATCAATTAGATGAGCTACATGCACTCATTGCTCGTCTGCCCCTTAGCACAGTCCCCAGCGTGTGCAGAATACACACACACAGATACTCACAAAGCCCCTACGAGTTCATCATTTCAAAGCTTTGTGCAACCGACCTGCTGTCTGTCTGTGCATTCGCTTGTGGATGCGAATGAGTTTGATTTGCATATGAAATTACAATTTAGCAAACGTGTATTCAATTTCTTTTCAACATGATTACTCGCATGTATTGTACAATAAAATATCGCAAAATCCCTAAGCGAAACATGACGAACGATCGACTGGACGGTAAGCAAGCAGTGGCCAATGGAAAAACTGCTATTGGTGGATATGTGTATGTATAAGCACATATATAAAAGTATGTAAATAGCTTGGCAAGGTTGTATGCAGATTGAGAAAAAAGTGTGGAAACTCAAATGAAATAGGCTGAAATTTAAAGCAAACTGTGCCGTATTACACACACTTACTTATATATGGACACATAAGATGAAATAGTTCATTAAATGAAACGACAATGTTCGACTATGATGATTCTGACGTTGAATGGTCGTAAAATAGCGGTGAAGTTGTGGTACAAGGTTTGTCCGGAAAGTAATAGGACTGAGTCGATTTAAAAAAAATTATTGAACCAATCGTTACAATTCTTTTAAAAAATTTCAAAAAAGCTCCTTCTGTGTCGATGCAGCGCTGCCAGCGGGATTTTCAAGCATTGAAGGCGTTATTAAAGACATTCTCCGGAATAGCCTTGAGAACCGAGGTGAATGCTGCTCATCGGCCTTTTCAGGCAAGGAAACAAAAAAAGTCCGGTAGGCCATATCTGGACTATAGACGCTGATTGAATCTTGGATTGAGCCCCTTGAGGACTTCCACGTAAAACTTGGCGTTTCGGTCTTCATCAGCGACCTCTTTTCGGCCCTCCAAGAGGGCCTGATGCCACCGAAACACATCACTTCTTGCTAAAGCAACATCTGCGAAAGCCTACGTGATCATATCAAAAGTCTCTGTTGCAGATTTACCGAGTTTCATACAGAATTTAATCGCGTACCTCTGCTCTAACGAACGCTGCATTTTCGGCCTTCACCACTCACAGAAAAACGCCCTTCGTTAGCTAGGAACGCCCTCTGCCGAATCCAGTCAGTCTGCGAAGTACACTCGCGGCGGAAGAAAATCAGTCCTATTACTTTCTGGACAATCCCTGTATTTTGTATTTATACTGGATGCCATATCTTTTTTGTTTATTCTCATTTACTAGCCGATGGTTTTTGAGATCTCAACTCAGTACGCTTCTGAGTATGAATCAATAACTCCGTAATTGAACGCAGAACTGATGGCTTACATCATTCCTCTTAAGTTGAATGTCAATGAAGGTGATTTAATTAATAATAAAAAAATTTTTTCGTGAGATCCACGATGTGATATTGACTTGTATTTTAACCAGGTCATCATTATGTCATATTTTTCAATCCAATCCAATCCAATCCAGGAAAGAAGTGTGTAATGAAGTTTTTACTGTCAAGTCGCAAGTCATGAATAACACATTCAAAATTGACTTCTAAAACATGAAGAGAGTCTGGTTTATGGCTAAAGACCGATGACTTCAAACAACTCCACAAAAAGTAGTCTACTGGTGTTAAATCACAACTTCTTGGAGGCCATTCAATGACACAATTTCTTGAAATAATCAAATCTCCAAACGCAATAATTCGGTTATTGCACATGGACCCATCTTGTTAGGACCAGAAGTTGTCAAGATCCACTTTTTTCTATTGCGGCCTTAACAAATTGGTTATCATCGATTACCCCGCTCTCCTTTGGCAATAACGATGTCACCAGCTTCATTTTGAAAGAAGTATGGATCGATGATACTGCCAGACCAAAAATCACATCAAACTGTCAATTTAGGTGAATTATTAGTTGTTCATGAATTATTTGTGGATTCTCTTCGCATCCGAGCTGAAGCTGCGCCCCATTGGAGAAGATAAGTTTCTCAAAAAAAATGTTTATGGTTATCAAGTTGTTCCAAGGCAATGGTCCAATACGAGTACCTTCAGTTCTTGAGTGAGAATAATTTCACACTGATGCAAGCCCAAATATTTTCTCAAAATCCGCAGGTTGTGTTCTGAGACATTCCCAATTCCTGAAATCCTCTTGGAATCAACCATAAAATGGAAAAAGCTATTCAATAATGGCGCACCCTGTATAGACACATTTCATACATATGTATGTACATATAGTATGTGAGCCCAATTAGCAACATACCTTTTATATCACATCATGTCAACGCAGTAATAAACTTCATCAACGACTTTCGCCTAACCTCCAGAAATTAACAGAGCTTCAGTCAAATGCTATTTCGTAAATGAATTTCCGTAACGAAAATTTACAGTTTTGGAATGGCTTGCAATCTAAAGTGCCCTAGGATCCAAGCTTTGTTAGCAAGCCATTCCGATTTTCCATTGTTTCGGCTATGCTTTACTACGCATCACCATCACTCAATAGCCATCATTTTTATATGCTGAGCAGCAGAAATACAAACTTACGTACATACATATTTATGATGTATTCCTACTCTGAGTGACTAACGGCCAATTGTCGACGCAATCTGCATACACATACACACCTATGCATAGATACACAATACAAATATGTGCAATTTGGAAATCCTCACCTCAATTTGCAGCAGCTATTGGCAGTGAGACAGTCTCCAGCTCTCCTAGTTGGAGCTTATGAAATGTAACAAGTTTCGAATTAATTAAAAACTTCGACATTGTTATGTTTTGTAGTTACTCAAATGCAAATGAACTCGTAGTAAGTCAGTTAGTTTGTGCTTGCTGCAGCGCTGCTCACTTTACATACCACCTTCTCTTTGAATATGTATGAGTCCGCACACCCCAGCCAGTTGCCACCCATTTTTTGTTTCTTCAATTTCGCATTTTTTCCAATTCATGTATTTTGGTATGTTTTGGTTATGTATTTGTTTTATCTGCAATTTTGTTGCTATTTCTATTGTTCACAACTGTCTATGACAGTCAGATCGGTAACTTGCCTCATCGCCCGTTAGGTTATATACCAAATCAGACATATGTATATACGTAAATACGAATTCCTAAACTTTTGCTATGCAATCTAAAGTGACTCTTAAGAATGATACGCAGAAGATGAGCCTTTGTCTTTTTTGACATTAGTTATATAAGACTGAGTTCATACACGGACCAGTATGATCATTATCAGAATTTCAAAATGAATGTAAAGCCGGATTGCATTGCACTGTCTCTTCTTATTTCTTCGTCCACCCCTCGTAAACAAAAAAAAAGCTGTGGGTGACAAAAGAGTACGTGTATCAACCGACCTTGTATATCATTGCAACTCGTGAACCCTTTCGATATTATTAATATTTCCAATCAGGTTTCTTTACAGACCATTGTTAAAATTATAAGAAAAGAGACCACATATCTCTTTATTTTTAATTTTTTGAGAAATAATATCCCGGTGAAAATTCCGAGAAACCTTCTTCAAAAGGTTATATAAGGTCTATCACCTTGCTGGTAAATGACACGAAACGGCGAAAGTTAGGGGGGGACCAACAACTTTAACAACGAAGCGCAATCACCCTTGTATTAGAGAACTGATGATAAATTGTAGAATTGGGAATGAAAACCACATTAATCACCACACAAGGCAACTTAAAATTGGTAACAATTTGGCTTCAGATAGTAACCGAGGAACTCAAAAATCGTCTAATGTTTAAGAAAAGAACCGACAGATGAGTTAAGAAACAGATATAGGAATAGGTGACCTAGAGAAATTCTTGAAACAATGTGAAAAAATCAGAACAAACTAGAAACCTTTTCGGCAGTCTCGTTCAGCCCCTCTATTATGGTACATAAGTAAGATCTAGGTTAGGTTAGGCTACGATGTCGATCCTAACAGGCAACTCACTTAGACAGCTTAGAGCGCTGGTCCGTTATGGTACCTACTATGGTATATACTAAGTCAGGTTATGTCAGATTACGTTAAGAGATCGATCTTAACAGGCATCTCAGGTGGATAGCTTAAAACCCCTATATAATAGATGATAACATTAAAAAACCCATAAAACGCTTTGTGATAATCCCAAATTTGTTGTTTCTTCAGAACTAATTTTACAGGAAACTATCGCGGTATCAAAAGTAAACGTTCACGCTATTAAATTGGGTAAAATAGACTTTTTGAGAATAAATTTGAAATAATACTGTTAAAAAAAATATAAAAAAATTTTACAAACTTCCGAAATTATTTTGTTTATTCCTTGCACGCACTGTGAGTAAATTGTGAGCCTGCTAGTGACCAACTTTTTTTCAAACTTATCACTTTTTTTTCTGTCCGTATTTCATTTATTCACTTTTGTCTATTGTTTTTCGTTGTTGCTGCACGTATTTACATGCGTTAGCAGCTCGTTTATCCGTTACACCAACAGTTTGGTTGGCTGACCACGTTCGGACGGCATTTTTGACCTGGCTTAGTGCAGTTTGACATGCGGGCAAATTGAATTTCGTGTTATTCAAACTAACTGTAGCTGTGGCCCTGCAATATTGTTCCGGTGTGTGTTTATCCCATGAAAAGGGTGGGCACTGGCTCAAATTAAAAATATTTGTTTTTATTGCTTTTTGTTGTGGCATAGCTTGTCCCGCATGTTAGCGGCCAATGACTTGACATTATTTTTACTCATCGCCCATGATTTGGTGATGTTGGTCAGTGGGAAGAAACAAACAAAGAAATAGCGTCGATTTAATTGGTTTTAGAAGTAAGTCGTAAATTAATTGAATGAAACAAAGGTTAGTAATTTTTTTAAACAAAAAATGTAATATGTTATACGAGTATATGTAATGTATAAATTTCGACCATAATAATTTTTATTGTTTAAGAAGTACGCTAATCCGTCTTTTAACAGTAAGTGCGAATTTCGACTGGGTAAGAAAATAAGAACAAATAAAGGGTTAAAACCGTTCGTTTGGGTAAAAGAGATTCTAAAAATTTCTCTCGAATTTATTTTTTGTTGTTAATTTAGATACATTCAGTTATTAGTTTTTAAATGTTTATACCGCGAGAATCGAAACGTGTTGGTCCTGGTCGAGAGATCGCTCCATCACCGTATTCCACAGGTTTGACCCCAAATTATTATTTTCTCTCTTCTAGTCATGGTGGAAAACATTAAGCTCAAATGAGATCAGTTCATACATACACACACTTATATTTATATATAATCTGCTAGGAAGGTCTTAGAGCTTCACTTTATCGAATCGGTAACGGTATCAATATATTTGAGGATCGTTACCAGAGCCATATTACTCTACAAAGAAATTATTTTGAAGAATAAAGCCTTATTTTCATTCGATAATAAACGTTTTCTCATTGTTAGTCAAAAGTCGATGACTATTCTGGTTTCATATAACCACCTTCTCCTTTTCTTATACATCATGTCTGCAAACGCTGAGTTAAGAGGTTGCATTAACTTTACATTTCAAAATGTCGATTTTTTTTTTTTTCAAATATATAAAATGTTGCTGGGACTAATAGGTTCTGAAGACTTCGAACAACTTTTTGTTCAATAATAGGTCAATTGAGAAGTCCCTAGCCTGACACTAAGATGGCGCAACTACAATTACTCGTAAGTCCATATGATTTTTAGCTAGCCTCAAGCTACAAAGGCGCCTAAATTTATTAGCTGTTGAATCATTACTTTGCTAATTATATTATTTTGAGTACAGCAACTTTTGTTATTCTGAAAATATTGATAAAAAATAATTTTAGGTATTCATAAAATATTTCATTTTGAAGAGTAAAAATATAGTTAAAGCACAAACTTGCCTTGACTTCGAGTTTCCCAACACCGCCCTTGGAAAATCAACCATCAAAGATTATTATATTAAGTTTTAGACGAGGTAAAATGAGCACCGAAGACGATGAACGAAGTGGACGCCCAAACGACGTTGTTACCGACGAAAATACCAAAATATTTTCCGTGGTAACCGTGAAGCTATTCGATATAACAGACACTCTAAATATCTTAACAGAACGTTTATATCATAACATTCACGAATATTTGGGTATGAGAAAGTTCTGTTGGTGCCGCCCGAATACGCTTTTGATCAAAAACAACGACGAGTTAATGATTCGGAGTAATGTTGGAGATGTTCAAGCGTAATAAACCCGAGTTTTTGCGTCGATATGAGACAATGGCGACAACAGTCGACTGGCAAGGTTTTGACGTTTGTATTTTGGGATGTGCATGGAATAATTTTTTTTTTGATTACCTTGAAAAAAGAAAGGACCATACAATACATAACAGCTGAAAGACGAAATCGCCGAAAAACGATCACATTTGAAGAATTGTTGTTTCAAAACACAATGCACTGGGTCACAAGTCACTGAAAGCAATGGCAAAAATCCGTCTATTTATTGGGCTTCGAATCTTCCACATCCATCATATTCTCAAGATCTGACCAACAGCGACTATTTCATGTTCTCAATTATCAAAAGTATGGTGGTTGGGAAAAAATTTTCGTCGAATGAAGAGGTGATCGCCGAAACTGAGACCTATTTTGAAGCAGAGAACTAATCGTACTACAAAAATGGTATCGAAAAGTTGGAGGCTCGTTATAAATAGTGTATCAACCTTAAAGGTAACCAAATATTCTGAATAAAAAAAACGCATTTTGTCAAAAAATGTCCTTTACTATGGCCGGTGACTTTCCAATTGACCTGTTTATAGTACGTATTTTTTATGAAATTATGAGCTACATAAATATTTGGTCGAAAAAGTCAGGTGAATCTTCAACTTATTTTTTTATATGTATTTGTAATAATAAATAAACGAACACATATCTACCATTTTGGTCGACCACTTTTTGCCATTTTTCCGCTAGAGACATTATTATTCCATCAGTGTAAATGAAAATTTCGAAATTTCCAGAACGGAAGCGAGCGAATCATTGTTATGCTACACAAACTGATCCAACATCATCTCCGTAGACTTCACAAATTTCATTGGTTGCTTGGCGGCATTCTTCTATTATTTTTTTATACAAAAAATTCAAAATATAGCGATTTTCTTCATTATTTTTACTCAATTTTGAACAGCTGTAACTTTTTTTCAACTTCCCCGAACAGAATACGAAGAACCTTTTTCGACTACCATTTTTTTTTCGTAAAAAATTTCCACAATCAAAAAATTATTTATCTGACCACCCGGCGAAGGTGCCGCTGACAATTAAAAAATCAAAGAGAATTATTGTCACTTCTGAATCGACGAACTGACGCTTGGTTACATGTGTGCATGTGACAACTTAACAAATTAAAGACAAAATTCTTGTACTTTATGTTGTTCGACAACATTTCGAAAGAACAAAATGCGCAAGCTAAAATTAAAAAAAAAAATATAAAATAAAATAAAAAAAAAATATTTTTGTTTTTCAATTTCGTACAAATAATCAAAGAGGAAAATTATCACTTAAGTAATTGTTGTTGTCGTCCGCAATATACAAAATCATGTTGACAATTAATGGTAAAATATGTTTTCGGCATGTTCTTTATATTCGAAGCTTTCGTTTGTGCTGGTGACGCCTTCGCACGTCACAGCGTCACACCAGGCTAGTGGGCGGTTACTAAAACTGAACGAAGAGGTTAAAAAATGCCATTCAAAAAGCTTAATGAATTTCTACAGTCAAAAAAGTGTGGGCAAAAATATTGCTTTTCGCATGCAAAATTTCGGCACAGTCCGCTTGGCGACAAAACGCCAAAAAAAAAAAGAAGTGGCAATAAAAACAACAACCACGCATTCCCTAAGGACGGCGGGCAATTCAGGAAAACATGACATTTGAACGCTTTTCGTGATAAGCCGCGCTTCAAAGGGACTCAATATGCAAGTTTATGTGTGTTGTTGGCGGCGAATGGATGACAGTCGGTGACGCGACTAAAATATTGCCATATGGACACAAATTAAAGAAAGAATTGGCGTTGGGGCGCAAATTTTGGTGCCTTGCTATTGTTGTAAAATTGGTAAAAAGTCCTACAAAAAAAAAAAAAGGAAAAATGGAATAAAACTATAAAAATTAACATAATATATATGTATATGTAAACATATTATATATTTGTATGTTGCTGGTTGTAATTGGGTACATACATTTATACATATGTACATATTTGCTAGTACATGTGTTCATATTTGTTGTACGCGCATTTACCGTCACCGCCCGCAACACGTGTCTTCAGCTTGTTACACTTTGGTTAATTTATTTTTGTTGTTCTTCCTTTGTTTTAAGCAAAAAAAAGTAGAAGTGAGTGTATTTAAAAAAAGACAAGTAAGACAAAAGAACGATATGAAAAAAGGGAAGCACTCAATTTTAACGAAATGAAAAACACATGTCCGACAAGGCGACTTTACAAGGTGGAGGTATCGTTGAGGCTCCGGTTTTCAATTTTTTTTCTCCAGTTTTGCATTACACTCCTGCTGGCATTGCCAGCAAATCCGTTTAGAATACTTTTTTTTCGATTGTGGGTGTGTACTTGTGTTCGAAATGGAAATACACAGTACAGACACGCCCACGAAATCGTCCGTTGGTTTGTGTGTTATGTTGTTGGTGAAAGTAATGAGTGAGTGTGCTGATAATGAGGGAAACTGCTTTCATTCAAAAACTTTTTTTCAGTTTCTCATTAAAATTTAAATTAATTTGTACGAAAATTTTTATTTTTTACTAATCATGTAAAAACTTTGTGGGCTGAAGCTGATGGAATTTACTTTGTTTATGCATTTGGAATTTATTTAGGTACATATTCGGCGCCGTTCGCAGCAACGCCGACTGACGTATGGAACGACTTGGCACATTTTACGTCGAGATCTTAAATTCAGAGCATACAGCTTGTACAGGAACTGAAGCTGCTCGACCTCGCTTCGCTCTATGTGCTCTTGAAATGTTTCAAAAAGATCCGACGTTTTCGAGCCAAAGTTTGTTCATCGATGAGGTCCATTTCAGGCTCAATGCGTATGTAAACAAGCAAAATTGATATATTT
The DNA here is from genome assembly GCA_027475135.1 of Bactrocera correcta. Taxonomy (NCBI): domain Eukaryota; kingdom Metazoa; phylum Arthropoda; class Insecta; order Diptera; family Tephritidae; genus Bactrocera; species Bactrocera correcta. The sequence continues at coordinate 56,678,379 of CM050327.1, forward strand.
GGGACGAAGAGTAACCTAAAGAGATTCAAGAGTTGACATTTGAAGCAAAATATCACGTGAGTCAATCCCCCGTTCCCAGTTGAAATCATTCAATGAGTCACAGAAAATTGCACTCAACGGATGGACCATCTGAGGCGTAGCCGCGGCCAACATTTGAAAGAGATAATTCAAAAAATAAATACCACATAATGTTTTTTGGAATGATAATAAATATTTCCCATTAAATTTAAAGTTTCTGCGCATTTTCTTCAAAAAAGAAGAGAACCTTGAAATTGATCACCTTTAATACTAGCAGTGCCTTCTGCAATAATCGTTGGATAAAAATAAAATTTGGTACCTAAGTCAAAATATTTTGTATAAGAAAAGTCCATTATATAGTACAAGGACATTTCTGACGTTATGTGACCTGAGATTATTTCCTTAATGGCCGCCTGGTCTTTGTATGTTGTTTGCTACATTGATAGCTATTTCGGCCTCTTTTCCAACTACAAAGGCTTTCGCACCGAGCAATAGATTGCGAATTAGCCATTTTTCACTCGTCTGTTTAGATGTTGTAAGTTTCGCTGGTGAGTCCGTCTTATCGGTATTTATATACTTACAATAATTAACGAAATACACTAAAAATCAAATTTGACCCGGACTGATCCAATTAATTGCGAGCGCAAAAGGAATTGATTTTTTTTTAGATTGATACAAGTTTCAACCCCAAAGAGATAGCAGATAATCTTAATATCTCTTGTGGACCGATTCAACAGACTTTGGTTAATCGGGTTATTTTGGTATGAATTATCCTAGATTCGTTCCAAAAGTCTTGAATGCGTCGCCACATTCTATTGTGATTGTGACCATTGGTTTGACAATTAAGTAATGAGACTGATTTTATTGCCGCGCTTGTGGTAAACCTGTGCCCTGGAAATTCCCTTTCTCTTTTTCCGGCATCCCTCCCCTCTCCATTGATATATGTACCATCGCTCTAGCTTGTTTAGTTCGCCTGCTGCATCAAGTTGAGTAGACGTGTGTTTCTAGTGCTCGTCTCGAAAATGGAAAAAAAAATCAAGAGCACCGCGTCGCGATAAAATTTTGCACCAGATTGGGCGAAACAGCTTCGGAAAGGTACGCTAAAATTATAAGAGTGGATGGTGATAGTGCTCTTAGTCGTGCCCAGGTGTTTCGGTGGCGTCTCCGCGCGCCCCCGCCCGAAAAAAGCTCGCATGAGCAAGTCGCCCTCAGCGTGTCCCAGTATTTGGCCTCTAAAGGGATCGCAGTGTTACAACAGCCGCCTTATTCGCCCGGCATGTCACCCTGTGACTTCTTTTTGTTTCCTAAAACAAAATCGGTGGTCAAAGAAACCCATTTTGGGTCGATTACGGATATCCAGGCGGCCGTGACGAGGGTACTCGCAGACATCCCAGTCGAAGCGTTCCAGAAATGTTACGAAGCATGGAAAACGCGCTGGAATCGCTGTGTAGCTGCCCAAGGGGACTACTTTGAAGGGGGTGGCAGAGTTGTAGAATAATTTTCAAATATACGGTTTTTATGGAATCAGTCTCATTACTTAATTGTCATACCTCGTATTAAATAATTGACTTATGCAGATCAAACTTCTTGCGTTTAGGGTTCCAAAATCATTATTAAAATGGAATAATATTAAGAAAAATTATTTTGGTTTTAAGGGCTGAGCTCGACTAATCTGAGGTTCAGCCCTTAAATCTTTAAATGCGTTTTTATCGTAATCGCGTTTTCCAAATCAGTTACCGATGATATTTGGAGATCGGAAGAAGTAGTCGGCATTTTGTATCAATCTATGAACATTAAATGTTTAATAAAGTCTGGAAGAGATAAATCCGTTTAATTTTTTCTTACTCTCAGAAGGCTTTTAAAACCTCAAAGGTGAATTTGTTGTTTTTTTTTTTTAAGTTTAGCGAAGCTTTATCTATTGAAACTATTCGAAAACATGTTTTGCAACTTAAGTTAAATATTTGTAAAAGAACCGAAAGTGTACTCCTTTGTCGAATTTATCGAGTTCACTGAGACGATTTTACTTTGTCTCAAAAACACGTTTGGAAAATTTATGTAAATATTTTAGCTTGTAAATTTATAAATAATGACGTTATAAAATGCCTAAAGAGACAGCAATGGCCAATTAAAAACTTAACAAAGCTAATAAATTCATAAAATGTATAAACTAAAAAACGGAGGGCCGTTTTATTATTTATTGTTTAGATACTCACATACACACATTTATCGAAATATAAATTTTTTAAATGATAGACAATGGCACTAATTCTATCAGTTCATATGAAACCGAATATCCATAAAATAGTTGACATACAAAATTTAGGACTTGCCCTCGCTGCCAGCGAAGCAAACACACTCACCACAAATTTGCCTACGAAATTTAGTCTCTCAATTACAACACAGGCCCTTAATTTTTTAATTATTTCTTGCCATGTTTTATTTACAATTTTTGCCGCATTTCACGCCGATAAAGAGGCGCATAATTCATTTTTTTATGCTGCAGCGACACCAACGTCACCATCACCGCCACCAGCACTCGCAGTACAGTGCAACCTCCGTGGGACTTGCTGCTTGCGTAGAAGATTTATGGCACTTTGGGGGAATTATTGCCTGCTTGCAGTTGCATTTCCCTCTCAATGGAACTCGCTTATGACAGCTCATCTTGAATTGACTAGGAGCGTAATGGGCATATAAACATACTTATGTTTGTGACTGCAGCTTGTGCTGGATCACAAGTTCATGTGGAGATTTTTGTGTGGAATTAACTAATTGGGCTACAAATCTCTTGTTCCCGGAAATAATGTGCGTTGCCCATAAGGAGACGCAATTGAATTGTATACCCTCTTATGAATATGTGCGTGTGCATCTTGCTTGCTTGCAGTCAAGGCGGTTGCAATTTATAAATGCAGAGAAATTGCAATTAATAAGGAGTTGCCACTGCAGTGTAATGCGCGAATTATGCGGCGCTTGCAATTCTTCGAATCATTTGGACTGGCAATGAAGCGGAAATGGGCATAAATCATTTTTATGCATTTCCAAGTAGGCTCCCGGAGAAATAAATTAGTGTCAACAGCAAGTCACAGTCACACATATACATACATATATTTTAATACATTTATGCAAATCCTTTGATACGCAATGGGTTCATTACGGCTATATTATTGGTTGCTGCCAAAAGTTGAGAGTTTTACAAATTAATTTGCTTGAGGGCCACAACGAACTAAAGGCATTTATATTCAATTAAAAATGTTTTTTGTAATGATCGGCAAACCGTTTATGCTGTAACAGAGAGAACTTACAATGTCGAGTTAAGTGTAATGTTAGTGTATAGCGTCAATTTTTGATTGCTAAGATATAAAAAAATTACAGCTTGAGCATATAAAATAAAGGATAGTGGATCAAAGAAACTCTTGTAGAACCCCCTTAGGTGATCTAGTGACTGATGCATAGAGCATACTGAAATTATGGACTGATCACTTCTCCAGTCTACTGAATGCTATTTCCCAACAACATATTAGAATAATTTCAAACAAACATTCATCAGAGTTTCTTATTTCCATAGCGCTAACAATGTGTCTTACATTTCGAATTATTTTTTAAGGCGTGCCTTGGTGTCTGTCACATTGTAGAAAAAACATAAAAACGGCCATGAACACTTTACTTAGTGGCGCCAGACACACCACCTTCTGCAATTCTACACTACTCCAAAAACTTATTTACATTATTTTCACTTGCACTGCACATTGACAGCTGGACAATTGTCAAGTGACCGTGGCTAATGTCATCATTTGTCAGTGATGAATTACGTAAATCAATGTCAATGTCAGATGCGAAGGCAATACATAGATAGGTAAAACAATTTTATGAATTTAAGAAAAATATAAAATAAAATTTCAAAAATTAATAAAATTAATTAATTTGCTGACTTACATGTAGTTTGACCAATTCAGGATAATCAGTTAAAAGTTTGGATAGATCCTGATAGTTAGCTCTGGCCATAGCTACAATCCATTCCTTTGCCTTTTTGTGGGCCATAGTCACTTCAGGTATTTCCTCCTTCTTCTGCAAGTAAAAAAATGGAGTACGAGTTTAATAAAAGTAAATATATTAATATTAAGAATTATGACAGTAAAATTAAAAATAATTCGTCTGCACTGCAATAACTTATTTTATTAAGTGTTTATATAAGGTGATTTAAGTACGTTTTCTTTCGATATAGTATTTCAGTTATTTAAATTTAATTTTTCAGTAAATTTTATTGCTCTCATATAAATATTTGTTTTTATTTGTTCAAAGACTTGAGGTTACAGAACTTTGGACAAATTTTGTCTGTTTCTCATATTTTATACCTATTCTCCCTTATTGAGAGAATTGAAGTTATAGTTATACTATGCTGGGGTGTTTTTGTGGGACGCGATATGAGGATTGGATATATGTTATTGCAGAATACCTAATGTACTTGGACATTAGACATTATGGAGATTAGATGGACTGATGGACGTTTAGATGTTAAGGTTTTGATCTAGTCGGAATGCTGAACAGTTTGGGTCGTTTGCGAGAGAATTGTTTAGGCGGAGATTAAGGTAAGTTTCTTGTGTGAATGGTGTGTGCGTGTAAAGTGGGGCCCAAACTCTAGTCACCAATCTAGAGCAGTACGGAAGCTCAAGTGGTAGTGGTTTCGGCTACGATGTAACCGGAGACTTAACTTTGGTACTACGAGAAGCAGGAACTCTTGGAGTTCGCTCCAACCTGCTCATGCGGCACGGCCTTTCGGGGTGTATCGTGGTGGTTGCTCGAAAGCGGGCATAACTGACATTTGTTAGTTAAATGTTGGGTTGCCTTGAAACCCGGTGCTGGAGCCAAAGCACGGCAGAGGTTTTAGATGAACTTCGAACCCTACCAAGGTGGTTAGTGCGTCCATTCCACACTGTCAATGGGTACTAAAAAATTGATTTGAAGCACGGCAATTCAAAACTTCTAAATGGCAAAAAGTTTTACTCAACGGTGCAATATAAATATATGTATATACATATAATATCAAGAAATGAGTTGGTTTATGGTTTATGGTTTATTTTAGTTCATTAGCCTACTTGGTTGTTGATTACCAACAACAACAACGTCAGCCTCAAAATCCAACATAGAATAACTCTTGCTAACAGCTGCTGTTCTGGACTGAGAAATAGAGTCCTCTCTCGACGAAGGAAGGCCAAATTCTACAAGCCACTCCTGATCTCCGCCCTGCTATATGGTGCAGAGGCATGAACGACGACAACATCTGATGAGTAGGCGATATGAGTTTTCGAGAGAAAATTTCTCCGTAAGATTTATTGTACTTTGCGCATTGGTAACGGCGAATATCGTATTCGATGGAAACGATGATCTGTACGAGTTATACGACGACATTGACATAGTTCAGCGAATTACGCGGCTACGCTGGTTGGGTCATGTTGTCCGAATAGATGAAAATACTCCAGCTCTGAGTGTATTCGACGCAGTACCTGCCGGGCGAAGCAGAGGAAGAGGTAGAGCTCCACTCCGTTGAAAAGATCTCGTGAAGAAGAACCTGTGTACACTTGGAATTTCCAATTGGCGTCAAACACAGAAAAGAAGGAACGACTGGCGTGTTGTTGTAAACTCGTCTATAACCGCGTAAGCGGTGTCTACGCCAATAGATTTGAAAAAGAAGACTACTTTTTGTAGGTCTGCGTCAACTCACTGACCTATTCTGGTAAAATAAGTAAATAATAATGCAAATTAGACCAACAGTATGGTCTTTTCATATGTAATGGGTTAAGTTAAGCTATTCTGGGCATTTCTTCCCCAGTCGTAATTACAGTGCCACCAACTATGTCTTACACGGCCTACAAGCAACTGAAATACATATGTGGCAAGTATGTCAATTTCTCTGATTTAATTATTATGCTTTAATGAATTTATTATAAATATGAGTAATGAACAAGCGCAAACATTAAAATACCGTTAAGTGTCATTAGGGGCTGCCATTAATGCCGCGCGACACGATTATAGACTCCGGCGTGCGCATGTTGCACAGTACACGTGTAGAAATTTATGGTCTAATATATCTAAATACGCATGTACTACTAAGTAAATACATATATACATATGTAGTAGAAATAAACTTGATATGTGATTTTTCACATACAGGCACTGTGTCACACATTCCTGCAATCACACAGCCTGAGCAGAAAGGATTTTGAGCACATTTGCGCCTTATGAAAGTAATAATTTTTATTTATGTGGCAACTGTGAGTTGGTGTTGCGCCTCAGTAGTCTTCAGACAACCCTGGAATGTTTTCTTCATTTAAATATTCCATTCTTATTATTGTTGTTGCCACATTAAATACATATGCAAGTAAAAAAACGAAACCAAAAATTAGAGAAAGTAACTGCTAATGAGCCGCCTTCTTGCTAGCGCGTAAGGAAAAGCCTTCGACACGCCACCCAACCCCTCGCGATCCAACACATTCCGCTAACGACGCTTTTTCGCGCGACATTAACATGTGTGGCATCTTATTTATGTACACATGTGCATATGTATGCAGTACATTTTCGGCAACTAATTATCCGCATAATGTTCGATGTTACGAAGTTGTTGTTTTTTGTTGTTGTGTGTACATTTTTTCTTTCTGCGTGTAACAAGCTTGTGCTTAGTACTGATTATGTGCGTATTCACACGCGCGTTGCAGCACACCTCAGGGCATATATGTACATATGAGTATATGTATGCATGGATGTGTGTGTGTGGTGAATATGTGCGTGGCAGAAGTAAGGTAACAAGCCTTTTAAATCCATGCGCTTGCTCTATGCGGCACCACCCTGCCACCAACCTCCAACGTACGCATCATCCACCATCCTTGCTTTCTTTCTCACATATGTTGTTGCTGTTGTTGGCGCTGTTAAAATCGCAATTATGAAACTAATAAATAAAATTAACTAATTCCTGGTGTATTTAGTAGCTTTCCTTTAACTTGTCGCCGTCTTATATTAATGTAGCAACTTTTGCCGCGTGCGTGGCTGTTGCACGCTGCCGAAACGCACGCGTCGCCTTTTTACACGTTCACTCCATTCTTCACATGCCCACTTGATTTTTGTAGTGGTTCACGTTTTCCTAATTATGTGAAATGCTCAAAATTGGCGTTAAATTCATAGGCGGCACTAGGAAACATAGATACATGAAGCATACGCACTCATCGAGCAAGTTCTATACTGTGAGATGGTATAATAAAGACTGCACGACGCATGTTTTCACTACTTCATGCCTCAAACACGTGCTTATTGGCTTAATGTCAATATTATGCTTCACTTATTCTATTTATCTAATATTATTAATAAACAAATATTGTATTACGCAAAGCATTTTGTGGGAAACCTTTACTGTAAAAAATTGTTTCTATAAAAAATTTTCAATATTGTGAGATTGAAGCCGAATTCAATTAGGCTAGTTTTTCTCACAAAATTTTTCCATTTAATTTGCCCTATGCTCGAGCTGTCAAACCTGTATGTTATTGTGTCAACATTTTCTCAGGTTTTAACAAGGTTGATTGACATTATTTGCCCTTTTATTAAGTAAAAGACGCAACATCTTTAAAAAGGCGTAATGAATGTTTTCTTTGAGAAATGAAAACATCTATTAAAATATTACGGGTTTCAACTCCACTTGGTTGAATTGAAGTTGAAGCATTATTTTTCATTTTTTTTTTAATCCACCCTCATACGCATTGTTGTTTGACGATGAATATCTCGTAAACGCTGAACTTAATCGAAAAATCATAACAGACCATTTTTATAGAGCAGTAAATTTCCTACAAAACTATGAATTTCATCATCCATAATATTTTTTTTCATTGAGTTATAAAATTAATAAAAAAAATGTTCCTAAAAATAATCAAACTTTAACTGTTAATATCTTTTAAACGGTTGGGTTTACGAAAAAATCGTGTTGACCTTTTTTGTAGAGCATTCAATTTCCTACAAAATTTTTTCATGTAGTTGGAAGCGAGATATAAATTTTTATATCTGATAATAAGAAAAAATAGAAAACTGTATGTAGGAGGACCTTCCCGTTATAATTAAAAACTCATATTTGGAGAGGCTTTCTTAGAGGTGTCTAAGAACCTATTTTTCCGAGTACCAATCGAAAAAAAAAATTTTTTTTTGAATCACCCTAATATATAAATCATGATACAAGCTAAGGTAACATCAACTTACAGGCATATTTTCACGATAAAAGCATGTTCGGTGAAGAGCCAAATTTCTGACTTTGATGTGGAAAAATCTCTCTACTCATTTTACATATACCTTACTGTTCGGGTCTAATTGGGCCTTCTAATTTTATTAATCCTACAACTGGATTAAATCATGATAGCATTATACATATAAGGAAATGGTTCTCCCAATTGGACTCCTATGTCAAATAATTTCTATATTTTACAAAATTTTGTGTATGGGAGCATTAAATTAATGGTCTATTCTGATAAAGGAGCTATGGAAAATCAGCCGTAAACAAACATTCCGTTTGATACATAGGTTGCTATATATATTTCTGGACTAGGCAACACTAAGTGTTGCCAGGTGCAATCTGACATTTCCATTTAAAAGTTTGACATTTTTTAGCATAACATCACTCAGAACGTTTTGTCATTTAATCGTGAATGGTTTTATTACAGAGAATTAAAAAATTCATCTCGGCCAAAAAATGGAATTAACTCGTGAACATTTTCGTGCGATTATTTTTCACAACTTTCGACGTGGATTATCACGACAAGAGTGCATCGAGGATCTAAAATCTTTGTATAGCTATGAAGCACCATCCTATAGCACTGTGAAAAACTGGTACAACGAATTCAATCGTAGCCCACGCTCGCTCAAAGACGAATTCCGTGAAGGTCGTCCAAAAACAGCCGTTGTGCCAGAAAACATCGATGTCGTACGTGAACTGATAATGCAAGACCGTCATGTAACATACCTTCACATAGATTGCTATGCATTTCTCCCACCAGCATACATTCGATATTGCATGAACACCTGGCCGTAAAAAAGGTTTGTTCTCGTTGGATCCGCACAATTTGACAATCGCTCAAACAAAGGCTCGTGTGGATTGGTGTAAAGAAATGCTGAAAAAATACGATCGCGGTGCTTCAAAAGACGTTTATAAGATCGTCACAGGTGACGAATCATGGATCTACGCGTACGAGCCCGAAACAAAACAGCAATCGACCGTGTGGGTCTTCCAAGATGAGCCAAATCCAACGAAAAAAAATAAACCATTTTCGTTGATAAATATGCATATTTTCATTATTAGGCCAGAAATATATATAGCAGCCCTCGTATTGAAGAGATAAATTGAGCTATGCTATAAAAAGTGGTGCCAGAATCGGCCGATAAAATGGTTTTCTGCAATTTTGTCAAAAAACTAAATGTCATTAATTCGCAAACAACAACGCTGCCCTAATGATAAATTTACTTATTGGTTTTTAATTTATTCGAAATGAAAGAAGATTTTTTTTAGGTTCTTATGAAGAGTTATAAGTATTCGATTAGGTATGAAGTATATTAATCAATAGTCAATAGTATGTGCGCAAAAACAGAAATACTTCTTAATTTCAATTTCATGTGAAAACCGATTTGTCGAAATATTTTTTTCTGGGTTGGTATGACTGCCAGTAGTAAAGGAATTGACACTTGAGAATCGACGATTAACATTCAGAAATTTTACAGACATCTTTGGAATATCAGAAAGATCAATGAAATCCATTTTGAAAGATCATTTAGGCCTAAGAAAAGTTTAAGCTTATAATTCTAAAACTACAACGGTAATAACAACATTATATTATATAGCAAAATAAACATTATCACCTTCACCATTGATAAACTATAGTTTTTAATCCCTTAAATTATAAATACAGTAATACCCCGGACTTACGCGATAGGTGGGTCCGAGCGGTTGCCGTGTAAGTCGAATTCGCGTAAGTCGGGGTTCAACGTTTCATATAAATACATATAAAGTTTGTTTAATCGGGACCAGAGTTTAAAGAAAACAATAATTTAGAAGAAAAATGTTTAATAAAGTGTAGGATAATAAAAAAATATTACATTGTTATGAATAAAGTAAGCTAAACCGAAGTTATTTTGATGTCGAAGGCTTCATATATTCTAACAGTGTTGCCTGACGAGTTAAATTTTTCTTCTTTTCACGTAAAATTTCCTCGTAGCATACCAGTAATTTTTTTATCCCTCGTTTTGTAGTAGAAACGCGTTCTTCATTAGAATCAATTTTTTCTAAAATTTGTAACCCCTTTTCAATTGAATTGAGCCCTTCTGTTAAGTTTGCAATTGTCATTTGATTTACCGATTCAACTGGGTCTAGCGAATCAGTTTGGTCAATATCTTGCTCATACTTACGCATTTCTATAACCTCGTCAATTGTTAGCTCTTGATTGTGTGAATCTAGCAATTCTTGAACGTCATCATTATCGACCTCTAAATTTAATTGCTTGGCGATATCGACCACTTCTTCTATTATGCTATCGATTTGTTCAGGATCTGAAATGGAAAAACCGCGTATCTTCGAATTCGCGTAAAACGGGGTAGCGTTAGTCGGGGTATTACTGTACATATATCTTTATTAACATTTCTCGATAACTTCAGAAAATATGGTAAATTTTTTTCACACGCCTTCCAAGCGTCCTTTTTGTTGATTTGTAAACCGAAAAGGACTTGTTTACAAGAACCAATAAGCAATGTAATAAAATGAATTTGACGCAACTTAGGCACACCACAAAACCCTCTCACTCCCACTCCGACAAATTTTTCGGCAGTTCGAAAGGGTTGTAGCCGTCGATAACCGCAAAGGACGTAATTATAAATCTAAGAAAAACAAACCGAAAGTTGTTGTTATACATCTCTCAAGTGTGTCCCACAGTGGGGTTAGAATCCGCAATGGACTCCTGAGTGTGGGGGAGGGATCAAGTTCAACTGCGTAGACAAGCAACAATAACAACTACTAATGGCGTGGATGAAAGGGCAACGCATAGTAGACCATTTTGTGTGGACTTTTGTGAACGCCCCAATGAATGAAAAGGGTACAACACAGGCAAAGGCAATACGACCAAAGGACAAAAGGTAAATTTTTCAACAAACCGAAACATAAACACAAAATGCAAAATTTAATGTTTTTATTTCGAGCGGGTTAAGTAATGTACGAGCACCGTATGGACATGTATCTATTCGCATTGTAAAAAGTATCTCAACTACTGTTATTATCCTTTTCAAAGGACATACAGTGAACGAAACATACAAACATTCGAAATTATATGGACAAAAGGAAATTTTCCACAATGGCAACCGTTTCAACTGCGAGACCAACAGCAATGCTCTTGTAGTCGAGTGGGGGGAGGGGGCTTGAGCGACGCGGTCGCTGGCGTTGGGGATATGCAGGTTGCCTTTGTCTGACGCCGAACATGGCCATTTCGCCGTGAGGGTTGTTGCTGCAGCTCGCTCGTGCCTGATCGAATAATATTTTCCATGGCATTGCCATATTGTTGCCATTCATTATGACTGCCACTGTGACCACCACAACTCGGGCTGGTGCATTGTCGTTTTTTTTGTTGTTGTTGTGGTTGGCTGTCGCTACAGCAGGTAGCGCAGGTAGACTTGCGCGCATTACAATTTACCGTTCCAGCCATTTTGCGCCGTTAATTCATTGTTGCCACACAGTGCAGCAGACACATTGGAATTTTTGTTGTCGACATTTCCTTGTGGTTGTTGTTGTCATTTCGTTTGCGGCAAACGCTTAATTAACTTTCAAATTAAAATTTGTATTCATGTCTATTTGCTGGTTAAATCCATTGTTGCCGCTCGCTAGCAAAATGGCTAAAATGTTAAAATGCATGTTCGATTGGGTGTATGTGTGTGTGTGTGTGCCTTCAGCCTTCAATTGTTATCGGAGCACTATTGAATTATTCGTGTGTCAAATGGGGTTTGTAACTGCCAATTTGATTATCATCAAAGCGGTAAAACAAAGCAGCAGTAATAAAATTAAATTGCAAATTTATTGATTGTCTTGATGGACGGCGATTGCTACATACATACATATGTATATATATATTGTTTGCGTGCTTCAAATTTATATCGCTAAATGCGAAACCCAACTATTAAATAGGCTTTTAGATTGAGTTAGTTTGATGTTGGTCATAGTAGTAACTACAAAAATGAGCAACAACAAAAATAAAAACTGGAAGTGAATTTACACAAAAGAGGCAGTGTTATCCAGTATATATCCATATATTAGAATATATCCTTTTTAATGTCTACCGCAGAGGTAATATTTGGAGGCTAAGGCAGATAGATTAAATCACACCGTCAGAGAACTAATTGGACCTTATCAGTGTGGCTTTAGGCATGGAAAATCAACAACACAACCGGCCAGATATCCACAATGCGCCAAATTTTGAAAAAAAAACCGTGAAAAGAGAATCGACACACACCACCTCTTCATCGATATAAAGCTGCTTTTGACAGCACGAAAAGGAGCTGCTTTTATGCCTCTCAGGTCTTGGTAAACTGACGTTGAGCAATACCAAAAGCTCCATTAGGATCGGGAAGGACCTCTTCGAGCCGTTCGATACCATACGAGGTTTTGGACCAGGTGACTCCTTATCGTCAGACCAACATTTTCGAGCGACGTGTGTTTGTGAGTGGTGCAAGCCGAAAATGCAGCGTTCGTTAGAGCAGAGGTACGCGATTAAATTCTGTGTGCAACTCGGTTAATCTGAGACAGAGACGTTTTATATGATTAAGTAGACTTACCCCCAGATGTTGCTTTAGCAAGAAGTGGTGTGTTTCGGTGGCACCAGGCCTTTTTGAAGGGCGGGTAAGAGGCCGCTGAAAAAGACTGAAAGAATGAGTAAATCCAAAGTGAAAATGATGTTCATTGTACTTTTGACATTAAAGGCATCGTCCACCATGAATTTGTTCCTCCTGGACACATCGTCAACGCCAAGTTTTACGTGGAAGTCCTCAAGAGACTCAAACGAAGGGTAAATCTGGTCTGACATGACAACGCAGCCGATTGGAAGTTGCACCATGACGACGCCTCGGTTCACACCGCTTTACTTGTGAACAGCTACCTAACCAAAGCCGGGATCCCAACGCTTCCGCAGCCACCCTACAGCTCAGATGTGGCCCCCGAACTTTTTTGTTTCCTTGCCTGAAAATGGCGATGAAAGGGGTTCTAAGCAGCATGCACCTCAGCTCTCAAGGCTATTCTGGAGAATGCTTTCAGTGACGCCTTCAATCCTTGGAATTTCAATAATTTTTTTTTAAATCGACTCCTGTCGTCATTGATGAAAACACTCCAGATCTGTGAGTATTTGACCCGCAGGGTGAAGAAGAGAAAGACCTAAACTCCGTTGGAAAGACGAGGTGAAGAAGGACCTTGCTGTACTTGGAATCTCTAAGAAGAATGACTGGCTCGCTGTTGTAAACGCGGCTATAATCGCGAAAGCCGTGTCTACGCAAATAAAGAAGAGTAAGTATTGTCCAACACAATGCTACAAAGTCCGAACAAGTTGATTGGATCATCATATAATATACTTGCCGAACAAACTGACCGACTACATCAAGTTCTTCTTTGAAAAACCGTTTTTTTTTTTTGACAATTTGAGAGCTCATGGCAAAAGCCTCATTACATAAACCTTTTTCAAAATGACTATCATCGTTTCCCACAACAACCAAAGCAAGAAACTTCCAACTAAAAAACGATGTCCTCACACAAAATTTTCAATTCTACAAAGAATATATTTTTTTTTTGTCATAAAGTTATTTATTATAACTGGAAGGTCTAAAATATGTAAACACTAAAATAATATAGATTTTATTTCTTTTTTTAAATATACAAAGAAAAGCACGATTTTATAGTCAATTATATTTTGAAATATATTGCTTTTTTAGTTATTATAAATAATTGGTAAAAACAAATCTTTTGAGAAATACGATTTCTTCACAACTGATAAACATTTAAAGCGCGAAATATCATTTCCGCTCAGTTGAAATTCACTCAAAAATAAATTACAATGACTCATTACCAAGGCAACCAAGTCAAAGACATCAACTGCCAAACCGTTAATATCAACATAATTTTTTATCCCAATGACAAAAAGCTCTACAAACACACACCATTCCATTAACTACATATGTATATATGTATGAATGAATGTCTCTAAAAATAAATTCCAAAACGCAAGTGTTTGCGTTTGCTCAACACGCCTGTTCAATAAAGCAATCAATCAATTAAAAACAGAAAATTGTGGTACAAAATAAAAGGATTAGAAAAATGTCAAAATGTTGTTACACGCATGATCATTTGGATTCCGTTGCTTTTTTCTTCTCAAAAACTGTGTGTGCGTCTAATGGCAATAATTTTTCAAAAGCTAAGATTATGCGTTTGCTGACCGACGGTTTTAGTCACATCTGCATATAACTGTACACACAGCCACACTATAAAAGTGAAGGCATTATCAAGGTGTTAAGGCTAAGCGATAAGCCAATCCGAGTTTTGGGTGGGAAGGTAACCACGTTCAATGTGAATAAGTTAGAATTTGAATTTGAGAAATGTTGAAGGTAATATACAACAAATTAGCTTAACGTGGTTTGCTGATTGCTACGGACCACCAAGCATGCTGGAAAAGCCCATGTGAGAGCAGCTTCAGCAATAGTAAGTTCGTAGATGTGTATAGTTTTAGGTTTATTAATAAATACTAATTATGTTAACTTATAAATTGGGAGTTTAACAGTTTCAGCAGTCTCAAGGCTGGCTATGTTCATTCTAATTGCCCAAAATTTGCGTAAAGATGAACATATATGTTCCAAAATAACGAGAATTTTCGTCTTTTGATACAATTACTTATTTATTCGCCTACATTAAGCCTTCAAAATAGTTCCCTTTCTTATTATGCACTTATTTTCTTTAATTCGTAGAAACACTTTTCAAACTCGATTTTTGGTAGAGCCTATAGTTCTTGCAGTGATTTTCATCGGACATGTAAAGCGACTACCCTTTAAGTTTTTTTTTCTATATTTGGAAATAGGAAGAAGCCAAACGGATTTATGTCTGCTGAATATGGAGGGTTGGACACAGTTTCAGTAATGTTTTTGACGAAAAATTCAATTCAGAAGTGTGGTCCGATTACGTCCACCTATGTATGTACGAACTCCTATTTACTTCTTTGGAATATACTATATAGACATATATGTATATGTATATATTTATCAAGATATCTACTGAAGTTATAAATTGCATGGACGGACGGACGGACAGGCAGACAGTTAACACATCTCGTCATCCTGATCATTTACATATATATAACCCAATATCCATTTCGATTAGTTTTAGGTGATCCATACAACCCTTTGGTGAACAAAACTATTATATTCTATAGCAACATGTTGCTAACTGATAAACTATTTTATCAAAATTGACCTGGACTGGGGTCCGAGGGTGGCATCATGTTGCTACAGAGTGTAATAGTTTCTGGGTGGTAACAACATATTCAAAAACCACTATACTCTGTAGCAACATGTTGCTACTTTCTAGGCTGCAGTCCGGGTCAATTTTGATCAGATATTGTATCAGACAGCAAACGCCAGGAAGCGAAGCTTCATTTCAGTCAGTGTTTAGAGAGTGATTATTTCTTTTTATTTAGACACAAATTCGAGCTTTGAGGCTTACAGCTTTAAATTCCAAACTTCTTTATAGTTTAAAATTCGACCATAGTAGAGCCGCACCTATTACTGAGTCAGCTAACACACTTTACTATAATTAGATTTTATTTAGACACATTTTATTATAAGCAATTCGAAAAACCATGTTTTCATGAAAATGTTTTCAATATTTTCCAAATTTTTAACCGCTCACGCTTTACGCAGAATCAGCGCATGTTAATCAATCAATGTTTTCATTAAGTCCGTTCGTCTCTATTTTTTCAACAGCGAAATTTGCAAATTCATCGTATTAATTACAAACGATCGTAACGAATTTAATTGATCAGCGGCGCTGCTGACGGTTGGCGCCAGTTTTGTTGATATGAAACGCCGTGTTTTCACTTTTCTAATAATGAATTACCAATCAAATGAAAATTACAACAATAAATCTAAATAGTAAAATCACTGTAATTAGAATGCGTGGCTGAAATTGTTGCACCCCGCGAGTTACATAAACAACCACAAATGAATCGGACGAAGACACGCTTACAATTTGAATTTCTCAATGAGCCAGCAAATTTAAGCCGAAACAAATCAAATATGTAACAACAACAACAAATAATCCTTTTGTTGTATATACCCTTTTGCACTTTAACCAATTTTGTTGTTGGGTGAAGCGCTGCACCGTTGGTAGTGACCCCGTTATGTGTCGATATGTACCTGCAACATGAGCGATGATGCTGCCAACGTGGTAATCAGTTTGTTATCGAGCTTGCGTCGGCGCCAACCGGGATTTAGACGCGCTCGCGTTTGTTTGTATGTCGTTAGCGTAGTCATACTTGTAAATTTCGCGTTGAATTACTACTGTTTTCAAGCGGCCTATGATTGCACCGCAAGTTTTTGAAAATAATATGAAAACGCTACAAAGTATGTGTTGAAAAAAATTTTGAGAAAAATCAACGTCACTCACGGGAGTTTCCACTTTATCTGCAGCTTCTTGTGGCTGGCTTTGAGGCATTTTTCAAATTTTTTTTTTTAAATTTTTTTTTTTTCAAAACGATTGTTGAATGTAATTTGAACTGCTGTTTATTAGCCAATTTGTGCAGCGTTCGATTTGTCTGTTTTTACTTAGGGTTTCTTTATTTTTCCAATAATAAAATTGTTTGTTTTCACGTTTCGCTGGTGTTTTGTTAGCCGTTGCACCGCCTTCTGTCTGATTACTAAACTGGCCATATTTCAGATGTTGGCTAATTACCGCTCAAAAGCATTGAAACAGTTGCAATAAGTCATGGCGCTACTGTCGGCTTTTCAAGTCGCGCGAAAAAATGTAATTTCCGCTTGAAAGTTTTCGATTTTGGTTACGAGCATTGAAAACAACGCGCTGTGCCAATAAAAATGGCATGATATATGAATAAAAGATATGGCAATTTAACTGCGAAATACGAAATAAAACAAAATGCAAACATGTAAAGAATATCAGGTAGTTCAAACTCAAAATGCCTCTTTACTTTTGTGTAGCTCACAGTGTTACAAAATCCAAGCACAGTTTTGCTTACCAAGCGAAACAGCAACCAAAGTTCTCGCGCTCTTAAACGCAAGCAATTTTTGTAAATAAGCGTAAGTGAAATATTGCTTCTACAAGCATAAATTATCCAATGCAGGCTTCATTCAATTTGTTCTCTAGATCTGAATAAGTTTATTCTCTTTATCTATATAAGCTTATTCTCTCTAGAACATACTCGTACAAGAACATTTAGCATTGCTGATGGCAACTTCAATGAAAAAATTTAACTGAATATTCAAGCAAATATTTTATAAGCCACACTTCAGTGCTTTTTGGCATAAAGTACACTATAAGGTTCTAAAAACATTATTCAATTAGAAGAATAGTCGAAAAAACTTTCGCCCATCCATATCGTTGCAATGACGAAATTGGTGTATTTGTTGATTCAGCTTTAAAAGAGCTTCTTCCTATGCTCAGATCTGAAAAAATATACAACTCAATAGAAAAGTCGGGAGTTTTTTTTGCTCAGTCGCATCTAGAGTGAATAATCAATAACAGTTATATTCGGTGATACCAATTTTATAAAAATTTTCGAAACGAAATGCAGGACTCAGCCTTCATTTTCAAATATTCATAACTTTTACGTACAGTATGTAAGCTCTATGCTTATATTTTTCATGTGGATTGGTAGAATCCATCAAATTAGTTAGGATACTTTGATAAAAAATATGCGCTCAGCAAGCGCCGTTCAGCAACCAGATCAAGGCTGAGAATGAGCGGTAAGAAGTCATCCGAACTGTAGCTTTTAGCAAAGTCAATCTCGCTACCGTGCACTGCATCCGGTCCAATAGGTTTAAGCGCGATGCGGCTAAATAATGTGTGCTCTTTTCTAAACCTGTTAAGAGGAAAGCGAGCCCTGGCTTTTGCCAGACTGAGATTGAAATATCTCGGTAGACATAACTTTGCCGAACCGAACGAGGTTGCTGGTATTGACATTTACTGCCTTAATAGGTCAGTGGTAAGCTCAAACCGATTCGTCGGTGCGGATCTGGATCTGGTGATCCACCTTATAGGAGTTTATGGGTAACGCAAAGGACGAATATCTGTCCAAGTGAGATTCCTCGTTTTTGGATCAACCCAATGATCTAAACTTACTTCACCATTCACTCTAATAACTTATTATGGCTTTGGGTTTAGAAAACCAACAGCTGACCCCCATGCGCCAAGTTTTGCAAAAGATCCGTGAAAAGAGGATCAACACACACCACCAATCGCCGATCTTCTTCGACGATTTCAAAGCCTCTTTGTTTGAAATTGGTATCCCCGCAAAACTAATATGGCTGTGTAAGCTGACGTTGAACAATACCAACAGCTCCACAGGAGCGGAAAGGGCCTGTTCGAGCCGTTCGATAAAAAAGGAGGTTTTAGGCAAGGTGACTCCCTATCGTGCGACTTCTTCAACCTGCTGCTGGAAAAAATAATTCGAGCTGCAGATCCGAATAAAGATGGTACCATCATCTATAAGAGTGGAATGTACAGCTGTTGGCGTACGCTGATGATATTGATATTATTGCGCCGTTAGTTCTGTTTTTATCAGACTGGATAAGAAACTGAAGCTAATGGGTCTAGTAGTGAGCTGGATCCCACGTTGCTGTTAACATAAGTCATAACTTCTTTGTCGTAGATCTTGGGATCAGCATTAACACTAACAGCAGCATCCGTCTCGAAATCCAAAGCAAGAAAACTCTTGCCAACAGTTGCTACTTTGGACTGAGTAGGCAATTGAAGAACAAAAACCAAATTTTTAAGTCACTTATTATTCCCGCTTTGCTATATGGTGCAGAGGCATAGAGGCACGGAGGCATGGACGATGACAACATCTGATGTGTCAGCGTTATGAGTTTTCAAGAGAAAGGTTCTGCAGAAGATTTACGGCATTTTGCGCATTGGCAACGGTGAGTAAAGCAGTCGATGAAACGATGAGCTGTACGAGATATACGAAAGCATTGACATGATTCAGCGAATTAAGTGACACTCAACGTCTGAGAGTTTTCGACGCACCCACCGGGTAAAGCAGAGGAAGACGAAGACCTCCACTCTGTTGGAAAGACCAGGCAAAGAAAAACCTGGTTACACTTGGGATCTAAAGTTGGCGCCACATTACGAAAAGAAGCAACGACTGGCGTGCTGTCATAAACTCTGCTATAAGCGGTGTCTACGTAATAAAGATGAAGAAGAATTAGCAAAGCCAAGGTAATCTTACAAAACCTTTATGGAACCGAACGGCTTCATCTACTACCTAACTATTTGACTTTTCACTTACACTTAAATGTATTTTCATTTAAAAAATATTGTAATACTACGCTTAAGAATCAAGTAACAAACTCAAATTTGTTTACAAGCCATTTTTGTTCGTATCAACACATGTACTTTATGTATGTACATAGGTATGTACATGTGTGAGTAAAAAATAGTGTTCAAACAATTTTGTCATACATGAGCCAACTATTGAACATTGTAAAGTGTTAATTGTTGTTGTACGTACGAGCAGTAGTTCGCGACATGCCAATAGCAACATGTTGACAAACACGGCTGCACTTACAAACACACACACATGCCATTGACATGGTGTTAGTACAATGATGTTGCAGCAGCTTAAACATATGTTTGTGATAATTGTCAAACGCGAAAATCGTTGTGACACATTATGAGCGGCAACAACAATAGCAACAATGGTAAGTAAATTTTATTTTATGCGCAATGCAATGAGTGTATGTATGTGTGTATAGTATGTATGGACAGGTAGGACTAGTATTAACGGCAATAGAACAACAATGGTTGCAAGAGCGATTACCAGTAGCCGGCAACATTGACATTAACAACAAATTTAACAACAATAAAAACAAAAAAATATATAAAAACAACAAATACATATACAAATACATACTGCAGCATATAAAGTATGTGATATGTGTGTATTATGTTGATGCAGACTGCGAATTTTTGTGCCACAAATCGTGCCACGTACCAGGGAGGCGGGTGTGGGGGGCAAATGTGAGCACATGGCATGGGTAAATTAAATGTGTGAAAGAGTGGCGGCGTGACATGTCAAGTGGACGGACATCCTTAACTGGTATGTAGTTAAATGTAAATTTTTCCTACTAACAAAAATAACAACAACTAAATTGTAAACACGTTTTAAACGGATTTCCATATAAACTTTTTGGCATTTTAAACCTCGTGTTCATTACAATTGCGAGTAAACGAGTATTTAGTTGCTTTTTTTGTTTGAGGTCGCGGCGTGATGAGGTCACAAGCGGATCGAAAGCGTTTGGCACGCGCCGTCAAAAGAGTCGTGGCCATGGCAGCAGCAGCAACAGTAGCGACAGCAACAACAAAATTAAACTGTAACAACAGGAAATGCGTTTGTCAACAACATTTTAATACATACAAACATACATACATATATATATATATATATATATGTTTGTGTGCGTCTCCCGTGTATGTAAATTGTTGTCATTACCTCGACGACATTGCAACAAAATTCGTTTGTTCTTGTTGTTGTTCGGTGTTGGCCGTAAATGTGGTAATTGCACTAACAAATAAAAGCACCGGAAAGAACATGAAAAACGTGAGAATTTCCAAATTACCCACGCATCAGTCAAATAGCTAAGCGCACACACATTCATGTACATATGTATATGTATGTATATGTGTATGGTATGAATGCTTATAGGCCGCTATGCGGGCATGCGGGCAGAAGGATGTACGCTTTGGCAGTCAAGCAGGAACGCAATCCATCTTCGGGGCTAGAGAAATCTATGCATTTGTGTTTTACAAATACAAATACAGTGTTGATAGAAATAATAGCACTAATGCGGCATATTCACATTAGAAGAACTTGGAATTGATCTATCAGTTTGTACGACCGTTAAAGGGTGATCCATTTCGAGGTTCCCAACTTTTTTAAAGAAAATATAAAGAAACTTCAAATTCATTGGGAAATGTTTATTATCATTCGAAAGATTTTTTTTTGGCATTTATTTTTTGGGTTATCTCTTTCAAATATTGGTCGCGGCTACGTCTCCGATGGTCCATCCGTTGAATCCATTTTTCGATGACTCGTTCGAGCATTTCGACTGATAACTGGGGAATGACACGCGTGTTGTTTTGCTCCAAGGCCTGAATCGAAGCGGAATTTCCGCATAGACTTTAGACTCTACATATTCTTACAGGAAAAAGTCTAACGGTGTGATATCACACGACCTTAGTGACCAATCGACCGACCCAAAACGTGAAATTATCTGTTTACCGAAGTGTTCTCTTAATAGGTCCATTGATTGATGCTAATCGCAAGCTTCATGGCGCGATAACAGTTGTTGTTGTTGTTGTTTTCAAGAAATCGGTTATCTAGTCTCCGTTAGGGTGGTGAGGTTCAGATAAGTTGTCAGTGAGTTAACTCAATGGTAGAATCAGGAAACGTGGTTTGGACGAGTTTGGATTATATGGAGATGGGTGACAGATGTGTAAGGTTAGCTGGGCATGCAAATGGTTAAAATCATGCAGGGACTCGTTGCATGATGGATACATGTTCGATATGTCGATGTCGAATTTGGATAAGTAGGAGTTTAACCTGCTACAGTGTCCAGAAGGAAGCTGCGGAAGAATCACTCTCGTTTCTCACGAAAACTCGAGCTCTTCAACTGCAATGAGTGGTGATTTGACTACAAATACCGCATTCACTGTCTCCCGATGAAGGTCTTTACTGCTCCACTGTGAATGGCAGTCAGTGCATGTCTGAAGTTAGTTGCGACTGGTCGGCGTATTGTCTTATGTCGTCCTTGAGGAAGGTTCGTTTCAAGCAGATAACTGCGGGGATGATTTCTACGAAAACAGCCCAGTAGAAACTGGCTGGAGAAGAGTTCTAACTGGAACCATGCAGGTCTCACTGTGCAGATGATTGATAGGAGACATCAAAACGCATCTCTTAATAGTCTGGAGTGCAGTGTTCTGACAGATCTGTAGCTTCCTCGACTGCGTTACACTGACGCTCTATCGGTGTTTACATCAAATGAACAGCTTCTTGTAAAGAAAAGGTTCAAATAATTTTCAATTCCAGTAGTATATTGTCGCAATTCCAATTTTTCATTCGCACTGTACCAGCATTAGGGTGATTCAAAAATTTTTTTTTTTTTTCGATTGGTACTCGGAAAAATAAGTTCCTAGACACCTCTAAGAAAGCCTCTCCAAATATGAGTTTTTAATTGTAACGGGAAGGTCCTCCTACATACAGTTTTTTTTTTAATCTCCCTAACCTGCATACATAAATATATACAACAACATAACTACACACGCACATTAATTCATTCAACTGGAAAAATGCATAAATGTTCGAAACTGCCAAAGTGATACGCAAATAGCGGCATCAATGACAATAGCACAAGTCCAAGCAACAAAAAATTGTAATAAAAGGAGCAAGAATTAGACTACAAAACTCTGCAGATTGGATTTTGAGTTATTAAAGTGCATGTTTATGTATGTTTGGCGGCACACTTAAGTAGCTGCTGCTCCTCTTGACGGCCGTCGCTTCATGTTTGTGCATATGTGCGTATGTGTGTTTGTATTGTTGGTGTTGTAGGGAAGCAGATCTTTCGCCGTTTGACATGCAGTTGACAACTTGACGATTCTGTGATGTATAAATCGCTTCATGTTGTTGCTGTTTCATATAATGTCACATATTTTCCAGCCAAGCTGCAGCATAAATCATAAAAGTTACGTGCCTGCATGCAGCGGCGAGTGTGCGGCTGTTGCTGCTGCCAATCCAATTTCAAATCACAATCAGTTGTTGACTTCCTTCAAAATGGCGAGAAGCGGCTAACTCCAAATTACTTGTCGCGTAGGTAACATGAATAAATCGTCAGCTCGAGTGCCAGCAGTTGGCGTGCGGACACACAGCCACACACACACACATACATGCATGTGTAAATATATTTTATTTTTCTCATTTTTGTTGCTTTGATTGACAGCTCTGAGTGCTTTGACAATGGTTTGACAATTCACACAGCACTTTGCAGCCATGCAACACCATTCAAAGCGTTATGCATATGCATGTAAACATATCAATATATGTATGTATGTATGTGAAAAGTGATCTGTGAGCGCGCGTTAATCACAATGAAACGATTTTCTCGTAACGCTTGACAAATTTTTTCGACATGTTGCACGCATTCATCATACATACAGACATGCTACAAGCGCTATCTATGTAAATGTGTCTATTAGGCAGAGTTAAAACATTGTCATCTAACATGCAAATGCGTTTACAAGCTACAAACAATGACACTGATGGCCAAAAGTAGCTATTAGTTTTACAACAATAACAACTAGTGCAGATTAGAGATGGCAAGAACGCGCGTTTCACATGTCATCAAACAAATTTAGTAACACATTTTCAATTGTGCCGCTTGTTTTGTACCAAAAAAGTATTTTGTTTATTCAAAATAACCAGAAACACTGAGATAGACATATATATTATTTAATTAGTCCTCTATTAGAAGTTCATTAAAGAAAATATAATTATTTGCCATGACACGAGTAACTGATTCCTGATGGATTTTATGAGTGGACGCCTCTACCGACGAAAACGTGGAAAAAGTCCACAAAATAATGCTGGATGTCGTTTAAGATAGTAGTCAATCTAAAGATCTCAACTGAACGGATAGAACATGTCATTCACGAATATTTGGGTATGAGAAAGCTTTTGCAAAGTGGATGACGCGCGAGCCCACTTTTGGCCAAAAATAACGACGAGTTGATGATTTGGATATGTCAAGAGTAATGAACCCGCATCCGCATTTAACATATTCTCCGGGTCTGGCCCCGGCGACTATTTCCTGTTCTCAGATCTTAAAAGAATACTCGTTGGGAGGAAATTTTCGTCAAATGAAGAGCTGATCGTCGAAACTGAGGTCTATTTTAAAGCAAATGACAAATAGTAGTACAAAAATGTATGTAGCGTCTGATCCAAGTAGAGGTACTTTTTCCATTACATCGTGCGAAGACTTTCGCCTGAACAACGTTTACAAATCGTTCAACTTTATTACGAAAATTCACGTTCTGTAAAGAATATGTTACGTGCGCTTCACTCCACTTATGGTCAATATAACCGATCTACTAAACGTACTATTCGAAACACCGTCACCCATCTTGAGACGCAGCATTCATTAGTGGATAATATTCGACCGAATAGACCACGTACAGCACGGAGTGAAAAAAGAATAGCAGCCGTAGCTGAAAGTGTAGTAGAAGACCATGGGGAGTCAATTGGGCGCCATTAGTAGCAACTCGGACTGACGTATGGAACGACTTGACGCATTTCACGTCGAGATCTTAAATTGAAAGTGACAAAATACAGCTTGAGCAAGAACTGAAGTCGCTCGACCCTCCCAAGCGACATCGCTTCGTGATCAAAGAAGATCCGTCCTTTTCGAGGCAAATTTTATTTAGTGATGAGGCCCATTTATGGCTCAATGGGTATGTAAACAAGCAGAATTGCCACAATTGGAACAAGAGCAATCTGAAGAGATTCAAGAGCTGCTATTTCATGCAGAACAATTTGTGGGCCGGTGGAATAATCAGTCCATATTTCTTCAAAAATGATGACAGTGAGAACGTAACTGTTATCGTGCCATGATAATCGGTTATTTGAAGCTCGTGATCTCGGCGACAGTTCGTTTCAACAAAGCTGCGCCACTTCCCGCATCAATCAATGGATTTGTTGAGGGAATATTTTAGTGAGTAGAAAATTGAACCCGACCATTTGAGACGTAGCCGCCAACATTGGAAAGAGATAATTTTCAAAAAAGGATGATAATAAATATTCCTTATTAAATTTGAAGTTTCTGTGTTTTTTCTTCACATTTTATATTTTGAAAATCACCATTATTTACTTTGAATGCTGCCGTCTGAAAGCGAGGCAATAGTGGAGAAAGTATTTAGATGTTTCAAACTTGCTTTAGGCCAAAGAACTCTGATAATTGGCTCCTGCTAGAATTTGTTAACCTCGTCGCTTATATTTTTTACACAGCGTATGGTTAGAGCTCTTACATTAGCAGCAAGATAAACCTGAAGCAAGTAATTTAATGGATCTAGTACGTTCCACTCAAAGCCAGAATGCTAATCTGAGCCAGGATACAAGCGGCTAAGGGAGATCCGACTTTTTCCCAGTCTTATGAAATTCAGATGAGAGATTCTTTTTTTTTTAAGTTCATCGACTTTATAGTTTATAGCGATTCTGGTAATATTCCCAAATAAATTTTAAGTAGTTTGGTAGGTAATGAGGTTATCCTAACTAACCACTCTTTGACGAGTTCTGATCGTAGCGAGGTCAAAGTCAATATTTCCGCTCCTGTTTCAGAATGAGAGCACATAGGTGTCAATAGCTCTGCTTGAAAGACACTGCAGTGGACTATAGCCTATATAATAAAATACTTATTCCGACAGGTGGCGCTAGTATTAAATTATTAAAGGAAAATTATATTTATGGTGTCTAAATCAGCTCGATTCATCACTAAGGAGCTACATATGTATAAGAATACATACCATACATACATAAATTATGGGAAACTAACTCAACATTTGAAAGTTGTTGTTAGCGGATATACATAAGTCCATAAGCCTTTTGGTAGCGCCCACACGACGGTAGTGAGAACGTAGACTATAAATTTCGGTTCCGGCCGAACAATTTCACATTCCATAGCAAAATTAAGAAAAGACAATGCCATACAAAATTTCGTTTTCTAAATATAAACTTGTGATTTGGAGTAGTGAGGGACCACATGATCGGTGAATAAATACCATATTAGTGAACGGGCAACTAACGGTACATTTGAAGTGCGCAAACACACTTCAACAATCACTTTTGCATTGCACATGAAGAGCAATAAAACAGCGTTGGCAACACGTCCCAACCGACTAAGTAAGCGTAAGTAGCAACAATAACATGCAACAGCAACATACAACATACAACACGTACAACATGTTAAACAACCGAAAAACACAAATTAACGACTGTGGAAGAGCATTAGCATGTGACGGTGTAACGGTGGGCTGAGGTGGAGCGTTGGCCAAAAGTATGGGGTAAGGCAACTGATGACATGCTAGTGACAATGTTCTTTATTGCTGTTATAGTGCAAAAATAAAACATTTTTTGTTTGTTGTAATTGTTGTTTATTAGTCATTTCATTTGTACTATTACAACAGAGGAGCGAACAAGTGATTGGAGCGAAATTTAAAGACGCCACAGACGAAGTAAACGAAAACTGACTGAAACTGAAATATATTTAAACTAGATAATTTTGACCTGCCAGGACGAGGTAGAGAAGGACCTGGATACACTTGGGGAAAGGGAAGAACGACTGTTGTAAACTCGGCTATAACCGCGTCAACGGTGTCTGCGCCAATAAATAATAAGAATTCAGTCGATTAGGGCTATATTGACCATTATTAACTACTTTCTAACGTGGAGTACTATTTTTGTTAACTTGCGTTTCGAGAAGGAGGAGGAGGACCTAAGGACGAGTTCGTAGATCGGCGTAATCATACCACTGCCACGCCATACAAAAATTAGATTTTTTTTTATGAAAAAAAATGAACAGGGAATCGCATTAGCAAGGGATACCTGTGTGCAAAAAACTTTGAAAAAGTGGGCGCAGTTCTGCCGACAGTGTGAAAATGGTTGAAATCGGATGATAAACATCCACTCGGTATATGATATTCTACTCACATTCCTATGTAACAGTGTAAAAATGAAATCAAATCGGACTACAAACTCGCCTACTGTCCATATAACACCATTTTTAATTCCATTTGACTTTCACTTTCCAGTGTACAAATCAAGAAGAAATCAAAATATCGGAATACAACTTTGCACGAATAATGACTTTGCTGTATGTCAACTTATAGATCAAAATATGTCCAAATGGAATCAAAACTGTTCAAACCAATGGGTCCCGAATATGAGGACCCCACACCCTATAGTTGACTTTTTACCGAAAATATCGGTGAATGTGTGAGATATACTACTGTGCCCAAAAAATAAGGTGACATTTGAATTTAAACTGCGCGCGTTGAAGGATTTGGAGAATCATTAGGTTGGTAGTACTGTCAGTCACATTTATGTTAAGCTTTATGTCAAAATATTCATTAGTGTTTGAGATACGTGTCGTTTTGTGAGCTGCTAAAAGTGAGTTTTTCGTTTTTTGCGATGTCGAAATGTGTCGAGCAAAGAATTTGCATTAAATTTTGTTTACGGAATCAATTTTCTGCTGCGGATACGTTGAGGATGGTGCAGAAAGCCTTTGGTGATGAGGCTATGTCTAAAAAAATGTTTACAAGTGGTATAGTGCGTTCCAAGCCGACCGTGAACGTGTCGAAGACGAAGAGCGTCCAAGGCGACCATCAACATCAACCGACGAATCTCACGTTCAACAAATCAAAGATTTTGTGTCGAAAAATCGTCGATTAACAATTAGAGACCCTGCTGATGAAGTTGGCATATCGAAAGGCTCAGCCAATACCATTTTGAAGGATGTTTTGGGCATCAAGCGCGTCAAATCTCGACCGGTACCGAAAACATTGAATTTTTTGGAAAAGAAGTCGCGTTGAAACTATGCTTTCCGACTACCAGGGTGTCATGAAATGCATTATAACTGGCGATGAGACTTGGATCTGGCGCCGTGCGACTTTTCGTTTTTATACGATAGAGGAGATTCAAGCCGCAGCGAGGACGGAACTGAAGGTCATCCCGGAAAGTGACTACAACCAGTGGTTCGAAGATTGGAAAATCCGTTGGCATAAGTGCATTGCATCGGGATTACTTTGAAGGGGATGAAATTGATTTGGAAGAATAAATAAAGAATTTTCAAAATGAATACAATGTCACCATATTTTTTGGACAAGGTAGTATAATAGAATTTTTGAGAGAATCCTTTGCTCTTAATAGTATCTCGGTGTATCGAAAATGGTTGGAATCGGGTCAATACTATCCTTAGCCGTCATTTTCCTAATATAAAGATTTTCGAACTTTCAGGTAACTTTGTATATTGATCAATATTTCAGTTATCTTAATATAATTGAGAGAGCGTGTTTTTCTTATAACGGTGCATATGTTTTTGTGCTTAGAATGAATAAAATCCGTGAAAACTCGCCCTAGACCCCATATAGCTAACAAATCTTATGTATGTACCTGTGGTACTCCCATTTCTTTAAGCCTTGCAAGTTGCAAGACTATGAAATGTTCGGTTATACTCGCCTTAGTCCGTCCTTACTTGTCTTATTTTTTGTTAATCGTTTGAAAATTCCGATCTGGTCGAAATTTTTGGAATATTTAAAGTGACTCATTGGTTGTAGCTAGCAGCCTGTGTCTAAATATGCATTATTGCATGCCTTTAATAGAGAAAAGCTCGAGAATTCATAGATACATACATACATACATATACTCTCTTGAACACATTTACGAACACAATTGGATATAAACAAATTCTGCAAGTCGCGTGGTCCTCACCTGCTAGGGAAAGCTACATATGTACATATGGACGAAGACGCGACGAAAATGTTGTACTTGTTGTAAATTAAAGAACAGAACATTTTTATCGTCTGCTTATAAAATTAATGGATTTATTCAATTCAAATTCACTGCTATGTTGCTGACAAGGCGCTGAATACCAACAGCCAGCCGATTGCCCCAAACTTACTGCCACAATGCCGGTGTTGGCAATGCATTGCTGGCCTGGTGGTTCTATGCGGGCAACTTGACATTAAACTGACAGTTTACACGCTCCAGAGAACAAGTAGATGCAGCAGCAGTCGCCGCAGCAAATGTTTAAGCTGTGGAAGATGTAACAGTGGAGCTTAAAAATAAACAGCAACCAAATAAGAGATTGCGTCAAACTACATGTGTGAGTGTATGTAAATATGCTCTTTTGCAGACTAAAATATGTTAAACAACTGTTATGCAGCGATAAAAAATTGGCAAAAACGCATCTACTTATGTAAAAGCGCGTGTTGCGGCAAGTGAAAAATCGAAGCGACGTTGTAATTAGTCTAGCCGCTTGGGTGGGCCTGCTGCGGCATGCTAATCTGTCTTGCTTTACATGATAAAACGATAATTGTGCTGATATGCTAAAGAGTAGCTATGCAGGTTTCTCGAATGAATGCCAATTTAACGGTAAATCTTCACACTGTGGTGTGTTATAAATAACATGTAAGCTGCAATGCTTTAAATCTCGACAAACGGTAAATATTGTTGAGGCTATAAATATGTTTTGAGATTTTTTTTTCATAATTCCTCCAACTACTGGAATAGTAACCATTTCTTTTTCTGAATTGAATTTTTTCAACAACAATTTATGACATTTCACTGGTTCTTTACCTTAACACACTGCTCCATAATAATTGCCAGCAAATTAGACCTTCCGGCCTATTATTGACAAAATTTCACAAATAAATTTCAAACATTGCTCTAATTAATCAACATGCTATGACAATGGCATGGCAAGTCTTCAATGCTAATGGCAGGCGCCTAATGCTTTTGATATACATACATATGTACATATGTATGCTGAATGTAATGTTTGCATGCAAGACTGCGAAAAAAACATAATAAATAAAAAAAACATGAACTACAGCTGCACCGAAGCTGTAATACCCTTCACAGGTACATTTCTTATATATGACCTGGTCTAGAAAAGGGGGCTTAGGTGTCAAAAAAACAAAAGATGAAATAAAAAAAATAAATAAATAAATAAAAAAAAAATTGAAAAAAAAAAAAAATAAATAAATAAATAAAAAAAAATTGAGTTTTTGACACCTAATCCTCCTTTTCGTAGACCAGGTCACATACATATATTAAAGGGTATAAAATGATCTTTAGTTCTTTGTTGATCAGTTTGTATGAGAGCTACATACATATATATTATAGAATGTCGATCTAAATACATTCGGAGGTTGGAACCTCACCTTAGACAGTAATCTGTCAAATTTCCAGGGGTTATCTTGATAATAAGACAAGGCTTTTCATACAAGGACTTGATTTCGATCGGTAGTTTGTATGACAGCTATATTCTACAGCGGTCCAATATCGCTGGTGCCGACAAATGAGCAGCTCCTTGGGGGGGAGGAAATGATTTGTACGAAATTTTAGATCACTAATATTCACAAACTGATGTAGTACAAACAGACAAACGGCTCGACTTGGTTAAATTGACTAATCACGTAACGCTGATCATTTATATAAATATAGACATATATATATAACGTTATCCTCGGGCATTAGAAACTTCTTTGCAAAATTATATACCCTATTCAAGGTATAAAAATTGTATGATAAAAAAATTTAGGTTGACTTTTTTCCGAGCCGCGCAAGATGCCGCTTACTGGGCTATAAAATCGCGTTGCCATTTCCACCGTTCGGTGGTGGTGCCACAGCCGTTACATGATGCTCATGTTGGTTGCTTTGTAACGTGTTTGTTTTGCTACACTTTCTTGCTTGTTTTTGTTTTGATTGCAACACTTCCCACAGGCATTTTGCAGTCGGCTGGTTTACATTCCCCATGACCAGCAGAAAATTTTTGCTTACTAAGAGAAATAAAAATTCTTGTAGTTAGTGTACCGAACAAAATGCAGAAATTAATTATTTTTTGTTTTGTAAAAACCCAGTATATGTAGGTATTTAGGCAACAAGCAGTTATAGTGTGCTGTTGAATGGTCGGGTTGAGTGATCTCCCACACATTTTATATTGGTCATGCAGCTAACGGAGTGCATTCTAGTATTTATTAGCGCATACAGGTACAGTGGGCCGATTATTAACCAAAGTTGAGATATTTATATTTTAAATGTAATGCAAATAATTTTTTACTCGTTTTATTATTTTAAAAAGTCAAATTAATGAAACATTATTTTTGTATATTAATTTGTAATATGGTACGTATAACTTAGTTTATTTTTTTATAGCGACTAAAACTTTGAAAATTTATATATAATCAATATTTCGTGCCACCCTGTGTTGTGTATTTTTTATTTATAATCCATTGGAGCGTGAATTCAACACTATTAAATTCAATTATTTTTTATATTTTTAAATTTATAATTGAATTCTGAATATCTAATTTTAAATTTATGCTTTTGTTTATAATTGTTAAAATATTTGTTTGTGTTATCGAAAATACAAATTACAATTGTCAACTGGTTTCACTTTATACTAACTCTAAAAATTAATTATTGCAGATAGATGCTTAGGATCATTTGATAAGTTTATTTACTAAATTTGATTTCATATTGAGATCTTAAAATAAGGCATATTTTTAAACAAATTACATACTTATATCATATCATAATTTGTCCCAAGTATGTTAAAATTTTGGACCACTGTGCAACATGCATAAACTGTCTGTGCTAGCTTACACTGCATGTATGAGCACCAACTAC
This sequence comes from Bactrocera correcta, assembly GCA_027475135.1. Taxonomy (NCBI): domain Eukaryota; kingdom Metazoa; phylum Arthropoda; class Insecta; order Diptera; family Tephritidae; genus Bactrocera; species Bactrocera correcta. The sequence continues at coordinate 56,710,109 of CM050327.1, forward strand.
TAACCACGGCTACAACCGTTTTAGTCGGAAGGTGCCATTGGACATTTGTCCACACAATTAAACAAACCACAACTTTAAAAGAGAAAATGCTGCATTTAGCTTTTTATAATTATTGCAAGTCCGTTGAAATAGAGTTACTTTTCTTTTAGGAACAACATGCTGGTGGCATTAGCTCGTAAAATATTCACAAACGCAACGCAGATGTGGGTATCACCTTCAAGCACTGGTAATACAAATTGTACAACAGGCTGTGGTTATGTGAATGTGTATAAAAATTAGAATTATTTATTTTGGCAACTGGTAATGAGTACAGTTAAGATAATTTTAAACAAATTACTTTCGAATGACATGATTTTGCACTTTAAAATAAAGCAGAACTAAATTTAAATATAAACTACACACCAAATTTTTAACAAATATATGAAAGTTGCTAATAAATTCAGATTTGCTGTACTTATTTTTTTTTTAATAATTTGCCACAAAATATTGTTCAATTACTTTTATAATCGTTCAGATCGATGTCTTCATCGGAGCTATCATAAAGTTCGTTTTCTTCAAGGTTCTTTTTTATTGAGTCTGCTGGTTGCATTTGATCTTGGAAATGTACAATATGATGGTCACTTCTTCTTTTATATCTTTTGCTTCGCAAAATTTGGAAAATGTCACACTTTTAAGGCACGTTTTCATATGAATAATCATTCGAAAATTATAAATAATAAAATATGTTTTTTTTTTTGTGAAATATTTAAGATATTAGCTGGCCAGCAGAACTTACCTCGTCTTTTTCTTCAGCTTTCTTTTTTGCAGACGGTGAAACCACAGCTGCTTTAGCTTCTTCTTCTGACACTAACCGATTAAATTTACGTGTAGCCTCTTTGACGCTCACATTGCTGCCGGGTGGATCAATATCAGAATCAATGGTGTCCTTACTGGACTTGCTGCTAAGTGAAGTTGCCGAACCTTCAGATGAAAACGAAAATCGTGGTATATTTTCCTTGTTTTCTTTGTGGCTTTCTTTGGAAATAGCTTTCAAACGCTTTTCAACTTCCAATTCATGATTTTCTTCAGGATTTTTCTTTGTGAGTGCTTCCTTTTCAGACTCTGCCAAGGCTGTTTGTGCTGTCTTACTCGTTTCAATGGTAGCCACTTCAACGATTTGATCTACACAACCACAATTATTATCGGTTGTTGCAACTTCAGGTGGTGGCACGTATGGTGGAGGTTGTCGCATAGGCGATAAAATAGCACTTTCCGATATAACTGACATACCTCCTGGGCTAGTGGGCACTGTTTCGGCTCCAGCTGCGGCGACTGCACGCTGAACAACATCATTACTTGGCAGTTCGTGAATGTACTTTTTACGTAATATTAAATACTTTTGATTATTTTCATTTCTTATTGTTGACAAAATATTGACGTAAACTTTAAACAATTTGCGCGCTTCATCTGCAACGGAAGAAGGGAAGAGACAAAATATGTGAAATTAGCGTCTTTCTGATGCACAAACGGTCAGAATGCAAGCAACAAGTGAGATTGATGCTGGTATGGATTAAAAGTGATTTTTGGTGTTGTTTGCAAACACCAGCGGAAGCTAGATATTGTGCACATTCGTTAATGACTCACTTTGGGTTTCGGGTTTGGTGAGAAAGTGCTTAAAATGCTTAACCAACGCATGATTTGTCACCTTGGAATCATTACTGAGCATGTAGTTTCTTATTTCGGCAATCGATAACTCAGTTGGTGCTGTAGCCATTATTTATAACTTTTTATTTATACACACACTAAACTAGCACAACTTTTAACACAATTTTGTAGTGTAAATATACACAAAATACAATTATTTCTAAATATTTTTCACGCAATCAAACAATCACGCAAAACAAAGCAAAGAAAAACAAAACTGAACAACTGACAGCGCAAACGTCAAACATACTCAAAACAGAGAGCGCAAATCAGCGTGGAATGAAAGAATAAGCGAAAAACAAACAAGCAACACAGCAGAAAGTTTCAATTTTCGCCTTCAACGAACGAAAATGACATTTGGTTCCTCGCAAGCAAGCGAGATATGCGCGCACCAGCGAGTGGATCGTGTTTTGCAAGTTAAATTAAGAAATTTTAAATAAATTAAATTTAAGTATGAAAGTGAAAAAATTATATGTTTGATTTCTTCATTTGTTATGAATGTATTTTACAAAAATTAAAATGATAATTTCGTAAAATTTAGTATTAAATTTTTTTTTTGGTTTTCTGCTTGTGTACAGTAAAGATAAAAATGATTGTATGTTAGGAGTATTCTCTTGCTCTTGCAATACTCTTGCACGGTGCATGAATTGCAGATATTTCTTCTTGGTGCACCGACACAACTACAAACGCACGCAGAAAATTATTTTCAATGGCTGTAAAATACATACATATGTATGTAGGTCAGATTAAGACCATGTTTATTCTCGTGCAATTTTAAATTATAAAAATATTTAAATTATAAAGATTTGTTACAGTTTTTGTTTTTGCAAAGAATGAATACAGAAGGTGCGCCAATTCACAATAGCCATGCACAATAATCGTTTACAATAAAATGACCGAATCAGCCGTTCACGCATAGTACATACATACATATATCACTAGATTCTGCAATGGGTGCTCTCGTGCCCTTATATATATTTCGAAATAGGATTTTTACAATCTGAAATCTTGCAAGAGCAAGAGAATCCCCCTGTTCTATATATGTATATTGCACGAAAACCAAAAAAAAAAATAAAAAAATAAAAAAATAAAAAAAAAAACAACAAATGTATAATATTGAATATATGTATATGTATGTATGTGTATCTATATACAAAACATACATACATATATTTGATTTATCGATAAAGATTATACGTTATCTCTGATTTTCATGCCAATTTTTGAGTGAGTTATAGTAGACTTTGAAATATGGTGACTGGCATATTGGTCAGACACGAAACAGGAACCATCGCTCAGCTACTGGTTTTGCCAGTTTCGTTCACTGAAACTTTTTTATAATCTCGAAACTGAAAAATCTGTTGTTATAAAAACCGTTGGACAAAAAAGCTACTAAGGACAGAAAAAATTTGTATCTATTCGAATTGTACGCGAAGTATACATATGTACATCCTTAAATCAAGGTCAATTTCGACCAGATGGCATTTATCATACTGACAACCGACAAGATTTACAATTTCTTAACAGACACGAGCAATTTACCTTATTGGATATGTAACTTATGGATGAGCTAAACACTCTATGAAATATTTTCTAAATATGTTGTTGTTGTTGTTGGTAAGGATAGAATGGATAGTCGTCGACGTCATCTAACGGAAATCCCAGTAATCGTTCCGCTTCGACGAGGTCGGGAGAGGAGTGTTGGATAAGTGGGGTTAGTAGGGCATGCAAAAAGGTGGTCAGTGTCATGTGGAGACTCATTGCATGCAGTACATACTTACATATGTTTGATATGTCAGGGTCTATTCTGAATAAGAAGGAGTTTAACCTGCTACAGTTTCCAGAACGAAGCTGCGCAAGAGTCACTATCGCTTCTCGAGATCTTCGTCTGCAATGGTTGGTGGTTTGACTCCTAATATGCCATTCACTGAGAGGGAGTCAGTGAAGGTGTTCATGGCTCTACTGTGAATGGCGGTCCGTGCTTGTCGGAAATTAGTTGCGTCCGAAGTTTGATCGACTTATTGTCTGATTCCAATTCCTACGACAGCCGTACAGGAATTGACCGGGACTTCGTCCAGCCAAGGGCTGTTATTTCGGCGGTCTAACCCCGTTTGGAATTATCAATATTTATTTTGAAGTATGGTTACTATGTCCAAAAAATACGGCGACATTGTATTTATTTTGAAAATTCTTTATTTATTCTTCCAAATCATTTTCATCCCCTTCAAGGTAATCCCCTCCGAATGCAATGTACTTATGCCAACGGACTTTCCAATCTTCGAAACACTGGTTGTAGTAACTTTCCGGGATGGCCTACAGTTCCGTCTTCGCTGCACGAATTACACGGGCAGTATAGGATGGTGCATTATCTTGGTGTAAAAACTAAGGATAACGTTCAAATAATATTCCTTGTTGACTGCTTGACCGGTTGGAAGGAATTCATAATGCACAACACCACGATAATCCAAGAAAACAGTCAACATGACCTGGATTTTTCAGCGACTTTGGCGCGATTTTTTTGGTCTCGGCTCTCTTTTGGCACGATATTCGCTCCATTCATCAGTTGTTTGGGGTCGTAAGCATAGATCCAAGTCTCATCGCCAGTTATAATGCGTTTCATGATACCCTGGCAGTCGGAAAGCATCGTTTCACACACTTCAACGCGACCAGTCGAGATTTGACGCGCTTGAGGCCCAAAACATCCTTCAAAATGGTATTGGCTGAACCTTTCGATATGCCAACTTCATCAGCAAGGTCTCTAATTGTTAATCGGCGGCTCTTCAACACCGAATCTTTGATTTTGTGAACGTGAGCTTCGTCGGTTGAGGTTGATGGTCGCCCTTGACGCTCTTCGTCTTCGACACACGTTCACGGCCGGCTTGGAACTCACTATACCACTTGTAAACATTTTTTTTAGACATATCCTCATCACCAAAGGCTTTCTGCAGCATCCTCAACGTATCTGCAGCAGAAAATTGATTCCGTAAACAAAATTTAATGCAAATTCTTTGCTCAACAAATTTCGACATCGCAAAACACGAAAAACCCACTTTTAGCAGCTCACAAAACGACACGTATCTCAAACACTAATGAATAGTTTGCCATGAAATTTGACATAAATGTGACTGACAGTACTACCAACCTAATGATTCTCCAAATTCTACGACGCGCGCAGTTTAAATTCAAATGTCACCTTATAGAGGAATTTTAATATCAAACAAATTAATATGTTTTAATCCCATATACTTATTTGCTATAATAGAAAAGCCCTTGAAGTAGTAGGGATGAAATTGTTACTCTCTGCTCCAAATTAAATTACCAATGTTGATTTGACAATCAGTACTGGGACACGTGCGTCCAACAAGCACTACATTTCTATATAAGTACATAGGTGTCTCCCCTACGACCCAAAAAACCACGAAGTATAGTAAATACACAAAAAAACCAAGTCGCATTTTTGAAATTTTTTGAAAAATATGAAACATGTGCGAACAAGTGAAGGGCCTTACTCCGATCGCACGAGAATGGCGCATCAAGAAATTGGGTGGTAAATGGATTTAGGCATGCGCCAGTGGTACATTCATAAAACTGGATCCCCCTGGTGTTACACAGCAGCGGTAATTAATAATTTCCTGCAATACGAATACCGCTAAATCAATGCATGCCCCGCACTCGAACCCGCACCCGATGTCTCAGGAGCATTTGGAATTTCATTAACTCAAGAGATGCGACAGCAGTCAGCTGTAGGCAGAGGTGGAGTTACAGTTAAACAGCGCCATAGTTGCAATTACAATTGCAAGGCAACGATATGCCACACACAACGCCTGAGGCAGCCCCAAATTAATGCATTAAAATTAGATTTATACGCGACGAGGCGAATGAAGAAAGTGAGCCCGCGAATGCAAATTAATTTGACGGTGTAAGGAATGCAAGCTCCTTCGCCGTGGAATCGCTGGATAAACAGTTGAGCGGTGGAGTGCTGCTGGTATTCATCTAAGGAATTCATCAACTTGGTGATGTGTTGCAGTTTTGTTGCTTTGGTTTGCCGCTGATCTGTTGCTTGGGAAGGCGGATGCGCTCCATTTGACATGTTGTCAGGCGACAAGTGCGAATGCGGAACATATTCCCTCGCATTATTGTAGAATTTAGTGCAGTAAAGTTGTTTGTGTATAGAAAATAAACAAAACTTGGGGAAATCGTTTTAAGGAGATCGTAGATACTTTCTCGCCTGTGTGGTACTACTATTAAGGAACTTATTATTAATTATTATTTTCAAGAAAAAATCACGCGATTTGATTGCTAAGCAATATGGTATCAATTTCTTGAACGCCACTTTTTAAATTTCCATTTAAGGAAGCGAAAGAAAATAGTCAAGGTAGTTTTAAAATCATCGAACTGTTCTCAAGAACTCATGAAGATTAGTGAAAGAGACGAGTGACTTATCAAGAATACATTCCATTCATTCAGGTTACAGCTAGATAGAAATAAATGAAGTTTGCACCGCGACCTAAGGTCTATTGTGCCTCTCCTAAGTCAGAACGACTGACATAGCTCCAGCACATTGTGGTAATTTTGTATTCTATCATTCTTGATCATGTCCATATATCATACTGATGTTTCCAAAAATTGATGGCATAAAGTGGAAACTATTAAGTAGGCCAGACTTTACCGCTGCATAAAGTAAAAACTGAAACCACAAATCTTGGTTGGAATGGCTTAAATTCAAATGACTATGACTACAGACTTTTAGAAATAGAATGCCAACAAAATAATTTTGGGCTTCTTTGTGTATTATAAAAATACATCTAGTGATCATAACTTTGACTCAAAGACTAAACCTTTACGATGTTTGTCTGTTTAAAACACTTCTGCATTTGGAGCTTCTGTGGATTCTGTGCAATCCGAAATGGAAGTACAGTTTAGGAGTGAACTTCTCCGGTGCATTTAAACCGAAGGCTGTCGTATCGACCTGGCCGGGAATGCCCAGCGTCTTCTATGATTCACAAGTTGTGATCTAGATCCCCTACTTTGAAAGGAAAATGGTTACAAGGCTGTCAATTTGGCGAAAAAAAATGTTTTGTACCATGCCAACGTATCGCCATTTATCAACGTCGCCATCATAGTGAAATTGGTCTGACTGGGCTATGAACTGCAGCCCAATCCACTGTATTCTCCAGACGAACAGTCAGAGATCTTATTGTCATTGTTGGAATATCGGAAGGATCAGTGGAAACCATTGTGGAAGGTCATCTGGGCCTAAGAAAAGTGAAAGCACGATTGGTACAAAAATTAATTGAAAAACAGCGTCGCGTTAACATCTCAGAAACAATGTTTTCCTACAACCTAGATGTCATGAAACGTATTATAACTGGCAGTGAGTCTTGGATATATGCTTACGGTCTGGAAACAGACAATCAATCGGCCGAATATCGTGGCAAAGGTGAGCTGTTACCAATAAAACCAGGTCAAAGCAGGTTAAAAATCAAGATTATATTGACAGTTTTCTTCGATTATCGAAATGTGGTGCATTCCGAATTCCTTCCGACCAGCCAAACTGCCATGAAAGAATACTATTTTAGTGTTATGCGTCGTTTGCGCGAAGCTATTCGTAAAAATAGGCCGGAATCATGGGCCGTCAACTATTGGTTTTTGCACGAGGATAATGCACCGTTGCATATTGCATTGACTCTTCGTGAGTTTTTTTAGTCAAATTTTCAATCAATATCGTGCCACAACCACTGTATTCGCCTGACTTAGCTCCGTGTATCTTTTTGCTATACAGAAAACTCAAACGACGGCTCTTGGGAAATTATTTTGAGTCAACTGAAGACATTAAACGTGAACCGCTACGCGGATTGAAGGCTATCTTGACTTTAACATCTTTTTAAAGGGGTATTCTAGTCTAGAAGCATAAATTTCAGGTATTTTTTAAAGTGTCTTAAAAAAAGGCAATTCATATTTTTATTATTCATTTTTTATTAGTTATTTGTTAATTTTAGAAGAGTAGAGAAAAAAATTGAAAACTAAAGAAAGTAAAAAATTTCAAAAATTATGAGCTGACGAAGTGGGGGGTCTCTAAAAATTTCCACGTGACTATACCCATGTTTTTAACCCTCCCAGTTATCTGAAACCAAAAAGAAAAAAAGATTTTTTATCTAGAATAGTGATGAATGAAAAGTGGGAAAAAAAAATTTTCACAAAATGGCGACTGCCTAAAAAAAAGTTTTTTTTCGATCCCTTTTTCTCACTATTTAGAATTTTTTAAAAATAATAAAAATAAAAATTTTGGGATGGGGCTAGTTCTAACCATAGACAAGCCTATAAAGAAGACTCTAAAAAAATGTCAAGTAAATCGGTCCAGTAGAACCTGAGAAACTGTAGGTATCCTTCCGAAAAAGTCAGTTTTGAGAAAAACGCGTTTAAAGTTTCGCGTTCCGACCGAACCAGTTTGGATGCCGGGTCAGAAGAATGCCTATATCTCCGAAAATAATTTGAATTTTGAAAAATCCTCTTATACACATATTCTTGAATAGTTAAACTTTGAAAATTAAAAAAACAAATCGATTTTTTTTTAATTTCTAGACTAGAATACCCCCTTAAGTAAGGCTTTATGGAATTTTCATAGATGGTATGTAATAAAAAATCTATGAAAATTCGTTACAGCCTTACTTAAAAAGGCGAATATCTCGGCTATGTAATAAAAAATCTATGAAAATTCCATACAGCCTTACTTAAAAGGCGAATATCTCGAGAAGTATTTATGATAGCGATTTTAACCCTAAAATTTCCTGGAAGTCTGTAATGAAAATTTTTTCACAGCTCTTGTCCTTTACGAGATATATACAAAGAAATGCGAATTTCTTGGAAAAATCAGGTTTAGAGCCCCGTACAACCTCGCTGGTGTGAGTAACGACTTTGTTGCACTGGGCAAAGTCAAAGTCTAAAGTCAAAGCGGTGCCATAAAATACTTCTGATATGTAGGAATTTAAAGATAAAGAATCACGATTGTAGTGTATTTTCTATGGAAAATTTTTACATGTCTTGGTCCAGTTCTTAATGTTAATATTAAGGGCTAAAACTTTCAGGGAATTTTTTTAGGGTATTTGCAAGGAAATTTCGTGACGGGACTGAAAAAATTAATAATTAAAAAAAAAAAAAATCACCCTTTTTTATACTGTTCATTTTTATTTTCGAAAAATTAAATTTCATTCAGCAAAATGTACTTCAACCATGCTACAGTTGGCAGAACTTACTTAAGTAATTTCTAAATGCAATAATTTATTTGCATAACACACTTGCTTGGCTGCCAAATGCAACCAACATCAGCTCAAGACACTCAAGCCACCAACATAAGCAGCAGGAGCAGCAGTTGCAGACAGACGACAACACTTGAAAGACACTTGCAATGCGAGAAATGCAACTGATAGACGTAAACACACAATTTAGATATGTACACATGTATATATACGCAGATATGTGGCATATATTGAACGTGCAAGAATTGATATTAGTAGAAGCTTAAGTGTATATGTACAAGTATATGTGTATGAGCTTAACCGAAACGCATCTTCGCCATGTGGCAGATTCAAAAGCATTTCCTGCGTCAGCCTATAAATGGTGAGGAAGAATTGCTGCTGCGACAGCTTACCATACATTTAATATAAATGTATGTGTATGTATCTATGGTATGTGTGTGTGTGCTTGTTGCCACTACCACGTTTGTTGCAGCTCTGGTGGATGATAAACGATGACAATTCGACAATCACCAAGACACAATTGCATGTGGCAAATTGAAAATGAAATTAACACTTTATAGATACTTTATTGCAAGCCCACCAACACACTTGACACCGACACAAACACATTTGCATTGCACATAGTCATTTCGTGCAGTACATATTTGGCTGTCTTATGCATTTCCTACGGCTGTCGTATGTCCTTTGCAGACAGACGCCAAAGTCAGACATTCCGAATTTAATTCTATTTGCATGTGTGTATATGTGTGTGTGCGTGAGTGCATTTCATTTTGTGAAATTTGTAAATATTTGTCAAATAGAAATTGTCATTTGGAGCTTTTCTCAGCAAATACCCTCGTACGGAGACTTAACCAACGCAGTGCTGCTAATTGAAATGCTTCAAAGAACATTATTGCATACATACATACATCCATACGTGGTAATACTTAATAGAATTGAGTAAATACACATTTTATTTGGAATAATTTCTAATTGTCTATTTAAATAAAGATATAAAGATTTATGATTGCAACGAGTATGCCAAAGGTTAGGTTAGGTTAATCTGGTAGGCCAATAAGCCACGCATAGACCAGTTTGGTCCTTTGCGATGCCAGATAGAGTTCAGTTTCTATGTCCATGAGGAGCATTTACATATCTTTTAGGATAGGAGTCGAGCTGACGCGAATTTTAACAGACTCTGTAGTCTCAGTATCGATACCTCTTCCAATGTATTATACCGTGGTTACCCCAGATAATCACAGTGTATTTTAGCAATGTGGAACAAACGCACAAGAGATGTTCAATGGTTTCTCTGGTACCCAGGTCTCTGGTGTTCCAGACATTTCCTGCAGTCTACTCGATCTGTCAGCTCCATTCTGCGGGGCCACCAGACAGTGGCCAGTTAGTATTCTGACTGGTTTGCACAGGACTTTTGCAGTTTTTTTTTACCATGCTTCTGTCCAGATCGTGGTACAAACAATGAATGGGTTTCTCAATGCTGATCACGTACGCCATTCTTGGCAATCACGTCTACAATTTTATTGCACTTTGTGGCCTGGCATCAAGTAAAAGTGAATTTGGTTGCTTCTGGCAACACTTTCCGCTGCCGCCCTGCTTTCGCAGACATTTCAGCCCGATACGCGATACGAGGTTACTGCCTTGATTGTTGCTTGGCTGTCTACGTAGATGTTGACTCTGACATTGCCAGCAGGTGCGGTAGAGGCCAGCTCCAAGGCTTTCGCAATTGCAACGACTTCAGCTTGATATATACTGCAGTGGTCCGGTAATTTAAAAGGCTGTCTTATGCCTATGTCTGGACAGTATATCCCCGCACCAACTCTATTTTCGAGCCATCCGTATAAATGTTTAGAATATTGCGCGTAGGTAACATACCTTTACGTCAACCATCTTTTTCTATGTTTACTTTGAACCTTCTCTCCCAGTAGAAAAGTGGGATCATGTAGACGGTGTTTGCTCAACCGCCATTACCCACTGAGCTATGCCCGAAAGTTATGTAAATTCTTCTGCAGCCGGTTTCCAGCAAAGTGGTCTATAGGTGGCAGGTTTGGTACTAGTTAAAGAGCCGCCACTGGAGTAGTTCCTAAAGCGAAGATAGTGAAGTTAAGACACTATTCCGAAGATATTTTGCACTGCGTCCACGATTCTTCATTATTTTGAAATATTGTTCGATAATGAAGACACGTTATTATATTGCAATCTCGTATCTGTAAGCTGTCAATTTGTTTTATGGGTTATCAATACTTTACTACCACTGGGTACCTGTGTTCGATCTTAAATTTTCGCTGAACATTGAAAATGTTTCTTCTTGTAGTGATCCTCGTTCTGTGACGCAGGCTAGGTCATGTTATTCGACGAAGTATCCGCCGGGAAAAAGGGGAAGACCTTCACTCCATTGGAAGGACATGGCTTCGCTTGGCATCTCAAATTGGCTACACAATCTGATCAAAATTGACTCGTAATAATCCAATTTTCTACACAAATGTTGCTTCGGATTGCATGGCCTTCAGCGAATTTTAGTTTTATGGGTTTCGGCTCATTTTGGGAGCGCTATTTGCTAGATTGTTTGGATATTTTTATTGAGTCGATTGGCAATAGATGCTGAGACCCTCTGCTATCTCGCTGATATCGACAATTTCCAAGCACTATTTCTTTAACTTCTGACTGCTCCTCAGGTTTTGAGATATCGATCAGAAATTTTACCTTAAAAATCTGAACATTTTTCTGAACCGCCAATATGGGATCACTTTAACATATGGCTATCATACAAACTAAACTTTTTCACATATGGATCGGAGCTCAAGGGGAGGGTTGGACGTGAAGTCCATCTATTAGGAGCTCTCTGTTTCAGAATGCTAGACCTGTAGTATCTTTCAAGCAAAAGCGGCAGACATCAAGATAGTAGCAGATGTACTTCGATGAAGTGAGACTTCTTTTAGGAAGGCATGAACACAAACCGATACACAGCTCTTAAGTTCGCTGATAGTGATGTCAAAGCTAGTCAAGGAGCGCATGACCTCACTTGCTTTAGCATCAAGCAACTTCTATATTAAACTGATGAGCTCGAAAGAAATCTACCTTACGAAAATCCTTTTAGGGTCGCCACGTCAGATGTTCCCTGTCTTCGTGCATTCGGATGCTGGATTTATGGGCTTCCCGCGAGCTTAGTAAGCGTTGGTCATCATCTAGCACTTGTGGGCTTGCAAAAGAGTTCTGGTCCAGAGCGGAACGTAAGAGGATCAGGGAATTGCCTTGAGAGGGCGCAACTTGTGAAAGTTGCACGGATAAAGATATTTCCACCATTTAAATAAGGTTGGATATAAAAAGAAGCTCGATGTATGAGTGCCATGCGAGTTAATCTAAAAAACCTTATGGAACTAGTTTCCGTTTGGGAATCGAAAAAAAAAAAAACAATACTTGCTGATGCTGATAATAAATGCGTCAAGCAAAAATGGTCGTGTTCGAATTAGGCTGAGCCGGTTCAAACGATGGACAAGCCAGGATTGATTTTCAGGAAGGGTTTGCAGGGTGTTTGGTGAAATTGGCAAGCAGTCTGCGCCCACACTCTTAGAAAGGTACAGTACAGAGTGTATTATTAACATTTAAACCGTTTGAAGTCGCCCAGGAGTGGTCAGCCTTGGTCGCTATGAGAAGAATAGTGTTCCATCAATACAACGCCAGGCCGCGCACATCGATAGTGGCTCGTCAGAAGCTCTGTGTATTTGGTTGGAAAGTCCTTATACATTACTGAAAAGTTCAACTCGAAAGAAGCTTGTAAAAATCGACAACACCAGATTTTTGCTATTTGGAACAGTTAGTGACATTGTAAAATTTTCTCAAAAAATAAAATCTTGTCTAAGCCAAATGCTAGCATTAGATTTTAGTTCGACTTGACTGTAATTTTGTTTTCAAATATATAAAATTATATAACTGAATAAATCGCATTGCTTAATAGCCGTCAATACTCATTTGAAAGTGCAGAAAAATTGCACCAATTTCGTTTCCAGCCAGGAATTGCCAGAATGCAATGAAATTGGGCATTGCAATTGGTGCCAGCGGATTCCAGAAGTGCTGCTTGCCACTTACGTTGCTGCAACACCAACAAACACCAGTCACCGAAATCGCATTCAATACGATTGCAACTGGCACATCGAATGTCCTCAAGGCAAACTTTTATTGGTTTTTATTTATAAATAAATGCATGTTGTTGTTGGTTTTTGGCGCGACAAACACGACAATTGTGGCGCCTGATAGTGAAAACAAATCAAATTAAGCGCAAAAATTGCGCGAAAATAATTTAAGACACTCCAATAAAGGTGACCAACAAAAAATGCCACAATAACAGCACACACACACACACATACACATATGAAGGCAACGAAAATAAAACGTCAACAACAACACGAACTTGAAAGTGTAAAGAAATAATATCGCTGACATTCGTGTGAGACCAACTGCTTGCTGCTAGCTGCTGGTAGGCTGCTTGCTTGCATCATTGGCTGGCTGCTTAGCTGGTTGGCTGGACGCTGCAAGCGCCTTATTGCCACAAAAAGGTGCAATGTGCCAATGTGACCACTGCGCAGCACAGCGCCCGAGATGAACGCGATTCATGGCGCGAAATCGCAATAGTCCAAGTCGCGCCTGCAGTCACAGCCACACAAACACACACATACAAACACAAATACAAATGTATAGCAGACTAGCGCTGGTCATAGCCAATTGCTGCCACCAGTCAGCAGTCGCAGTCGCATTCGACAATCCTAACTGCAGCATTTTAAGAGTCATGAATTGCATTCTACGCGGCCAAAGCAGAAAATAAGACACCAACGTAAAGAACATAACAGCAAAGTTGAGGGCAAAAAATCAGCAATGACAAAAAATCCAACGTACAACATCTTTGGCTGCGAATGCGAGTGCAGTCGGCGAGTCGAGCTGGCTTTCGCTGTTTTTGTCTGCAACACCACTGGCGTTTTTTATTTGCTGTGTTGCTTTACTACGCGCCAATTCCTTGTTGCTATTGTTGTTGTTGTTGTTGTTATCTCGCAGCGCGCATAATTGGCAATTGGACTTTTGGCAATACATTTGTGGCTTTATGACGCTGTCAGTGCGCGATGTATGTATGTGTGTGCGTGTGTGAGTTGTTCCTTTCCATTTCGCTGCTAGTTTTGCCTTCGTTCTTGCACTTTAGTTTCGTGCATTGTTAGTTCGACTGCTGTCGTGTTTTTCCTCTCATTTTTAAGTACTTAGTTCTTCTCTGTATCACAACTGACTGATCTGACTGTAGGACGCTTTCGTCTGCCGCTGCTTTTTTCCTCATTGCTGTCGATCTTTTCACATCGCCTGTTTTTGTGGCAAGTTGCTAAGGCTACAAGGTGTTGTGGCGCCTGCGTTTAACTGCCGCAAAATAAAAGTAAATGTTTCTGCAAAAAGTTATTTGAGCTGTAAATACAATTCACCCAGGAGTGTGGGCTAGGAGTAATGGATACTGTTTGAGGAGTATGTGAGAAATCAGTCAATCGCGTCTACTTTGGTGAAAGGCTGTCATGCTGCCTTGTTAAAAAATTGAAAGCTAAGTATTTGTATCTGTTGGATTTTAGATCGAATTGAAGGCATTTATAAGCAGGCTATTTTTTTTTAACTAAAACTTCTTCTTCTTTATTTGCGCAGTCGATCTTCCTTTTCGCTGTTTGGCGCCAATTGGAGATTCGAAGTGTAGCCAGGACCTTCTCCAACTGGTCTTTCCAACGCAGTGGAGGTCTTCCTCTTCCTCTGCTTCCCTGGCGGGTATTGCCGTGATTACTTTCTGAGCTGGAGTATTTTCGATATGACCTAGCCAGCGTAGCCGCTATCTCTTAATTCACTGAAGTATGTCTAGACCCATTTGCGGTGATACCAAATTCAGACATCGCGGCATAAAGACAGCTCCTTTTCGTGCTCTCAAAAGCAGCTTTAAAATCGACGAAGAGATGGTGTGTGTCGTTCCACTTTTCACGCGTCTTTTCCAAGATTTGGGATATGAATTGGTCAATATTTGGTCAGTCGTTGATTTTCCAGGTCTAAAGCCACACTGATAAGGTCCAAAGCAGTTCTTTGCCTCCGCGTTTGAATAGTTTAGCTGGCAATTCATCGGCCTCAACCACTTTGTTGTTCGATGGCACTACATGAATTAAATTCATTTGATTATTTAGTTACCCCTAAACTTCAAAGGGCACTTGTATAAATTTGTCGGAACATTAGTTTTGGAATTGCTTTTTGAAGATCAAAAATACAGTTGAAGCACAAAATTGGCTTGATGATAAATTTCTGGAGGCTGGTCTAAAGATATCAACTGAACGTGTACATAATTCACGAATATTTGAGTATGAGAAAGCTTTGTGCAAAGTGGGTGCCTCCCGAGCTTACTTTTAACCAAAAACAATGACGAGTTGATGATTCGGAGCAGTGCTTCGAATGAAATAATTTCTATTGACTACTTTGAAAATTCATGATTTGGGTCTCGAATTGCTTCCATATCCACGGTATTCTCCAGATTTGGCCCGCAGTGACAATCTGTTTTCATATCTCATGAAAATTTTTATCTAATGATCGCCGAAACTGAGTCGTTGGAGGGTCGCTATAATCAGTGTATCACCCTTGAAGGGAATTGTATGGAATAAAAAAAAAAAACGAGTTTAAACAGACAGACGGACATGGCCCGCATTATATAAACAGACAGACAACTCGCTGGTTTTTTTCTTTCTGGGTGTTCCGGGTATAAATTTGAGGAGGGAAGATGCTTGTTATAAGTAAAGCGGTTAGTTTGAGTAAATCTTTTAACTGAATATAAGAATTTTGAAACCCACGATGCATGCAGTAAATAGAAGACCAACGATGAGGAGAATTGTATTCATTTATCGTTTTAGCATGATAAATTCTAAAGTGCAAGAAGTATGAGAAAAAAATTATTCTGTAGAATTGCACGAAGATGCTTGACAGATTCAGAGAAATGGAGGAAATTGGTTGGTCGAAAAGCCGCGTGAGCACCTGACCACAGACGGCCGCTCTTAGGCCATCCTTTGGCTCATTGTGCTACCGGGTGGTAATCAAATTAAGCCCTATCCAGCAACTCAGTGGATTTGGTAAAAACTCTGACTTTTTCCCACCCCAGCTGCCCAATGTATTTTAAATTGGAGAACTTGGACCCGTGAAATATGTCCCGTATCATGCGGCTAAATGTCGGACCGACTCCGCTTTTTCTATTTTCTGAAAGGTGGAATCTTAAGAGTAGCTGCCCTTTGACGATCTCTACACTGTTTTGAGATAAAAAAAAAAACAATATGTTTTATTGGCATTATTAGTATATGTATGGCTCTTGGACACAATATTGGACACAAAAACATTTTGTATTATTTAATAATAAAATTAAGAAATCTTAATGTACACCTGAGGAGTACGTAAATGGGCGTAATCGGTCCACTGCCATGCCCACAAAACGCCATTAAATGAAAATTTATAATTTAGGATATAAAAATGTTTGATACAGGGGATCGCAGTAGCAAAGTGCTCCTCTGAGTTATAAATTTTGAAAAATTTGGGTGTGTCCCTGCTCTCTAAAAGATTTAATATATAGACATTGGATTTTAGAGCTAGGTTTATACAGAAAGACTTTATATGAAATTGAACGATGGGCGTTGCACCGCTCACATTTCGGGGAAAGCCCATATCTCAGGAACCAGTCAACCAACATCGACCAAATTCAGTACATATTATTATTCTGATCTTCCTATATTCCAGTGCGAAAACTAGTGAAATCGAAATGGCTGGATTCTGCATTTTATTACTAAAAGTTGCGCAAATCGCGCCAGAACTATTCAAGCTTTCATATGCCAAATATGTGGATAAAAGTTCCAATCGCAAACTTTTAACGAAAATATAGGTCAATCTGTAAGATATATTACAGGAATTCGGAGATAATCTTTTTATAATAATTTTTTGCCTGTATGTTAAAAAAAAATGTATAAGATCTAAATTAATAATAAATTATAATTTCTTTAGTTCCTATCTAGCCAATAAAAAGATTTTCGAAAGCTCAGTTGACTTTATACCACATATATCGGCAACTGTGTGAGTTATTAAGCGCCTACATGCGTTTACAGGTTTCAAAAAATTTATTTTTTCATTGTGTTATTAAATTCTATAACACCTCTAGAATATTCTTTTAAATTTTCAAGCTGATTCGAGTAATAGTTTCAGAGATAAAGCTTTGAGAACTTGGTGTTCGAGGCTAGCTAGTCTAAGTGCCGTCTTTAAACGCGTTTTTCTCGAAGCTGTGGATTTTGAAGTCGGTTGGCAAGATTTATCGAAGACTACTCAACCGATCTTCATTTACACAGGTCTTTGAGATACAATTCTTAAAGACTTCGAAGAAGGATATTTAAAAAAAAAATGTAGCTCAATTTTCATTAAAATTTTAATTTTTTTTTATAGAAATCTTTGCTAAAAATTAAATTTTCATTTTTTTTTCTTAGTTCAAGTTCTAAGTTAAGGTTTTAACTAAAACACGTATATTTTTTCACTTTAGATGATCCTGTAAGGAGTTATCCTGGCAACGTGGGCGCATTTTTTTCCGAAGAGTCACCAGAAATAGCTTCGCAGTTGCCGAGTTTAAAATATTTTTTTCCAAAAATTTCAGAATTTCTTTGTTAATAGAGAATGTTTGTTTCAAATAAATTTTTTTTTTTTTTTAAATGAGAAAAAATTTTTTGAAGAAATGCTGTTTTTACCCCAGGAAATCCATTTAATAAAACTGAAAAAGCGTGTATTCTAGTTAATAACGGTGCATTTTGTGTCCAAAATGGTTAAAATCGAAGGAAATCTTGGCCTGGACCCCATATAATTAGCAATCCTTACGAGGCTAAAGCTGAAGGTATTTTCCTCGCAAATTGCAATACTATGAAAGGTTTGGTTACAACCGAACTTAGCACTCCTTACTTTTTCTTGATACAGTCACCGAGCGACCTTCAACTGAATGGTGGTTTTGCAAATAAAGAAAAGAAAACTGTTTAATATTTTTTGTGTTTCTTTTTCAATTTCAACATTTGCTTAAAATAATTTTTAATCTTCTGAAAGGGACAACAAATTTCCATAGACCTATACGTCATTCCAGTAAATCCCCGATAATGTCACGCACTTAATGCGCAAAGTTGGCGAAGACTGCTTAACAAGTAATTGTTAAAATCCCTTAAATCCAAAGCAAAAAAGCAGCTCAACAATAAAACATACAAACTTACATTTATATGTACAAATGAATGTTTGTATGTGCATGCTTAAGGATTACTGCTGAAGAAGGACCACTTTTGCTTGCCATTGAATTGCCGCTGTAAATATGAGCTAAGCGACGGCGCCTTGAAAAACGAAAGGAAATAAGTAAAACGTATTGGCCGCATAACGGTTCAGTAGAGAATGTGTCAATCAAAAATGCAAATGTCAAACGGAAGTGACATAATCCCACTTGGGAGCTGACAAGTAGCACACAAACAAATTAACGCTCACATACACAAGCACAATTATGTATATACATGTGTATGTGTTTGTGTGTATGATGCAAGCCAATGTGATTACCGGGCAGCTGTAAATCCCGCTGTGCATTAAAGTGTTCAAGTCAAAAGGGCGCACTGAAGCAGCTGATGGAGATTTGAAACCACGGACTCGGTTGCCACCCATACCAATGAGTACATATGCAGCAATGAGTGCACAGCTACATATGCTGGACATATTAAGATGTATGCATGCCTGTGTGTGTGTGTGTACGTATGTCTATGGCTTGGCATACCATAAGGCGCGCGCACTTGTGCCTCGGCGAGTTACCCTTCGAGTGTCGCAGGATTTACTTGTACGTTTGGGAGAGGGTGTAGGAATTAGGGTAAGCTTGCATTAGCGCTCACATAGCTGCATACATACACATACATATATTAATAAACACGCGGTGAGGGTGTTCCGTGCGCGACGGGTTCGGGCTAAGCGGGGTTACGCGGTGTAAATGGTAAATTGCATTAAACAGCTTTGTTTTCCTCAATATTTATATCTTATTCAGAGACTCTTATCACAGCGACATTTTATGTGTATTTGCGCGTGTGTGTGTTTGTGTATGTATGTGTGCACTGCTCATTTTGGTAATGCGTTGTTAATGATGTTGTGTGGATTTATTTGTTTGTTTGTTGTTATTGTACTAGCGATAACACCGATACTTGGCAAACATGTGCGTACCAACATGAGTGTATGGGTGTGTGTGTGTGTGTGGGGGATTATTGGTCAAGGCTCAAATTGAGTGTGGAAAATGAAACACCTGATGATGTACCGCAAACCAAAGCACGCGGATTCACTTACGTAAGCATTTATTCATGACAAGTTCAAGGGGATTATGTATTAATAATTTATTTACATTGCAATTGTCGCTTGTCGCAGGTCTTAAAGCATTAAGTTGTAGCTTCGTTGTAGACTTAGTCGTTGCGCTAATATTTGATATTTGATTTGAAGTAAAAGCACTGAGCATCAATAAAATTTCCAACAACTGTTGAGAAGTACACGCACTTAGTAATTTCCATAATTTTTTGTAAGCTTCGGTTTGGAGAATATGGAGTCAAGTTTTCATCATCGGGAGTCCAACAACTCCAAGTTTATTTTTTCCATAAAAAAATAGATAATTTACGTATACTTAGATTTTAAGTTGGGGGCTCTCTAAAGCTAGGGGCTCTTGAAAAGTACCACGAAGATCTCATGTTTTCGAGCCACATTCAGCGATGAGTCCCATTTCTGGCTCAATGGGTATGTTATCAAGCAAACTGTCTGCATTTGAGACGAAGAGTACCCTTAAGAAATTTTAGAGTTGATATTTCAACCAGAAAAACCAAGGTCACCAAGATCGTGTGATATCACAACGTTAGACTTTTTCCTACGTATAGGGACAGGCTTTGGAACAAAACATCATGCTTGCCATTCGCTAGTTAACAGTTGGAATGATCGAACGAACCATCGAAATTGTACTCAACGGATGAACCATCTGAGCCGTAGCCGCGGCTACATTTTAAACATTACTACATATTTTCTTTAAAAAAGTATTAAACTTCGTATTGGATCAACCTTTAAAAGTAATTATGATAAAATTAGATAGCTTCTGAATCCAGAGTCTACCAATAAGACTGACGGGACTTTGACAGTCGTTTATTATCATCACGTCGCCTTTCACTTTGCACCACGCTTGGAAGTTGTTCAATATTATTATACAAACTCATGTTCTTCTGAGCCAATTCAACGTATAATTGCCACGGTCAACGTCGTTCTGCACAGTTGGGTCTCTCTCCGACGACAACATTGCGAATTTTCCGGTTGAATTTATCTCTGCATGCTTATAAGATTTTATTCGTAAATGAACTGAAGCCGACAGATCATTTGAAGCACTGTAGTTTTGCCGACTAGGAGCAGGAAATGATCGAAGCCAGCGACGATTTCCGTCGAAATATAATTTTTTCTGGCTTACATACATCGTCAACGAACAAAGTTTGCCGACGCTAGAGGATCTCGAAGCCAACATTCAGCGCAATTTAGCCGAAATTCTAGCCAATGCTGCACCGGGTAACCGAAAATCGGCGTAAACAGGTGGAGATATGCAAACAGAGCAACGAGTTCAAAACTAGTCAAGGAGTGCGTGACCTCAGCAGCTGTAGCATCAAATTACTGCTATACTGAAGTAGTCAGGGTGCCTGGAATATGGAACTATTAGCGATTAGCAACATTTACAAGGCCGCAATGATAGATGTCTTAATTGGACATTGTCCCATTGACACTCAGGCGGTGAAGTTAAAAATGTTGGCGGGGACCACTTGTCAAAGTTGCAGCAAAGAAGATGAGTTGAAAACATCTAGACCCTGTCCAGCTTACGCCAGACTAAGGTTGAAGCATCTTGGTCGCCGTACTTGCTACGAACCCGGCAAATTGGCTGATCCCGCTCAATAAATTTGTGGCTGGTTTAGGAGTTTTGAAGGAATTATTTTTGGTCGGTACTTTTGAGTTATGGGCATCATAACGGACAGGCGTGCCTAGCTGATCAAGTGGCATTATTTGTGCCTCACGAAAAATGAGCCTATTATTCTAACTAACCCGATCTATCTTAGTAAGGTTGATCCAAAAAATTTGGACCGCGGCTTACTGGTTTCGCTTTTTAAGAGAAACTACTAGACATAGAATTCACCAATCATATGATAAAAGTCACTTAGTCGAAGCGCTTTGCAAACTATTTATTGGCTAGCTGATCAAAGTGATTCCCCTGGACACCACTAAACTAGCATTAAATAGGATCTTGTTGTACGAAATATGTTTTTAATAAATTCCTTCATTTTGTGGAGTGAGCCATGTGTGTTCACGTAAGTGAGGAAAGTTTTATGAGTGCCATTCACTTGGGAGTGGCCAGAAATGGTTATTTTACATATGGCTCAAACAGCTCACGACTTCCGGTTTTAGACTAAGTATAGTAGTAGAAAAAAAGCCGTTTAAAAGCGAGCTAAAGTGAGAAGGCGACACATCGTCTCCTCAGGGTTGTGCGCTGTGCTTTGGATCCGCCACGTAAAAAAAAAACACTACAAATGAAAAGAACAAACCGGCCTCGGATGAGAGACCCCCCTTTTGATGACGACCACTACAAACGTACTAAGGATCACGATTTAAGGGAATGCACCCGAAATGCCCGGTCCCTTAATTGGGACGGAGCCACTGTCCAGCAGGTTGATGTTCTCGTGAGAGTAAAAGCTGACATGACCGCCGTCCAAGAGGTGAGATGAACGGGACTAGGACTGAGACGAGTAGCTCCTTGTAGCATTTACTGCAGTGGCCATATAATGGAGCACTAATTCGGTGTGGAATTCGTGGTGCGAGAGAGACTCCATCGTCGACTCCTGACATTAATCCCAGTGGATGAACTTCTAGCTACAATGCGCATCAATGCGAAGTTCTTCAACATATCGCTGATTCGCGTCCACGACGAAAGAGAAAGACAATGTAACCAAAGATGTCTTCTCAAATCGTACTTGGCGACTTTTGCGCCAGGTTGCCCACAACGGTCTGTACGTTCAACTTCCATGATGAAACATCCCCAAATGGGTTCAGGCTGATTGACTTCGACGGGGCCCACAGTATGGTTATCTGTAGTACTAGGTTCCAGCACAGGAAAATTCATCAAGCTACCTGGTTGTCTACGGGTCAAAAAACCTCCAACAATATCTATCATGTCGTGATAGAGAGAAGACACGTCTCCAGTATTTTAGACGAAGATACGCCTCGATGTCCTAATATTCACTCAAATTACTATATTGTTGCAGCGAAGATACGCAAGTCAACAAACCCAAGGAAGTTTCGACGTTCTGAAGCTGCAATCACAACAGACAGCTCTCTGGGAGCACTCATCAGCAGCTCGGTATAAGAGAATGGGGAACGACTTTTCAGGCCTCTTACGTGCAGCTGCCGGTTTCATATCAAGGCGACTTCCTATCGTGCTATAACCGCGTAAGCAGTGTCTACGCCAATAAAGAAGAAAAAGATTTAAAAGAAGAAAATTATTTATTAAATTTGTATAGTGACTTAAACTGAACTCGGTACTTATATCATTCGTATATATGTAAAATATTTTATACGTTATAAACGTGGTGACCGTAAAATTAACGACCCCATTCACCACTCTCTCGAATCATGCGATTTTTACGTGCACTTCAATGGAACTTCATGCGCCGGGGTTTTTCCAAACTTAAAATCTCTATTTAGTTACACTCATGCTTCGAAAGGTGTGTAATAAATTTTTCATGTGGCATATATATGTACATATATTTGTGGGTGGATTTGCTTTGAACTCACCACAATACGGGCTGGTGTGCGTGCGATTACATGCCCTCTGCGGCAAGGCCAAACTTTTTACTATACATAGTATGTCTAAGATCACTATGAGTTTATATGTATATTTTACGGCGACATAATAAAAACGAATTAACCTATAAAACGCCGCCAACGTGTGAGTGATGCGAGAAAAATGTTAAATAACTGAAATACACTAGCTGGTGGCACAAAGCTAACACTGAGTTGTTGTGTTATGTGTAGTTCAGCAGTAGCTGAGTGAAAAAAAAATATAAATTGTGGCGCAAAGTGAAGTGCTATAGCGGAGCTAAAGTGCACAGATTAACGACATAAGTGCCGCCCTTTTCACATTTGCTTAAATTACGAAAAAAGTTACGAAAAAAAAGAGCGAAGAAAATAAAATAATAAAAAACTTCGCTAAGACGTGTGGGGCTAATTCTATGCGTAAAAATTACAACAACAGTAACACAAAAAACAAAAAAACGTGTAAAGCTACACCACATGGTTAACGCGATGTGGCAATGAAGGCAAGAAAAAGTGAAATGGCATTTTTTGCGCTGCAGCCATTGTGTGTCCTGCAGCGCGCCTAAGTGTTGACTTCGATTTGTTGCATTAACCAACATGTTTTTTGAGCGCCTTGTCTTGGCTGATCAATCGCTTTGCTGCGGCTCTGCGCCAGCAGCCAGTACTTAGTACACAGTTCCACTAAATTACACCCAAGCCGGCGGCTGTAATGCTCGCCCACAAACACACACACGCATAGAGGTATATGTCACTGTCGGCAGCGCAGAATCGCCGCTTGATCACAGTCGGTTCAACGCCCGCACAAATAATCAATCAAACGTGCCACATATCGATAAATCGCAACGAACCACATGTGGTTGATGGCGTGGTGTAAATATTTGCGGCGTGACCACCCACTGTGCCACACATGGCGTTCCGCGCAGTGGCAACTCCCTTTTTTGGTATGCTACCAGCACTGTGTTGGGCCAGAGGAACACACACACTTGTCATTGCGAAAACGGTCCCTCTCATGTCTAAATTCTTCATTCGCTCGAAGCTCTTTAAACTGCTCTAACTGCTTACTACTTCACCGTAAATGTTGCAATGTTGACACGCATTTTCATTTGCCTCGCGTTGCGTTGAAAAGCTATTTTGACAATTGAACTGTCAACTGTCGGAGAGTGACACTGTCATGCGCCCATCCTTTACGCTGTCACATACACAAGCACACATACGTACACACAAGCGTCATCATAAATATTGCCTGCTTTTCTCCCTGCTTGCCTTTTTGCCCTTATTACGCTGCTCATTTTCGTTCATCATTTTCCTACGTCCCTTACCCCACCCCACGGTTGTGTGGAAATTTTTTGCCATTTATAGCTGTATAACTGTAAAATTGCGCAAAGGCTATGAATGCATTTAATTCAATTTCGTTGTTGTTGCTTTCTATGCTTCACCCATTTCTATTTAATCCCCCCCGTTTGTCGCCTTTTAATGTGTCAGAATTGATTTCCAACCCGCATTCTTCACTTTGTGCGCCGAGCGTCCTTCGTCCTGCGGTTCGTCAGCCAAATGGTGCGGTCCTCTGTGCCATTTTATGCCATTTTAATTGCAACATCTGTCGCTGCGGTTATCGCACAATGCGTGCCGCATATTTCATTGTGTTTATAGTTTTCCATATCCATTTCCATTTCGAAATTGTTTGGAAATGAAGTGACATTAATTTTTTTGCAATGCATAATAAATATTGCATGATTGCTCGCTTTATAAGTGGCTACAATGTCAAAATATGTATGTATTTCCTTTCTTTTGGGGTGGTGAAGTGATGTGAGGTAGGTAGCGCTTTTCGGGTAATTATTTCGCAAATATTTTTGTAGCACTTTAAATACCGAGAAATATTGATAATTTACTCGTAATGTGATAAATGAATTCAGTTGCGCGCCAAAAAATATGCCTTGCTTTTACAGAAACGTTTATGTTGTCTTTGCAAACCTAGAAAATTTTTAAAAGAGTTTGGGAGCTTCTCATAACTTCAGTAAATCCTTAAAAAAGGGGCCGTAAGTTGTTTATCAAAGCGCATTCTTATGGCTCATTGGGAGATGCTGAATTCGATTCCTCAATCGATGACGATGGAGCAGACGTTCCATTGCCCTGCCATGAATAAGTTCGTGTAACAATTATCCGTCTAAAGAGCAACAAAGCACCGGGGGCCGAGGGATTGCCGGTCGAGCTATTCGAATACGTTGGCGAAGAACTGATAAGGAACATGCATCAGCTTCTTTGTAGAATATGCTTGCACAAAAGTATGCCCAACGATTGGAATTTAAGAGCGCTCTGCCCAATCCACAAAAAGGGATGTCCCACAAGCTGCGCCAACTACAGTACCATAAGCCTCCCCAACATCGCTTCTAAGATTCTATCGAGTGTATTGTGTGAAATATTAAAGCTCACCATCAAGAAACTATTTCTACCTTATCAGTGTGGGTTTAGACCTGGGAAGTCAACAAGCGACCAGATAGTGACCAAGCGTCAAATCTTGGAAAAGACCCGTGAAAAGAGAATCGACACTCAATACCTCTTCGTCGATACCACGTTCGATACCAAACGAGACTTCAGACAAGGTGATTCCCTATGGCGCGATTTCTTCAAACTAGGGTACAATATTCTATGAGAGCGTACATATGCTTTTGCATGCCGATGCTTTCGATATCTTCTGCTTTCTGTTTTCTCCAGCTTGGATATAGAATGAAAGCAATTGGGTCTGGCAGCGAGCGATGTCAAGACGAAATATCTCCTGTCATCAAGCAAACTGTCGCTGCACTCGCGACTTGGCTTCCACGTCACTGTTGACAAGCATTACTTTGAGTTCGTAGATAATTTCGTCTATCTTGGATTCAGTATTAACGGCAACAACAATATCAGCCATGAAATCCAACGCACAACTCTTGGCAACAGGTGCTACTTCAGACTGAGTAGACAATTGAGAAGTAAAGTCCTCTCTCGACGAACAATAACCAAACTCTACACGTCACTCAGGATCCTCATTTTACCATATAGTGCAGAGGCATGGACGATGACAACATCTGATGAGCCGGTGTTTTGAGTTTTCGAGGGAAAGGTTTTACGGAAAATTTATGATCCTTTGCGCATTGGCAATGGCGAAAACCGCAGTCGATGGAACGATGAGTTGTACGAAATATACGACATTGACATAGTTCAGCGAATTCAGAGACAGCGCTACGCTGATTAGGTCATGCCGTTCGAATAGATGAAACCACTCCAGCACTTAGAGTATTCGACATAGTACCCGCTGGGGGAAGCAGAGGAATAAGGAGACTTCCATTGGAGAGACCAGATGGAAAAAGACCTGGCCTTACAGTCTTCAATTGGCGCCAAACAACGAAAAGGAAGAATGACTGGTGCGCTGTTGTAAATTTGGCTAAAGCCGCGTAAGTGGTGTCTTGCAAATAAAAAGAAGGTAAAGCTCTCGACTTTTTTTACAAATAAGAATTACAGTTATTGGACTTACACTTAGCGAATTAGCTATATGAAACATACCATCTTCTTAGTTTTTCATATAAAATAGCGGCACAATATTTTCTTAAGCTTGCTAGAACTAGCGGTAGTCTAAAATTATTTGGTCTTTTGTTAAAAGTCCTGTTTCTTACATTTGAGCGTTGATTGAACATCGAATTTTTGAAAGAAAATAGCTATAAGGGACGCGCCGTTGAACACTTTCTTACCCATTTTAGTAATCGCCTAATATTTTTAGACAAAATAAACTTTTTCAAAGTATTCGAAGGATAGTTTGAGTAGTTATGATTGTTATAAAATAGGTCACTAAGCCAAGAGTATTGCAGTTTTCTACTGAGGGACGACATAGTATTCTAGCATACAGTGATTCTCAGTTCGCAAAAAAAAACTAAAAGTAAAGCGCAATAAAAATACCTTACAAAACTTTTTGAAAAATCCCGACATAAACGGACATCTACCGCAAATGCCCCACTTTTTTTTGAGCCTTGGCTGCTTTTAGCTACAGTGCCTAGACATCAATGTGTTTTGTTTCTCATAATGTGAACGCCGAAAATTGCATAGAAGGTTGGTCAACGGGATTCCAATACACAGCGCTAAGTGTACAAAGGAGTTTTTCGCTTCGAAAAAAGTTCTTGTGCTGAAGTGGCCTGCGTTCAAGGCAGACCTTAATCCAATGGAGAACTGTGCAGTATTCTTAGCAAGCAAAATTACAAAGGTGGACGCCAACATGACACCTTATTGCTTATATGTATTCCATATATTAAATTTAGTTTGACTTGCTCTTATATTAATATTTCGTAGTAGTCAAACTAAGAGAGTCTACGACTTACTCTGATATATATGTACATATATAAGATACCAAACTTGATTGTAAGCCATTCTGTTTCTTGGAATAATGTGTTGAATTTGATGTGTCTTGTTTTGCAACACCTTTGACTTTGGCATATTGCAAAAGCATTAAACGTTTCAGTTACATCCCAACTTGGTTCTTCCTTCCTTGCTTTAAGTTATACAGTTTCGGACGATAAAATATAATCATCCACAGTATTATTTTCCACTTAATGAAAAAAACTATGAATTCAAAATATGAATATTCAACTAAAATATATTTTTATTTTTTGCTTCGCGTCAAGTGTTATATGCTCATAGTAAAAATATGGAACAAAAACAATTCATAAATATTGCAAAAATACAGGTAACATAAAATTCACAAATTCCAACAACAAGAAAATATAATCACAAATTCTTTCATTAAAAATAATGCATATTTTAAAGGAAACAATACAAAAAATTGTTAGTACTTTGTAGCGCGCTCTTTATTGTCTAATACATCTGCAAATCTTCTAGGCATAGACTGAATTGGACTAAGACAAGTGCTCCGTGGAACAGAGTGCCGCCTTATTTTTCAGTTTAGTAGGTCCAATCTTTTCCTTAACGATTTTCCATAGGATTTCGGTTGGATTCAGGTTTGGTGATTGTGCTGCCCAAGTCATAACGTCAACACCATGATCTGAAAACAATTTTTTTTTTTTTGCATAACCCGAAGTATGTTTCGTGTCATTGTCTTGTTGGAATTGTTACATTAAAGGCATATTCCATCCAGCATGTGAAAGCATGACTTCGTCTAAAGTTTTAACGTATGTCCATGTTTTCTTTTATCCAAAAAACAGTTCCGACAACACACGATGGGAAACAGCCCAAAACTACTATGTACCGCTCTGTGTTTGAAGGACATAGTCGTGTAGCGAACGCATATTTCTTTATTTTTTGGACGTTGGACCCACGTCCTACCATCATTTCCTAGTAATATTAACTTTGCATTCAGCAGACCGTAGAGTATTAAATAATTTTTTTCCCCCATTTTTAGCTTCACCCCCATTAATGTCTCGTTTCGCCAACTGAATGCGATTGCATTTGTGTCATTTTCTCAGAATTGGCACATTTTGAGGCAATCATCCAAAGAGATTTTTCTCTACAAGCAGTCTCCTTATCGTGAAAAAATTTGTGAATTATTGATTAATGGCTGCAGCGGACTTTAACGTATCGCGCCTCCATAATCTTGCATTATTTTGAAAGAATTTTGCCCCTGTTTTTCTGTGGCTGGCATCTTTTTTTACATATTTTCGGAGATAATTATAGAATATTTTTGCGATCTTTTCAGTATTTTTTTGGGATTTCCCTCTGCGTGTGACCCTTTCCCTGCAAATTTTTGACGCATAATCTTTCTTCCTCTGAACAACGTTTAGCTCGACCCATTCTCTACGCAAATACATTATTAATATAAATATTCTTTCCACAGAAATAGCTAAACTCATATAACTACGTACAACGCTTTCAAATGTTTTTCGTTTATGGTTCTATTATTTTTTCATAAGCAACTGTATAACCGAAATACTTTATTTAGCTTCGATGAGATATTGAAACAGTTTAATGCTTATTACAGATATGTAGTGTTTCAAATCATACATAGAAACATATTTGGTAATTAATTCAAAAATCGCAATCTCCTTTGAATAAATTAATCAAAAGCATAATTGCAATATAATCCTGTTATGCTCTATTGCCGCAAATTTAATATTTTCTAAGCCAGTCATTAAATTACATTTTCATAAAATTAAACGTCAATTCAACTCAGCTGGAATTAACTAAATAAAGTTTGCTCCTTAAGTCTTTTGTTACGCATTCATAATACGCGACTTGTCTAAATGCTAAGTTGTAGTCACAAAAGAATTAAATACAACATTAAAAGTGGAAAATCAAACACCAGCACCAGAGCTGAATGAACTCTTTAACCTTTCTCGGACACTTAAGCTGTGGAATATGCATTTTTCACCAAAGCTATTTGGCCGGCGAAAATGTCCAGCGCCTGAAAAGGAGTGAAAGGCCATTTTATTGCATTGCAAAATGGTAAATAAGCTCCGCTACTGCCGGCATACAACGCACAGCAACAAAAATGGAACGAAAAGCGGAACTCCATAGCAAAAGGGGAAAAAGTGTGAACAATGCGCTGGCGTCGCTTTGTTGCAACGCTGACTTGTTGTGCAGGAAATATTTGCGCTTCACGGTTGGTCGAAATGAATTTACAAAAAACAAAAGGCAAACAAACGCAGTGCCAAGTTGGAACAAAAAAACACAAGAAAAGAAAACAAACGCAACACGCCAACAACAATTGGAGCATAAATAAAGCCAACAACACTTGCGCTCAATAGACACGGCTAGCGGTTGCACCAAGGCGCAGCAATACAAAGCAAAGAGGTGTGGCTATGGCCTAGCAACACAGCGCTAGGCGTGCAACAACAGCAACAATAGCGACATGATAAGCACCAACAAAGTGCGCGCACGTTTTGTTGTTGGCATGTGAGAAATGGAAAAAATAATGGTTGTAGCGCGCACGTCACGCTGTTGTTGCTGTTTTTGCTTTACATTTTTCTATTTCTTTTTTGTGCTGCAACCCTATCTACCCGCTTTCATCAAGACAACTCGCACCTGAACGTTGTAGCACCAACAACACTGCTGTAGTAGCAAAGCTACGTGATTGGCTAGCTTTTTTTAAATTTGAGACAACAACAAATATGTATTTATTTTATTTCCCCAGCAGACCAGATATCAAGCAGCTAGCATGCAACAACAATGCTTGGAATGGAAACTTGTTGCCGTGGAGAAATAAGCGAACGCGCAAAAGCGAGATGCAACCATGCGCACACACATGCGTTAGAGCGAGCAGCATAATAGTTCAGAAATGAGTGGATGAGGCGGCCGCAGCTGACACATTTCCAGTGTGCGCCGTGCAATGCGCTACTAGCTGCTAGCATTGTGCTGCCAAAGCTAACGAGTAGCAAACGCGTTGCACTTACTCGCTACATCAAAACGTTGCAGCAAAAGTGGTGGTGCTGCTGTTCAAAATATGGGCGGTCGCACGCGGCGCTCAACGTACTCGCTAAAAGCGCTGAGCGCTCACCTGCGTGCCTTGATATGCATAGAGAGAGCGGCGAGAGTGTATGTATAGTTAATAGCCGTGATTATTTATCTCGCTCCAACTCAAGCAATGCTGGGCGCCAACGGAATGTGGAGCATATGCTGGCGCTTTCCCAACTAACGGCGCTCCACACACATTGCGTGCAGCGCGGCAAATGTACATGCATGCAGGCAACAACAACAAGTGCAAACAGCAGTCGCGCGTTTCTTGTTGGACTCATTTGGCAGGTTGCGTGGCGGCAACAGCTTTGGCGCTCGACCAGCGCAACATATACAACCAGTTCGTGTTCGAGCGTGAGTGGTGTTGCACAGTGTAAACGGATGTTGTGAGCTCACGTGAGCCAAGCGAAGAATTGAGGAAGCTTTTCGAAAAAGTTTGTTTTTTGTTTTTGCGAATGCGCCGATTTTGACGGCTATATTCTTATTTGTGTCCTCTTTTGTGCGCTTCGTGTGCGCTAATGCACAGTCGTACAAACTGTTGTGTCGTAGTCGCCGCCGCTGCCGTCGCCGCCGCCGCGTTGTGCTTGCTGTAGTGCTTCCTGCTTAGTGTTCTATCGGCGGCTTTGACGTCCTACATGTCCGTTTGACGTTAGAGTCGCATCATCAGTTTTATTGACGCTTTGCTGTGAAGGAATTTCGAACGCAGTTGCGCGCGTGTCTGTATGCGCAGCTTTGTACTTGTGGCAGCCACATTTTGGCAGTGCTTGCTAGCGACGGTGACAGTGCGCTTACCTACATGTGGCAGGCAGCAAGCGGGTGTAGTTTGAGCGCTGTTGGCGGATTTTCAAAAACAACTCACAATCAGTGTTAACAAGACAGAGAATTACGAAAATAATTGCAACAAAAAAAAAAAAAAAAAAAAAAAATTAAGATAAACAGTAAAACTGCAAATGTAAAGAAGAAGTTGAAATTTGAAATTCTTAAATATTGACAAAAAAAATTTTAATTCTTTACAAAAAAAGTAAATGTTAGAAAACTGCGTCGTATTGAAATAATTTCATATTGAACAAACTAACTGGCTTATAACTAAAAGATAAGTGTGCATCATACAACAATACTCTGTTTGAAGAACAGCATATAATAAAACTTACCGTGCAATAGCAAAATTGTGCAATAAAAAACTTGAAAAAAATAAAACCAAAAAGTAAAAAGTGTTGAAAAGTTCAAAATAATAAAATAATGGCAGCTTATGCACAATTCGGATATGGTGGCTACCCTTCCGCATCACAGGTTAGTAAAGGCAGACAATTTAATTTTTTTCGAATGTGGTCTGCAGTTAGTTGCATTCTAAGTTTAAAAATTTGCAATTACTATCTGGATATTTAGAAATTGTTATATTTAATAGTGTCTCCATTTTAATTTTTTTACAATAATTGTATTAAAAATCATTTAATTTAAAATAAATACTGAAAGTTTTCAGTGAAATTATTTAATAAGAAAATTGTAACAAAAGTTTTTTATATATAAATTGTTGCAAAAAAGTGCTCGAAAATTGGAAATAAAACGCAAAATATTTAATTATTCTTCAAAATTTATTTTGTCACCTTTAAAGTAATCCCCACCAGATCTAAAACACTTATGCCAATGACTTTTTCTTCCTTTCCATAAGCTCCTTCAGCGAATTTTGTTTTATTTCTTCGATTGCTTTGAAAACGGGTGCCACAGATCAAAATTTCAGTTGGGGTAACAAGAAAAAATCACACTGAGCCAAATCTGGTGAATACGGAGATTGAGCGATGGTATCCATTGCGATTTTGGGTTTAAATTCCGTCACAATCGTACTCTTTTTGAAAAGAATTGGAGGAGTCAGGACGAGTCGGGCATGAACGCGTTTAATACCCAAAATATTCACCTAAATCATTCGAACGGATTCTCGGAGCACTCTTGACAACTCTCTAACACTTGCCTGTAGATTTTCAAGCACGATTTCTTTTACTTTTTTTGTATTTTTATCAGTTGACGATTTTCAAGCACCATACCTTTCACTTTTTTGTATCTTTATCAGTTGAAGAGGTCGAAGGTCGTCCAGAACGAGGCCTGTCTTCAACGATCTCTCGACCGTAAGTCTTTTCCAACATTCACAACGATTCCGCACACGAAATTTGAGACAAATTTTATATCTGTTTATTGAGGAAATTTTTGAAATAAAATATTTTTTGCTTACCTTTTGAATTACCAAAAACTTGATTTCCTACAAATAATCCGACTTTAAAGACACCAGCTCGTTGCCACTAAACATATGATAGACGGCTCTAGCTGAGTTGCAGCATAAATTAATTCAACCTATTTTAATAGTTAACATAGTCCATTATAATCCAATTTTAAACGACAACTTCGCCTGCAGTCAGTTGAAAAGTTTGAACTACGCAAGGCTGTCAAAAATAAAATAATTTGCGCTGTTTTAACTTAAACAGTATACTAGATATTTTGTAGTTGGTTCAATGTTTCAAATAACATTTTTGATTTAAAACATAGACATTAGTTTAGGTTAATCTGATAGGCCAACAAGCCACGCATAGACGAGTTTGGTTCTTTGCGATACCAGGTGGATTTCACTTGTTAAATCCAAGAGAAGTATTCATCGTTTAGAATGCCTGCGCTTGACGCGAATTTTAGCAAACTGTGCGGTCTAACTAAATATTGATTACATAAATTTTTGGCACAACATTTTATTTCTGCAATGTAGGCCAACAATAGTGGTACCACTATTCAAGTGGGTCGTTTGCCTTCGCGGCCAAATCTCATACGTGTTTTTGCTGATTTATTGCCAAAAATATAAAAAATAATAACTTTTTCGAAACTTTGTCTTTGTAAGTGCACGTCGACTAAAGAAGCTTGAAACCAAAAGTTTTTGTAACTTAAAGCACATAGCCGCAGTTATGACTACGATTTTTGGCACTTTAAAAAATCTGATAAAAGAGTAGGGAATTAAAAAGTGAATTTTTGACCTAAAAATTTGAAAAAATTGTTCACCGAAGAACTCATGTCTAAGAATTAAAAAAAAAAATCTGATAAATTGGCAACTAATTAAGGAATCCATTTTTAAGCATGTTGAGGATAAAGAT
The DNA here is from genome assembly GCA_027475135.1 of Bactrocera correcta. Taxonomy (NCBI): domain Eukaryota; kingdom Metazoa; phylum Arthropoda; class Insecta; order Diptera; family Tephritidae; genus Bactrocera; species Bactrocera correcta. Next base: position 56,743,497 of record CM050327.1, read on the forward strand.
GACCAAAAAATCGAAAAAATTGTTCACAGAAACACTCTTGTCTAAGCATAGCTTGATGTTTTCTGAATCTAGAAAAGTTTTGAGATTTCAAATTTCTTTAACAATATCGCAAAAACTTAAGAAAGCCATAATGTTGTAAAATCCCGTTTAAAGTTAGTCAGCATGAGTGACGTAAATAGTCAGCGCTGCGCAGGTTTGCGGCTTGATATCCAAAAAATTAACCTGCATTAAATCAAATCCTTTTCCGTACATGTTTTTAGTTCATATAAGAAATATACAAAAATTTAAATCGCTGTTTTCAAACCTCGAACTTGGAAGACCCCCTTAAAATTAAATATATAAATTATTATATTTCTCTAAAACGTTTGTTTTGTAGTTAAAATTCTAACTCATTCTTTTCTTTTTACTTTTATACCCCTAAAACAATAGCCAAATCTATATTATATAACTTTACATAAAAATTTAATTGTTTTAATGAGATAGGCTTTGAAAATTTTTTATTTTCACATTTAATAAAAATATAAAAATTACTAGTTTATCATTAACTGATGTTGATGGCCGCCTTTGTTGAAGTTCGGTGTCATTCATTGCCATAGTTTCCTTCCGACGGAATTTCTTCCCCTTTGAAGGGGTTGCTCGTATGTATAAGTATATCATTTTAAAATTCATTATGAAAAATAAAAATTATATTTAGTCGAATTTGATCATACATATGTTATACATTCCCTGTAGTAAAATCGTTTTCTTTAATATTCGATTTTGTTGAAGAGACTTAATAGTTGAATAAGGCGATATTAACTAGTTACACTACGTTCTATGTAAAGTGTCATGTGCACAAACTGGGTTTTTGTTTCTTAAGCTTAAAAAAAGGAAACAGATCTCACGCATGGCCCAGGAGTGCTACTAAGCATCCTTTACATAAAATAGGATAAGATAAATAAAAGTACATGAGAATGTTAGAAGGTTTCGTGAGCTAAGATCTATTGTGCCTTCCCCTAAGATACAACGACCCAGCATATTGATAAATTCCAATATGCTGCTTGATGCTGTGAGGTGATGTAATTTCTTTATATATATATTTCTATATGGAAACATGGATCCAAGAGCCTTTATCCTGTGTTGGCAGACTGCTAAACAGTCAATTAGCAGGTGATCGTTGACAAAAATAACTGAGTTTCAAAAAGTGCTGTGATAAGCGTAGCGGAGACAATTGACAACAGGTCGAAGTGCTTGACTGAACTTTTATGATTTTTAAGTAAAACTAACCATATTAATGGCACAAAAAGACAAAACAGTTCAAATAAAACAGTTTCACATACAAGAACTTGATTTTGATCATTCAGTTTGTATGGCAGTCATGGGCTATAGGGGTCTGATATGGGCGTTTTGGCCAAATAAGCTCCTTCTTAGGAAGAAGAAAACTTTCAGATCAAGATTTAAAAATCTGGATTGGAAAGAAAAATCAATGTAATGACGCGAATATACTACAAAGAGCCTATTTAAGGAGTTACATTGGTTTCCTCGGGTAAAAAACAGCCTTTTTCAAATATTTTGTTTCTCATATAAAAAATGAAATATTTTATTAGAATTTCATACTGTTACGAAAATACACTATCAACAAAGAAACTCTGAAATTTTTGGAAAAAAAAAAATGTAAACTCGGCCATTGCGATGCCATTTCCGGTGACCCCTCAGAAAAAGAATGCAAGATAACTCTTACAGGATTTTCCAAAGTGAAACAAATAATGCTGTCTCAAGGCTGTATATCCGAAACCGTTACCCCGAACAACTTGAAAAATGAGGATAATATTCTAGAGGTGTTGTAGAATTTAATAATATAATATATATAATATCATATAATATACATATAATATAAAAAAAAAATCGGTTTTTTGAAACCCAGAAACCCATGTAACTCCTTAACGATATACAATAATACAAATGAATTGCTTACTTTTACGCATAAATAAAATTATTCAACAAATTATTTATACTTTTTTATTTTATAATTTTATGACTTTCCACTTTTTATTTGTTATTTAGACATAAATTTGTATATATTAATATACATATATTATATTTTAATATAAGATAATTTTGAAATAAATTGTTTTTTTGCATTGTTGAATTCGTGTGATTGACGTGGGTAAGCACGTGATTGATTTGAATATAAAAATAGAACTGAGACTAATATAAACATCTAAATTAAGTTAAGCTAATTAAATAAAATTAATTTTTTATATATTGTAATTAATTAGCGCACATAAAAAATTACATGAAGTTCATAATAATGTATGAAATATACTTGTATTTTGTTCGCATAGGAATACAATGTCTAATATTTAAATTATTCACGCATAACTGATAATTTAATTAATAATAAATTAAAAAATTATACAATAATTAATAATAAATAAACATCAGCAGAAAATTTTAATTATATTTAAAGTGTAAGTAAGTGCCTCATCTTAAGTTTGCTGTTAGTTAGTTAGTTGGTTGCAAATGTCCAAAGAGTAGTTATTTGGTTAGTGTTGAGGAACGCGCGTCAAGATCTTCGCCTACTTCTGAACTGACTTACATACTTTCATTGTAATTTTGCTTTTATGACTAATTAGTGACTTATACCTCATTGGCACTTGACTAATGCATAAGCACATAGTAAATAAGCCAATTTCAAAGCATTGCTCGCATACTTCAAGATCAAAGCGATATTTGCATTAAATTTATGCTTGTTAACATGCTGAGAAGATTTGTTTTAGTGGCAGCCGTGATTAGAGCGCATGATTAGTGAAATAACGTTGCAAGAATTTCTTTTGAGGGATTTGCTGTGAGGAAAGTCAAGTGATGGCGATGAGTAAAGGTAGCTGAATTTATGCCAGGAAACAAGCAGGTGGTCGGTGGTTACTATGGAATAATTTTCAGTATATATGATGACATTTATGAAGGTGAGTAGTTGCATGTTGTTTTAGAGGTGAGAATTAGTTTTTTAGCACATTTAGTGGAAGAGTTGTTTTTCGGTGTTTGATTTAATACCTTGATTGAAGTTTGATGGGTATTTTTAATATTTTCATGGTTTTCTGCCAATAGGTTATGACAGATTTTACAACTAGTTTTTTTCAATATTGAAGTCTTAATATAACATGTGACTATATATATATTATTAATCACTCGAATGATATTTTATATGTGCAGATATGTGGAAATATGTGTATTAATTGGTATAGTCGAAGAATTTCATTTTAGGCGTCATTTTCGAAAGGACTGTTTGAATAAATTAACTTTACTTTTATAAAATGTCTTTAGAGCGTTAGTAGAAGATTGAAAAATCTTCAAAAGATGTAGAAATTTTTATTTTTTATTATTGAAATTTCCTTGATGACACCACTACATTATTATGAAGGTTGTAAAAATTGATAAATATGCCAAGAAGCCCTGAAACTAAAATAGATTTTATATTTTAGTATAGAAAACAATGAGTTAGCTAATAGTGTTGGTTAAAAAGGTGTTTGAATGGGTTTTTTTCATTAATAATCAATAGTAATTGTGTTATTATCGAGCAACTACTTCACTCTTCTACTTTTTTTCAACCAAAACCTTTTACTAAGCGAAGAGTTCTTCCGGACTTGAGGCCACTAACACTCGCTGGCAAGGAGTTAGAGGTGTTCAAAGAGGTCAAACCATTGGCCCTTCTTCCAAGGGACAGTGTTATGATGATGATTAATTTTACAAAGAATTTTAAAGTTACTTTTGGCAGTAAGGCGGAGTGGAATGACACCAGGCTCGACATACTGCCGAGGGCAGCATAATTCAGTGGCGCATTGACGGCTCGAAAATACCGTTAGGCATTAGAGCAGGCCTTTCGTGACCGCATACCAAACTATGCATACCAATGGGACGTTTTCCGAGCATGTTTCAAGCAGATGTCCTTGCTATAAGACCGTGCGCAGAACTGTATTTCCACCCCAATTATCGCAACCAGCGAATCGCAATACTTAGCGATAGTCAAGCGGCACTAAAGGCGATCTCTGCGTATGAGGTTAAATCGCTTTTGGTGTAGGAGTGTATAGGAAGGCTCAACCGCACTGTAACCGAGTACACCTATACTGGGTTCCGCGATAAAGGGGTAGCCGGCAATGAGCTGGCTCACGAATCAGTCCGCTTTGCTGCAGCGTTCAGGTTGATGGAGCCGGAACAATGCATGGCAGTGGGATCCCACACTTTTAGGGAGCTGCTTTGCAGGGTTGAGAGACTGAGGAGAGAACAGCATTGGGAGCAGGCAGCAGAAATTCGCCATGCGAAATTGCTTCTGTGAGAGTACAATCTCGCCAGGTTTAAGGAAATGATCAACCTCGCTCGAAACAAATTACGGCTCCTTGTTGCGCTCTATACAGGGCACTACAGGCTCAGGAAGCAACATGTGCATAGTCTCTGGCACAAACTGCCGGTTCTGCGACATGGAACCGGAAACTCCAGAATACCAGATTCTGGATTGTCCAGGAGTTTACGGAAGCAGACTCAAGATCCCAGGTTCCATCTCCACGGACAGGAATCACATAACCTCAGTCGCGCCTATCAGTCTCCCTAACTAGTTCAAGATGCTGGACCTGGTGACCTGGTTACAATTGGCAATATAGAGGAGGGCACTATATAAGTCGCACCCTAGGTGGCAGTGCAAAGCCTCAATTTTAATATCTATCTTATTATCACCAAATGAAGAATCCTCTGGAGTAAGCATTAATAAACATTGCGCTTAACAACTTTTTTTTTTGAAAATTTTTCCATTTTTTTGATTGCATAAGTGACTGTTATACTATTAAAGATAATCATGTGGCGGTAAAGTACTTCAGAAAAAAAATTATTTTTCTTCAAGGTATACGTTTTTTAAACACTGTTCCGAAAACAAAAAAAAAAAAATGAATTAATTTTTGAAACTCGTTTTTTATTAAATTCATATTGTATTATTATTATTGTATATTACTCATTCAATTGCAGGAAAAATATACTTTAGTTATTAATTTTCCTTGCCATTTTAACAAACATGACTTAAAAAATATTTTGTAAAATTTTGGTAGTCGAAAAAGTCTCTTCGTATTTCATCAATAGATGTCGTTGTAGTCGTATATCTCTAGTGGTGTCAATCACATTGTGTCATAAAATATAGTGATGGAAAGGTGAGATTTTATGTTTCATTTAATAAAAAAAAGTAAATTCGTTGAAGTTGAAAAAAAGTTACAGCTGTTCAAAAATGAGTGAATATAATCAAGAAATTCGCTATGTTTTGAAATTTAATTTTTGTATAAAAAAGGGAAATTTGAGATGAAATTTGTGAAGTTCACGGAGATGATGCAGTTCGTGTACCACAACAATAGTTCGCTCGCTTCCGTTCCCGAAATTTCAAAATTTCGATTTACACTGATGGAATACTGTCTTTAGCGGCAAAATGGCAAAAATGGTACATATTTGTTTATTTATTTATTAATAGATATTTAAAAAAATTAAGTTAAAGTTTGATTAGAAATACGAAAAGACTTTTTCGACTACCCAAAATAATCTTAGGAAAAGTCTAATTTATGTAGACATTAATTTTCCTTGCCATATTAACTAATATGACTTGAAAAAGCATTTCATAACATAAAATGTTTCCTTCGACTTATTATTCAATTTACTTTAAAGCATATTTTTGCCAAAAAATGTTAAAAATTTCCACAATACACACTCTTTATGCGAAAAACTTCTCATACTCTCATCTTCCACTAAATTAATAAGCATAAAATGCTTCGAATTATGTGGTATTGAGAAATTGCTTATCATGTTTATTCATGTATAAATTAAAATTAATAATTTATGATTTTTTTTTTTGCTTTTCACATGTGTATGTATATTTACTGTTAATACGCACACAAACTGCTGCACGTGCGCTTATGAGCATACCAGCCAGGTGTTAAAAAATAGTAAATACAAATTAAAACATACCGTTTTATTTCAATAATTCACATTAAATATGCCAGAAGGCAATAAAAATGTCAAAATTTAATTTACCCCTGCACGCCCCCTGTACGCGTACATGGCAAGCCATGAACAAGGTAAAAAATTAATCAAACATTTTTTTTTTTTTTTTTAATAACCAGTGTACGAAAATGACGCCAACTAACTAATTAAAATACAAAAAATGCCAGCGCATTTTAAAAATTAAAACATTTTTGTTTTTCTTTTTCAAGTCATTAAGCGGATTTTATTGTTTTTCGTTAGCTCGCTATTTTGCCATGCGTGCAACAAATATGAACAAGTACGCCCATAAATGACTCACGCATTTGGATTTTGGTGAAAATAAGAAAACAAATTTTGTACTACAATTATGTAGTATAGTAAGTAAGTAGTGTTGAGCATCGTGAGCCTCAAGACGTGAGTGTGTCAGTGTGTGTGTGACATACAATCATTTATCAACTTTTAATTAATGAACTGACGTGCTTTTGACAGCGCGCATTGCCACATACATATGTACCGCATACATATATACGTATGTATGTTTTTACTTAAGGGCATGACAACACATACATATACCTACTTAAGCTTAGCATCTTTTCTCATCTACTAACTATGTTTATAAATAATTAAAGCCAGCTTCAGCTATAAGAATGTTAACAGAAAATGACAGAGAAAAAAATTTACGCGGAAAAAAATTTAATTGCCTTGTCACAATTGTGTGGGAATTCGTCAGCTTTAAGCCGAACAATTTGTTGCTATTAAAGTACCTGCAATCAGCAACTGCAGACCGATACGCATCCACATAGCCAGCGCGCTTAAAGTCTCTTTAAGGATGTGCTGCGCCGGCGCGCCAACCCGCAAACAAATACACGCACATAGACCTAGTTGTGCGACCATTTTGTTCACTGACCATTTTTTATCCTTTTCTGGAACGCTCTCACACACATCACAAGCGGTCGTAAAAACAAAGCTCAACGCTAGAAGCGGCCACAACGCGACATTTATGAGCGTTATGACAAGCCATCAAGATAGGCGCAGAGTTGCGATCCTTTTATGGCAACGCCTTGCACTGGAGCAGTCACAAGTCTCCGAGCATAATAACATCCTTAGCAGTCAGCCTGCAGCCGCGCTGTATCCTCATTTCTTGCTCGGTGCATACAAAAATATTAATAATTCATGATGCGAGCGACTTGTTTTATGCGCTCGTAGGGCGCAAGCAACTGTAAAGCCGTTGTTTACTCCCACAGCTACCGCGACGGCGCTGTTGAGTGACCACTGACCAGTGACCATTTGCTGGGCTATCGCAAATCGCAGATCGCAAATTAGATGCGTTGCAACGCTTCGGAGTCGTCGTCCGTCGTCACAGCTGTGTGTGCACACGGGCAGCAAGTACCTGCGATTGGCGTGCATTTCATCTATGTTCGGTACATGCGACCATATGCGCATACGCCTCGACCGCTACGGTGCGATAAGATCAGTTGTGATATTCTCAACTTCCATCTTGCCGGCAAGATCGGCTTCCGTACGCCCGTTCCATAGTTGGCAAAAAGCGTGTACACATTGCAATGCGATCGTCCGGCTGCGAGACGATAACAAAAATAATAAAAACAAAGTATGAGTTTATAAATTTGTGTAACGTCGGTAATCGTAGCGCCCATCTGCGGCGCTACACGATCGTTGCGCTTCGTAATGCGTACGCGCGGACGTAGCAAAAAATCCATTCACATTTCTTGCTACTGCTACTATTTTTTCGCATATTGCATTAACTGCCTCGCTCCCTTTGCACTTGCAAAGCTGTCGGTTAGTTGTAGACCACGACACTAAGCGCCACGATCACTCAGCTCCTCAGTTGGCGCATATTCGCAGTGTTTGAGTTTCTCTACTTGATCTGGCTAACTGGTGCATCTAGTAAATATTTAGTAAATCATCGATCGCTGAGAAATTTTGCAGTCCATTTTTACTATTGCACCCTTTATACTTTTTCAGTTCATTTGCGCCTACTCCACTGTGCCTCTTCAAATGCTCATCTTCTCCATTCTGTGTTGACGCTCTCTGCAGTCAAGGACTCGTAACTGTTTAGCTGTTTGCTTCCACATTTCGTTTTTCAATTCGCGAAAGCATTCGTCGAGGTGTTTATTGCGTTTGTGGCGCATTTTGCTTTGTACTCTTGCTACCTCCTTAGCGTTCTGTCAGTTTACGCTTATTCACTTTATGATTTATGATCGTGAGTTTGGCTCTTTCACTCCAATCAATAAACCTCCGAAATCAATAACTCCATAACAAATCCTTTGTTTTATAAACTGTTTTGACGTCGCCACAATTATATGGTTTTCTTGGTAACTTAAGCATTTCAAGCGACAGCATATTTTATGGAACTCATACAGATAGCGAAGTTACAGCCCTAACCGACGGGCGATCAGTGTATTGCCAACATGATCGGATCACTACTTATTACTCGAAACAGATAAACAGAGCAAAGGCCATGACAAGGATTTACGTAACTGGAATGGATCTGGATTTTTATTCGGCGAGGGGCTATTAACTCAACATAATCCTTCCAAAATATTTCAGAGATGCTTTCTACCGCTATAAGAACCGCAGTAAAGACCCGATCAATATATGTATGAATTCGTTTCGTTTACGTAGATGCGACCGTGGTGCGAAAGGCGCTAGGATCCAGGCTCCTGGTTACTATGGACGAACGAATTATAGCACCGAAGCACTCTATTGCCACAGCCATGATATAAATCGTCGAGTATCCCAAATGAGTGTCTTCAGCAACACTCGAAATCGCATTTAAAGTTGAAAGCGATTAAACGCAAACATTATAGACGCCATGGTTAATGATCTGTTATATGTAAAATACTTGAAAACACATTCCAAAATTTGTGTGACATATTTTTCATAAATCATACTAACATTTCATGAAAAAAAATTACTTTTTCAAAATTTTGAAAATTATCGATTTTTGGAGGAAGCTCTAATCGATCATTGATTTTATAAAGTATAACGACCCCGAGTTAGCGAATACATGATTATCAATACCCTACCGTCAGTAAATTTACTTAAGCTACAAAAAACAATAATCATAATAATGAAAATAAAAAATTATACCACAAAAAATATTCTCGTGTGAAAAAAAGTCTTCCCAGCTAAGTATTTAAAAGAAATACATGAAAAGTGTTCATTATACTCTCGCAACATGTTGTTCAGACTAAATAAATAAATATAAATTTATTATTATTATTATTAAAAATCAACAGCTCCTTGTTGATAATATTTACAATAAAGTGTACATACATATTATGCACTATAAAAGACTTCATATGAACGCCACAATAAAATTTCTAATAACTAAATAAGCTGTACATAAGATAATCCACACGTTTCTCCTGTTTCTTTTTGTATAAAATCAATGAATCGCACATAAATAAAAATATATAAAATTCACCATTTTCTTCCGCTGACAACCGGTTATAGCCGCCACAACAAACGCTAACTGTCGAGAGTTAAACCAACAATATTTGAATATCCCGGTTTACCATTTGCCAAAATGCCATTTTCTGAACACAAAAGCATTTCGAGAATTTATTATTTCATCTGCCATAGTAAATTGCGAATTAAAATGTTAATTAATTTTATTTTATGACCGCATAAACCGGCACAACATCTGCATTACAAACCGACAACCGAAACGACCACCAACCAACAAATCAGGCAACCGAAATTTCGTGCTCACACATACACTCATAGACTTATATGTAGCAATATTTGTGTTTATTTGTGTGTGAAGATGTATGGTATGCTTAAACAGCTGACTTGGCAAGCCCAGAACAGAAACCATTAGCGCTGCTAATGAAATTCTCGCCATTCAACTACTGAAAGTGGCAGGAAAACACTGATTAGACTAGAAAGTTTAAAATTTTTGTATTAGGTATAAGGGAGCTTGGGCTAGTATTGACACGATAATATCCAATTTTGACACCTATATTTTTATACCAGAAAAAACGTTTTCTGAGTTGGTAGTGAAGGTTTATTTTCCGAGGCTGCTGTTTCATTTTCAATGGGTACGATTTACGTGGCGGGTCTCAGATCCAGCGCACAACCCCAGGGCAGGGATGGTTCTCCTTCTCAATTTAGCTCGCTTTCAAACGGATGTTGTTCGGCTACCCAGAGGGTACTTGGTCTGAGACCGGAAGTCGTGAGCTGCTTGAGCCATATGTAAAAGAATTGTTTCTGGCCACTCTCAAGTATATGGCAATCGAGAACTTTCCTCACTTGCGTGAACTTCTACACATGACTCCTTATTCCGCTACGCTGGTTAGGTCATGTCGCTCGAATGGACAAAAACGCTCCAGCTTTAAAAATATTCGACGCAGTACCAGCCGTGGGAGGCAGAGGAAGAGAAAGACCTCCACTCCGATGGAAAGACCAGGTGGAGAAGGACTTTTGTTCGGTTGGAAACTTCAATTGGCGCTACATTGCGAAGAGCAGAAAGGACTGGCGCGCTGTTTTTAACTCGGTCATAACCGTGTAAGCGGTGTCTACACCAGTAAAAAAGAAGAAGAGTTGGCGGAGGGTTGTACTGTCGGGAACTTGTCATCAGCTCCAGTTTTAGGCTTCGTGACCACTACACCGTCTTCCGAGCGGCGGTGGTTGCCATAAAGGTAGCAATAACTTAGTGAAAGGAGGTCAAGACTCCTAATTTTTTTGTTTATTTTTTATATATAGCTTCTAGATGTTTTATGCTGATACATTGTTTTATGATTAGACTGGTTCCTTCCTCAGACCAAATCAGTTGGTCGATTATCAGCAGCTGTGCTGTCGATATGTTAGGTTCTGGCCTAGGTCTCGAAAGAGGCCCAGCGAACTCTTCCCTTTCAGTAAGGTTCATCTTTCAATGGTCTAAGGAGTTCTCACTTGAAACTGTTCGATCGGTTAAGTTTGAACATCTTTCCGTATGGCAGCTGCATCAACTGTTAGTGGTAGATGAGTCCAAATTATCTCAACTCGTATTCTTTGAATGCCCTGATTTTGCCAGATCAAGGAAAAAGCAGCTCGGCTCTAATACCTATAGACATCCAGTTGAAATAACGGAAATAAAAATTAAACATTTAAGCAGATTTGCGAAAGGATCAGGGCGTATTTGCGGATAGCTGCTATCCACCTACAGAGGATTGTATATAAAAGTCTGTGTAAGATTGACAGACTATAAACTAATGTTTATAGATTATCAACTAACCTTATCTAACCTATCTTAATGATTAACAGATATTTTTGTTAGAAAGATAGCTATTGACTTTATTTACTCGATGTTTGGAGGTTTCAATATGTACGGACCGTGACTATTATTTAAGTACCATGCCTTGAGACACTAATCGTGGACATTTTTATTCTATATAGTATATTAATATATATAATATTCACATGCCTAATCGCCTGTGATTACAAAAACAAAAATTTGCTTCAATATTCAATACAACAAACTCACAGCTTTTTAAAGCAACTGACCTTCAGCGTTGTTTATTAAAATCACGGCAAAAAGGAAATGCAGTTTGCAATCTGGACATTGTGTTAACACAGCCAGCATCTGCTACAGTAGCTACTTGCCACGGCAGATACAAGCCAACTGATGCAACCGCAAATGTTTGCTACATTGCCATGCAAGTGGTGAGCTGACAGCGCACAGAAGCTTCTCAGCGCGATCAAAAATGCCCAAGAGCGTCTCAGAGGCCGATCAAGCGTTGATATGGCGAACGGCGGCGGAATAAAAATTCAACGGTTGCAAGGGTTGCCGCAGTATGGTGGCACTTCAAAAAGCAAAAACGGGCACTACTGTCATCACATACACACTTACACATACCTGTTTACATATCCACATATATATTACATATACATATAGTATATGGTATATGTTAATATGCATTCATATCAGCGCCACAGCATCAGCGCATAATTTTTATATGGCGGCAAGTATTTTGTTAAAATTATACGATCGTAAAATGTTGCAGTAAGTGCAAAATGAACGAATTTTATGTCAAAATAAAGAAGTATAAAAGGTATGCAGAACGGTGAGGGACAAGAAGATTACACAGGTTACCGCCTACCATGCAAGTATGAACAGCGCAAAAGCAGCTTCCGAAAAAATGGCCGCAGGAGTAATTATGCAAAATATTTAAATGCCAAAAAGAAATAAAAAATTAGCGGAAAATGAAAAAATGCAAAGCAAGCGACCTAAGTATATAAACATATGAACACATATACTTATATATATTTATATGAGGTACATGTAAGTTTCGATTGCACTCTCTAGCAGACTGTCGAAGCATATAATTAAGCGAAATTTTTTGAGAACGTCCAAAATTTTTATAGCCTCACTAAAATATAAAATGTTCAAAATATTTGATCGAAAGCTGTCGATTTTGTTGCGCACTATATTTGCTGCGCAGACAATGAAATATGTTACGCATTAGGGCGTAGCCAATTCTTGCCGAAAGGCTCTTGTGGCCAGCGCTACGCAACGCCTTCGATATTTCGGCACAAGTCAAATCAATGAGGGGCAAGCCAAATGTGCGGCTTGCGACTGCTGACTGCTAACGAATATTCGCTTGAAATGCATAATTAGCGGCTTGAGGCTGGCCACTGGCTAGACTGTTGGACAATATCGTTATAATGGCTGTAATTATTATTATCTTGCTACTTTTTTCTGTTTTTTATGAATATTCAAGTCGGTATATATTTTAATTTTATAATTTTGAATATCAATATCCATGAAGAAAAAAATGTATAAAGTTCACAACTTTTCTTGTGTCTCTAGGGTCAAGCACTGGTCGATTAAATCGTTTTATATCGATCTTGGGCATTTGTGTCAACATTAACCCAACAAAATATTTATAGAGGTCTGTTTGCAACCCAAACTTATTCTCAACTGAAAATGTCACTTTTTGAACCGAATTCTCGACATTTGCGGGAAATTTTGCTTTTCTTTTTTAATTCCAAGAAAAGTGCGGCTGAGGACCCGTCCACGTTTTACTAAGGCTGACACATACCTAGATAATACTATTACTCTACTACTACCATCTATACGATCTATTAGGTATTAAAAAAATGCAGAATTTTTGTAAAGCAACTTGTGTTAGTTTACAAAAAAATGGATCATAAAGCATTTCATGTGATAATTAAGCTTTGCTTTTTGAGGGAATAAGGGAAAACACTTTTGGACCGTTTTTATACAATAAAGCCTTAACAAATAAAAAAAACAACGGCGGAAGTAAAGTTGTAGACCTAATATGTACGCCAAATACCGAAATATAATTCCAATCCTTATGAAATCATTATTAAATTTTTCGAATGGTATTTTATCGTCACTTTGCTTTGAGGATTGCCGATAAGCGACACAACGGCAATTGATTTTTATAAGTGTTCACATATATCATTTCTCTGCTAAAAGTGTGGCCTGTGAAGTATTTGCTGATGAAAACATGGTACTTAAGAAGTCCCGATAATTGAAAAATTAATATATAATTCAAGTGTCTGTATATAGAAATGTATGGAGACAAGCCTACTGATTGGGCTGTTGGTCCGTGCACTGATAACTACGATGCTAACTGTCTAAAATGTAGCTTATCGTCCAAGTTAGCTTATTATCACAATACTTACATATTTATATAAAAATAATAATAGAATAAATGTATTGGAAAATAGGCAGTTTAAATATAATTTTTTACTAAATTGTCATATCCACCAAAGCACTTATTACACGCATTAACTACCTTGAAAAAAAGTTTAGGAAAAGTCTTCATAATATTTATCATTCGGGATTATTGGTACAATTCGATTTGACCTCTTTTAAAGCATCCCTACCGACTTAAGTCATCGCTTTATTAAAATTTCAAAATGTTTCTAGTTTTATATGGCAGTCAGATCTGTCTTCGATTATTCTATTATTTGCTCTCAACTACTACAGCATTCCTCGGAGCAGTCTTTTTAGTTTATCCAACAAAGAATAATTGTAAGGAGCCATATCAGAACAGTGCTGTGGTTGTTGTATAGCACGAATTGTGCTCAAATAGAAGGAGAATTTTAATTTTTTGGAAAAAAAATATTTATTCCTTCTAGTATAGTAATGATGTGTATCTTGTAAAACAATCGCAGTTGAAGGTTTCCTATATTTTTCGAAATAGGAACCGTGCCTGGCGAATATTCTGGCTGGGGCCTCGATACAGTATTGTTTGTGGCCAAGAACTCACGAACAAATTTTTTATGAATTTCTTTTAAAACACGAAGATCGAAAGATTATGGAAACTTTGCGGCATGTTGAGCTGAGTCAATTTAGTAATGTCAGTTTGCTTGTTCCTCTCTCTGTTCCCGTATATGAACTAGTCCCTAAATTTTTGAGCTATCAATCTGAAACTTTACACATATCCGTTTCTTGCCAAGAAGCTACTGATTCCCCTGAACTAACTATATCGAACCACTATAGCACATATGTATGTAGCTGTCATGCAAACTGATCGATTAAACTTAAGTCCTTCTATGGGATTTTTTTTTTTACGCGATGTCTTCAGCACAAACTATTATCCGGTATAATCTTCGAAGAAATGTTCAGATCGGACTACTATATCAAATAATTGCTACAAATTTTCGGATTAATATCAAGATAAGGGTCTTTCTATATACTCTTACGCTATAAAAATGCGCCTGTAAAGGTTATAACAGCTTCGGTGAATTCAAAGTTAAAGTTTTTTCTTGTTTCTTCAATATTTTAATGGGGCATTGGGTGTTGCTGCTTACAACGTAATGATTTGAAGCTGCCTCCTGTCAGAGTCATTACATTGGGTCCGCGGAAGAACCCAATGAAGGAGCGGTTGAAAGCAAAAGTGAGGTACAAGGTGGCGGTCGGTACATGCGACCATCTCGAAACAAGTTCCGAGTTAAAATTTTAAAATGTAAATACGATCCGTCGCTAACATGGGCACGGGAAGCGGTGAAAAGAAGCGAAACGATTGTGACCTCATTTAAAGCCAATATTTTTTTGATTTTTTCTTGCTCCCCAAACTGAAATTGCCGTTTCACGGAGCGCTATCATTAATAGTTCTCGAGATATTCAGCTTTTTAAGTAAGACTGTATGCAATTTTCATAGATTTTTTAATACATATCATCTATAAAAATTCTATAAAACCTTACTTAAAAAGCCGAATATCTCCGGAAGTATTAATGATAGCGATTTTTACCTCGAACCTTTTTTTATAACAAAAAAAAAAATCCTACAAATATAGCTCCTGTCATTTACGAGATATATAAAAGCGAAGTTCTTGGAAAAATCGGGTTCAGAGCCTCGTATTACTTCGCCGGTGTGAGTAACGACTTTTTTGCACTGGCCACTTTTGTAGAGTGAACAATTCTGAGAAATATGCGTCTAAAGTCAAAGCGAAAATACCTCTGATCTGTAGGAATTTAAAGCTAAAAACTCACGATTGTAGTGTATTTCCTATGGAAAATTTTTACAGGCCTTGGTCTAGTTCTTAATGTTAATATTAAGGGCTAAAATTTTCAGGGAATTTTTTTGGGGTGTTTCCAAGGAAATTTCGTGACAGGACTGAAAAAAATTAATAGTTCAAAACAAAAAAAAAAAAACAAAAAACACCCTAGGGTGTATGTACAACATACTAAAAGTACATTTTTGTTTGATAGAGTATCATCGTCGAAATATAAACTAAATTCTATCCTGAAAAAAATTTTTATACAAATATTTTAACATCGAGCTAAGCCAGTCAAATTTGGGAAGGAACTTGTTAACTAGTGGTAGCTTATTTCAAAAACTCTATCTTTGGAATTGCATTGAGGGAGTCGGAACATATTACTCAATAAGTAGCTACAAATTTCTATAATCAAAATCTCATGCCTCTCCCAAACTCTTCTCACGAAAATTGTGACATCAAGCGACCATTTTGTTGCTTGATTAGTCGATATCTTCGAAGCTGATTATCTATAGGAAAAATCTCTACACAAGCACTACACAAAAACATTTCGGATACATAGCCAGCCACAGCAGGGGGGTACAATGAGGTGTCTGAAATGCGAGTTATGATGACGCTTTTAATTAACACGCATTAATAATGTAAACGTGTTGTTCAACGAATCGGCTGCACACAACCAATAACCGATCACTAGTGTAAGGCAACGATTCGTAAAGCGATAATCGTAACTCAGCGGCTTATCAGCGTGGAAGCCATTTTAACGTGTTTACATTAGTTTTTCACTTTTACAGGTTTTCAAGTTGACATTAATTTTACATATTTACAAAAACTAGATTTCGAAAAATTTTTTTCTTCCATGTAAATAAAAGAGTTAATAGCAATTTGTGATTTAACCGCTTGTCTTACAAATTTCCCATTTGTTCAAACATAAAAACATTACACTAATTTGTATTTTCAAATAACTATTTGTTAACCATATTTAATGAGTTACTTTATGCGCTTCTTCCAGCTGTTGTCCGCCAATCTCACGCAGTCACCGCAAACGGGCGACTCACCAAACACACCCAACACCGCAACAATGGCCGGCTCTGGCGGTGCCAATGCGCCTGCGCTTAGTCCTTCGAATGTCGGTGAGTGTCGTGTGAATAGCGGCGCAGGCGGTTCGGCGGATGTGCCCAGTGGTGCAATGAGTCCGGATGGGCTTTCGCAAAACTCCAACAACACAACTGGCGGTGCTGGTGGCTTAAATAATCCTGCTGGCGGTGGCACACTCGATGGCAGTGTTGGCGGTGTTACTGCTGCCGGTTTGGGCGTTGTTGGTCCCGGTGGTGCTGGTGGTGGCTCTTGCTGCGAGAACGGACGTCCCATTATGACAGACCCGGTGTCGGGTCAAACTGTATGCTCGTGTCAATATGACTCGGCGCGTTTGGCGCTCTCCAGCTACTCGCGTTTGCCAGCGGCCAGCGTTGGCGTTTATGGTACACCATATCCGTCGACGGATCAAAATCCCTATCAGAGTATTGGTGTGGACAGCTCAGCCTTCTATTCGCCTTTGGTAAGTAGTGAAATTAGTGAATATTTTTGTATTTCTGGCATTTTGCTTGAAGTTCCCAAAAGAGCAAGCGTTTGCCATTTGGCCGTCGCTTGTTGTAGGCACACTTTAAAATTGTAACGCGCTGTTTGTCGCTGTTATATTGTTTTTAACATTATTTTTGTTGTTCTTTCCTGTATTGTCGTTGTTGTTGCTACAACAATGGCCGAGAATATGCAAACTTGTTTATGCCTATGTAGAACAGCACAATAAAGCAGTAACAATAACAACAAAGTGTGGAACAACAACTACAATAACAACAACATTAAACACAAAGTGTAGTATAACAACTACAATAACAAAAACAACTGCCTGTAAACAATTACCACCGACGTTGCCGTTTTGAGTTGCGCCTTCGTCGTCTTCGACTCCTTCATGGCTGTTGCCATTTGACTTTGGCAGCGTTTGTGCCACTTCTGTTGCTGTTGTTGTTTTAATTGTTGTTAATGTGGCGCTTTACTTCTAAAGGCTCAAAAGCTAAAATGTGCATGCAAGCGCTTAACATATGAATTAATGTTGTTGGATGTACTGATACACTGAGAAAAAAATTCTGTTAAAATTATTAAATCTGTGTTTTTTACAACAACAATAAAATTAACTTTATACTCGATTGCCCTAAAACTGTAATATCTGACACAAATAAAATATTTTCCTTGCAAAAACGTAATTTTGTCCGGTCAATTTGTATGGCAGCTATATGCTATAGTGATCCGAACTGAACAATTTGCTCGGAGATTCTAGCATTGCTTTGTACAATAATCCGCGTCAAATTTCGTGAAGTTATATTCTAAAGTAAAAAAGTTTTCCATACAGTGACTGAATTTTGATAATTCAGTTTGTATGACAGCTATATGCTATGGTAGTCCGAAATCGGCGGTTCCGACAAGGAAACAGTTTCTAAGTACAAAAAGGACGTGTGCTAACTTTCAGATCGATAACTCAAAAACTCAAGGACTAGGTCGCGTATTTAGAGGCACATAGGTGAACAAGGCTAAATCGACTCTATGTATATATATTTTGCAGACTTCAAGGTTACTTTCCAGTATAACAAAATTCGTGGTAATATAACTTGTTCAAGCTATAAAGTCGTAGAAGCTAAACGAATTCGACTAATTCCTCATTTACTTTAATTTACTTATAAAAAAATTTCTCTCAGTGCACATTTGTGGCAACAACTGATTTGCACATCGCCATGTTGCAAGCAATGACATTAGAGGAAGCGGCAAGTTGTTGCCACTCGTAAATAACAGCCATTGTGGCGAGCGCCACAGTCAAAGCGACAAGCAAGCCAACCAAATAACTGCCCGGGCAGGCCATACTTCTTTTCTGTGGCTTCCTTGTGGCAGCCATGTGACTACTTCTACACTTGTGAGTAGCAGCAAGAACTAGGTGCTCTCACTCCAGTCCGAGGTACACTTTATGGCTAACCAATTTCACCTCAGCTTGCCGCATACAGCACTTTGTGTGTTGTTGTTGCAAGGTTGTGTGTCTCGTTGTGTCGCTGCTGCTTCCACTGTTCGTCTGCTTGTCAATATCATGTCGACCAAATCGAATTATCATTATGGCTGGCTGAAGTTCAGTTCACTCGGCGTATTTAAACGGTCGACCGCTCGCTCGGCCGTTTGCTTGGTCGCTCATCGGCTTGGGGGTCTTTTAGGGTGTCGAGCGTTGTACGAACGTGAACGTTTATTGACCGCACCGCTTACTGCACTTTTATTGTTGTTATTAAGTTTTGCATTTGCTGCTCGTCTTTGCCACACTGGCTTTGTGGCACACACACTCACTCACTTTGTGCTCAGCGCCAATCCAAGTTTTCAACGCTGAAATTCGATACTTTATCGCAACGATTGAGCAAAGCAAAATGATATCATTGCAAAGGGTTGAGCAGCCGGCAATCGAGCGGTGTGCACGGGCTGAATGTAGAGTCAAAAGTCAGTGGCAAGTACTCTTGAATTTACGTTGTTTGCGCCCCGTTGCCGTTAGGCGTACACTTCGGTGGAGGGGCAGACGAAGAAGACCGAAATGTGAAGAAGAAGAAGAGTGAAATGATGGCCTCTGGCCCGTAATTGTGTGCAAAGAGTGTATACAAGTGACTGCACTGACAACTGCAACAACAACAACCATAGCGTAATACAAAGCAAAGACAATCACCATAACAAAATTAAAAGCAACAAAGCGCAATGACAACAGTCAACAAATATAATGTCCGTGCAACACCATAACAAATATTGGCAGCGACAATACCAACAACAACCAGCCAGCAAGCAACAAATCACATTGGTCAGGGGTCAGCGTCAGTTGGTGGGTTGATGGGCAAACAAATACCGCTATATCCGTACAAACTGAACGACATTTTGCCAATCAATGTTGCACATCCACATAAAATCCAAATTAATAATGAAGTGCACCGTTTGAGCATAGGTGGCAGGTTGGGGTTATTTAAAACTTTGAAGTTCAGCCAGCGTTATTCTTACTCGCCTGTCACTTTCTTTTTGTACGTATGTGTGTGTGTGTGAGTGCTTGTCAGCTCGTTTGTTTTCATTGTTTTGCATTTCATTTAAATTTTTGTTTTGTCATTTCATTGTTTGCTCTCGTTCGGCCATTTAGTTCGTGTGACGTGAAAATTCGATTTTACTTAAACATGAGCAGCAACATATGTAAGTGCAACTGCGACATTTGTGCAACCATACAGATAATATGTGTTGTACTGCAACATTTTATGTGATATGTGATTGAGCAAAGAAGTGGCTTATTATTCAAGCGACAACTTTTTCAAGGCAGCAAACGATAAACAAATTGACCACAACAAGAGGAATAACGCATATTGTTGTTGTATAGTACATGACTACTATGCATAAACTTCATTTTGATCGATAAAGTTGTATGGCATCTATATGGTATAGTCATCCGATATTGGCGGTTCCCTGAAATGAGCAGTTTTTTTGGGAGAAAAGCACGTGGGCGAAATTTCAGATCGATTTAGCTCGTGATGTTAATCATTTATGGGGTCTCTGATGTTTGCTTCAAGGTGTTAAAAGCTTCGTGGTAAACTTATTATAACTTGTTCACTGTATAAAAACATGTAAAATAGTCCTTCGAAAGCTAAAATATTTTCCCGTCTTTTGGTCAAATTGTGGATTCCAAGCTAAAAAATATCGCCGGTTTTGCGGCCAAGAATCAAGCC
The DNA here is from genome assembly GCA_027475135.1 of Bactrocera correcta. Lineage (NCBI taxonomy): Eukaryota > Metazoa > Arthropoda > Insecta > Diptera > Tephritidae > Bactrocera > Bactrocera correcta. The sequence goes on from CM050327.1 coordinate 56,763,737, forward strand.
AATCTTCGATACCCTGTTTTAAGGTAAACCGTTTTCCAGTGAGGGTGATTTGCATTGACGCTAGCAAATGTTAGTCAGAAGGGGTAAAGTCTGGGTTATAAGGAGGATAAAGCAGAACTTCCCAGTAACTGTTTTAAAATAGGCTTTAACCGGTCTTGCATAATGGGGGCGAGCGTTGTCATGGTTATAATTCGCCTGTTTTTAAGAGCTCATATTCATCGGGTCCAACCAAATAGAGAGCATTACCTCGGCGTGAGAGAGGTTTGACTTTGCCGTTGATTCAGTTGGTAGGCCTGGTTTAACATATGATCTCTCGCGTTTGGGGTTGTCATAATGGATCCATTTTTCATGGTCAGTCACAATCCGTTGCAAAAAACATTTTTCTTTTGTAGCTTTAAATCAGTAGTTCTGACTTGCAGAATCGTATTTTAACATCTCTAGGGATCAATTCATATAGCATCCAATTTACTTTCTGCATTTGGTTGACTTTAAACGTTTTGAAATGACTGCATGACTGATTCTGTGAAGTTTTCTTGTGGTGTTTCGTAACAATTTTCATAGAGCAATGCTTCCAGTTCCTCATTTTGAAACTTTTTTGGCCGCTCAGGACATTCTTCCATCTTCCGAACGAAAATCACAACTTTCAAATCGTGCAAACCCCTTTTGGTTCAGTCCGAAGAAGCACCTATTGGCAAGATTTATTCTGCGTTGGATCTCGAGGCTGACGTTGTTGTTTTTGTTAATGGTAGTTCCAAGATAGACGAAATTATCTACAACTTTGAATTTATGACTGTCAGCAGTGACGTGAGCGCCAAATCGCGAATGTGACGACTGTTTGTTTGATGACAGCAGATATTTCGTCTTGCCCTCGTTCACTGCCAGACCCATTTCCTTCGTTTTTTAGACGTTACCCTTGGTTTCATTCTAACCAAAACTTATAGTCATCAGACATAAACGTAAAAAAGCATGTTTACAAACTCGTAAATATTAAAAAATACTATTACCATATAAAGCTAATTGAAATCCATATCCAGTCAGCATATAAAGCTTATTTCAGTGTAAACAGTAATGAGAACAAACACAGATATATACCTCTATGCCACAGCATACTGCACGCAGAGCAAAAGTTTTTCAATAACACTTTTCAAACTGCCAAACTGCAATTTTAACGGGCTAATCTACGTAGAAACTTTCCATGCACAATATGCAGCAGAATGTGGCAAGCAACAAAACAAATGAGCGGTTCAACTTTGATGCAGTTCTAGCGCAGCAATAATGATATTTGTTTGTAGCAACACATACATGCATATATATGTATTTGGTTATACATATGTACAGCAAGGTTATTGAAGCTTCCCATAAAGCGAGTCATTATTAGATTAACGCACCAACTTTGACGATTATGGGGCAGCATTTAAATGAAACTCGGTAGAAGCGCAGGTAGAGCAAAGCCGCTAAAAGATTTATGAGCGCATGAAATTTAATGTTAATGAGGCGAAATGAAATAAACAGAAGTGTGTAAATGAGCGTTTGAAGATTTTGAGTGACAATGAAGAAATAAGAGTAGAGTTACAGGTACTTGGACTTCTTGGTGGGAAATGTAAGTTAAAAAGAGAAGCAAGAAGAATAGCGATGCCAAGTGGTAATAATTTTTATTGAAAATCTTTTAGAATTAGAAAATAATAAATTAGCACGTCAATTAAGATTTGTGTAGGTCTCAATCAATACGGTTTTGGGTGTGTATGTGCATACATATATACTTGGAAAAAAATGTAACTCTACTTTTCCACTTGATGTTTGCTTATAACATGTGCTACAACGAGCTTCATTTTCCAAAGATAAATATTTTTCTTTCCTTCTCATTCATCTCAATTTTCCCCTTAAGGAGTAATTTTTTCAAGTCTTGAAACCGAAAAAAAGATTAAATCTTCAGAATATCGGGGTCAAGGCAACATTACGTATTCCAATTCCATTAACTTGGCTTTGGCGAAATAGCGTAATAATAGTAGAAATGAAAAGAGCTTTCAATTCGATATCTTGAGTTCTAAGAAATGTGATCAATGTATGTAAAGAACGCATTATGAGTCCCTGATAGTGATGGTCCTATTCATCTCTCCTTCTTAGGAGCTGTTTCGCTGGGCGAAGTCCTTTTTTTGACTATATCTTGGTGTCTAATGTGTAAAACGACGTAAAAACTTACACACTGTCTCCCACTCCAGGACAGAATGACTTCTAATTGTCTAAAAATGGCGGCCAGGCATACGATCAGTAAGATTTTATATTCTTCATTTGTGTAATCTTATTTGTATTCTGAAGGCCTACTCGTCTCTCGTAGTCCATCAGTTTTGGAATCGATCTGAATTTTTGCATACTATTTCTTTCTTCCAAAGAAGCTGCTCATTTAATGGAACCGACCACTGTGACATCTAGCTGCCACATCTAGGGCTGAACAATCGGAGTCAAGTGTTTACATGAACAAATTTATCACATATTCTTTTATTCTAAAAATTTGGTATGGATTATTGCGAAATAAATTTTTCATATCGGAACACAAAACTAACTGGTTGGCACCTATCAATGCGAACTGTATAAGACTGGGTTACGTCCCTTGGGTTGACTTGGAGACGAGTCAGAATTACGTTCACTCCGAAGGCTGGCAGGCGCTCCCACGTTACCAAGGCTTTTAGGCCCATCAGTCTCTTCTCCTTCTTACTGAAAATTCTTGAGAGACTTATGGCGTGGTAAATAAGGAGACGCATGTCGATGGACTATCTTTCAGGTGCGCAACATGCTTATTGTAAAGGCAAGACAGTGGGTACTACCCTGCATACTATCGTGTCATGGCATGAGGAAGCCATTAGGGTTGAGGCCTTCGCTTAGGGTCTTTCCTTCATATTGAGGGAGCTTTCAATAACGTCCTGCCCGAAGCAGTCGTTATTACTCTGGGTGATCTTGGGGTTGAAACCAATCTCAAACATCTCATTCTCAGTCTTCTGTGCGACAGAGGGATTAAAACGGAATGGGGCAACTTGATTATCGTGGCCGCCTGGTGATTGTCTATGCAGACGATATAATACTTATGATTAAAAGAAAGCTCCTGAATACCGTGATTTGAGGCAGAGGTATCTCAGCGTCTTAACAAATACTGCAGGCGGAAGTCAACCGAAGTAAAACCGAAATGGTTTTATTCCGCAAATGCGAGACATACGTCTGCAATCGGCGGATTCAGTGAAATATCTAGAGCTCATTCTGGATGGGAAGTTTTCATGGAAGCTTAATAGCGAAGAGAAAGCAAAAACTGCCTCGATTTCCCTGTACTGCTGTTAAGAAGCCGCTGACAAGAAGTGGGGTCTTTTCTTACACCATTCCAGCTTCAGACTTCCTGACTACTTCAGTGTCTTTCAAGCCAAGGTTGTCATTAAGTCATCATTAGATCTACTGCTCCGGAGTGCAGTCTCCTTCAAAGAAGTGACCATTCACTCAGATAGCAGGGCGGTAATACTAGCCTTAAACTAATTAACAGTGCGTTCGAGGAGTGCCAAACCTCGCTATCAATAGACTGGTATATGTGGCCGTAGCGGAATCGCAGGAAATTCCAAAGCTGATGAGCTAGCAAGGAAACGTACCCTAGAACCGCTATCGTTAGAATGGGAGCGGGTCGGTGCTCTCATATCCTCTTGTTTTCTACCAATAGATTTCGCGAAAGCTTGGCCAGCGCTGGACCACCATCTTTACATGCGACGTCGCAAAAGCCTTTTAGCCCCAAATCGAACGCAAGAGATCTAGTGATCTTTTTGCCCTCAGTAAGACTGGCCTCTTACTAGCTGTGGGGCTTTTAAAAGGTCATTGCCATACTGACGACCATACTGTAAGGTTGAGGTGGGAACAACTCAACACTTCTTTCTGGATTGATTGAAGCGTTTTGCAAATTTATAAGTTCGAACACAGGAGTTCTTCCTTTCTGTAGCTTCAAAAAGCACTATATATAGAAGACCACGTGCGATCTTTGATCAGCCATCTAACCTAACTAAATCATATAGTTGCTATTCAAATTGAAGCATCGGAATAAACTGGCCGATTAATATCAAGTTAAATGTTTTTCTATACCGTATTTATGTTATAAGAAAATCAAATATTCAGTGTAACCGAAGTTGACGCTTTTTCTCCTGTTCTTACACCCATTCGCCAATGTTAGATAAATCACGGTTTCGTGTCGAACATGCTCTTAATAAATGTCAATTGATAAATACACTTAACGCCGCGTCAACAGAGGTATGAAACTGATTTTTCGAAATTAATATAATAGCTGCTTAACATCATGTTAAAGCAATTAAAAATGTTAATTATATTTTATAAATCAAATGAGCAACGAACCGCAGCCGCAACCGAAACGAAAACAAACGGAATGAAGCAATTGAAATTCTATTAAAAATATTTCAAATGAAAAACCAAAAAAAGAAACACCGGACGCGAACGCTAGGGCACACACACATGCAAAGCTGCTGGCTGCCTACACACAACAGCTCTGGCGGCACATCATTGGCCTTAACGGCAGCGTGTGTGCTTGGTGGCCAATAGTTTTACATATGGCTATAAATTTGTGGCGAGTTTCCAATGAAATAAATCCAACACACACGCACATATTTACATATAAATAGTCGGATATATGTGTGTGTATGTGCGCGAGCATTTGTGACAAAAATGGACGCAACGCTAGCGCTGCGAGCGTGAGAGGCGTCAGCAGCCGTTTTGTTTGAACAAAGATGGCTAAAAATTCGAAATTTATGCAAAACGCTGGGCATGTCAACATTTTCATACGTTTTCAATACAAAACTGTTGCAAACACATATTCGACTTTTTTCCGCAATAAATTTGTTTTATTTGGCGCTTTTCGGTATAATAAAGTAAAAATAATTAGCAGCGCGTCAATGAATGCCACAAAGAGTGGCGAAACGAGTTTTTGTTGTTGCTGTTGTTGTTGATATCAATGCCTGCTCGGCAATGGTGCGCCTCTGCAGCAATTTGTTGTATTGTAAATTTTAATTTCTAATTTATTTCTGAAAAACATACATACATATTTATAAATATTTAGTTTATGTTGTTGCTCCTGTCAACAACAAAATGGTTTTCTTAATTTATTGTATTTTAATATAGAATTGTTGTTTTTCGAACGAAATTTGATTCAACATGCGTTTTTGTCATTTCGTAAAAACTGTGGGAAAATAATTTCGCAAACATTTAACGATTACGTAATTATTTGTATTAGCGGCTGCTGTAGCGGCGCGCGGATTTTGTTCAGTTTTATACACACACTCGCACACACAGACATTTATGAGCAACATTTTCGCTGGATAAACATGAATATTCGTGTATGCGTGCACTTGTCGTCTCAAACATATACACACACATGCCTTTACAGCCACACACACACATATTTGCCTTTACAAACACACACACACACACTTGCCTTTACAGCACCACACACAAGTACGCAGCGCGCTTTTAATGGCATATTGGCTATAAATGGCGTTAACGGCGTTGTCATTCGGTTTTTATGCGCCTCTGGTATGTGTTTTGTATTTGCTTGTATTTATTTGTTTGCTATCTCCATTACAAGTCACATCTCTATTACTCGTTTAAGCGCGCGACTTCTACATTTTACATCGTTGTAATTGATTAATTCGCCAACACCAAACGTACTTATTAAGCTAACAATCGATGTTTTAATACATTTGTTGCCATTTTCGTTATGAAATGTAATCACATGTGTACGTGTACATTTTTTCAATACTTTTATGTACATACCACAGAGTTGCAATGTCAGTCTAGTATTGGCGAATTTGGCTTGTGAGAAAAACGTCAAGTTAGAAACGGTTCTAAAGGAATGTTGGCGATAAAGTGATTTTGTACATTACAACAACAAAGTGAATCAATACAACAGTTTAATATCATTGTCTCAGAATACCCTTAGGTTGCAAGTAGTAATTATTTATATAAACCTACACCAAGAGCAAAGCAGATCAGCAACTAAATGAATTCTGGTTATGGAAAAGTTAAACCAAAAATCTCAAAAGTTTAATGAAATTCTTGATATATTAGGGATTTGTATAAGCTAGACTATATAATAATGTGCAAAGCAAATATTGAGAGACTGGTGTCCAATGAAAAGATTACTCTTGCAGAAGCGCATATGTTTATAATCATCGGATGTGCACTCATTTATGGCTGGAAAAAACAAAGAATCTTCAAGTTTAATGGAGAATGGTTATTATCATTCGAAAGAACATTTTTTGCCTTTTATTTTTTGAAGATAATCTCTTACTAATGTCTGCCACAGCTATATCTCAGAAGGTTCATCCGTTAAGTTTAATTTTCGATGACTCGTTCGCGCATTTCGACTGGTAATTGGCGAATGTTACGCGTGATGTTTTGCTCCACGGACTTAATGATAGCGGGATTGTGCTTTCAGACTTTAGACTTTACATATCCTCACCGAAAAAAGTCTAACGGTGTTATAGCATACGATCTTGGTGGCCAATCGAACGGCTCAAAACGTGAAATTATCTGCTCACTGAAGTTTTCTCTCTGCGATGTGACGCCGTCTTGCTGGAATCAAATATCGCCGAGATCATTTCAATATTGCGTGGAAGTTCGAGCGGCTTAAAGCTTTCAATTTAAATTTCGACGTGAAATGCGCCAAGCCGTTCCACACGCGCTGAGAACGGCGCCGAATTGATTCTCCAAGGTCCAATATTATCTAATATTGAGTGCTGGGTCTCAAGATGGGTGGCGAGTTACATATCTAAGTGTTTTAGATTATAATCTTACCTTAGGAGCTACAATAAAGGTTCGACGTGGTTTTGTTGTTGCTAGGTAAGAAGCAGCTCTTAAGGGGGTATTCTAGTCTAGAGGCTCGAATTTCGAGTTTTTTCAACAATTAATAGAAAAGAAGCACTAGGTATTTTTACTATCCATTTTTTTTTTTAAATTTCTTTATTAAACTTAGAAGAGTACACAAAATAAATTTAAAAAAAAAAATTTCATAGAGTTATGCGTCCTTGAAGAAAAGGGGGGAAAAAGTGGCCGTGTCGTCATCGCCATGATTTCTACCCTTGTCATCATCTGAAAAATAAAACCATGACAGATTCTTAATGAATACGAATGTCGCTATGTCATGAAGCAGCAAATTTTCATAAAATGGCGGCTACTTAAAAAGGTCGATTTTTTCATTAATTTTTCAATTTTATCGATTTTTTTTTTTAATATTATATATGTCAAATTTTTATTGTTTATTGCTTCTAGTGATGGAGATATATTTAAAAAATATTCATGCCAAATTTCAAATAAATCGGCCGATTAGAACTTGAGATAGTGTGGCTACCGCATCAAAAAAGCAGTTTTGAGAAAACGCGTTTAAAGTTTTACGTTATACGATATTCGCTCAACCGGTCTAGTTGCCAAGTCACTAAAATGGCTATAACTTTGAAAATAATTTGAGTTTTGAAAAATCCTTTTAGGGCGATATTTTTGAATATCGATTTATGAAAAAAAATTTCGATTTTTTCAAATTTTTAGACTAGAATACGCCTTAAGGGGATAGGCTAGTCCAGACTCCTCAAAAAAGGTCTAACTTTGACAATTTGTTTTGGGCATAACGAAAATCCTCACTTATAGACTTTAATTAATATGTATTAATTTTTCTTTAAAATCTCCTTTTTAGGAGAAAAAGCTCATATAATTTTTAGGAATACTTTTCCGTTTAAAAGTCTTCCTGTAATTGTGGTTCACACAGAAAGTAAAGAAACAAAAACCCTAAAGTGAATCACTAAAATCCACAAAAACACTTCTATTTTCTATTTAGAGAGACTTCGAGAAAGAAATTTGTATGATATCGGACTTCTAACAAAAACAATAGAAAGACCTGCGGTGGTATGAGATAGCTTTGTATTATGCCAGTTTTTGGATAAATTGAGTTTAATAGATGTTTATTGTATAAGACCTTGAAGTTAAAAGCAATATACTTAGTTAGTTTTGAAGGAAAGGAAAGCTCATAATTTCCTGGTATACCTTTTGAATATAGTATAGCGAAATCCTGCTAGGAGAGCGTTCTATACTATCAAAAGTGGTGCTGAAGTCTACAAAACAGTTGTGGATATTCGTTTGAGACTCATTTATTTGCTTCAGTTTAACGTAGTATATGGTTAAATGATTGGAACACGATATTTTTGTTCGAAAGTCTGCTTGTTGCTTTCTCACCAAACCTTTAAGATCTATCTTCAGTTTTGAAGAAGTTTGGTGAGTTTTAATGGAAGACTGCTTAATGTGATTCCTCTATAATTATAACATACGAATAGATTGTATGAGAAACCTTCACCAGTATGCCTATGATGCCGTGCGGTAGCTGTTCTTCGTGGAGGAGAATATAAAAGCGGAAAAATTCACTTGAAAATTTATGAAATTAAATGCGTCGAATATCGCTTGTGTCATATGTTTTTCAAATAGCAGCAGCCATATCTACTAGCATAAATTTTACTACCAGAAATTAGCATCTCTCTCTGCTTCTTAGACTTTCAATTTGTGCGTTTTAAGAAATCACTTTTCAGCAGAAACTTGTCTAGACAGTGATAGTTGGCCGTTCAGAAACAAACCTATTGCTCTCAAAACACTAATGATCACAGAAAATTCTTCTGTATTGATTGCTTTCTTTGATTTTCTATAATATAGTCTACAATCATGTAAGGTTTTTCTTAATTCTTATATATTTATTTGATCATTTTTGAGTTGGTGATCGAAAGGACATCACAAACCACGTGTTGATTAGATTTGTTTCGCCTCGTGCATCTACATATATGATATATGAATAAATATGATCACTATATAATTTGCGCAAAAAATAAACTTATTTGATTTAATATTCGTTTGTTTATTTTTAAATTATGAACAAATCATATATGTACACACTTTCTTGTTTACTTAGGTATATTTATATATACATACATACATACTTACACAAATTATACAAAACTTTCTCAAAATATTCAAAAATAGCTTTATATTTTTAAATTTGTAATAATTTATTTTCAGAGCAATCCATATGCATTGAAAGATTCAGCAACTGGCACAGAAATGACTGCTTGGACATCGGCTGGGCTGCAGCCAACCACCGGATATTACTCATACGACCCGATGTCCGCTTATGGGTGAGTACAGAAAGGCAAACAAATTAATTTTTTTTGCATATAAGAGCAACTGTATTAAGGTTTTAATGAGTGTTATGATATAAATATAAAAAATAATTTTGAAAATAAAATTTTAATAATATATAATAGTTATGAAAATATAAATAAATATATAAAAATAAAATATTTTCGAAATATTTTTTACAATTTTTTGCAAATTTATTGACAATATATATTGAAAATTTTTAATAAAGAATAATTATTATTACAAAGTAAAACCACCAAATCACAACCCTTCAATTTCAATGAACCATCAGCATATTATTTAATTCAAATTGTATGGCAATAAAATTTTAAATTCATCACTTACCGAGTAACACGAATAAATCACAGGCAATCGTGCGCAATGAATGCGAAAATTATAATAAATTGAGCACAATTAACTGTAAATTACTAACAAAAATAAGTGAATGGCAAAGTCTGACACTTCGACGGTCATTAGTGAGGGGCCGCAGCTAGCAGGCGCACACTCATTAAATACAAAACACAAAAAAAAAGAATAAAACAATTGAAAGGCGACAAAGTTTTGGAGCGGTGGCACACAAACAACAAACAAGCGGCCCTAACGGCCCATAATTAATTGCAAAAGATTTGCGTAGCACTTAAAATTGATTTGAATTTAATTGTTGAATGCAGCGCGGCGCCGCAATTCACCAAAAGCTGGGTCACCGTAGATGGATGACATAAAAAGCGCACAAACGCACGTACATACACATTCGTACAACATTTATACAAATTTACACATTTATACAAATATAGACATTCATACAAATATACAGATTTGTATTTGTTGTTGAATACGAGAAATTTTCAATTGTTTTGCTGTGTGCGGCGCAAAATTATTTATTTATGATTGCGGCGGAAATAATCGCATTTAATTGCATACAAAAGCCTGTGCGCTACGGCAACAGCAACAACAACAACAACTAAATAAACATTTACATGTGTATAAACAAATAAACAAAATGCAGGCAAGTTGGCCAAGCCCAGTTGGCATGGTGGGCGAGCGAAATGTAAATGTGTTGGCGAAGTGCGGGCGCGGAGTGTGGAGCAAGCGAAGTGCTGCACTTTGCTTGCGTGTGTGACAGAGGAAAAGGTTCCGATTCGCTGGGCTTGCGTGCAAAAGCGGAAATTCAACTGACATACTTACATAACCATATGCATGTATGTATATGTGTGCATAATTGTAGCCGTATGTGTGTTGGTGCGTGCTTGTGCGCCATATTTTCCTCCATATTTTGTGACAAACCGCACTGCAATAAAATTACAACAATAGACCATTAAATCAGCAATTAAACGCTTTGAAAAAGTGCAGAGCTATAATTTGCTACAGTGTTTCGTATAGAATAATAAAGATAAACAATTTTTATTGGAAAGTTAGAGAGAAAGAACAAAAAGTGAAAGATGACGCAATATTAATTCGTTTTGCTATTTTTTTGCATATACTCATACATATGTATATCGAATGTACACATGTTTATAATATTCTCCAAAAATTTAGAGAAACATTTTTTAAGTTACTGTACTCGGTTTCCAAAACTTTTAAAGCATTTTTCTTGAAGTCGATCATTTTCAAATTTTCACACGACCTTCTTAGATATTTTTGTGAGATCAATTTAGAAAGAATATAGTTTTTGTTAATAATTTTGATTTTTTTTCTCCACTTTGCAGTGTAAATTTTTCCACAGAAAATAATTTTTAGGAAGACACTATTTTTACATAAATTGAAAATTTGATTAGTTCTTCCATCATTTCCTGTTTTCATCTATAACCATAGCAAAGTTTGTTTTTGGTTTTTGGATTTGAGCTAAGAAATCTGTTTCCTTATGTTCTCATCGCGACCACCTAAGGGATGAAAAGAATACAAAGTTGTCAAAATGAATCATTGATTATGAAAAACATAAAAAACGCACCCGGAAGTTTTAAGAATAAATAAGAATGAAAAAATATATTTTTTTAAGTTTGTAGGGCTGCCTTTAATTACTATGCCAAATATGAGTGCGTTCTGTAAACTAGTTTGCTTACAGCAACTGATTAATCGATTGCTTAATTTCAAAGTACAATGTCTTGAGAATATACCGTGAAAATTTCAGACAGAAATTCGAAATATTTCGAGAGTTATAACGAGTTTCCTAGAGCTCCTCGGAGTCCTCTCTCTCGGAGTTGTTGAACTTTAAACGCGTTTTTCTCAAAATATTGTTTTTCTGGTCAGCCTGGCTCATAACTTTTTTGCTACTTTAAAATTTTAACAGACTGTTCTACATACTTATAGTTCTCGTCGGTACTAAAAAGAATTTTTTTCACCTCTAACTTTTTATTTTATAACCATTTTTTTGCTAAAATAAAAGGCCTTTTTTTGAAACTCCGCCATTTTATTATTTTCCCTTGAAATTTAACTTCAGTAGTTCCGACCAGAATGATATATCTATAAATTAAGAATAAACAAGAATATTTGATTTCAGATATCATCAAGAGCCAAAATCACCCGGGCACCCGGACCCACGTGCATTTTTTTTTAATTTTCTAACATCGAGTGACAATAATAATAGTAATAAAGTATTAAATTTTTTCAAATACCTTTTTTTTATATTTTCAATATGTAACTAAAGGGTGATTTTTTAAGAGCTTGATAACTTTTTTTAAAAAAAAAACGCATAAAATTTGCAAAATCTCATCGGTTCTTTATTTGAAACGTTAGATTGGTTCATGACATTTACTTTTTGAAGATAATTTCATTTAAATGTTGACCGCGGCTGCGTCTTAGGTGGTCCATTCGGAAAGTCCAATTTTGGGCAACTTTTTCGAGCATTTCGGCCGGAATAGCCCGAATTTCTTCGGAAATGTTGTCTTCCAAAGCTGGAATAGTTGCTGGCTTATTTCTGTAGACTTTAGACTTGACGTAGCCCCACAAAAAATAGTCTAAAGGCGTTAAATCGCATGATCTTGGTGGCCAACTTACGGGTCCATTTCTTGAGATGAATTGTTGTCCGAAGTTTTCCCTCAAAATGGCAATAGAATCGCGAGCTGTGTGGCATGTAGCGCCATCTTGTTGAAACCACATGTCAACCAAGTTCAGTTCTTCCATTTTTGGCAACAAAAAGTTTGTTAGCATCGAACGATAGCGATCGCCATTCACCGTAACGTTGCGTCCAACAGCATCTTTGAAAAAATACGGTCCAATGATTCCACCAGCGTACAAACCACACCAAACAGTGCATTTTTCGGGATGCATGGGCAGTTCTTGAACGGCTTCTGGTTGCTCTTCACCCCAAATGCGGCAATTTTGCTTATTTACGTAGCCATTCAACCAGAAATGAGCCTCATCGCTGAACAAAATTTGTCGATAAAAAAGCGGATTTTCTGCCAACTTTTCTAGGGCCCATTCACTGAAAATTCGACGTTGTGGCAGATCGTTCGGCTTCAGTTCTTGCACGAGCTGTATTTTATACGGTTTTACACCAAGATCTTTGCGTAAAATCTTCCATGTGGTCGAATAACACAAACCCAATTGCTGCGAACGGCGACGAATCGACATTTCACGGTCTTCAGCCACACTCTCAGAAACAGACGCAATATTCTCTTCTGTACGCACTGTACGCATTCGTGTGGTTGGTTTAATGTCCAATAAAGTAAACTGAGTGCGAAACTTGGTCACAATCGCATTAATTGTTTGCTCACTTGGTCGATTATGTAGACCATAAATCGGACGTAAAGCGCGAAACACATTTCGAACCGAACACTGATTTTGGTAATAAAATTCAATGATTTGCAAGCGTTGCTCGTTAGTAAGTCTATTCATGATGAAATGTCAAAGCATACTGAGCATCTTTCTCTTTGACACCATGTCTGAAATCCCACGTAATCTGTCAAATACTAATGCATGAAAATCCTAACCTCAAAAAAATCACCCGTTAAAAGCACTCCAAGCGTTCAAGATAATTCATGTTTATTGTCCTATAAAGAACTACCCTCCAAAGAAGTCATGAAAACAGGCATAATTTACCAGACTACTACCTTAAGTCGGTAGTGCGTTGCGATTTTTACAATTGGGGGTTCACATAGTCTCATAAAGTTATAAGTTATAACGATCCAAAAACAAAGCGTTCAGAGTTGTATTTGCCTAAACTTATTTTAGTATGCAATCCAACAACAAATTTTTTAAACTAGTATAAACATTTATGATTTAAGATTTTACGATGCTTTATGACACGTTGTGAGTACCCCAAATGGATAAAAATTTCGTACAAAGAATTTGTCTCAAATTTTGTATTTCTAATCAAATTTCGTGTGCGGAATCGTTGCAAATGTTGGAAAAGTCTTACGGTAAAGACGGTCGAGAGATCGCTGAAGATAGTTCTGGATGACCTTCGTCTTCCTCGAATGATGTAATATTATCATGAAGTGATATGATGTTTGAAAATCGTCAGAAAAGTATTAGAGAGATGACAAGAGAGCTCGACATCTCTCACAAGTCCGTTCGAATAGTTTTGGTGGATATTTCGTTCCTGCGTGACTTGTCCCGATAAAGCTGAATTTTTTCAAAACGAGTATCGTAAACAGGTATCTTGGGTAATGAGACATGGGCTTATGAGTTTGACATGCAACCAAGTCAACAATCATCGGAATGGGAGAAAAAAAAACGAACCGAAACCAAAAAATCACGTCAAAGCCACTCAAAAATGAAGGTGATGCTTATTGTTGTATTATGAATTTGTTTGGGAGGGACAGACGATCAGTAAGGAGTTCTGTTCGGCCGTATTGAGGCGTTTACGTGTGAACATTCCTCGAAAATGGTCGGAATTGTGGAAGAATAATTCAGGGACTTTACGTGATGATAATTCACTATCGCTTCGAGTCACGATTGTAATTGAATTTAAAGCCAAAAACGCATTGAATACCATTGATCAACCAACATATTCAACACATTTGGCTTCATATGATTTTTTCTTGTTCACTAAACTGAATTTGCCGCTCCGTGAAACCCATTTTCAGTCGATCCAAGAGATAAAGCAATATTCTCTCAAGGAGTTCAAGGCTATCTCAAAGAGTGCTTATGAAAAATGTTTCGAGGACTGGAAGAATCGTTCTCATAAGTGTATTGGTGGGGATTACTTTCAAGGCGACGCAATAAATATTGATGAATATTTTATTTACAATTTCCGGGTACTTTTTTGTCTAAGAATTGGATTTTGATCGATTATATTGTAAGGTAGCTGTATGTTAAGGTCAATCTCAAAAATTTGTATGAAAATTGTACTATTTCCGTGAATAAATATAGCTACCAAATTTGGTGAAGACATCTTATTAAATAGGAAGTTTTCCAAAAAGGAACTTGATTTTGATTGTGCAGTTTGTGTCGTAGCTATATGCTATAGTTATCTGATATTGGTAGGCTCGATAAATGAACAGTTTCTAAAAGAAAATAGGATGTATGCAAAATATCAGATCGATATCTCTGAGGGACTAGTTCGAGTATATACAGTCAGGCAGACAAATCCATCTGGCTATACCGATTCCGCTCGTCCTACGAGTATTCTTTATATGGTCTCTGACGCTTCATTCCTGCTGCTACAAACTACGTGAGCAGCTTAAAATATCCTATTAATTTAAAAATTTGGATTTAAGATTTTATTAATGTTCTTAGTATTTTTATAATATATTTATTTTTTAGTAATAAAGACCATTTTAATCACACTTACTCAAAGCAAAACACTGCACATTCAAAATACGATAGCGAACACGCGACTTCGGCGATGTTTGTTTTAGCCTGCCGACCGCTATGACATCTAAAACTCGTTGACAAAATGGCAAAAGTGGGTTGTAGCCCAGCGAGCACTCAGGCAGCCATTATCAGCGGCGTGGCGAGCCAATGTGCGCCGCTGCGGGTTTCGCGTGTGCAACTTTATTTGCGCAAAAATATTTTCGTATGCGTTGTAAATTATTGGGCGCAGATAATAATTGTTTGTAGTCGTCGGGAAAGCAAAGTGCATTAGCAATAAAAAGAAACACTAATAATTATTGCGCCTCCCAAACGGCACCGACACCGACACCGGTATCGTTGCTCAGCGGAGGCAATTTCGTTGAAAGCGCAACATTTTTAAACGCGTCAAAAAAGCGCAAAATAATAGCTTCGATTGATAATTAGAGCGCATGCCTGGGCGCGCTGTGGCTGCGTGACGCGGTGGACACTTTTAGGTGGCGTGCGCGAGCCGAAGGCTGGCCAATTGGCTGCTTTAGCGTTGCTTACCGCCTTGTAGTCGCTTTAATTGCAGCGCTTGTTGTCATTATTAGTTAGAGATGTTTTTTCTGTTGTTGTTCTTGTTGCTGATGTTGTTATCGTGGCTTTACTACATTTTTAACGGCACTTTTTTATGCGGTTGCGCTTTTGCGCTTTTTGGTGTACACACAGTTCTTGTTTTCTGCACAATTATTGTTTTTGTTGGCGCTGTTGTGTGAACAAGAATTTGATTTGTTTACAAGATTACAAGTTTTGTTCGATATTTGTATTTTTACTGTTACCCGCTGGTGGCAACATATTTGCAAGCTTTTCTATATACATACATACATACATACAAACATACATTTGTTGCTGTTGCTTTCAGACTCGTCTAGCGCGCTGATTTTCTATTTGCTATAATTAAAAGCCAAACAAATACATACAAGTCCAACAAACACAAAAACAATTCGTAGGCAGCTTGTAGCTCTACGTGTGCGTTTGTGTGTGTGGCAGCGCACGCATTCAACCTCACTCGGCCAATATAATGGAACCACACATTTTCGGCCAATTTTACACGCTTAAAGCGCATGTTTTGTGCGGCCATGGCGGTGAATGCAGAATTCATGTTTCAAAATTACCACACTTTGAGGTTCGTTCGTTATGTAAACGCTTGTGTTTAGCTGTGTGTGTTTGTCAGTTTGTCGATTGTGGGCGGTGAATTCGTGGTAATGCGGACAAATGTTGGTAAAAGCCTAAGGCGTTGAGGCGCGTCAACGCTACATTTGTTTACCAATTTTGTGAATTAACTGTACTTTCGTTGTAGCATTGTCACAATTACGACATAAAGGCATTTAGTTTTGTTTAAATTTGGACAAAACGTGGATGAAGGGTGTTAGTTTTGGCAATAGCGTACATTATTGCACGAAGTGTATAGTTTATGTGTTGGTTTGGGCAATATTATTGGAAGTGTTTGACAAAAACTAACTTTAGCTAAATGCAGTGAGTGTTGATTAGATCCCAAGAGCTATGAATGAAAGTCTTTTAAAATCAAACAACTTATAGCGCGTCACGGAATGCATTCTCCTGAATAGCCTTGAGAGCCAAGGTGCATACTGCTTGGATCCTCTCTGTCGTCTCAAACTGCTTGCCTTTCAGCGATCTTTTCATGGCTACATCTGGGGTGTAGGGCGCCTGCGGAAGCGTTGGGATGCAGGCCTTGGTTAGGTACACAAAGAAAGACGTTGTCAGCCGAGGTCAGTAAGCCCTTTTTGAACCATCTCCGCCCACACATGTCACAATGTCATGAACCGCAGATTTTGATAAATTTAACATCTGGGCAATTAAACGAATACTTAGTCGACGGTCTGAGTTCAAAACTTTGCACACACGAGTCACATTGTCGGTGTTTGTGGAAGTCGCAGGGCTCCACCGAAACACACCTCTTTACATTCTTTATGCTGTTAATAATGGTTCCAAGATAGACGAAATTATCTACGATTTCAAAGTTATGTCTGCCAACAGTGACGTGGGACCCAAGACGCGAGTGCGACAACTGTTTGTTTGATGACAGGGGATATTCGCTTCTGTTGCCAACCTGAAGAAAGCAGAACTAAAGGCGCGGTTGTTATGGCCAATGATATCATTGCCAGCTTTTGTACATTCTAGTAGAGTGGATTGCACCTTCTATATTCAGATCTGCAGCTCGAATTATTTCGACCTCTCTCTTCTTCTGTTCGCAAATGCGTCTCGCTTCCCTCTTCAACTCTCGGTGTCTATCCCAACCACACGTGTTTTGATCGATTATAACGTTGCGAGGTAGGCAGTCTGTTTTCTCTCCAAGGCGGCACGGCACTCCTTATGTTATGTTTGCAGTTATAAGTAGGGGGCCTGCCATGCCGTCTCATATTTCCCCTAACCGAGATCATGAGTGCAACTCGAGTAAAAAATCGTTCGCCTGCCGGTTGTGATACCAGTTTCTCGGCGTCGAACCTTCCTTGTGTTTGTTGAAGTGCGTTTTTAGCAGCACAGAGGCGGGTACGTACTTTGGCTACAACAATATAGAGATCCTTGTCAATGTTAGAACCTCGGAGCGTACGCACGTCTAAAACATTGGAGACGTGTCTTTCCTCTATCACAACATGACATCAAGCAGTTAAGCAGCGGCATCTTCCAAATTAAGGGACCGGACATTTCAGATACGTGCCCTTAAATCGTAATCTTTAATGCAGTGTTGGTAGTTACAGGGGGGTCTTTCATTCGCGGCTGTTTTTTTTAACTTCATTAGGGGTTATGTTTTAAGTGGCGAGTCCCAAACCCAGCGCACAACCTTGCGGAGAAATGTTTCGCCTTCTCACTTTAACTCACTTTCAAGCGGATGTTCTTTTGGTCAACCAGAGGGTACTTGGACTAAAACCGAAAGTTGTGAGCCGCTTCTGCCATGTGTAAAAGGATAATTTCTGGCCATTCCCAAGTGAGTGGGGTTCAGAGAACTTTCCTCACTTGCATGAACTTCTAAACAACTGTTTATGAGTATTTAGTAATTTGACGGCAAATTGAGCCATACGTGAGATGTGGCTATGGCATAAGTTGCGTCACCGATCGTGAAATTTTGGATGGATCCATTCTGCTTCATACACCTTTGAATGTAAATATTCGCTCATGGAATGGTTGCAGGGCTTGGATGAAAATTGCTTATGAATTAAATGAGTCTTGTGGAATTTTCTAAATAACCTTAACATTTAATTTCAGAAAACTCTGAAGATCTCTTTGACATAATCTTAAAGCAAATAATTCGGAAATAAAATCCATTCCAAAACCATTTTAAGAATTTAATCGTCAAACGGAAACGCAGATAAGCAGAAGAAGCTTTGGAGAAATTGTACTTCAACATTAAATAGTGTAAAATAATGAAGTAACAGTAAAAATAAAATGCCGTAAGTGTAATAAAAGTACCACACCAAACCAAAAGCAAGGCAAGTACATAAGTTCATGGTTAGTATGCAAGTAAAATCAGGAGCGGGAAATGTTGCTTTAACGAAATCAGCAAATAAACTAAACTAACTAAATGTAAAACTTTCACAGCTGTATGCATTTGACCAATATCCTGCCGTAAAAATATTCACAACGAGGAAAAAAAATTAAAAATGTGAAAACCATTATTGCAAAATAGTAAAAAAGAAAATGCGAAGCCAAAAAAATGAATAGAGACCGAAGCTTCATAAGTCGAGTGCAACAACAACACTAGCTGTAACTAAAAGTGGCATTGAGTAGCACTCACCGAATAAGCCCTCAACGGGATTTACCAAGAGGCAGACAGTGCAAGCAGCAAATATAAAAATCAAAGCTTTTTTACAACAATAAAAGCAAAGAAAAAACCACACGCCGTCTCATAAAAAAGAAAGTAAGCGAGTGGTGGCGAAAAAATGGTGCATCATGGCACATGGCTCGCAGCAGCCTTGGCTGCCGGCCAGTGGCTATGAAGCGGCTAACCGTTGGACGCAAAACAGAGCTGCGTCTGAAGTGGTACTTGCGAGTAGTTGGTTGTAAAATTCACCGCACAAGCTGTTGATTCTTGCGGCACCATAAAAATCCCACAAAATAAAAACAAAAAAAAAGCACAACGAAGATATAAAAGTATACGCTTGCTAAGGCAGTGAAAGCCGCGCACACTGAAAGATAGAAAAAATCACGTTAGCCAACGTGCTATTGTGGCATGGTGGCACGTTGCATGCCGCGCATGCCATAGCGCTGCACGTTACAAGGTGCCGCATGCATACAAAATATGCAACAATACGCGCTACCCTAGCAAAGTCTACACTACGCTTGGTACGCGCCGATAATCCATTGCGAAAAGCGCTGAGTATGTGGCATGCTGCAACAGTGCGGCGCTGTGTAAAGCATTGTGTGTAGTCTTCAACATGTTGAACCACACTCCACTTTCCTTGATTCTTTTTTTAAGTTTTCTCTTGCTGTGGCGTTGCATGCTTGGCTATGACGCTGTCGTTGGTGTTGCCACCGCTTGACGCAGCGTTTGGTGCGTGCGCTGCGTGCTAAAGGACGCCTCAACGCGGTTGTAAGCGTGTGTTTTCTTGTAACTCCCTCTCTCCACTACTGCTGCGTTTACTGCGCGCGGATTAAAGGATATGTTGGCGCTTTACTGCGTCATTGCAACATCTACACGTTCTCTCGTTTTCCTCGCTTTAAATCGTTTTCCCTTTATGTCGATAGTTGAGTTTCCCCTTTTTTGGCCGCAGGATATTTTTTCGCACTTTGCAGACATAAGTTCGTAATTTCGCTATGTAAGCGTAAAGCTTTTTTTCGCTCGCGATTTTACTGCAGCGTGGAAAATTAATTAGCCTAGCGTTGGTGCGAGACTTTAATTAGACAATGTGAAGGAAGGAAAATCTTCATTATCAACATTAAATATATTTTTGTGGCAAATATTAATATTATTAAGAATAGTAAATGCATTAAAAATTTTCATAACTTTATTTTGGCGGCTTGATATTGGCCGACAAAATAGCTTTCAAACAAGAAAAAGCGTTAACTTCGGCTGCACCAAAGCTAATATACCCTTCACAGGTGCATTTATTTTAGTAACTATGTGTTCAGTTTATATGAAAGCTATATGCTATAGGAATCCGATCTGAACTATTTCTTCGGAGATTACATTGTTGCCCTAGAAAATAAGCTGTGCCAACTTTTGTGAAGACACATTGTCAAATGCAAAAGTTTTCCATACAAGAACTTGATTCCGTTCGTTCAATTTATATGGCAGCTATATGTTATAGTGGTCCGATATCGGCAGTTCCGACATATGAGCAGCTCCTTGAAGAGAAAATGACGTTTGCAAAATTTCGAAACGATATCTTAAAAACTGAGGAACTGGTTCGTATATATACAGACAGACGAACATGGCTAAACCGACTCAGCTCAACATACTGATCATTTATATATATACTGTATAGGGTCTCAGACGGTTCCTTGAGGGTGTTACAAACTTAATATACCCTGTTCAGGGTATAAAAATTTAACTCTATTTCACAGTTATCTAACAACGAACACTTGAGGATTATCCACACTATAAAAATAGATTTCTTAATTAAAAAAAATATTTGCTCGTCTTTAGGTTTCGAATCTACTTGATTATTATTGTTGTAACAGTTAGTTCATGTTTATATTTTTCGTTAGTATAAGAGGAAAATAAGGGAGAAAATAAGGTAAGGAATAAGGAGGAAAAGCTATATGTAGTTAAGTCAGCAAGTTTCTAGAAAGAACTTACGTATAGGAGCAGGTTAGGTAAATGAGATCATAATCTAAGTATTGTGTGACGTATCTCGATATGCAAATCCACATCTTCTCAATTTGTATTAGGCATCCATGAGTTCTAGAAAAGCCTAGAGAAGATTTTGAGTACCAACCGACCATATCGTGGTATGAAAATTTACTATTATATAGTATGAGTGATTTTCCTCAAATACTTAAAGACGCTAGCGGGTTGTGAATTTTATGACTTTTTACAATAAGTTGCAGGAAGTAATCATCTAAAGGGTGCAAACAGAAGGCGAAACAACACCGATATTTTCGAGATAAATATAATCTCAACTTCTATAATTAATTTAAATTTATGTTGCCTATGCAAGATCATCTGCACCATTTTTATTTTCTAATGTTAATTTCTGAATACCGGTTTATGGAAAAGACTATATTGCATACAACTTTTCATACAACTCCTAATTCTAGGAACTGCTGTTATAAGAGGAGACAAATTTAAACCTTGAACAGGGGTCTGTCTGTATATACTCGAACTAGACCTTCAGTTTTTGAGATAACTATCTGAAACTTTACACACGTTCTTTTCTCCTAAAGAAGCTGCTCGTTTGTCAGTATCGCCAATATCACATCACTAAAGCATTTAGTTGCCATACAAACTGAACTATCGGATTTAAGTGATTGTACAGAAAACTTTTTCTTTGAGGAGATATCTCGGCATACGATTATTGTCAAAGGTAATGGTGCTATCTTCGAAGGAATTGTTCAGATTAGGTTATGTCAAAACGTCGACGCGAAAATAATTTCACTTGGATGGTTTAGAACGCCGGTCCGTTGTGGTACCTATAAACTCCTAAAAAAACCGAATCATAAGACTCTTACAGATCAACAAAGCGCTTTGAACCTGTCACAAATTTGTTGAGACGGCTAATATTGGTTTCGGCTATAGTATATAGCTTCCATGCAAACGATTATGCTTGTAGGAACAACTTGTTCATATAAAGAGATTTCTTCAATCTTCGAAGAAGTTAGGTTAAGATCAAAGTTAGGTGAAGTTAATCAGGTAAGCTAATAAGTCACGCATAAACCAGCTTTTGTGCTTTGCGATACCAGATGAAGCGCAGTTTCCAGGTAGTCTTGCCAATGAGATGCTCCATTGTTACTCTGGTGCCTTGTTCTAGACATTTCCTGCAGTCCTCTCGATCTTTAAGCCCAATCTTGCGTGGCAGTGACCTCTTAGTTTTCCCATCATGTTGCCATTCAAACTAAACGATCCGAGTCAAGTACTTGTCAAGAATCTATTATATTTGTGGAGGGTAGTGTAGCTTCGATGTAACTGATGTTAATGTTTTTTCTTGTTTTACTATTTTTTATAAAATCACCAATTTTTGTTTCAAAATTTTTATAGATTTGTATGTATGTTCATTGTATTTTAGTTATGGTCCCAGCTACGATTTGGCTGCACGTCGTAAAAACGCAACACGTGAATCCACAGCCACACTTAAAGCTTGGCTCAATGAACATAAAAAGAATCCCTACCCAACCAAAGGTGAAAAAATTATGTTGGCCATCATTACAAAGATGACGCTGACACAGGTCTCCACATGGTTTGCGAACGCCCGACGACGTCTAAAAAAGGAAAATAAGATGACTTGGGAGCCAAAGAATCGCACAGACGACGATGATGAAGCGATGGTTTCCGATGAAGAGAAGGAAAAGGATGAATTGGAAAGTGAGAAGATATCACACGGCATGCATAGTGGCAGTATTGGCGGCGGGCAGCGAAAAGGTAGGGGAACATATAGATTAATAAAGTAGGAGTTGTATTTACTATTATCACAGGTGTCTGCGAATATTTGTAAACACTTTAAGTTGTTAGTTGTTTGAACCCTAAGCTTTCAGAAAGCTAATTTTTACTTTACATTATTTCTAACTCCCTTAGAGCTTGAAAAAGACGACGATGAACTGCAGGATGATGAGTCAAAATCTTTAAGTTCACACACGAATGAACTTCGTAATCAAGGCATCGGTTTTGCAGGTGCCAGCGCTAGTAGTGCTCCGAGCGGTGTCTACCATGGTTCCGATGGCACATCAAACCATCCACACAGCTACCATCCCTACCATCACCAACATCCCGCTTATTATCAGCATCAGCAGGCACTACTGGCAGCTAGCGGCTATCCGACCGGTGGCATGCCTAGCAACAATAATAACAATAACATAAACAAACATGATGGTAGTGATCCAAAAAACCAGCTGAGCCGGGACTGTGGCGTGCCGATTCCAGCAAGCAAGCCCAAAATCTGGAGTTTGGCCGACACAGTCGCCTGCAAGACACCACCGCCAGCACAAGCGGCAGCATATATGGGCCAGACGCAGCAGCAACAGCAGCATCAGCAGCAACAACAGCTTCAACATCCAATGCAGCAGACACACATGAACAGCAGCGGTATGGGCAACCATATGGGATTGTCACAGCAGCCGCAGCAGCAGCAGCAGCTGCCGCCGCCGCCGCCGCATCAACAACAGATGCAACAGCAATCAGCGCTGGCGGCACCACCACCACCGGCAACACATATGATGATGAGCAATTACGGCGCCGGCACAGCCTTCTCGCGGGCGCCGCCTACCACAGCTTACGGGGGTTTTCTAGGGGCTACAATGCAGCAGCTACATACTACGAACAATACCCCATACAACAACAACAGCAACAACAACACCAACTCCAATCTGTCACACAACAGCAGCAACATTATCAACGGCAGCAGCAGCAACAACAACAACAACAACGGTACCAATATCATCCCTATCAGCACGCGTATCACGGCAAATACTACGGCTCAGTCGGCGGCAGCATCGGCAGCGTCGCATCCAGCGCCCACACACATGCGCCCGAGCCACAACAACAACAACATAACCAGCGCACCACACCATCCGTACGGAGCGGCTCAGCGGGGGATGGGGTTTCCCGAAGCCCAACCCGATACTCCACCCCAAACTCCGCCGAATATGAAGCTGCAGAGCGTGGCAGCGAACCTTTTGCTTACCGCTTCGCAAATCCCTACGATCGCTACTTGTCGCAGTAATGGCAATGCCGGTGGCAATGGTGTAGGCATGAACGCGGGTTCAGCGTACGGTTCAGCTAATGGCATGCATGGTTATGCCATGAACTATTCGACGCGTTTCGACGAGTACTCGCCACGCGACGAGAGCTCGAGCGGTTCGAGCAGTTGCAGCTCAACGGATTCACCACGTTCGCAGCCGCATGATTCGCCATACAAGGCGGCATATAAAAGGTGGGTGTTGCGATTCAAAGGAAACCAGAATTTTTTGCCGTCTTGACTAAAGCTGTAAATATATTTATGTATGTATTTTCTTTCGGCAGCCAACAACTCGCTGGTTTTGTATCGCCTGTTTAAGCGCCGTCACATTCGGTAGACAAATCATAGCTTGACTCTTGAGATTTGCTAACAGCAAGGTAGGTGATAACAGTTCATTATAAAAAGTTATAAAATATTCTAAAAATTAGAAAAAATAATAAAAATAATTTTAATATTTTTTCCACTCTTATTCGCTCTTTTTGCAGACTTTTCCTCCATTTCTAACATCTGGGACATTGTGCAAATATAATTCAACTGAAAAATATATAAAAAAAATTCAGTAAAAATTATTTAAATTTACTCAAATCTATTATTAAACTGTTATAATTTTGAGCATATGAAATTTATAAAATTAAATTACTAATCGAGTTACATTTAGTAAGTCATAAGTGTAAAGCTAGTTAAGCTCCTAAATCATGCAAACATTTAACAGCAAATTGAAAAGTGAAAAATATAAACATTATCCTTGCATTAATAAATTTCGAAATAAATACATATGTAAGCGTTAAGTAAAATTTTCGACTGTGATAAACTACTGACAACTTGTTAGTTTACTTTTTGAGTGTAATCTGTATTGTACTAGCACTACATACACCCATACACATTGTGCAAATATACATTACAAATACATACATACACACGTAACAATATTTAATAACAATTTAACTTAATTTAATATTTAATACATTATAATAAAATCCATTGGAAATAAAATTATAAAACTATAAGAAATCGTCTCATTAATTTAAAATGCATTTTTAAGGAGGGGTAAGTATTGAATTATAAACATTCAACAGGATTTCTGGTACTACCAAGAATTCAACAGTTATCACTGATGTTTTGGTCTTTGTAAGTCGAGGTTAAGAATTACTAGTATCATTACAGCCCTTTACATACCATTTTCGAAAACGCTTTAAGAAAAATACCTTAAAGAAAATGCTCCGAGAGAATATCAACTTTACTTTTGGCGCTCTTGCTTCCTGTATCAGAGATGCTCGTTGAGGCCAAAGTCTGATTACATTTTGCTTTAGTGAAATCGGTAGACAGTGAGTTCATGCCAAGTTTGAGGCCTGTTTTGGGTGGCATCGGAGATAATGGTATACCAAATCAAGATCTCCCAATATTAGTGCGGTGTTTAATAGTCATATCTTGATGGTGGACTTACTTGAAATAATAAATAAGCAAATATTTTCGGAACGCTGTATTATCTTAAAACCTCTCATACCTCTCATTAATCAATTATAATTAAAGTAAAGTAAATGATATTTTTTAGACATATGGTTTTCAGGAAGAAATAAAATGTGTGTAATTTAATATTTTGACCAAGAATATACCTTTTATTTCTGTGAGGTTAAGTGCTTGCTTCTATGTTTTAAAAATTATTTTAATTAAGTGATTAGCCGCGGCTGGAAAAATGTCCATCAATATTCCAACACTTTTTGCAGCAATCTAAACCGTATGTCAGTAACGCGCCGAATATTCTCTTCTAAGGCGTCAATCGTCTTGAATTTATTTGCGAGACAAGCGCCCACACATAACTTGGAGGCTATGTTACAGGCCCACATGGGAAAATAATGCGCTCACCAAAAATTTCCTTCAATGAATTGGTTATTTCATCATCCATAGCAACGTCGTCCAATTTAGGCACGAAAAAGTAATTAATCATATCTCCAAAGAGTGCGTAACCTGCGTGAAACATTCTGACCGACTTCATGCAAGAAATATGGACTAATGATTTTTCGGTATTCTTGAATTCTCTTTTTTAGAATGTAAAGGCGTCTCAACAATGACTTCTGAGTAATCGTCACTCCAATTTTTTTTATACGAACCTATTACCTATTCAACCAAAAGTGAGTGTTCATCGCTGAACAAAATTTTCTCGAGCTAATCGGGATCGGTGCCCATCTTATTTTGTACCAATTTAAATATTTTACGAGTTCCTTTTTGTAAGCTCGCAAAACAGGATCTTTTCAGAAAATCTTTCCGAAAGTGGATGAATACAGCTCTAATTGTGCAGAACGAAATGACTCTTTCAGGTCGTCTACGACACTTTTCTTCACAGCAGCAATTGCGTCCTCGGTGCGAACTGTATGGTTTCTTTGAAGAGACACAATAGTGACTAGAATAAACGTGGAGCGAAACCGAATTATTATACTGGTAATACATTTATACGACTTTGAAGCGTTCTTTCAGAATGTGTTTATTATGAAATGATAAACCGAATTAATAAGTGAAAATTTCCGAGGGAAATACTCGTATTTGGTAAGTGGAACCTAAAAAAGTATGGATTAGTATGAATTCATCAGAAATCAGCCGATATCATCATTGAAATTCGGGGAAATGGAATTGTACATCACCAAAACATCGATTTCTCGCATTTTGAAAGAACATTTGGACTTATGAAAGGTGTGTGCACAGTTTGTTCCGCACAAACTGGCTGACGAGCAAAAATTGCTCAGAATCCAACATTCGAAGGACATCATTGTGACCGATTATTTGACCAAAAATTACATTTTAACCAGTGGTGGAGTGGTTAACTCCCCGTATTCACTTGATATGGCACCGTGCGACTTCTTCCTTTTCGGAAAAATGCATTTGCCTGTGAAAGGAAAGCGTTATGCAGACGTAGAGGCCATTCAAAAGGCTTGCCCCGGCATACTGGCGGCCATACCGACCAACGAGTTAGAACATTCGTTCGACTTGCTTTTGGACCGGCCAAAAAAGCTGTATTGAAGCAGAAAGAGAATAAAATAAATAGATTTTGCCAAAAAAAAACCATTTTTTCTGCGTTTTAAAGTCCTATTTACTTTGGAACGCACCTTGTTTAACTGGCATTTATACTAACCAATCAAAGTCAAGACTACTTAAAAGCACATTTTTCTTTATGAAGTAACTTTTATTTAACTTGAAGGTTGTTTCTATAAAAAAACGTGGCAAGAAGAAATTAGAACAATCTTTTCCGTTAGATGGAAACAGTTGGCTGGTGACGTTTTAGATTTGGTAATACATATACTTGCTAAAATAACCCGGGAAGGGTAATCAAAATATATTTTTAATTAGCTCCTTAGCAGTAATTCGAAAAAAAAAAAATTCTGAGAGTAATATGATTGCCAACGGTTTCATGCTTGTTGCCAACAAGTTTTGGTAGGTTATTAGGGATTTTTATTATTTAAAAAAATTTATAAATTTTTCTATGTTTGAGAACATCATTTCCCGCCAGGCTGAAAAGAAAGTAGCATCTCCATCCGTAGGTTTCACTGCTATACCTAGACTTAAAAATAAACGAATGAAAATTTCACAGCCGCGCAGTAATTGGTAGCAAATATATGATAGGGAAAAAGAGATGGATAAAAGTGAAGTTCGCGTTTTAGTGAAAAGTTTTTTTGTCAAAAACACCGTTGATGCGAAATTGGAAGAAAATTCCGTGCAATCCATATGATTACCTTCAGGTATACTTTAAGGCCTATTAGTCATATGGGGTCTAGGACGAGTTTTCACCGGCTTTTATTCATTCTAAGCACAAATGTGTTATTAGTTATAAGTAGACATGTGTTCTCAATTTTATTAAGGGGTTAGGGATAGCCAGAGCACGAAAAAAATGAGAATTTTCAGAATTTTTTTGCTATTACATCGTGTTAAATATTTTACAAAAGTAGTAATGTGGTATTTTTATAGAATGTGTTGATTTGAAGTCACGAAAATTTCAAAACAAAAAGTTTAATTTCCAAAGTTATAGTTGTTTCTGTTGACCTTGTTCCAAAAAAAGGTACTTGCGGTGACAACCTAAGTCCTTGGAGATAAATCTAAAAGCAATCGGACAAACAAATTAGTTTTATAAATAGATAATCCTGGGCCTGATCGAAGGATTTTATTTTTTTTTTTCAAAATTAACAAAATGGCGGCCTCAGGAGTTTTTTTTCTAAATTTTTGCGAAAAAAATTAACAATTGATTGGTCTTAAAAATCGAAGTTTTTGAAAAAAAAAATCCTTCGATCAGGCCCGAGTTTGTTAAGTATTCTAAAAGCTGAATAAATTTCATTAAAATCTACTGAGCGATTTTCGAGTTACAATTGTCAGCAGTTCAAAAAACATAGTTTTGAGAAAAACGCGTTTAAAGTTTCACACTAGCGCCTTGAAGTGCCCGAGATATCTTTTTTATTTCTCGAATCACTCAAAAACTAATTATCGGATCAACATGCAATTTTCAGGGAATATTTTTAAGATATTACACTTAACGAAAATGCAAAAAAAAATTAATTTTTTGAAAATTCTATCTACCCCTAATCCCTTAAAATAACTCACGTATTGGCCGATATATACGGTATTAAGCCGACAGAAGTTCGAAAATCTTTGTATTGGGTATATGGGGGCTAAAGGAAGTATTGACCCATTTCAACCCATTTCTGATACACAGAATTACTATTGTCAGCAAAAGATTCTCTCTGAATTTTAATTATAAATCTGACACATTGGCCAACATTTACGGTAAAAGCCTATTCTTCTGTATTGAAGCAACTACACGTATAATCTTCACAAGTCCATATTTCAAAGGCTGAATGAAAGCTACATATATGTATGTTTTAGTGGTCCGATCTCGGGGGTAATTTTTTATAACAATATTTCAACAGCTGAGGAACTAGGTAGATCGACAGACGATCATCACTATAGCTCCTCACGCTAACTGTTTATATATAAACTTTATAAAAACTCTGATTTTTCCTATTGGTTGTTATAATATATATCCTTCAGGATATAAAAATTTTGTCACATACATATCTAAGGATAAGAACTTTAATAAAACTAAATTTATGAATTATAAACTCATCCATGAAAATGATAAAAGGCCATCTATATTCAATAGCAACAATCTCCTTTATCCCATTCTTGAAATTAGTGGCATAGATTTTTATACAGAAATTTTTAAAATACGAATAAGACGATGACTTCAGTCTATACATTGAAGAATCTTTAATCAATTATTTAAAAAATATATATTTTTTTTCTTATTATTTTATTACTTATATGGTGAAGGCCTATAAATAAATTGAAACCACTCAATAAATACTTGTCTGAAATCTCTGTGACTTTGTAGCGTGTTATAAATCACACGAGTCGTTAATCAACAAATCAGAAACTCTTATATAAATATTATTAAATTAATTTTATGCAAACACAATTTATCTGCTCGCTTTGCTGGCTACTGAAATTTATCCGTACGAGCTAAGTAAATAACACCTAATCGTATTTTATGAACCCAAAACTTGTTCGGCACAAATTTGCATTAGAGTTGCTTAGGAGCCACACCTAAGACAGCAATTCAAAGGCTTTGCGATCATACAAAACTACTTAGAGACTACAAATATTTACTGCATAGAGGATTATGAATGTTGCTGTACTTATGCAAGCATACACATTTGCTCAATAAGACGCATGTACGAAATACTTAAGAGCCGATAAATATCAGAAATCAACATAATCCGAACGGCTTAACTAGCGGTACAATGAATTGCCTTGAGCAGCATTAAATCACCTCGAAAATACTTTAAAGCTCAAAATTCAAGCAATCAAATCGAATAACAGAGATATATTGCACACATACAGACACATAAGTACATACATCTGTAGAGTGTGGGGTAGAAGTGCAGTTGCGGTGTGTATGTGTGTATGGTAGTGTTTATATGCTGAGCGGGTGTAGAGTTTGGTGTAACGGAAATGACATTGACAATGGCGGCGGTGACAGCAATGACAGCAACAATGGTGTGATTTATATATGTTTATAGCTACATATATTGCTTATAATGTAAATGTATGAATGTAAGGCGTGTATGTATGTGTGTGTATTATAAATTCAGCTACCAATGTCTACGCTTGAAAGGAAGGAAGCAGCTTTGCTGTAGCACGTGAGCATATAGTAGCCATGTGAAGGCGCAAGATTATGCGATAGTTAGTCGATTCTGGTCCATATTTACACATATAGGTACATACATGTACACACAGGCATATACATAGGTACATTAGCGGACCTTAGTTATAGACACACAAGCAACTATTTGATTTAAAGCTTGTATGTGCCAACATGTCTGCTGAGTATCTGCAACTGCTACTGTTTAATTCTTAGGCGTAAGACAGACACACATACATATGCACATGCAAACATACATACATATTACCAAAGATACTTCTACACTCTAAGAGGCATGCATAACATATTAATTGCTAAAGTTGGCGAAATGTATCTGCGTGGTTGACAACGTCAAGTCTGATTTAACTATTAATATATACATACATATGTATATAAAATATATAGTTGTCGTTTATATTATACATTAAATTGTAGTTGTTTTAAACTGCCTACAAGGCAATACTTGGAATAAGTGTGTTTAACGCCATTGTCTTAAGCAAACAGCTCAACTGCCAAAGACATAAAGTTAGCCAAAGGATTTGTGTAATAGTAACACAAGATACTCATCCATGACAGACAGTGATTGCAACATCAACAACAATAATAACAAACTCTATTTCAAAGCAGTTGAAGCCAGGTTGCTTTGCATGAAAAGGCGTAAGTGGCAAGAAAAGACAAAGTGAAGCTGGCTGAGAGGACATTGGAAATTGAAGTGAGTAAGTTTGCAGTCTGATATTCATGCACATGTGCGTGTATGTTTGATATGAGTTCAATGGCGTAGACAATGGGGTAGATAGAGGGTATGTATAACTACTATAACTTTTAAATATTTAAAGGGAAGGAACGACGTGGAGAAACTACTATCACAACTGACAGCGAAACGGGTTTCTACTCGACTTGCACTACTGCTCTCCGAGGGCACTCATCAGCAACTCGGTTTAAGAGAACTGTGGGATGGCATTTCGAGCTTCTTACTTACAGTTGAAGACGAAACCATTGGTGTTCAAAAGAACAGCAGATACGATAAGGACTGTAGTGTCGAATTGGAGTGCAATTAGACAGTCTAACTCTCATTATTGCGATCGACCATAACACTTGCGGGGTGGGATAGATACTGAGAGTTGAAGAGGGTACCGAGATGTATATACAGACAAAAAAAAGGAAGGAGACCGAAATGAGTTAGTATGAAGAGCTTGAGAAGCTGGATGGCAGGGATAATGCTCGAAAATTCTGCGAAAAGATGCGGAAGGTTTTAAGATCGGAGCATACTTTGTAGGATCCAAAATGATAATCTAGAAGCTGATCTTCAAAGCATAGTGAAGTTATGAAGGGAACATTTCTCCAGCCTGCCGAATGGCAGTGAAAGTGTAACAAAGGTTTTAGCGGAGGCGACTCCCTATCGTGGGACTTCTTTAACTTATTGCTGGAGATAATAATGCGAACTGCAGATCTTCTATAAGAGTGTACAGCTGCTGGTGTGCTCCGATGATATTAGTCATCTGGATAAGAAACACGAGAGCTAAACGAAATATCATCTGCCATCAAATAAACAGTCATCGCATTCGCGACTCGGCTCGCACGTCACGGTTGACAGTCACAACTTCGAAGTCGTAGATAATTTTATCTACCTTGGAACCAGTACTAACAGAAAAAACAATGTCAGCTAAATACTAAATATGCAATTGAAAAGTAAAGTCCTCTCCTGATGAAAAAAGACCAAACTCTATAAGTCATTCATCATTATGTATATGGGCGCCGCTTCAGTTGAACCCTTTAAGGCCTTTTTATGGTATTTTCCATGACTTTGGCCGGAAATTCCGGTGATAGATCCTCAAATTCTTGACGGATATTCTTTTTAAGAGCTGCAAGAGTCTGAGGCTTGTTGACATAAGCCCGCGACTTCAAAAGGCTCCACAAAAAGAAGTCTGGAGCGGTCAAATCAGGCGACCTTCTTCGGAATGCCGGTTGTGGTACGTGTAGTGTGTGCCATTGTACCGTCCTGTTGGAACCACATGTTTTGCCAATCCCAATTCATCAAGTTGCGGCAAAAAGAGCTCACCATTTTCAGTAACAGTTTCGCCCGCGACGTCTTCGAAGAGAAAAGGTCCGATGACTCCTTCAGCGAAAAGAGCACACCATACAGTGACTTTGAGCATATGTAATGGCTCTTCGTGGGTTAAACATGAATTTTCAGTGCCCCAGAAGCATAAATTTTGCTTATTTACGTACCTGCTAAGATGGAAATGAGCCTCATCACTCATGATTATTTTTGATGACAAATCATCTACCTCTTGGTAGTGATTAAGGATGAACTTTTTACCGAAATATCTAAAAATCTTGTACCAAAATTCGCTGTAAACACCGTCGACTGATACCCATTTGTGTGGCACGTCGTCTGGTCGGTGTCGACGGCGTTTCGATAAGCGGTAGCCACTGCCGAAGAAGTGGTAATGAAAAATAATTTGATCGGATTATTATTCGCGTTGTCAAGTATGACAATAGTTTATGGTAGTTACATATGTATTTTTAGCAATCTTATTTGTAGGAACTAGGAGAAGCGAAACGGTTTTCTATTCAGCACTCTCTCCTCTTTTCCCTTTTATTTTCTAAGCCACTGTATATCTAAGTACTCGCATATGCACATCAACAAATTTCCTATCCTCACCCACACTTATTTCCTTCATCAAACTTATCTAAGTTAGTTAGAAGATTGTTTGTAGTTTTCGGAAAATAACAACAATATTCGGTGATACTGTTAGCTAGTTTCATAAAGCATGCGTATACCCTCTTCAATACTCACTTTTATCACAATTTTATTTCTTAATATGTATATATGTATATGTATGTATATATATTCTTCTTGTGTGTACATAAATATGCATATTTATAAATGTAAATTATTGAATATAACCTCTGCAAGCCTTATACTGTAAGCTTCTTAAGGTCGTCGGAGTCAACACACAAGCGTTTCCGTCACAACTGCAGTTATGTACATGGTGTGCACGTGTGTAATGGTGTAAATATTCTCATATAAGCTTGAAAGAATGGAATTTCACTAAAATTACACGCACAAATTGTCTTTATCTCCGAGCAAATATAAATTGCATCCTTTTCTTCTGAAATTTGTTAAGACTGAAGGAATTTTCTAATTGTCTGAGAATATTTTCGAGAAAAGTGCTTAAAAACGTAGTTGAAAATATGTGAAAATTTCTTAAAATCCACCTAAAGTGTTATCAAGCATTTTATATACATATTAGGTGTGTGTGTGTGTGAACGCGCGTATGTATGTGTATGAACCTTTGTGTGCTTTCTTAAAAATGTTCACAGCTGCTTGAGTGTTTGTCAAGCAAATGGCGTTAATGGTCAGAGATATTTAAGTAATTTTGAATGTGAACACATACACTTACACGGGAACATATGTGAGTAGAAAAATGCAGAAAAGCTAAAGGATGTGAGTGGGGAGCAGTTAAGATGAGCGAGTTTGATGGATTGCAATTATATGGAAATTTCATGTTTTATTGCCTTTGTGCATAGCCATGCATGTGAAATGTGAGGAAGAAGACTTTAATTAATATTGCTTTAAGTAAGTTTTGCTTGAAGAATTTCTTGATTTTAATCAGAACTCGTAATATTTAGTTGCATGAGAAGTTCTCAATTCGGAACAGCTTTAAAGGCGATTAAGTTGTAAGTAATTAAATTATATTGGGTAGTCGTCAATTTTTTTATATTTATAGTGCACTTTAATGAATCAGATATGTATCATTTTGGCCGAGTTCTTTCTGCCATTTTTCCGTTAGAGACATTATTCTACTAGGGCAAAACTTTTCTGCGTTGTTCTGATGGAAGACAAATCTCTTTCTTTAGATCAGTTCTGGTCGTTTTTTCGATTGCTTGCTTCAATAGTAGAAAAAGTAGAATCAATCGTTCGACCAGGCTGGAGCAGCTCATAGTGGATGATTCCTTACCAACCTCACCAAACACTCAGCATAACCTTTCGAGGCAGCAATCCTGACTTTTTGAACATTTGTTGAGCTCCACCACGTTTGGACTATGATCTTTTTTGCAAATTATTGTTGGATTTAATCCAATTTTCGTCTCCTGTTACCATTCGCTTCAGAAATGGATCGATTTAATTCCGTTTCAGCATAAAATCGCAGATGTTAATTCGGTCCATTAAATTTTTAACAGACGATTCATGTGGCACCCAAACATCGATTTTCTTTTTGTATCCAACCTTTTTTAAATGGTTCAAAATTAGCGATGTCATGGCTACTTATGTCATGGATACTTATATGATTATGGTCAACCCTTTCCATAATTTCATAGACTTTCTCAACGTTAAGTCGACCACAGCGAGGTGCATATTTCACATCGAAATTTCCAGAACGGAAGCGAGCAAACCATTCTTGTGCTACACGAACTGATACAGCATCGTCTCCGTAAACTTCACAAATTTTATTGGTGGCTTGCGTGGCTTTATTCTCATTTTTATAAAAAAATTTCAAAATATAACGAATTTCTTCATTATTATTTTTTAGTTACATGACGTTTAAAATCTCAACTTGCCAAAACTATATGGTATGACACAATGTGATTAGTAGTACTGGAGATATACGACTGCAACGGCATCGATTGACGAAAATACGAAAAGAGTTTATAAGGGCCGCTGAGGCTGACTTGGAGCGGATATATTTATTATCCCCACTCTCTTCTTTGATTGGAATGGTTATTAGAAAAAACAAATTTCTGGCCACTTGATGTTGTGATTTCACCCGAGTCAGCCCAATTGATTTCACGGAGGTCGAGCACGAGGTTTGTCTTCTGGCTGGCAGGACTAAAGAGTTTCCGCCGCACTGATGGACTAACGCACTCATGGCTAAACAGGGGTTGCTACTGAAGGTGAAGTTGACATTTGTAAGGGATAGACTGTTTTTTCATCTACTCCATTTGTCAATTTTCGATGTAAGCTAATGTGTCTTCATATCCTGTAAGGATATGCGTACCTATTTGAGCCAGCTTTATTATAGATAATCAATCGATTCAATAATGTATAATAACATTTTTGATATAATGTTTCAATATTTTGGTGTTAGTTTAAGACAATTCTATGTAAATCTCACAAAAATTGGCTTATTCCTTACCGATCGACTATTTTTGGGAGTTTTAAATGACTTTTACCATCATGATCATTCAGTCGACTGTTGTATAGATAGATATATGTATGTAAATTAACTGATGTTTGCAATGCAACCTTTGGCCTATTGTTCCCTCTCTATCCCGTATGGTTACACAGGTCCAGGACTCTGAACAAATCCATGGAGGTGATGTGATCTCTGTCCCCGTAGATGAATCCAAGGGCCTTAAACCTTCTTTTACAAATTACTGGGCAAACTAGAATCAGGTGTTCTGGAGTTTCTGATTCCATGTCGCGAACCCGGCAGTTTGTACAAGAGGCTATGCCTATGTTGGACAAGTGTTTCTTGAGCCTTCAGCGCCCAGTATAAAGCGCGTCAAGGAAACGAAAGTTTTCTCGGTGGAAATTTATCATATCTCTAAATCTTGATAGGTTTCAACTCCTCAACTGCAGTTTGGTGTGGCGCATTCTTATTGTCTGCCGATCAAGCCGTTCCTTTCCACCTCTCTCTCCTCCGTGCGGGGCAACTCCTTTATGGTATGGGACTATACAGCAAAGCATGACTCTGGCCCCATTCTACTGAAAACGGCCGCAGTCAAGCCACCACAAGCTGCTTATTGAAAGACTTGAGACCTGTTAATTTCTGAAGGAGTTCTCATAAGTTTTGCGGCTATATTTGCCTAGTAACTGTGTAGAAAGTGTTCATCTGAACAGATCTTTTCATACTGTAAAGATCAAAAGTAATGAAAGGTCCAACAACATATGAGCAAAACGTAACAAAATGGATTGAACTCAAATTTAGAACTGTGGTTTGGTGAAAATTTGGTTAATTGTAGTGCTTCACCATGCGCCAAATCTACCAAAAGACCCGTGAAAGAAAGATCGACACACACCACCTTTTCGTCGATTTTAAAGCAGCCTTCGACAGCACGAAAAAGAACTGCCTCTGTGCCGCTACATTTGAACTTGTGTCGAAGCAAAGCTAAAACGGCTGTGTAAGCTGACGTTGAGCACCACCAAAAGCTCCGTCAGGATCGTTTGATACCAAACGATGTTTTAGACAAAGAGACTCCCTATCGTGTGACTTCTTCAATCAATTGCTGGAGAAAACAATTCGAAATGCAGAACTGAATAGAGAAGCTAAATGTTTTATATATCTTCTATACCATTGGACACAACAAACGCGCTTTTAGTTCTGCTTTCTCCAGGTTGTACAATGACAGCCTCGAAATCCAACGCAGAATAACTTCAACACCAACAGAAGCTACTTCTGATGAGATGGAGGTTCTGCGGAAGATGTATGGTTCTTTTCGCATTGACAACGGTGAATAGCGCAGCCGATGGAATGATGAGCTGTACGAGTTATACGACGACATAAAGCAAAAAATCATATGTGAAACCTATCCTCTCTCTGCATTTGGTGGCATCTGAGCTTATAAAACCACGTGAAACTATTACTGCGAAAGGCTACCGATAATTACTCAGAGGATGTCAAAAATTTTCTTGATTCATTTTGAACTTGCTACAAACCATAGTATATAGGATCCTCAACACTACCAATCGGCTGGGTGACAAACAGGTGGTGTCTTCATCGCTCGCTCTCTACTACTTACATATTAGCGCGTAAAGTCATGTAAACATAAATTCTATCGGCAATCTAACCGGTACGCGCTGCTGCTGGATACCAAAGTGACAAGTTGTTTATAGGCGCTGTCGTGGTTTTACCGATGCCTCGAAGCAGAGCCACATGTGCTGCTACTTTACAAGGCCATTCAGCTGCTACGTATAACAGAAAGTGTAATTGAAACAGCAGCGGTCATTGGTTATTTCAGGAAAACCTGTCGATTGATAACAGTGCTGCATAATAGTAAGCAGCCGTCTGGCAACTGAGGCAATTTTGCAACAAACTTTGGCAGTTTCCGATGCGTGCTTTGCTGTAGTGGCAGCTATTGTTGTTTTGTACGTTGTTGTTGCCGTTATTGCGGCCAGTCAACAACCCTTGGCGCAACCCTTTTGACCCAATGCACGGCCGTGCTGAGTGCGGCAAGTTTCAAGCGTTCGCGTTACAAGTGCCGCATTATTAATTGTGAGGCAAGAAGCGCTGAGTGCTGCTGCAGCAAGTGTTTTGCTATGTTGCACACGCTATTGGAGTATGTGTGTAATATGTGCGAAGTGAAAAATATGAAAAACTGCATTGTGGCGCAATTTTTACAAAACACTCATTAGTGGCCTGCGGGTGCTGAGCCGTCAAAACGTCGTGTTTGTCCGCCGCGCCGTCACTCAAGCGCCACCGCGGCCACAGACAAGTTGTGTTGAGTGGCGAGTGCCGCTAAGAAACAAGCTGGCAGCAGCAAGTAGCTGTTATATATGTATGTGTATATAAGTATATGTGTGTGTGCGTGGACAAATGCCACAACTGCCAAAGGTGATGAACTGGCCTCGCCACAGCCGGTTTGTACAACTTTTTTCGTCGACAAAAAAAGAAATTCACAAAACTTTTATTCCCAACAACGTACAGAGCGCTTCTCAACTAGGCAACAACTATTCATATATGAGTGCAAACAAACGCACGCACACACATACATATGCTGGCCACAACTATAAACAAAAGCCTGGAAAATAATTAAAACATGCTAAGCAGCATGTCGAACAGCAGTGGCCACCGGGGATACGTGTAACACAGTCCATACTGACCGGCAACCGCATTTGTGGCACATGCAACGTTATGCTGCAGCTTCTTCTACTACTCATTTGCCTACTTGCTTGCGTTTTTTTGTTGTTGTTATGAAGTTTTTCGGTGTGGAAAGTGCATTTGCTTTTCGCTTATCAAGTCTGCCGGCTGGCCGAGTTCCACATACATCCCCCCGAAATTTCAAGCAGCTCTTTTTGTGAATGCCCGCTGTGCCGCTCGTTCTTTTTCTTCTTCGTCTGCTTTTTAGTAAGGGCTTAAATGGAAAAATGTTGAATATTAAATTTGTTTTTATGCCGTTATTAATTTCTTTAAGGCGGCATTAACAAATTGCTTGTAAACTCGCATCCCTTACCACCGGCCTGGTATGCGTTGCCACAGCTGTTTGTTTGTCTGTGTGTAGCTTGCACTAAAAACTCGCCACATAGTTACTAGTAGCTAATTTAGATTTTATTTTGCAAAAATTTTAATGTTTTTCATGTGCCGCTGCGACGTGCTTTGAGTTCTGAATGTCAGCTCCGCCGCCGTCTGTCCGGCTGTCACTCACCCACTGCGTCCAAAAGCTGTACATTTATTGCTATCGGAAATTTTATCGTCGCTTCTTTATTGCTATTCTTGGCTTAAATTTAATTTATTTCGCAAATTCACGAGCGCATTTTCGAATTCGCGTTTGTAAATAATTAATTGGAACACACGAGTTTTAATACTCTTCGTTTTAATTGGTTTTAATGGTGAATTATGCAGAAATTCCTTTATATTTATTTATGCACATATTAAAATTTTCAATTTGAATTTACATATTTAACCATATATCACAGCTTTGGTTGATTTCTCTTTGGAAATGACATTTTATTGCACTCAACTCACCAGTTGGCAATGGCAATGAGCATGTTATGACTAAGCCGAATGCTTTAATGAAATTGTATAGTATTTAAACCAAGTAGCCTAAGAATATCCGTTTGAAGCGAGCTAAGTGAGATGATCGAAAAATCCCCTCCGCAGGCTTGTGCGTTAGGCTTGGAACCCGCCACGTAAAAACCAATGAAAAGGAACAACAAGCCTCATATGAGTGACCCGTCTTTTGATGACGACCATGGCAAACGAAATGTGAACTACGAATTGAGGGCATGCAAGAAATGCGATGGACGGGACACGGACAGAGACGCGTAGGTCCTTGTGACATTTACCACTACAGTGGCCATATAAAGGAGCGTAAGTTTGGTGTGGGATTCGTGGTAGGAGAGAGTGAACGCCAGGAGAAGGCGAACCCGATTCCCCAATCGAAGACGATGGAGCAGACGTTCCATTGCCCGACCAGGAAGAAGTTCGAATAGCAATTACCCGCCTGAAGAACAACAAAGCGGCAGGGGCCGATGGATTGCCGGCCGAGTTATTCAAACACGGCGGCGAAGAGCTGATAAGGATCTGGTCGAATGAAAGCATGCCCAACGATTGGAATTTAAGCGTGCTATGCCCAATCCATAAAAAAGGAGACCCCACAATCTGTGCCAACTACCGTGGGATTAGCCTCCTCAACATCGCATATAAGGTTCTGTCGAGCGTATTGTGTGGAAGATTAAAGCCCACCGTCAACAAACTGATTGGACCTTATCAGTGTGGCTTTAGACCTGGTAAATCAACAACCGACCAGATATTCACGATGCGCCAAATCTTGGAAAAGACCCGTGAAAGGAGAATCGACACACATCACCTCTTCGTCGATTTCAAAGCTGCTTTTGACAGCACCAGAAGGAGCTGCCTTTATGCCGCGATGTCTGAATTTGGTATCCCCGCAAAACTAATACGGCTGTGTAAGCTGACGTTGAGCAACACGAAAAGCTCCGTCAGAATCGGGAAGGACCTCCCCGAGCCGTTCGATATCAAACGACGTTTCAGACAAGGCGACTCCCTATCGTGCGACTTCTTCCATCTGCTGCTGGAGAAAATAGTTCGAGCTGCAGAACTCAACAGAGAAGGTACCATCTTCTATAAGAGTGTACAACTGCTGGCGTATGCCGATGATATTGATGGCGGTGTCTACGACAGTAAAGAGAAGAGAAGAAGAAGCTATACCTACGAAACATTTTTATTTTCTATAACGATGGCACAAACTTGCTTGATGCATAATTCCGTTTCGAATAAAATATTTCTAAATATATGTAGATTTTTAATTTTGAGGATTCCTAATAATCTTATTTAGCGTGACGAGGATGAATTGAAAGCTCAATGGGATAATTTTTATACCCTGAACAGGGTATATTAACTTTGTCACGATGTTTGTAACACCCAGAAGGAAGCGTCGGAGACCCTATAAAGTATATATATAAATGATCAGTATGTTGAGCTGAGTCGATTTAGCCATGTCAGTCTGTCTGTTCGTCTGTCCGTCTGTCCGTCTGTCTGTATATATACGAACTAGTCCCTCAGTTTTTAAGATATCCTTTTGAAATTTTGCAAACGTCATTTTCTCTTCAAGAAGCTGCTCATTTGTCGGAACGGCCGATATCGGACCACTATAACATATAGCTGCCATATAAACTGAACGATCGGAATCAAGTTCTCATATGGAAAACTTTCGCATTTGACAATGTATCATCACCAAATTTGGTATAGATTATTTTCTAGGGCAAAAATGTAATATCCGAGAAAATTGTTCAGATCGGTTAACTATAGCATATAGCTGCCATACAAACTGAACGATCGGAATCAAGTTCTTGTATGGACAACTTTCACATTTGACAAGATATATTCACGAAATTTGGTATATATTATTTTCTAAGGCAACAATGTAATCTCTGAAGAATTTATTCAGATCGGTTAACTATAGCATATAGCTGCCATACAAACTGAACGATCGGAATCAAGTTCTTGTATGGACAACTTTCACATTTGACAAGATATATTCACGAAATTTGGTATATATTATTTTCTAAGGCAACAATGTAATCTCCAAAGAAATTGTTCAGATCGGTTAACTATAACATATAGCTTCCATACAAACTGGACACATAGTTACTAATAGAAATGCACCTGTGAAGGGTATTTAGCTTCGGTGCAACCGAAGTTAACGTTTTTTCTTGTTTTTGTTTAGTTTTATTCTTATCATCATTATCTGCTTACACTGTGGAACATTTTTGGGATTATTGTCTGGGAGGTGAAAAATTCAAGTCATGGTGATGGTACTAGGTCAGTATAGTAAAACCTTCAAAGGGTTTGGCGTTCGTATGTGTCAGTTTTAAAAGGTTTAAAAGGTCATAAAACAAACTGACACTTACGAACGCCAAACACTTTGAGGGTTTTACTATACTGACCCAGTACCATCACCCTGACTTGGAATTTCTCACCCCCCAGATTAGCTGTTGTACTGTGTTATTTATAAGATCTGTTTTCACCATTTGGAAGTGTAGTCAAAGTCTTCAGATCACTCAAAATCTAAGTTGTCGTAGTAACTTTCGAAATTTATTTTCAAGGACGAATTCTTCTACCAATATAATATACAGAGTTTTGCAACAAAAATGACGTGATCTTAAGCTGAAATAAAATACTCAAATTTGGTAAAAATGGGTTCTGTGTCTTCAGTTATACATATAATTTTATGCCAATTATGGTTTGAACTAAATGTCAGTCAGAAGACCACTACCGTTTGCACCTGTTTACGTCAAATTTCGATGACCCAGTGCAAAATTTGGGCAGAATGTTGTCTACGAGCTCCTCGAGCTGGTTAAATGGCGAAAACCTTTGATTTAACATCTTCTCCTTTATTGGCGTAGACACTGCTTTCGCGGTTATAGCCGAGTTGACAACAGCGCCAGTCTTTCTTCATTTTTACTGTTTGGGGCCAATTGGAGATTTCATGTATAGCCAGGTCTGTCTCCACCTGGTCTTTCCAACGGAGTTGAGGCCTTCCTCTTTACTCGAACACTCTCAAAACTGGCAGGACCTAGCCAGCGAAGCCGCTGTCTCTTAATTCGCTGAATTATGTCAATGCCGTCGTACATCTCGTACATCTCGTACAGCTCATCGTTCCTTCGATGTAAAATTTGGTCTTTGTTCGTCGAAATAGGACTTAAACTCTCAATTGCCTATTTAGTCAGAAGTACCACCTGGTGGTAAGGGCTATTCTGTGGTAGTTGAACATACTCACATTTAAAACAATCTGAAGGCGGTAAATTGCATCTCGAAATAACGGATCGCCAAACTTTGCACGCAATGTGTGGAGATTTAGACGTGAAACATAGGGCACTGCATCGTTTTGTTAGAAATATAAATCGTTCCCATCGATTTCACCGAATTCCGACAAAAGTTGGATCCACATCGTATCGCTATTAATGGTAATATCAATTCCTATTCGAAATAAATAAAACGTGTCCTAAACCACACGAGAATTTGACTCACCCCAATAGAGCCAATTTTGTTTGTTGTCGGAGCCAGAAAGGGGCATATGTCCAAAACTCCTAAAGCTACAACAACCAAATTAGCCTTCGGGAAATATAATAAGATCTCAGTAAAAATGGTTGAAATGTGTTGATAACCTCACTTACTCCCCATATAACGGTATTGTTAAACGTTATTAAAAGCGCGTTAAATTAGGAGTTTGCCAGAAATATTAAATTTTACAGCCGAAATGGTATGAGAGGGCTTTATGGCAGCCAGGGAAAAAATTTTGCAATAGGCGTGGCACCTCCCACTTTAAGGTGCAATCACATATCTCGGGTCCTGCTGGACCGATTTCAAAAATGCCTAAATCGAATCAAAACTGTTAAAGTCCCTAGATACTGAACATACGGTCCCAGTGCTTTTATTTTAGTTTTTACCGAAAATATCGGTCAATGTGTGAGACATATAATTGAAATTCAGAGAGAATCCTTTCCTGACAGTAGTATTTCTTTGTGTTAAATTTGGTTGAATTTTGGTCAACACCTCCTATATACCTGATATAAAGATTTTGGAACTTCTGGGTGACTTTATACCGCATATATCGGCGAATATGTGAGTTTTTTTTTTACAAAATTAAGAGAGCGGGTGTTTCTTAGACCAGACCCCCTAAAACTAACAAGCCTTATGTACCTGTAAGTACTTCCCTAGTTGTAATCCTTGCAACTACAGGAGTATAAAATGTTCGGTTATATCCGAATTCAGCTTTTCCTTACTTGTTGGACATGTGGTTTAATATAAGTTATTAATTAAGACAATACTTTCTCTCATAATTTTTGACAGCCGTAACATGATTTATATTCAGTTTGTTTGGCCATTTCATAAAGAAAACACTGACTTCGGAAAAACTTTTGCAAATCGTGCAAATTCGGTCGGCATTATCGCCCATGCGGGTCAGTTATTCCAGCTCCAAGGTTACTTTAGTCAAACGTCAGCGATGTAGTACAGTGTTCACCGCAGACGGTATTACTGCTATGGACAGAGTTGGCTGAATACATTTTATGGAAGACTTTGCAGAATGATCTTGTTTTGCGAGCTCGTCCAACTCCTGCTAGAATTGAAGACAGACGACCTCGTTCGGTGAATGGGTGCCTTAAAAAAAAATTGTGGCATTTGTAGTGATTATAGTCCATAATCCGTTATTGAGACACCATTACATTCTCAAAAAGTCACTGTTCGGTATGCTCTATGAGCAGGGGGAGTCCGTTGATATTTCTTCAAAAATGAAACCGGCTCTAATGTTAAATCCAATGGAGAGCACTATAGAGTCTGGATTAATGAGTTTTTCGTTCCCGAATTGGAATATGTTGACATGGACGACCTTTGCTTTCATTACGATGGCGCTATATGTCCATACAATCAACGAAACGATTATTTTATGTATGGGAACTTTTATTGAGCGCATTATTTCACGTCGTGTACCTGTTGCGTGGCCTCCATGAGCGCAGGATTTAACACCGCTGGAATATTTTTTGGGAACATGTGAATTTGCTCATTTGTGCAGATAGCCTCGAGACGATTAACAACTTGGATGATAATATTCGGTGCGTTATTACTCACATACCGTCTCAATTGCTGCAAAAAGTGTTCTAAAATTGTCTCCCGCCTGAAATTTATTTGAGTCAGCCGCTGCGGTCACTTGTTCTTAAAGCATAGCGACAAACCCTTATCATTAGAATAAGCTAACTTTTTAGCCACAACGTTAAATTATAAGCATTTTATTTTTTTCTTGAAAATCACATCTCCAAAACGCATCCTTCACTTATGCAAGGGTCAATAGTTCGCCCCACAACGAAGCTCCTCTCTCTAACTAGCGATTAAAGGCAATGCTAAATACTCACATGCCCTCACATGCAGACTCATTTCCATATTAACCACAACAATAAATTAGAAATTTTCTCATCAGGGTGGACATAATTTTTGAAAACACCAAACAATACAAAGCAATAAAATTAAATGACCAACAACGAAGCCACAACTCAAAAAACAAATAAAACCTGGAGTGATTGAAACTCAACGACGGTTTGACGATGGCGACACTCGGGAAAGGTATGTGGTACAAGATAATAAAGAAAGCCCGAGGTGGAAGAAGAAGAAGACAACCTAATCAAATTGATTAATTTCATTTGTGTTTTTTGACGTGCGAGCATTTTACAATTGAATTGATTTATTGCTGCGGCGACGTTAAATAGACGTCAGATTAGTTAATGTCGTGTTGCAAGCAGCGTTTGCGCTGTTGGTGGTTGGCGGTTGGTGAACAGTGTTGCCGCATTCCTACTAGTAGGGGTTTAGCGCCACACCGTTGTTGGCGCTCACTGAATATTTGTTGTTTATATACATATGTGTGTGTAAATAGGTGCATAAAAATGAGTAGATGCCACCACTTCCTTCAGCTTAAGCCATGATCTTGGTTGAAGTCGATATTTGTGACCACTGTGAGACAATGGACCTGCCGATTGGCGCTTACATTTATCGCATTTATGGGTCATAAATGTGCCGCACTGATTGGCCCTGTCGCATTGGCGATTAAAAATCCACAACAAACACAAATATAGGCATGAAGTTAGGTATCTATGTATGTGTGTGAATATTGAGCGATTAATTTTTGTGGTTAACGAGCGACTATCTACGAGGGCGGCCCGAACAATAGA
This sequence comes from Bactrocera correcta, assembly GCA_027475135.1. Lineage (NCBI taxonomy): Eukaryota > Metazoa > Arthropoda > Insecta > Diptera > Tephritidae > Bactrocera > Bactrocera correcta. Next base: position 56,808,654 of record CM050327.1, read on the forward strand.
AGGGAAAAGGTGTGAAAAATTTAATTTTCTCAACTTTTTGCTACTTGACTCTATTATTCTTCAACTTTTTTTAACTCGCACTTAAAATACTTTTTCTGGTGACCTTGGATCTAGATAGAGGTGTTCCAAAAAGCACTTTTTCTTCGCTATAAAATAGTTTTCCTTACAACTTCTGATCGAATCAGCCAAATAATTTGATTATTTGACATAGTAGAGTCTTGTTTTCGTTTTGCACAGGTGGTCGTTGTAACCCACACGATAATATTTCCCTACTGGTCATCACTTTTCCGACCGAAAGAATAGTCTTCGTCTTTTATGGAGCTAGTTCTTCAGCGAAACACTGTTTCGACTGTTCTTGGTTTCTGATATACATCATTGGATCCATATTTCGTCGAGGGTCACGACACCCAACGTTACCTCCTTCGGGTTACACTTAACCAAAGAAGTGATCACAAAACTCTTAAGTTATTTTTTTCCTCATTCGTTGTGCCAGCTGCCAGTTGAGGCAGCTTGATGTGACGCATCAAAAACTAACCAAGTTGAAATGTCGGCAGCGTAGGGGAAAAATCACAAGTTTTTGATTTCTCTTCTTTAATATTTTCACAAGCCTCGTATTAACGAAGGATATTCTACGGACACGATCTATTCCACACAGTTTCGTTTCGATTGAGCTTTTAACTTTCGCTTCCGCGAGAATGCAGTAGAGGACAGCAAATTTCTCTTTCCAGAGTAGTGTCATGACACGGTGAAGCTGAATATTTATTAGACTACCCTCGTATTTCTACGCACCTGCTTACCTTACTACACTTACTGACGAACTCTCATATGGCGTCTCACAAAATGAGTTCGGTTGCTTGTTGCACCGCGACGATATCTTATAAATCAAATTAAAATAATCCAAACTTAGCGCAGTCATTAAAATTTTACGATGGGAACTTTTATGTTCACCATTACAACAATAGTTGCATAATTCCATTGAAGGTACCTTCGAAGTCTTCATAAGCACAAAAATGTCGGAAAATCAATTACTAATGGAACTTCGATCGATGATCATTGCATGCAATAAAACAAAAACAAATTACTGCATTTGACTTCACTAACGCTTTTGCTTCGCCTGCCTCTTCCACTTCCCCGTTGTAGGCGCCTTGTCACAGCCAAAAGCGAATTAATCAAATTGCAACTGTCAGCGACAATCGAAGCGGCAATTTGTTTCATAATCGCAAATCAAACACTTGCAATATGCCACAAATCGACGCAGACGTTAACTTCGCGGCAAATGCAGCCGTTGCATTGTTGTTGTGGCAAACGCAGTGTCAGCGCACTTGGCAGGCAATATATAAACGCCTCTATATCTAAGTGCCTATGTAGGCTTGAAATCATATAAATATGCATACATATGTACACATACATACATGCATATGTATTGAAGTGTTAGAAATGCGGCGTGGCATATTAATTTATCAAGTGGCGATATTCGAACAAATTGTTGCGAATTTAGCCGTGGACACAGCAGCGATTTGTTCTAACACCTCACAATCGCGTAACAACAATTTATCCGCGCACAACGCGACAACGCATGCGAATAAACTCACACACACACAGCCTCGCATACATAGAGACAACACTCTCGTAAATAACTTGGCTTAGTGTGGCCAATTGGCCGGCAATTGTCTGTTGTAACTGATTACTTGTCTAATGGACTGTCAGTTGGTGGTTTGGTCCCTTTCAATGGACCCACGCATTGTCGATAAATTTAATATGTTGACCATTAGCTTGAAAGTGAGTCGGCGCCTACAATTATATAGTCATATGTGAACACATATGTACATACATATTTTAAATTTTAAGAATGAAATTCTCCAATATTCTTAGTTTAATACCTATAGATGATTGCTTGGAAGTCCAGATGTGAATCCATTGGACTATAAAATATTTTCATATAATTTTGCACATATTATAATCCAAGACATTACTACGATTGCCGAACATATTGTTCAGATATTTTATAGGTGCCATCCAAACTGAGTGATAAAAATAAATATCATTTTATACCCTCTTATGCTACAAAAAATGTGCCGTTTTTTCCTTGTTCTAAGTAAATATTTTAGTTATGCCCATATACTGTAAATAATAATGTGTTAAATAAGGTAATATTGTTGAATCCTTAAGGGGGTATTCTAGTATAGAAATTTAAAAAAAATCGACTTTTTTATTATTTTCAAAGTTTAACTATTCAAGAATATGTGTACAAGAGGATTTTTCAAAATTCAAATTATTTTCGGAGATATAGGCATTTTTCTGACCTGGCATCCAAACTGGTTCGGCCGGAACTAATCGAACAAAAGATATTAAAGAAACTTTAAACGCGTTTTTCTCAAAACTTTTTTTTCGGAACGATACCCACGATTTCTCAGGTTCTACTGAACCGATTTAGTTGAAATTTTTCTTGAGTCTTCTTTAAAGACTTGTCTATGGTCGGAACTAGTCCCATCCCCAAAGTTTTATTTTTATTATTTTTAAAAAATACTAAATAGTCAGAAAAAGTGATCCAAAAAAACTTTTTTTCAGGCAGTCGCCATTTTGTGAAAAAAAAATTTTCCCCACTTTTCCGTAGTTCCGGCCATTGCGACATTATTCTAGATTAATAATCTTTTTTCTTTTTGGTTTCAGGTAACTAGGAGGGTTGAAATCATGGTTATGGTCACGTGGAATTTTTTAGAGACCCGCCACTTCGTCAGCTAATAATTTTTGAAATTTTTTTCTTTTTTTAGTTTTTAATTTTTTTCTACTCTTCTAAAATTAACAAATAACTAATAAAAAAATGGATACTAAAAATATTAATTGCCTTGTTTTTATGATATTTTAAAAATTACCTGACATTCATGCTTCTAGACCTTCCCCTTAAGGTATTCTATGTTTTATTAAGTCTCTATTAGGTACATTCGAAGCTATTTAAGAAACTGACTGAAAACTGATTCGGGAGAAATTCCTGATATGGTTCTTAATTTGAACACTTTCAATTTTTTTTACCGTTTTTTTATATGGGTGCGAATATTGATGTATTTTGCCTTTTATATTTCGGGATTTGGTGACCATAGTACTACAGTCTGGCAATTCATAACTGTATGGTAAAGCCCGACATTTTTGATGTTATACAAAGTGCCTTCCAAAGTAAACAGGATTTAAAAAAAAAACGGAACAAATGGTTTTTTTCGGCAAAATTTATTTTATTTAAAATAGTTTCCTTCTGTATTGAAGCAGCTTTTTGCACGGTCCAAAAGTATGTCGAACGAGTGTTTTAGCTCGTTGGTCGCTATGGTGCCGGTGCAAGCCTTTTGAATGGCCTGTAACGTCTGTATAACGCCTTCCTTTCATAGGTAAATTCATTTTTCCGAAAAAGAAGAAGTTGCACGGTGCCGTATGAGGTGAATACGGGAAGTGGTTAATAGTTAAAATGTGATACCTAGTCAAATAATCGATCACAAATGTCCAATCGAATGTTGGATTCTGAGCAATTTTTGATCGTCAGTCAATTTGTGCGGAAAAAACCGTGCACACGCTTTTCGTAAGCCCAAATATTTGGTCAAAATGTGATAAGTTGATATTTTGGAAATATTCAATTCCATTTCCATGAATTTCAATGATGATTTCAGTTGATTTTTGATGAATCCACGCTTAGTTTCGATGGAATTTCCAGTGATCACGGATTTTAAATGGTCTAAAGTTGATCGTCATTTAAGTCCTCACGACCACTTTGAAAACGTTGAAACCACTCGTGTACTCTGCTACGGGATAGGCAATCTTCGCCTTAAATTTATTTCATCAATTGAAACGTTTCGGTAAAAGTTTGAGAACAAAATTTAATGTTGGCTCTTTGTTCGAAGCTCATTTTCGCACCGATAACACTAACATACTGACACTTAAAACGCAATAACTTCACTTCTAATCCATGAAATGTTATGAAATTCTCACTGGGCAATCGATAAAGATAGTAAATTCTAACGCCAGAGTGCTAGATTCTAAAAGTCCTGTTTACTTTGGAACGTTCCTTGTACATACACAGAATGTTTTGACATACGAGCGCTGTTTATGGTATTCAAAGTGACTTAAAATATTCATCTGGTCCAAAAAAGAGAATTTGATAGCTAACATTTTTGCGCTATTATTTTTTTAAATTTCGACTTATTTCAGCAACATGCTGAACTTAATTGAATTTTGGGCGATGAAGAACAAGTTTATCGATGGTTTGGTGAATTCAATCGAGGTCGCAAATCACTTCAGGACGAATTTCGTGATGGTCGTTCAAAATCAGTTGTTGTTCCAGAAACTATTGATGCCGGGAGGAAACATATTTTGACAGATCGTCATGTGACCTACTACTATCGTGGGTTTTAGAAAACTATAGGTATTAGTAGACTAGCATATATTCAATATTACATGAACATTTCATTTAATTTTCTCGTTTGGATCTCATACAATTTCTCAAACGCTCAATTAAAGGCTCGTTCGATTAGTAGAGAGAAATGTTAAAGTACCGTATTCCGGTGCTTCGAAACACGTCTATGACAACGTGGCAGATGGTGAATCATGAAATTATACGTATGAGTCCGAATATAAACAGCAGTCAAGTGTATAGATATTTCAAGATGAGTCGAATCCAAGAAAAGCTGTTCGCGCACGAAGCATTTCTAAGCAATTATAGTTCTGAACGACTTCTTTTTATTCCGGTATGAAAAAAAAAAAAACAAATGAAGAGAAAGGTTAAAGTTTTTTGTACCAGAAGAGGCAATTGGTATATTCAAAACGAATGTCGTTGAGATACCTCAATCTGAGCGGCAAAAGTGCGTCAACAAATTGGTTCAAATGCATGCAAAAGTGTAAAGATCTTAATGGATAGTATTGTAAAAAACAATAAAGTCGTTTTCGATTATTAAAATGTGTTTTTGTTCACTAATCACATAAATGAAAAATAACGATTTTTATGGATTTTGTATAACCAAAATTTATAAATAAATAAAAACTGTGTCAAAAATACATTTTTCCCACATAAAATTCACGCTGGTGTTCCTTTTCAATTACGAAAATTCCCTTTGAAAGCAACCTAACGGTATATGTAACAAGTTGCATAATATGAAAATGGAAAAGCCAACTAATTGGATGTTGTTCAAAATTGAATTAACTAGAAACTGGCTTCCGCACTTATTTGTAACTTTCTTTCACAGCATTCTTTGAGATAACAGACAGACTTACACAGCTAGTTAGTGTGAAATTTTCTTTTCTTCTACGAAATTTGTTAAGAAATTGCTATTTGCATGTCGCTTGTACTCCAAGGCATAATAACAGCAACACAAAAACACACATGCACACACGCACGCTCATGTATGCGCCTACGTGTGTGTAAGTGAGTTTGCCATTATAAAGTTGTTTGTGTCTAATTGCCTTTCTATCCGTCTGTCCGTTTCGGCTGTAAATGCAGCTTTGCAATTGCGAAGGCAAACAAATGCAGCAAACAAGCGACAGACATTAAAATGTCAGTGCAAAAGATGTTTCGCAAGCAAAACAATTAGCAAGAGGAAAAGTAGTCGCAACGACGAAAAAGGAACAAGGACAAATGCAGCTCGTTTTCGAGCCATTTCAATTGGTAAGCCGGGGTGGCTTACTGTTCGACATGACAATCTAAGACAGCCTACAGCAAAGTTTCCACAAACTTAATTAATCACCGGAAAAGTTTGCAGCTTTTCGGTAATTCATCTTCAATGTGCTTTTGTTGCATAATTGTTGTTGTGTTTTTTGGAAAAGTAAGTATGTTTATTTTTGATTTTTGAATATCAATTAATTGATATACATATGTGTGGTAAAATAGTGGATATGAAGAATTGCAAAATCAAGTTTTTGTATGGGCAATACGGATGAGATTTATTAAATTCTCTAGAAAATCTATATTATATATTTAACTCCTGAAAACATAAATATTTAGATTGCTCCAAACACTCTCTTCCTTTACAATTTCGACGTATGAATTCTTGTTACCAAACAACTTTTAATTGTCTTCTTTGAAGCTTTTATTGTGGCAACTGATTCTTCAATTCCTGTTCTCTTTATTTTTGGTCGTTTTGGCCTGTCAAAATTCTGTTTTTAATCAGATCAAAAAATTGATGGGTCGTTTTAAAACTAAAGTGTGTGATCGATTTAGAGGTTTTCCACTTTCATAAAAAAAAAAACGCAGAAACTTCAAAATTAATGGAGAATGTTTATTAACAATCAAAAGAACATTCTTTAGCATTTTTTTTTTTGTTTTTGAAGACTATTTCTTTTAAATGTTGGCCGCTCTACGTCTCAGATGGTAAAATTGGGGTGTGAATCCAATTTTCGATGACTCGTTCGAGCATTTCGCTAATGCGTGAAGTTTTGCTCCAGGTGTGAATCGAAGCGAGATTGCCCGTATAGATTCCAGACTTTATATAGTATATCCCTAGAGGAAAAAGTCTAACACACAAAATGCCCCAAGTCTTTCCATACGTCAGTCCTAGTTGCTCGAACGGCGCTGAATCGATTCTCCACGCTCTTCGTGTACACTCTTCGCTACGACTGCTATATCGTCACTTCGCACTAGACATGGTCTATTCGGTCGAATATTATCCAATAATTAATGCTGGATCTCAAGATGGGTTATGGTGTTGCGAATAGTTCACTCAATAGGCCGATTTACTTTTATTACTTTCAGAGGTATAACCTATTTTAAATTTCAATTTAAAGCAATTGATATTTATTTTAATAGTCCGAAAGGAATAAGTAAAGATTTGAGTTTAAATTCCAAAGAGTAAATAGCTCTCCTCGGGATCTCCGGTGCACTGCGGACTAACGCAATCAAAAACACAATTTTTCTTTTATCATAGAAGGACATTGCTGGCAGGTGTACTTCTGCAAAGTGCGCAAGGACACCCTGATATTGTCTATTCCTTCAACTGCATTCTTGTAAACTTGTTTTTCTCTTCACATACAGTCGAGGGATATGTGAATGGTAAGCCTGTTCACTTATGGTTAGAAGCAGGGAAAGAAGGTTGGAGGGAGAGTTTTCAGTAAGAAGCTCTTCGTTAAACTTAGCTTTAGACTACTTGATCACCGAAGTGTTTTTCAGGTAGAAGTAGCTGCTATTAAGCTGGTAATAGACGTATTCCTACGAAGTTCAGTCCCTTTCAGGAAGGTGAGCTTTCAAAATCCCTGACAGCAAAGCGGCAATACTAGCGTTGTGTTCGCTAAATGTGCGCTCAAAGCTAGTCAAGGAATGTCTTTCTTCAGTAGAAATAGCATCGAACAACTTTATTAACAGGGTACATGGTCATAGCGGAATCGCTGGTAACAGCAAAGCTGATGAGCTGGCCGGAGAGGGCATTTTTGCCCCGCTGACATGGAAATGGAATCGATTTATGTCTCCATTGGTGTCTTATGTTCTAGCACTGGACCATAGGACCAGCGTGCGCTTAGCTGTGTTTATTTGTAAGGGTCTTTTGATTTATTCTACTTGAGTTTTAGATACCGCAATGAACAGGCGTTCTATGTTGGTTCTATTTATATATTAGAATCGAAATCTTAACCTAACTTAAGTTTAATTCTAGAGTACACACAAGAAAAAAAATCTCTGAGGGAAATTAAAGGAAAACACACTGAAAGCTTTAGCAATTTGGATTAAGATTTTGTAGCAACCGAAGTCTCAGGGGTAGTTGTGGCTCTAAACTGCTCTAAATTTTAGTTTATAAGATTATTCTAAATAATTGTTCTGCTGTTAAAAATTTAACATAAACACACTTTATATATATATACTCTAATATGAACCACAGTTGGACTTAAATGATCGGAAAAGTATAGATGTCCCATATTATTTATTACGAGATAATTGGTATGATTTCCAATTGGTCTGATCCGATCACACACTTCTTTTGTATCCTCTCTAAGCTTTTTCAATTTTTAAGTTCTCGATCTATGAAACATTGATGTTTATGGCTTTAGAAAAGGATTTTCGAATTTTAGTTCGAACTTTACATAACTTTTCTAGTTTCAATTCAACTATATTTATATATATATATATATATTTCCACATTGTCTCTGAAAGTCACTACAAATACTCAGTACACTTATCTAACCATCCGTCTCCACACATAGCTGGTCTCCAGTGAGTCTACCTACGGAAAATTACTTCGAAATACCAATTTTGAATGGCATATAATACCACTAAAGTACCGGTAAATGTATCAAATTACGAAATTACGAAATGTAATAAACACGACTTTTCAAAATCATCAATACTGAATCAGTCAACGAGTTAGACGCGAAGAGTTATTGAATGGCGGACTGAACTGTCTTAGAAGTACGATCGAATTTCAACTAACGTGCCACATAGGTACTCACACAACAACAGCATTAACAACAACATCAATTGCATTGCAACGCGGTGTGATTAACATAACAAAGCGCACTGTACGGGCATCCCAGCGGTACAAGCCAATCAGTGGACTTTATCTTGTCTAATATTTAAAATGAGCGTTCAACACGGCTACGGTGTCTAACTTGTGCGGTTTATAGATGCGGAGGTTGATAATTGACATTTCTTGATTCAAGCAGGTACACACATACATACAAACATTGGATTTTCGAATTTATTTCATTTAATTTGGTTCTATTCTATTTGTGTGCTCTATTGCGGTTGGTGTGAAAATGTATGGAAAATTTATGGCGTACCTTCGCCGAAAAGGAGTGAACCTTGTGCACCGTGCATCATGAATCTAATCAGTACCCTCTTCAATTAAAATAGTACTTCAAACTAATTTTATGGTGGCCGTTGACAACGTTGCATGCAAGGGCATTGCTTTCGCTTTATGAGCATTTTAATTTCACATCAAGTCATGTTGGCCGCTAGACTTGTTATACCCTAGCGGCATGTTGCTATAGCTTATAACAGTTTTGTTCATTTAACGGTTTTTCGTAACCCAATAAAAAATAAAATAACGCCTTTAAAATCTCCCATAGCTTCCGTTTAGGTCGGTCAGACTGTCAGATATCAAAAAACGATGTTAATAATCTTATTATACATTACAATCGAAAATCTTTGTTATATCTTAAACCTTACCCTAAACCCACTATATCCAATATAGTGATCTCGCACTTTCCAATTTTAAGTTTTAGGGCCGCCAGCTCGGTGAAATGTCTGAATGTATGCTTCCCCAAGGGTTGAGTTGTTTTCACCTCATCTTCTTCTATACAGCTTCTGCAGATGGCAGGATTCAAAGTCTTACTACGAGAACGTCAATGAGGCAATGGCCTGTTAAAAGCCCCACAAACTAGGTAGAGGTTAGCCTTACGGAGGGCAAAGAGATCATTAAATCTCTTGCGTTGGATCTTGGGCTAACAGGCTTTTGCGACAGCGCATGTACCGATGGTGATAAAACTTCTGCGAAGCCCAGCTATTTAGCAGTAGAAGACAAGAGGACCGATCCGTTTCCAATCTACCGGTTGCGGTTCTAGGGTACCTTTTCTGGCTAACTTTCCAGATTCCTGCGATTCCGCTATGGCTCTCAATGGCACCCTCACCAATGTTATCACAAAGACACTCGATGCTACTGATAGCGAGATTGGGCACTCTGGGGCTAGCCCTGAATGCACTATTAATGAGTTCAAGGCTAGTATCACCGCTCTTCTATCTGAGTGGATGGTTACTTTTCTGAAGGAGGCATCACTCCGGAGCAGTAAATCTACTACTACATTAATTGTCCAATAGTCAGGAAGTCGAAAACTGGATTTGATAGAGAGCTCTTGACAGTAGATCCCTCCTCCAACCTTCCCCCCATACCAAAGGAGTCGCCAGAATTCGGTTTGCCTCCATCATGACCCAAGTAATCTGGTGTGGAGTCAAGATGAGTGAAGATTTCCGAGTGTTCAGACCCTCCTCCAAAATCTTTAACCTCAGAGAATACCAATGGGACAGTAGTTATTAGACCTACATTATAGCGTTGTGAGCTTTGTCAAGAACTGGCGTTCAAGTGAACCTCTAAAGTGCCACTCCAAGCCAGAAAACTTTCGCAACTCCACTAGTATTTACTGGGTGGTAGCCAACGCTTTCTGAGCTCACGTGAAGCCTGTAATCTGCACGAAGACGTGGAAACCTTGCTCGTTCCCATTAAAACTCGTTACGGATGCCTTTTCTTGCAAACTAATCGGCTTTAAAATTTTCTATTATTCCGCTGTGGCTACTGCTAGTGTGGTAATACACTTCTTAACTAGATTTGAGCTCAAAATCAGCCAACTCAAGGCTTCTATAGAAATTCTGCTTTCGGAGTGGAAGGAAGCAGCATGTACTTCTAATCCTTGAAAATAGCGAGAGTATGAAATGTTTTCTTACACCCGAACTTAGCCCTTCCCTACTTGTTTGTTTTTTATTAGATCATCGTTTGCATCGAATTGCCTTCAGATGCTGTACATTTTATCTTGTTTCGATTTTGTCTTACTCATTTGTTTTAATTCTTCCACATGCATAGCAACGGCTTTCTTGTACGTGTGTATGTGTATGCGCCTGTGTGTGCGTGATTTGTTTTATAGCCACGCTATCGCACACATTTGTTGTTTTACTATTATTTAAACTATATTACTTTTTTATTTTCTTTCTACGACTCTTCGCCGCTCCACCTTCTGGTTCGTTACCGTTCTTAATTTGTTGCAAGATTACGCATTTTGTAAAACAATCGACTTTATCTCAATGGCATTGTTATTGTCACCGTCATCATTATCATCGTCCCCACGGTCCGCATTACGGTATGCCACCTCGGTCGTTATGCCTTTCTGCTCCGACTCTTTGACTATTGATTCGTGCCTATTATGCTGCACCTTACCTCATCTCACCTTACTTTGCTGCCACTTTGAATTGCTTGCTTGTTCTACGATCTCGTTGGAGACAGTGCGTCTGCCGGTACTCGAAGCGTTTGCCAGCTGGTAAAATTCTTTCTTGCGACCCGCTTATGCATCGATTCCTCAACACACTTTTTAATGGAATTTTCGTGTAAATTTCAATCAGAATTGATTTTTAAAGCAAACATAAAACATTTAATGTCCATGTAAATAGTCTTTTTTCAATATTCTCCTATTAACCATTATACATATATACTTACTATATATGTATATATGTATATATACGCATCTGCATATTCCCATTGAAGGTTTTCATTTAATTTAATTTAAAATTTATTTAATTTAATGCCAGTTGTACGGTATGCATTGTTATTCCGTTTTCAACTCGATTCTTCCAACTATGAACGGTTCGCATGTCGCATAAATCAAGCATAAATGATATCGATTCGTATTTAAACTTTTCTCAATTATATAACGATGTGTGTTGGCTTTTCACTTAACTATATACATATGTATGCACATAATTATCATAGGTGAGCATCAATTATAAATTTCATATGTACATATGTGCAGTTTGAATGTGTGTGTACGAAAGTTGAGAAATATTTCACCCACTTCGTACTCGTAATAAATGAATTGAATTAAATTCATTGCAATGAACCGAATTAAAATGCATCAATAATATTGACCTGCGCGAAATTTTGCTATAACTTCCTGTTATTAATGATATTTATCAAGCTTTATATATCTGATATGTTTGCTTATACAAATAATTCAGATTTTTTGCAATGAAGACGTTGGGTTCAGAGTCCTCTTCACTTCCCGCAACCTTCTTCTTTTTTACTGGCCGAGTTTATAACTTCACGTCAGTCGTCCTTTTCGTTATTTGGCACCAATTGGTGATTCCAAGCGTAGCCAGGTCTTTCTCCACGTGGTCTTTCCAACAGAGTGGAGATCTCCCTCTTCCTCTGCATCCCCTGGCGGGTACTGCGTCGAATAATTTCAGAGCTGTAGTGTTTTCATCAATTCGTACGACATGACCTAACCAGCGTAGCCACTATCTCTTAAGAGGCTATACCAGTGTGACGCATGAAAAATTAGGCGATTTTCGTGATTTTTTTTTTTAAAGAAAATACTATAGTGAATGTTTCGTCTTCTATGGACGTAATAAAGTATATTTTAAGCTATATTAAAATTTTTTTTTTATAAGAATATTGACAAATAACGGAGCACACAGCTGTCTGCGGAAGTGCCGAAAAAAAGAGCCTCAATTGCCGCCATGATTCCGGTCGAATGAGTAGCTGAAACAAAAAAATTCAAAACGTTTGTTAAATATAAATATATTTCCTATACAGTGAACTATGATCTTTGAAAAATATCAAAAATTAAGAAAATGGCGTTATTTAAAAAAAAAAAAATCGTTTTTTTACAAAAAAAAATGGACATTTTTTTAATGCCAAATTGATAATTTTCAACCAATGAAAAAAAATCATAGTCCATTGTATATTAAATGTATTCAACTATACACAGTTTTAATTTGAAGTCTATCGGTCTTTTTCTCGTTGACTTATGATGTCAACAATTTTGAAAAATATCGTTTCGAGAAAAACGCGTTTAAAGTTTCACTTAAATATGTTTGCACCTCTGAGCGGTCGCTGTTTAGAACGCTGCCATTCAGAAACTATTCGACCTTGCCGTTTTCACACGATATTTTCGAATATATAAACTATCGAAAAAGCAAAACAAAAATTTTTTTTTTGAAAGTGTCATCATGGTATAGCCTCTTAATTCACTGAACTATATCAATGTCGTCGTATATCTCATACAGCATATGGTCACACTGTATGTGGTGTTCGCTATGACCAATGAGCAAAGCACCATAAATCTTCCGCAGAACCTTTCTGTCGAAAACTCGACTCATCAGATGTTGTCATCATCCATGCCTCTGCACCATATAGCAGAACAGGAATAAGAATACTTCAGATATCAGTATCCCTTTCTTATCTTTACAGTTCTTTTAGTTTCCTAAAAATTTGATATAGTAATTATAGCCCTCCACCATTATAGCCCTTTGCTTCACAAAAGACCTCAGATTCAGCGATCACTTCTTCATTCGATGAAAATTTCTTCCTAATGAGCATTATTTTGATATCTGAGAACAGGTAATAGTCGCTTAGGGCCAGATCTAGAGCATATAGAAGATGCGGAAGCGATTCGAAGCTCTTTTCATGGATTTTTGCCAACGTTTTCACTGTTTTGTGACGCGGTGCATTGTCTTGGTGAAATAGCACATACTTTTTCTTCAAATGCGGCCATTTTTCGGCGATTTCGTCCTTCAAATGGTCCAATAAAGCCGTGAAATAGTTACTATTGATAGTCTATCCTTTTCCATAGTGGCCAATAAAAATTATCCCATCTGCAATCGAAAATAAAGACGCCATAACCTTGCTAACCGACTGTTGCGATTTTCTAGGCTTTGGAGCGGGTTCATCGTGTGCAGTCCACTCGGATCACTGTCGATTGAACTTCGGAGTGAAATGAGGAAGATATGTTTCATCCATTATTACATATCGATAGAAAAACTCGGGTTTGTTACGCTTGAACGTCTCCAAACACTGTTCCGAATTATCATTTCATCGTTAGTTTTGGTGTTTTCGTCGGCAACAAGCTTTTTTGGACATTCACTCCGTTCACCGTCTTCGGTACTCATTTTACCCCATCTAAACTTAGCGCATAAATCTTTGATATTTGATTTTTCTTTAACATTCTTCTTCCATCTTTACAAAAGTTCATAAAAATATCGCCTAGTATTGGGAAGAGGGAATAGTCGTGGTCATAGTAACAAAAATTAAACTTCGTAAGTCTTAAAAGACACGAACTTTACCGTGTATAATGCCATTATTAATACGCATATGAATTTCAATTAATTTATGAGTATTTTAATTGCGGTGCATCCAAAAGCAGGTTTCGTTCAATCTATGGACGTCAGTGCCATGTGTCACTTGTTAGCTTGTATATATGTAAGGATGTAACCCTATTATGCGTGCGAGTGTCTGCAGTTCCCAGAAATAGTCTTTCATGCTGTATTCACGAATGTTCGCCAAAAATTTTCCCGCTTCACTAACAATCCTGACGATGTCCATTTTAATAAATACGAATGCCTCGATAACCTCCCAACCTGGCGTTGAATTCTAGAAGAAAAAATCGTTCGCACTCGTCAGTTTTACATTAACTATGGAAATGTGTGCAGAAATTTTAAGTAGATCCCAGTAAACGAAAATTCATAAAATATTTAAAACCTTATTTGAAAAGTTACGACCATATCGTTGATATGTCAATGTCATGTTAAAAGTATAAATTATCTATAACATAATTTAAAATTTATTGACTTTCCAAACAAATTTATATTAAAGAGTGATCCATTTCGGGGTTCCCTACTTTTTTGAAGAAAACCACAGAAATTTGAAACTTAATTTTTAATTTTTATTTTATTTGGAAAGAATATTCTTTAGTATTTATTTTTTGAAGATTATCTTTTTCAAATGTTTTCCGCGGCAACGTTTCAAGTTGTTCATCCGTCCAATTTTCGATGACTCGTTCGAGCTTTTCGAATTTTTGCTCCAAGGACTGGAATGAAATGGGATTGTCCTCATATACTTTAGTCTTTATATATCCCCACAGGAAAAAGTTTAACGGTGAGATATCACATAATTTGGTGGCCAATCGATCGGCCCAAAACGTGAAATTATCTGCTCATCACTCACAAATTTTGGCTCAAAAACATCGGATCTTCTTGGAAGTTTTCAAGAGCCCATA
>CM050327.1:56823865-56891772 GCA_027475135.1 Bactrocera correcta
AAAAGCTGTTTTCTCAATATCATTTTCTGTCATTAAAATTTGATGAAATCCTGATTTTAGATCAATGGTTGAAAAATATTTTGCTTTGCCTAGATTAGACAGTATTACGTTTGTATCCGGAATCGGATAACGATCAGAAATTGTATGCTCATTTATTTTTTTGTAGTCAATTACCATTCTAAGTTTTGGTGTTCCGTTGTCATTTGTACCCTTTTTTGGTACCACCCAAATTGGTGAGTTATATGGACTTTTACTAGGTCTTATTATATTATCGTTAATCATTTTATTTATTTCTTCATTAACAAACGAGTTTACAGATAAGGGATATGGATATTGTCTGCTCCATATCGGATCCTCATTTTTCATTCTTATTTCCGCTTTTACATTTGTCATGAAGGGAAAGCTTATATTAATATTTGAATGCATTTGAGCAATTTTTTCTTTTATTTTTGTTTTAAGTTGAATTAATCTTTCATCTTGATTTTCAATATTAAACTTTTCGGAATTCTTTTCCAAATAATAATCATTATCGTTATTAATTTCTGAGCCTCTTTCACCCAGTATCGAATAGTTATCGTTAATGTTGCCGGCAAATTCATCGGCTGGCTTTGTAGAACTTTTTCGTCCCACAATGTTTTTTTCATGATAATTGTTTTCATTTTGCTGGTATAAATCTTCAGCTGGCGTTTTAGGACCTTTTTGTCCCAAAATAAATTTTTTTAATATAATATTGCCGGTAAAATCTTCGGCTGGCGGTGTAGAACTTGCTTGTTCCACAATTTTGTTTTCAAAATTAATATTCATGCTTCTTTTTTCATTTTCCGAGTTATTTTTTATCCTATAATTAATTTTCCCATTGGACACATCGATAAGTGCCTCAATCTATATCCCAAAAGGAGATCCGATTCTAATCCTTCTATTTCATAGAAGATTTCTTCGACTCCAAATAAGGTAATTATGTGATAAAATTTTATTATGGGATAGCCATTCACCGTTTTTATGCGTTTATAAATGGAGTTCATTTTTATTATTATAAACCCCAGGCTTAATGTAGCATGAGGTTGCTCCCGTATCAACTAGAGCTTTTAAATTTTTATTTAATTTTGGGTCGAGTAATTTGAGATAGGGGAGTTCGTCCCCTCTTCGCCTAAAAAATGGCTCTCGTTTATATTGTTAATTCGCTGACTCTTTTCTTGCGGGCGAAAGCTGTTATTACTTTCTCTATGCCGCTTTACCCCATGGGCTTCCTGATTTTGCCCCCTATTGGCCTGAAAGTTTGGATTTATTTGTATAGGTTTTAAATTATTATTGCTATTTCTTTGTTGTTGATAAAAATTGTTAATGCTTTGTTGTCCCCTCATATTCAAATATCTATTATAAAGTCTGGATACAGATGGATCTATATCAATTGGAGTTGGTTTCGGAAAATTATAATGTGTATTATTATTGGGAGGGCTGTTCCTTTGAGGAAATCTTAGGTTATTGTTTGTGTACGTTGGCTTCATTCTGTTTTTGTCATACGTAAAGTTTTGAGCAAATCGGGCTCTTTGATTATTCGATTCAAGTTCCTGAGCTTTTGCTAAAGCGTCAGGTAAATCTTGTGGGCTTAAAGAGAATATTATGTCTCGTAATGGGGTATTTAGTCCTGTTATAAAGATCCTTAAGGCATGTTCTCTGTTTATTTTGTTTAATTCTTTGGTCAAGTCTGCGGTTTTGGGCATAATTGTTTTGTTAATTAATAGCGTCAACTTTTTGTTGACAAGATCTGAGTATTGTGAGTGCGGCAAAGTACTTTCTACTATCCCTCACGTATAGGCTCATAGCGTTAAGCGCTGCCTCTCTCCAACTAATATATGAATTGATCTTACCAGTAAATTCTGGTACGGATTTAACTACATCTAATGATTCTTGACAGGCTATATTATCGTCTTTCGTCTGTGTTATAAAATCAGTTGCACTAGTGGTATTGACTGTTATTTGTGAACGTAATTGCTCTACTTCTTCACGTAATGCTATATTGCTGTCAGCAATAAGGCGAGTTATTAGGTCTACGATCAAAGCGTCGCCGTTAGCCATTTTGTCTAATTTTTTTTTTTAATTTTATTTTATCCCTTCTAGGAAAAGGTGCTTTTTTATTCTGGAGGGTCTGAAGTTCAGAATAGCAGAATTAAGCTTTGTTATAAACCGGAGGGTCCCCCTTGCGGTGGTGAGTCGCGGTTTCAATATATTTTTATTATATGGTTGATCAAGCCTTTAATTACTGTTTTATTGAAAAAATTTTTTGGTTGGATTAATTTTTTATAATTCTCTGGAGGGTCCCTTGCGTGGTGAATCGCAGAGAATTTTAAATTGTTATAAGCTGGAGGGTCCCCCCGAGGGAGGTGAATCGCAGCTTTTAATTATTTAATTTATTGGTTGTACAAACCATTAGTTATAGTTTTTTATTTCTTTATTTTTTTAGTTTAGGACATTTCTTAATATCGCGATCGCCCTTACAAAAATCGCAGTATGAGAGTTTTTTATATTTAATGCTTGGGCTCTTTTCCATTTCTAATATACAAAAATATTTTAACTATATTTAATTTTAATTTCAACTTACAAATATGTATATTCTGTCGCTGTCTCTGTTATAATTCCCGCTAATGATGCAATTGTTGCCGCTGCTGTTGTTACCGCTTTTGATTATTTTTGTGATTTAAGTCAACCTAGTCCTTTGTAATTGCTGCTGCCGCTGTTGACATCTCCGCTGATGTTGTTACCACTGCTGGTGTTACCGTTGTTGATGATAATGTTTTAGAAAGTATTTGTATTTTTGTGATTTGAGTCACTCTTTCTGTTTTTGTAATCTCGTATTTTGTTCACTAGTTTTGTTTTAATTAATTATTTTATTTATTGGTTATTATTTAAATCAATTTACAATTTTTTTAAAATTTCTTGTTTTTATTATCCTGCGATTGTCACTTTGTTGCTTGTACTGTGTGAGTACAGTTATTTTTTTAGTGAAAGTTTTCACTTACACTTTTTTGGTCACTAATAAATCAGTTTAAAAAGTTTTCCTTGTTTTTATTATCCTGCGATTGTCACTTCGTTGCTTGTTCTTGGTCACTTTATTTCAGGTTTTGCACAGTTATATTTGTTATTATTATTTTTTTTCTCCTGAAATTTTTACTTAAGTATTGATACTATATTTTTTACTTTAGTAGGCACTTTAACCTAAATTTTTTATTTTTCTTTACTATAATAGGCACTTTAAACTCGTACCAAATTATTTATTTATAAAAGGCACTTTTGAACTCGTGCAAACTATTTCTTTATAAGACAATTTTAACTTCACTATTCACTTATTTTTCACTTTTTATTTTTTTACTGTAGTAGGCACTTTTTTGAACTCGTGCCCCACGTTGGAATTTTAAAAAAATATATATTTTACATCCTCGAACGCGCGGATCAAAAGAACACGCTTGTGGTTATGGTGGATTGCAAGATACAAATCAAATCTTTATTTCTAAAATACTAGTATTTATACAATTTGGTTTTATTTACTTAAGGTTAAAGCTGAAGTGTAAACATAAGCTTCATTGAATCCAGAACAAAGTGTTAAATTACAATTTTAACTGTGACAGCAAATTCCAACAGATTGTTAATCTTGTGAGGGCGAGCGATATGAATTTTTGGATACAGAACGGAAAAAGCATATGGAATTCTTAAATAATCAAAAACGTTAATTATATTTCTAATTTATGAGGCAGTGTAATTGCAGAGTGCAAAGATTCAAGTTTGTTTACAGTTATGGTAAGGTTTCTATGCGGAGGCTATCGTTAACTTGCACCTTATCAGCTCTTCGCCGCCGTGTTTGAATAGCTCGGCCGGCAATCCATCGGCCCCTGCCGCTTTGTTGTTTTTCAGGCGGGCAATTGCTATTCGAACTTCTTCATGGTCGGGCAATGGAACGTCTGCTCCATCGTCATCGATTGGGGAATCGGGTTCGCTTTCTCCTGGTGTTGTGCGTTCACTGCCATTCAGCAGGCTGGAGAAGTGTTCCCTCCCTAATTTAAGTATGCTCTGGGCATCGGTGGCTAGATCACCTTGGGGGGTTCTACAAGAGTATGCTCCGGTCTTGAAACTTTCTGCAAGCCACCGCATCTTTTCGTGGAATTTTCGAGCATTACCCCTGTCGGCCAGCTTATCAAGCTCTTCGTACTCACGCATTTCGGCCTCTTTCTTTTTCAGTCTACAAATGCGTCTCGCTTCCCTCTTCAACTCTCGGTACCTATCCCATCCCGCACGTGTTGTGGTCGATCGTAACGTTGCGAGGTAAGCAGCCTGTTTTCTCTCCGCTGCGACACGGCACTCCTCGTAGTACCAGCTGTTCTTTTGCACTTTCCGAAAAACAATGGTTTCAGTTGCAGATGTACGTAAGGAGTTTGAAATGCCGTCCCACAGTTCCCTTATACCGAGTTGTTGACGAGTGCTCTCAGAGAGCAGGAGTGCACGCCGAGTAGCAAAACGTTCGGCTGTCTGTTGTGATTGCAGCTTCTCGACGTCGAACCATCCTTGTGTTTATTGGCGTGCGTTTTTTGCTGCACAGAGGCGGGTGCGAATTTTGGCTGCAACAATATAGTGGTCCGAGTCGATGTTAGGACCTCGGAGCGCACACACATCTAAGACACTGGAGACGAGTCTTCCGTCTATCACAACATGATCGATCTGGTTGGTGGTTTTTCGATCCGGAGACAGCCAGGTAGCTTGATGTATCTTCTTATGCTGGAATCTAAAACTACAGATAACCATATTTCGGGCCCCGGCGAAGTCGATCAGCCTCAACCCATTTGGGGATGTTTCCTCGTGGAGGCTGAATTTACCGACCGTAGTGCCAAAGATACCTTCTTTGCCCACCCTGGCATTGAAGTCGCCAAGCACGATTTTGACATCTTGGCGGGGGCATCTCTCATAAGTGCGCTCCAAGCACTCATAAAAGGCATCTTTGGTCACATCGTCCTTCTCTCCGTCGGGGCGTGGGCGCATATCAGCGATATGTTGAAGAACCTCGCTTTGATGCGGATTGTGGCTAGACGTTCATTCTCCGGAGTGAATGATAGTACTCGGCGACGGAGTCTCTCTCCCACCACGAATCCAACACCAAACTTGCGCTCCTTTATATGGCCACTGTAGTAAATGTCACAAGGACCTACTCGTCTCTGTCCTTGTCCCGTCCATCGCATTTCTTGGACAGCGGTGATGTCAGCCTTTATCTTTACGAGGACATCAACCAGCTGGGCAGCGGCACCTTCCCAATTAAGGGACCGGACATTCCAGGTGCATGCCCTCAAATCATAGTCCTTATTTCGTTTGCTATGGTCGTCATCAAAAGTGGAGTCTCTCATCTGTGGCTGTTTTTTACATTAGCATGCACAAATTGTTTGATTGATTTTCTGAGTTATGCTCTTAAGCAATTGAGAGCTCGTTAGAGAGATCAATTCGCTTTTTGTATGCAATCCTGCTTGTTTTTGTTTGCCAAAGAACAAGAGGTATTGCCGGATAGTTGCCAATATGGACTTTGAATATATGTTTGTAATAATATGTGTCATAGGCAGATTCTTTGCCGTATGTTTGAATATAAATGTTATTATATTTTTTTGAAAAAGTGAGAGATGAGTGAGAGATGGAAAAGTATTTTTGTTTTTAATACGTGTTTATTAGCTTCACTTGAATGTATGTATGTATGTGTGTTTGTAACTTTTTTAAGTACTGGAACGTAGAATACTTGAGCGACACTGTAGGAAGGCGATAGTAAGTTTAAACAGCTCACCAAAAAGATGCGCTTAAAAGTATGCAACATCTATATAAAACTAGTTTTAAATGCAAGGTTGTACAGTAGAACATGCAGTAATTTATCTGGGCTCTCGAGTGTTTGCTGCTGGACAAGCTTATGTAGCACTTAGTCGTTGTAGATCTTTGGACGGTATTCGAATTGAAGAACTAGACTGTTCAAGGTTGACAGGTGAAACACCATGTAACAGTGAAGCTTTAGAAGAAATGATTCGATTAAGAAGTAATAATTCGTAAAGTCGTCAATAGAACTTGGTCGCAAATAATGTAACAATTAATCAATGAAAGGTTACGAGTAGATATTAAATGCTGCCTAATTATCGATTTACTTAACCAATACTACATGTCATAGTTCACATTTTAACAAATTTGGGGTTTCTCACATCAAACTAAAAAATCAAAAATAAATATAGTTTAAAAAAACTAAAAAACACGCTTTTAAAGCATATCAAACTAAAAAGTGAAAAATAATTCTTTGTATAACTAACAGTAATAATGAAAAAAAATTCCTGCATTATTATGAGAAAAACGTGGGGTGCTTTCCGACATATTTGTCATATGTACTTATGTTTTGTGCAGTTTGGAGCTCGCTGAAGAGATCAATGCGCTATTTATGTATATATATGTACGTTTGCAGTATGTTTGTGTGCTTATGATTATGCTTTTTTCGTAAGCAATTGAGAGCTCGTTAGAGAGATTAATTTGCTTTTTGTATGCAATCCTGCTTGTTTTTGTTTGCAAAATAACCATAATAATTTTTTTTCATTGAGTTATAAAATTAATAAGAATTAAAAAATTTTCCCAAAAGTAATCAAACTTTAACTGTTATTATCCTTTAAACGGTTGGGTTTACGAAAAAATCATCGGAGACCTTTGTTTAGGGCATTCAATTTCCTACAAAATCTAGGGAACAAGATATTTTTTCAAGTAGTTGGAAGCGAGATATAAATTTTTCTATCTGATAATAAGAAAAAATAGAAAGCTGTATTTAGGAGGACCTTCCCGTTACAATTAAAAACTCATATTTGGAGAGGCTTTCTTAGAGGTGTCTAGGAACCTATTTTTCCGAGTACCAATCGAAAAAAAAAAATGTTTTTTTGAATCACCCTAATGCCTCTATTCTTTCGCAGTAGAGAGAGGACGCGAAAACTGAATAGAAGAAAAAATGTATTTTCCGTTGTCCTTTTATTTGCCTCTGCTTATTTCTTTATAGCAATAGTACTTACTGATTTTTACCAAACAAAAAAGGTATTGCTAAGCATAAATAGGTAATAAGTTATTACTTAGTTATATGCGTCAATATATGTAAGTATATAATGCCAGAAGGTTTTCGGTTTTTCCCGAAAATTAAACCCGAAATGTTTGCTAACTGTATTAACTAATCAACGGAATCGTTATTTCATCGTTAATTGCATTTATTTATAAACCACCAATTTTTACATATGTATGTACATACACATGTATGTGCATAATAAAGTTAGAGTACATGAACTAAATACGCTCACTTTAACTAGTTTTGTAGGGCAAAATGTAATGTATAGTATGTCTGTTCGTTTTGTTCCAATTCCTTTGCTTATGCATCCATTCGCTTTCTGCTGGGCTCCTTGTGCGTGTTGTTTTGTTGGTATTTATGTATGTATATTTGTTTTACTGATCGCGTCCGTTTGTTTCTTTTTTTGTTTGTTATTGTTTAAGACTTTTACTTTTCGCACCCGATTTATTTTTTTTTTTTTTGTGTTTGTAAAGTTTTGTATATTTTGTTTTTGTCTTCGCAGTTTGCATATACATATGTATGCATATGTATATTTTAGCCGAGTCACCAAACTTTTTTGTTTTTGGTTTGCTCCACTATACTTTTTAATTTTTTGTTGTATATGTTACTAATGTATGTATGTTTGTACATCTATTAGTTATTATTTTGTCATTTCACTGCACTGCACCAGTTTTTGTTTTGTTTTAGTTTGTTTTGCCTTTTTTTAAATTTTGTTTTCACGATGTTAATGTATTTTTGATTTCTTGGACGAAACCAATAGTGCCATTCGGAATGGTTCGAAGGACCATGAGTAATGTTGACCCAATTTATTGGGGAATAAAAACCACTGATTTCAATATGCACTCACACTCGCGCGAGTATTTAAAATGAAAAAAGGAAATGTATTTAAAAGGTACGATTTATTTAAAGTTATCCTTTGTTTAGAGTACAATGTTTTGCGAAAATATATCGCGTCGAATGGAGGTTGGATCACTGTAAGTCAGTGCGGGCGGAACGTTGTCGATCGGAGTCAAAGGTAGTGTTGACGCGGCGCAGTATCGAATCGAATGCCCGCTTTCCTTTTTTCCCATCCTTTTTGTTGAGGGGGTTGATTGATATAGAAGTGTGGTGAGTTGTGTTGAGTGTTTTCAGATGTGGTGAATTGCGCTGTTGTCTTATGGTACGCCAGGTTTACAGGGTAGAGGGGGGGGGGGGGGGGGAGATGCTTAACTCATTTAAAAACACACCATGAAATATATTGGTTAGGATTTCCTTCAAACCTGTAAATCCTTTACGCAATCTGTCAGTCCGTCAGTAAAATCTGCTTCTGTTTCGGGAATATGAGTGATTACAGATTTGAGGGGGACTATTTTCTAACTCACTTATTGTGATGCTCATAACCGTTATTTGTTCAATTTCCAAATTGATCAGGTGACTAAAAGCTTTTTGAATGGTTTCCATAAATTTTTTTTTTTTTTTACAGATTTTTAGTCTATTTTGGTACAGATAGCGTCCCTTGTATTCTTCTATTGTGCGGGCTGCTACGAGTGAATTCATTTGGTTTGGTTCTCGTGCCACACCCGAGGGTTATTTTTTTGAAATACTTTAAGGGTTTCTTTGCAACGATTTGTTCTATTATTGATAAAAATAAATTAGTTGGGCGCCACTTCTGTGTTCAACCATATAGTCGAATTCTTGTAACAATAGTATCCATCTTGCTACACGTGTACACAGGTTTTTTTTTCTAGCGTCTTCGTGAATGCGTTACAGTCCGTAACTAATTCAAATTTTATGACCAATAAGTACACTCTAAACTTTGTTAGCGCTTCTACCACCGCAAGTATTTCAAGTTCATAGCTTGTGAATTTTCTCTGATCATCAGTCGTTTTTTCTACTCATGTAGTAAATTGGATGAAGTTGTCCGTCGTTTGGAGACTTCTGTAATAGCATAGCCCCGAAACCGTCTATAGAAGCGTCAGTATGAAGCTCCGTTTCGTACTTCTGATTATAAATACCAAGTACGGGATTTTCGACTAGAGCTTTCTTGAGTAAATCGAAAGCTGTTTCTTCTTCATGTCCGATTTTAAATGAACAATTTTGTTTAGTCATGTCTGTTAATGGTTTGGTAATAATAGAATAATTTGGTATGAACTTTCTAAAATGACCTGCCAATCCTAAAAAACTAAGAAGTTGTTTTGTCGTCTGTGGTGTTTTATAGTTTAAAACAGCTTCTATTTTCTCTGGTGATGCCCGTAGCGTCTGGTTTTCTATAACGTATCCGAGAAATGTGACTTTCTTTTTCAAGAACTGACATTTTTTAATGTTTAACTGCAACCCGTAGTCTCTGCATGTGTTGATTACTTTCTCTAGATTACTTACTGCGTGTTCTTCGTTTTTACCTGGGATTATGATGTCGTCGATGTATGGCAATGTAAAACCTTGTCGTGTAAAATTTCTGAAGATTGCGTTTATGTGCCTTTGAAAAGCTCCCGGAGAATTCGATAATCCAAACGGTACTTTATTAAATTGGTATTGACCATTTTGTGTTACAAACGATGTGTATTTTTTACTGCATTCTGCTACCGGAACGTGGAAAAATCCATTTTTAAGGTCTATGGTACTAAAAATTGTTGCATCTTGTAATCGATCTAATTGGTCGTCTATAAGTGGAAGTGGGTATCGATCTTTAATAATTACTTTGTTAATTTGTCGATAATCAACGCAAAGTCTATGTGACCCGTCTCTTTTTTTAACTAACACAACTGGACTTGTTAAGTCAGAGTTTGATTCTTCGATTATACCATCTTTAAGCCATTCATCGATTTGATTATTAACGATAGCTACTTGCGAGAAAGGTACCCGGCGTGGTCTACAAAAAATTGGCGATTCATCACTAAGTACAATTCGCATTTCTACATCAGTTGTAGCAATCTTTTTGGGTTCATAATTGTATATTAATTCGCGTACTTTTTGTTTGGTGATTGCACTCGCGTCATTACCAATATCTAGTTCAAAATTGTCAGTCAACGCATCTATCTTCATAAATGGCACTTCTTCATTATTTTCGTTGTCCGCTTGGATCTTTTTAATTGTTAAACCTTCACGGCTAATTGTTATTTCTGCTTTTAAACATAAATCTTCGCCCAGGACCACATCGATATCCATACACTTGGTTGGAACAACGTAGATCGTTAAATGAAATATTTGACCGTCTATTTGTATATCGTGATCGAAATAACCGTCTGGTTTGATTTTATTTTCTTTCATATTTCCACCAAACCCGATTAATGATAAATTACATGCACGTAATTTTGTTTTGTGTAAATTGTTATACACCGCTTTTGTTACTATATTAAATTTGTTACCAGTGTCGAACAATGATATGTAGTATTTATCACCGATTTTGACGTTTTTATTAGTTAAATCACGACTTGATACGATTTGACGAGTATTTGCATTTGTCTCTATTCTCTTTTGTTCACAGTTAACCGAAATGTGTCCGAATTGATTACATTTGAAACACTTTCTGCCTCTTTCCTTACTCTTGCAGTTGTTAGACAAATGTCCTTATTCACCGCAGTTAAAACAGTTGATTTCTTTTTTTACATTACTTTGTATACTCTTTTTTATTGTGGTTATACCTTGTTTATTCGTATTGCGTTTGCACATAATTTCATAGAATTTCAACTTTTCTTTAAAATCTTTTAAATTTTTGCCACCATATAACATCGCTTTGTTTACACTTAAGTCAGTAATGCCATCAATTATATATTGCATTAACGCATCATTTTCGATATTACCTTGCGAGGCAATTTCTTTCATAGTGTAGAAATATTCTTGCACACTTTCGTTTTCTCGTATTTTACGTTCACATAGTCGCTTGTGTAACACTGCACTATTTGTTGTTGATTTAAATTCACTTATCAGAACGTCTTTCAGTTTTTGCCACGAATTTAGGCCTCTTTCACTTAACACAAATTGTTTAGCTATACCGTGTATCGATTTTTTTGCGAATACCAGTTTTTGTAAATTGTCCCATTGCATCACGATTGCTTGTTCTTCGAATTCTTCTACCCATAGTTCTATTGGAATCTTATCAGAACCATCGAAAATTCTAATTGAGTCCTCTACGTCGCGCATTAATATTGCAAATTTTGGTATATGTTTTGCTAATTTTGAAATTACGGGAATGGGCGGAAGAGTAGTACAAAACTCAAACAAAATCTGCCCCATTACCCTTATTTCCCCCCAAGCGGATAAGCGCATTCAAGCAGAAGCTATTGTCTTACCGCAACTAACATGCTTCCAAGCTATCATATAAATAGCAAGCATTGGCAAAAGGTTTCACACCTTAAGTTAGCAGACCCCAACTGCAACACTCCCGCTCAAATAGATATTCTATTAGGCAGCGATCTCATACCTCAAATTATTCTCGAAGGTGTTGAGAAAATTACAAAAACACTTCTGGCGCAAAATACCATTTTCGGATGGGTCCTAAGCGGACTAGTTGCGGAACCAGTCACAACAATGACAACTCAAGTTGAGGAAATCTCAAACGAATACCTCAATACACAACTCAGGAAGTTTTGGGAGTTAGAAGAACTCCCCCCCATATCAATCACAACCCCAGAAGATACGTCGTACGACTACCACTAAAGCCAGAATTTCCCCACACACTCGCCTTAGGTCATTCTCGTAGCTCTGCTATCCAACAGCTTTTAAGTATGGAAAAAAACCTACTTAAAAAAGGCGAGCTAAAACCAGAATACGATAGGGTTTTAGAAGAATTCCTCCATTTAAACCACATGGAGGAAGTCAGCCCTGGCGAAAAAATTATAAAAAGTAAATACAATTCTTTTTACCTGCCACATCATGCAGTAATAAAGCCAGACAAAAAAACCACAAAGGTAAGAGTTGTCTTTAATGCATCAAAATCATCAAGTTCGGGGAATTCCCTAAATGACATTTTATTTACGGGACCCACGCTTCAGCCAGATTTAATGCTCCTCATACTAAATTGGCGTATATACAAATACGTTTTCAATGGGGATGTTGAGAAAATGTATCGACAAATAGTCGTACATGATGATGATCAAGATTTTCAGCGAATTATTTTCCGAAAATCTCCCAATAGTCCACTACGCGACTTTAAATTAAAAACAGTTGCCCCATACCTCGCCATTCGTACACTCCACGAACTGGCAGAAGACACAATATTTTAAAGGACCTAAAGAAAATCTATTAGACACTAATTTCCTTAAATTCGAAAAGGAAAGCACAACAAAAACTTTGGGGATACAATGGAATGCGATATCTGACCAGTTTTCATACACTAATGAGTCAATATCCGCACTATCAGCTATAACTAAGAGGCAAATTTTATCCTCGGTGGCAAAACTTTTCGACCCCGGAGGATGGCTTTCGCCAATTATGATACAAGCAAAGATTCTAATACAAGAATTGTTGCTAGACGGAACTGACTGGGATGAACAAGTGAAACCACTTCGTTTAGAAAAGTGGTCCCAGTTCGCGGGTAATCTGAATGATATCTCACAGATACAAATCCCACGATGGATAAATTATGCCCCAGAGCACCAAGTCGAACTACATGGCTTCTGTGATGCCTCTGAAAAGGCATACTGTGCCACCATCTATGTGCGCACACAATCTGACACAGCGACCACCAGTCACCTACTGGTAGCCAAAGCAAAGGTGGCTCCGCTAAAAACAATAAGTCTGCCACGACTGGAACTATGTGGTGCGCTACTACTAGCCAAACTAGTATCCATGGTGCAAACGCATCTAAATATGACCAAATATAAATTGTATCTCTGGTCTGATTCCGAAATTGTATTAGCCTGGTTAGAAAAACCTCCACATGCATGGAAGACGTATATTTCCAATCGAACGTCTCAAATCCTTGACCTAGTGGGATCAGCCACTTGGCGACACGTGGCCAGTGCTGACAATCCTGCTGACCTAGGTACAAGGGGGTGCAAGCCTCTGCACCTTGCAACCACCACTCTTTGGTGGAATGGCCCTCGATGGTTAATAGAATCCCCCGATTCTTGGCCACGATCGCCCATACGCAATATAATTGCCCCCGAAAGTCGAAAAATCGACTCCTTTCACACGACATTGGATGATACTGACATCCTTGAGCGATTTTCATCCTACCCTCGAGCCCTCAGGGTAATCGCTTACATGCTCAACTTCATCGAGCGACTCAAACTTAGAATTAAAGGAATACGCACAGTATATCCCCAAGGCGATACATTGACGCACCTAGACCTAGAAAAGGCAAAGGTCGCTCTTATCACTTATACTCAGTCGCGCTACTTCAGCTGTGAGATGTCACTACTAAGAGAATCGAAGCCGATTGACAAAAGGAGCTCACTCTTAGTACTAAATCCATTTCTGGATACGAAAGGTCTGCTTCGTGCTAATGGTCGGCTTGCTAACTCAAGCCTGACATATAACGAACGCCATCCTCTAATAATACCAGAGAAGTCTCGACTTGCAACATTGCTACTCAAGTATGTACATATACTAATGTTGCACGCGGAACATCGCCTAATGCAATATATAATCCGCCAAGAGTTCTATATTCCCCGACTTAAACCTCAAATAAAAAAGTGCATTTTCATGTGCAAGATCTGCAATATGCATAAACAGAAGATGAGGACGCAGATTATGGCAGCACTTCCACCGGAACGCTGCAACTTCGCTCTGCCTTTCACTATCACAGGTGTTGATTTTGCTGGGCCTTTTCAGATAAAGGCGTCCATGCTAAGGTCTCCTACCCTAATGAAAGGCTACGTGGCTGTCTTTGTCTGTTTTACGACAAAAGCAGTGCACCTCGAGCTATGTACTAATCTAACAAAAGAGGCTTTTCTCGCGGCATTTGCTCGCTTCGTCGGACGACGCGGTTTTCCGTCCAAACTTATGAGCGACAATGGAAAAACCGTTATCGGAGCTCAAAGAGCCACCGAAAAACAGTTTGTGGACTTTATTAAACAAGTCTCCCCTGAGATTGTACAAAAGTACGCCCCCCAAGGCAATAATTGGCAATTCATCCCCCCAAGAGCTCCTCATATGGGTGGTTTATGGGAATCAGCTGTAAAAAGCTTCAAATCCCACTTAAAAAAGGTAGCTGGAAACTACAAATTTAATTACGAAGAATTTACAACTCTATTAATTCGCATTGAAGCCGTTCTCAATTCACGGCCACTAACAACACTCTCGCAAGATCCCTCAGATCTCACAGCCCTAACACCAGGGCACTTTCTCAAAGGAGCACCCATTCTGGCCACACCTGAGCCAGGCGTGGAGTCGCTATCCTTATTAAATCGATGGGAGAGAATTAAAATTCTTCATCATAATTTCAGTCGCAGATGGAAAGAAGACTATTTAAAGGACCTCCACAAGAGGTATCGATGGAAAACATCAGAAAATGCGCCAAAGCTTGGAGATTGTGTACTTATTAACGATGATTGTCTCCCACCTACCGAGTGGCGACTTGGCCGTATAGAAAAGCTCCATTATGGCTCAGACGGTCACATCCGCGTCGTTGATCTCCGTACTCAAAGCGGAATACTCACCAGACCTCTGGTCAAATTATGCTTTCTACCAACCGCGGATAATAACGAAAATCCGATACCAAACAATTCGAACATAATGCCGTAACGCAAATGAAAATAAATCAATAAAATCGCAACCCGCAACCAACCGTTAACAATAACAATAAAAATAAAAATAACAAAAGAATGGTCGGTCAATACGATGACCCAGTCATGCCACATAACGTGGCCCAATCACATTCTATTTATATACTACCATGTATATTCAAATACAATTTCTTACAGAGAGCAAGATGGACGTGGACATAAAGACAATCCCAACACCAACTGTTCGGTCGGCAACCAACGGGGCACGTACTGGGCCTACTCCTCCGCCCCGCTCAACCAATGCTACGGTATCGACTGCCGCTTCGGGTAATGGCTCACGAGCAGCCCCATCAGCGCCATCCACTCAAGTCGAGCCGCGTCGCATCCGATGCCCGCTATGTCGCCGGAAACATCGACTGCAACACTGTGGGCTCTTTAAGGAGCTAACACTGGCACAACGACAGCGTGTTGCCCAGGCACATGAGCACTGCCTCAACTGCCTGTCGCACACGAATGAGACGCAGGAGTGTGCTTCTTCCGACTTATGCCACACGTGTGGCAGACCACATCACACGCTGCTGCACAGGACCCCACGACGCGATGTAGGTCGGCCAGCTGCCTCAAGCACGGGTAGATCCAGGCAAGCAAGCCGGACGGTACGACGTCGAACCACTGCAGCCCGGCCTGAGCCCCATCAATGGCGTCCGCACTATGTTGCACCAACCAGGCGTCGTCCGAAAGCGCCACAGCATCGCCCCGCTACTGGACTCAGCAACGTGGTGGCAAAACTCCAGCAATTGCAGAGATTGCTAGGCTGAATATTCGCCTAGTGGGGCCGGGATGGCTAAATGAGATAAGCCGCCCCCCCCCTAATGTCACTACACCAATACACCACACACACAGAACCCACATTCCACCACCCACACGCGAGAGGACATCCACACACGAAAACACATATCAACCGTCAAAAGGGGCCTCCTTCAGTCTCGTTACGATCTGCAAACGTAGCTTACGCCTTAGATAACGCTTACGCATCGCCGCTGTGACCTCGCGCCTTATCGATATTCGCACATCTGTTTTCACATCAAGCAATAGTTAAAATTGCATTAGTTCCGGCAATATTGTGCAAAGAGCCTTTACACTCATTTATAAAATTTGTAAAACCTCATTTATAACACTTGTAAACCATTCACTTACATATAATTAAAACCGTGGAGTTATTTTAATAAATTAACCGAGTGTTTTTTATTTAAAGAAACTCAAGCGGTAAGCAAAACAGCAAGGTGAATTGAACAGTGCTGCATTAAACAGTCAGCAAATTGGATAATTCCAAACAGTAACTCTTTTTCATAAACATTTTTTTTTTTTAATTTTTGTTTGTTTTGTTTTTCAATATTTTGAATTGCAAATTATTTGAATAGTTCAATTTCGGTCCCTTGCTTTTTTATTCCGGCTATTCAAAAGAAAAATTATTGAAAATTATTCAGTGAAAATTTTACGTGTGTTTCACACAAAGAGGTCAATTGCAGATTGAAATTTATTACGAAGCCACCAAGGGGTCGCCCTAATATCGGTCGGTGTTCTTTTTGCCATCAAAGTATGGCAGCCCAAGGCAAGGCAAGGCAAGAAGTTCTCCCAAGATGCGGCAACATACGTGCGGAATTATCGATCGTCACGATGTCGCAGCACGACTTTTCAAACAACAGTTACGATGTTTGATTGACTTTATCTTGAAGCAACGTACATATATGTGCTGCTGTTGGATGCTAGATGTACTTTGTTGAGTGGCAAAATAGAGGTTTTCCGCATGCACACATTCTTCTTTGGATGATGGTTACAGCAGATCAAATTGACGAAATCATTTCTCCAGAAATTCCTGATGTAGAGAAAGATCCAGTATTATATGAAGTGGTGGAAACCAATATGGTGCATGGACCTTGCAGACACCACAACCCCTTTTCTGTTTGTATGTCTGACAATAAGTGCACGGAACACTATCTATATGCTTTTCTTTCGGAAAAACAAACTGGAAATGATGGATATCAAATCTATCGGCGTCGGTCACCAGACGACAATGGCAGAACATTCAGCATTCAACTTAGAAAAGTGAATATCAAAGTTGACAACACATGGATCGTACTATATTCACCATTATTATTCAATTCATATTCAAAACTCACATCAGTGTTTAGTATTGCAGTTTGGTGAAATCGATAAAATACGTTTGAAAGTACGTCACCAAAGGAAGCAACATGGCGGTTATTGGTCTTAAACCATACGGTCGATACGTGAATTGCAATAAAACGCTTTGTAGGATATTTACTTTTGCAATTCATGAACGATTTCGGACTGTCTTACGTCTCGCAGTTAATTTGGAGAATGGTCAAAGAGTGTATTTCAACCCAGAGAATACAGTATAGCCAATGGAAACATCGCCAGCAACAAAATTAACATTGACGAGTTTTTTCTCAACTTTCGTCAGTCATCTGTTTGTGAGAACATTGCTCTATTCGGAAATACCTTGATATTATGCATAGAACGCATCGTCGAAGAAATAGTTACGAAAAAAGCAAGGTCCACCACCAGATTGACATCCACGTGTCTTATCAACTAATGGATTAGGACGAATTTATACAATCCACCCGAAAAACGACGATTGTTTCTACCTTCGGTTGCTATTGATTAATGTACGCGATTCAACTTTATTTGAGTCATTGCGTAATGTGAATGGTTCGATGTGTGCAAGTTTTGGAAAAGTAAGCCAGCAATTACAATTCCTGAAACACGTTAATCACTGGAATGAAAATGAAGTTCGCACAGTTTTCGCGATAATCATTGCGACATATCAGCCTTCAAATCCGCGTCTATTTTGCGATACGAACAAAAATGAAATTGCCGAAGACAGTTTACATCGTCTTCGCTAAAAATTGGAAATGGTACAATTACGGTTGATACTTCTAGTGGTTCGATATCAATTCCATCCCCTTTATCAATTCACGAAAGTTGAACTCATCACAAATGTTCGGACATTGGCCAAATTATCGTAACTATGATTCCTTAAGTGGACGCGCAATGTTAGCTGCCAAAAATACCGACGTTGTTGACTTAAACTGGAAGTTTCAAAGTCAAATTCCGGGAGACTTGCACTCATACAAATCGATCGATCATCGTGACAATGAAGACGACGCCCCAGTGGTATTTCTAAACTCTTTGGAGAGGTTTGGTATGCCACCGCATCATTTGCGTCTCAAAGTAGGATACGCTTTTATTATGTTTCGCAATCTTCATGCGCCGGAACTGTGTAATACAATCCGACTGATTGTGACACAGCTATCGAATACAAGGAGGCAGAATCTTTGATTCTACGAATTTCTTTGAGTTCTAACGATTTGCCATTTCAGTTCTAACGTATTCCGTTTCCAGTGAAAATTGCATTTGAGATGACAATCAACAGGACACAAGGATAGTCTCATAGTGTGTGGCATAAATTTGGAAATGCTATTTTTTTCACACGGCCAGAAACGTGGCGTACTCACGAGTTGGAAAACCATCTTTTCTGTACACCGGAATAGAAAACCAAAAATGTTCTTTATAAAGCTGCGTTACATTGAAAACAAAAAAACAAAAACCCCAAAAAAATTAAATGATGAATTTAACTTTCTTTTCATTTCAAAATACATAATTTCATAATTTCACGCAGGACAACGGCTGAGGGGTCAGCTAGTATACATATAAAAATGACCAATTCAGCCAATTCTTATTTCTAAATGTTCGTTGAGGTTCAATGATGGTTTTTACGGCTAGAAAATTTCGAATAATTAACGGAAAACCACTAAAACAGCCCATTTCTTTTTCCCATACAAACAACAGGAATATTCATTTGTTTGTTAGTAACGCTAGAAGAACGGAGAACATTCATTTGTTTATTAGTAACGCTAAGAGAACGGACGTCACAGCACGACTTTCCAAACAATATTTACGATGTTTGATGGACTTTATCTTGAAGCAACGTATATGTGGTGCTGTTAGATGCTAGATGTACTCTATCAATTACAATTACTGGATCATGTTAATTACTGGAATGCTAATGAAGTTTGCACACTTCTCTCGATAATCATTTCG
The DNA here is from genome assembly GCA_027475135.1 of Bactrocera correcta. Classification (NCBI taxonomy): domain Eukaryota; kingdom Metazoa; phylum Arthropoda; class Insecta; order Diptera; family Tephritidae; genus Bactrocera; species Bactrocera correcta. The sequence goes on from CM050327.1 coordinate 56,842,736, forward strand.
ACATTTCAGCCTTGAAATCCGCGTCAATTATGGGATACAAACAAAAATGACATTGCCGAAGACATTTTACATCGTCTTCGCTAAAAATTGGAAATGAGCCAATTCCGGTTGATACTTCCGGTGGTTTGATATCAATTCCATCCGCCGTTTATCAATTCACGAAAGACGAATCATCGCGATTGTTCGGACATTGGCCAAATTATCGTAACTACGATTCCTCAAGTACACGCGCAATGTTGGCTGCCACAAATACCGAATTCGTGACTTAAACTGAAAGATTCAAAGTCAAATTCCGGGAGACTTGCGTCCACACAAATCGATCATCTTTATAATGAAGACGACGTCGTGAATTATCCAGTTGAATTTCTAAATTCTTTGAAAAGGCTTGGTATGCTACCGCATGATTTGCGTCTCAAAGTTGGATTTGCCGTTATAATTTTCGCAATCTGCATGCGCCGAAACTGTGTAATACAACCCGACTGATTGTGACGCACATACATATCTAATACAAAGGGGCAGAATACTTGATTCTACGAATTCTTTGAGTTCTAACGATTTGTCATTTCAGTTCAATCGTATTCCGATTCCTGTGAAAATTGCATTTGAGATGACAATCAACAGGACACAACGATAGTCGCATAGTGTGTGGCACAAATTTGGAAATGCTATGTTTTTCACACGGCCAGAAACGTGGCGTGTTCAGGAGTTGGAAAACCATCTTTTCTGTACATTGGAACAGAAATCAAAAAATGAAATTGAAAAAAATTGAAATTGAAAAAAATATAGATGATAAATTTAACTTTCTTTTCATTTCAAAACACATAATTTCACGCAGGACAACGGCTGCAGGGTCAGCTAGTAAAGTATAATAATACTTTTACAATTTGTAAGATATAAGCGTGTTCGTACCAGGAATGTCCGGTCCCTAAATTGGGAAGGTGTCGCTGCCCAGCTGGTTGATGTCCTCGCGAAAATAAAGGCGATTGACGGGACATGGACTAAGGCGAGTAGGTCTTTTTGGCATTTACTACAGCGGTCATACAAAGGAGCTCAAGGTTGGTGTGAGATTCGTGATGGGAAAGAGACTCCGTCGCCGGTTACTATCATTCACTCCGGTGGATGAACGTCGAGCCACAATCTGCATCAAAGCGAATTTCTTCAACATTTGCGCCCACGCTCCGACGCAGAAAAGAAGAATGTAACCAAAGATACCTTCTATGAGCGCTTTGAGAGCACCTATGAGAGCTGCACTCGAAATGATATCAAAATCGTACTTTGACGCAATAGTCAGTAAACTCAGCCTCCTTGAGGAAACATCCCCAAATGTGTTGACGCTGATCGACTTCGCCGGGGCGAAATATGGTTATCTGTCGTCCTAGATTCCAGTACTAGAAAATACATTAAGCTACCTGGCAGTCTCCGGATTGAAAAAAAGTTCTAATAGCAATCTGAAGAACAACAAAGAAAATACATCAAGCTACATGGCTGTACGACTGGCGCGCTATTGTTAATTCGGCTATAATCGCGTAAGCGGTTTCCACACCAGTAAAGAAGAAAAATTTTGTTAATTATTGCTACCTCTTTTTATAATTCCCTGAAATTTAATGTTAGGTGTATAACTCATCGATGCCATTATTTACCAAATTTGTAAGGAACTTGTACCAGTTTCTAACCACAACAGGTTTTTACTTTTTCTGTAAATTAAGTGTACCGTATGCTACTGTTTGTGTGTTTTAGCAAGTAAAAGTATTTTAAGTCAAACGCAAGGCTGTTGGTAAATACGTGAAAAATAATAATAGCTCTTCTATCAAGTTAATCAGAATAACGTCCGCTCAAACTTTTCTTTTTATGTTGGAATGCTAAATGATAATACGAAGGATGTGAACTACAATTCATTTTAATAATATACATGCCATCATTAGAGGGTGTAAGCGGATATGTGTGCGAGTCATGCGAGAATCATTTTTCTCCCTTAACTAACTGTTTTTACGTTTAATATGAAGGCAAAGAACCCTAACAAAGCCCTAAAGCACATCATTACATGAATATATGGTCAATTTCGCAGCAGTAAACTTCCATACAAATTTGTTTATGTACATATATGTACGAGTATATATACATAATATATAAACAAACCACTGTTTTAAACCCTCATTTATGTATGGGTTGAAAAATACTAGTTTTTATTAAATTCTTCGCATACGGATTTTTAACATCTCCAAAAACTCGGAGGATGGAGTCATGTGTAGAAGTTCAGGTAAGTGAGGAAAGTTTTCTGATCGGCATTCACTTGGGAGTGGCGAGAAACGATTGTTTTACATATGGTTCAAGCAGCTGACCACTTCCGATCTTTGACCAAGTATCCTCTGCGCAGCCTAAGAACATCCGTTTGAAGGCGAGCTAAAGTGAGAAGGCGAAACATCCCCTGCATAGGGTTGTGCGCTGGGTTTGGGACCCGCCACGTAACAAAACACCCCCAATGAAACACAGGAATCAGCCACGGATGAGAGACCCTCCTTTTGATGACGACCATGGCAAACGAAATAAGGACTATGATTTGAGGGCATGCACCTGGAATGTCCGGTCCCTTAATTGGGAAGGTGCCGCTGCCCAGCTGGTTGGTGTTCTGACGAAAATAAAGGCTGACATCGGGCCGTCCAAAACATGCTATGGACGGGACAAAGACTGAGACAAGTAGGTCCTTGTGACATTTACTACAGTTACCATATAAAGGAGCGCAAGTTTGGTGTGGGATTCGTGGTGGGAGAGAGACTCCGTCGCCGAGTACTATCATTCACTCCGGTGAATGAACGTATAGCCACAATCCGCATCAAAGCGAGGTTCTTCAACATATCGCTGATTTTCGCCCACGCACCGACGGAAAGATAGGTCGATGTGACCAAAGATGCCTTCCTTGAGCGCTTGGAGCGCACTTATGAGAGCTGCCCCCGCCACCATGTAAAAATTGTGCTTGGTGACTGGGTGGGCAAAGAAGATATATTTGGGACTACGGTCGGTAAATTCAGCCTCTACGACGAAACATCACCAAATGGGTTGAGGCTGATCGACTTCGCCGGGGACCGAAATATGGTTATATGCAGCACTAGATTTCAGCACAAGAAAATACATCAATCTTTCTGCCTGTCTCCAGATCGAAAAGCCACCAACCAGATCGATCATATTGTGATAGACAGAAGACACGTCTCCAATGTTCTAGACGTGCGTACGCTCCGAGGTCCTAACATCGACTCGGACCACTATCTTGTTGCAGCCAAGATTCGCACCCCCCTCTGTGCCGTAAAAAACGCCCGTCAACAAACACAAGGAAGGTTCGACTTTGAGAAGCTGCAGTCGCAACAGACAGCCGAACAATTTTCTACTCGGCTTACACTCCTGCTCACTGTGAGCACTTGTCAACAACTCGGTATAAGGGAACTGTAGGACAGCATTTCAAACTCCTTACGTACAGCTGCTACCGAAACCATTGGTTTTCGGAAAGTGCAAAGAACAGCTGGTACGACGAGGAGTGCCGTGTCGCAGCGGAGAGGCAACAGGCTGACCTGAAGAAGGAAGCGAGACGCATTTGCAGACAGAAAAAGAAAGACGCCGAAATGCGATGACGATGGAGCAGACGTTCCATTGCGCCACCTGAAGAACAACAAAGCGGCAGGGGCCGAAGGATTGCCGCCTGAGCTATTCAAACACGGCGGCGAAGAACTTATAAGGAGCATGCATCAGCTTCGTTGTAAAATATGCTCGGACGAAAGCATTCCTAACGATTGGAATTTAAGTGTGCTATACCCAATCCATAAAAAGGGAGACCCCACAATCTGCGTCAACTAGCGTCAGATAAGCCTCCTCAACATCGCGTATAAGGTTCTATCGAGTGTGTGAAAGATTAAAGCCCACTGTCAACAAACTGATTGGACCTTACCTTATCAGTGTGGCTTTAGCCCAGGAAAATCAACAACTGACCAGATATTCACCATACGCCAAATCTTGAAAAAGACACGTGAAAGGAGAATCGAAACACACCACCTTTTCGTCGATTTCACAGCTGCTTTTGGCAGCACGAAAACGAGCTGCCTTAATGCCGCGATGTCTGAATTTGGTATCCCGCAAAACTAATGCGGCTGTGTAAACTGCCGTTGAGCAACACCAAAAGCTCCGTCAGGATCGGGAAGGACCTCTCCGAGTCATTCGATACCAAATGAGGTTTCAGACAAGGCGACTCTCTATCGTGCGACTTCTTCAATCTGCTGCTGAAAAAATTAATTCGAGCTGCAGAACTTAATCGAGCAGGTACAATCTTTTGTAAGAGTTTTGATATCATCGGCCTCAACACCCGCGCCGTTAATTTTGCTTTCTCCAGACTGGACAAGGAGGCAAACAAAGTGGTCTGGTAGTGAACGAGGGCTAGACGAAAGGTGCTACTTCGGACTGAGTAGGTAATTGAGAAGCAAAGTCCTCTCTCGACGAACAAAAACCAAACTCCATAAGTCACTCATAATTCCCGTCCCGCTATATGGTGCAGAGGCTTGGATGATGACAACAACTGATGAGTCGACGTTGCGAGTTTTCGAGACAAAAGTTCTGCGAAGGATTTATGGTCCTTTGCGCATTGGCCACGACGAATATCGCATTCGATGGAACGATGAGCTGTATGAGATATATGACGATATTGATATAGTTCAGCGAATTAAAAGACAGCGGCTACACAGGCTTGGTCAGGTTGTCCGAATGGACGAAAACACTCCAGCTCTGAAAGCATTCGACGCAGTACCCGCCGAGGGAAGCAGAGAAAGAGGAAGACCTCCACTCCGTTGGAAGGACCAAGTGGAGAAGGACCTGGCTTCGCTTGGAATATCCAATTGGCGCCACGTAACGAAAAGAAGAAACGACTGGCGCGCTGTTGTTAACTCGGCACTAATCGCGTAAGCGGTGTCTACGCCACTAAAAAAGAAGATATGAACAATCCACAATTTTAAGCCCTCATTTATGTTTGTGTTTAAAAATAATAGTTTGTATTCTTCGCATACGGATTTTTAACATCTCCAAAAATTCGGAATTAGAGGTGATGAAAGTAGTCAACTAACTAAACTTCAAATCTGTCGAAACTGGATTAAACGGTCATTACAAGAAGTTCACTTCTCGAGTTTTTGATAAAGTTTTTCGTAAAATTGTGGGCCTCAAATTTTAAAAGTTTTGTGATGACAATTTTATAGTAGAAATCTGCGATTTGCTTGGCGGTGAACTGTATGTAGTACAAAAATTATTAAAGGATGCTGAAGAAAATGAAAGGTATCATATTGCTGATCCAGTTCATTGGAACAAAATTAAGGATTTAATGTGGAAATATGTCCCAGCGGTTACTTTTAAAGTTTAAAATTTTGAACCTTTAAAACAAAGCGTGAGGGCATTGCATTTCCGCACTTCTTTAATCGTTGGTAGAATTATAGAAGGTTTCAACGATTTGTATTAGTATTCACATATGTTATGTATGGTAGGCATTTATGGTCTTTTACTCTTATATACATACATATGTATTTACTAAGAGCATACTCCGGGAATCCCAGTACTAAATTGCCTGGGAAATTGACTTTGAACAATGCGCTCATTTTACTCTTTATTTATTAAGGATAATATCACTTGTGAAGGATGATTTTTCTTAAAATTTACGAGCATTTTTGAAAGAGTGTTTTACCATGTCATGCAGGTGGTTGTTTGTGGAGTAACGAGTAACAATCCGAATATGTGCAAATGTAGATTGATTGATGTTATGCATTCACCCTCATTCCTATGGGAAAATGTTTTGTGAATTATGAGTTGAGGATGGTTTTTTCGTACATTATTCCCAATATCCTACTTGAGATAAATGTTTGACATAGTGCATTTTGTTTTAATTTACTACTCGTGTTTGTATTCACACCATGGTATAAATATTTATATATGCGACAGTTCATAAATTCGCAAAAGTACAGTACACACACACATGTACGCACATCTATGCAAATACATTACATGGACAGATAACGATGAAAGTTTATGTATGTATACTATATATACTTATTTGTTCATTAATGGGTACCTTATAGCTTAAATGGTTTCACAATGTTGCAATTGCCAGATTTTTATTCTGCAATAGTTCGTTATTAAAATTTTACGAAAAAAAAAAATAGATGAAACTGTAAAAGAAAATCAAAAACCTTTAGTTTCATATGAATATTTTTACGGTGTCCCCTTAATTATGTATATTAAGTCGAAGTTTTTAATAATAAATCGGTTTATTAAAGCAAAAGTGTGATCGAGTTAATTTCCAGTTCGTAAATTGCACGCAGAATATTTATAAAATATAGCATATGTGCAAATCGTATATACTATGTACTCGTATGTATCTACAAAATGCATGTATGTATGTATGTATGTATGTGTAAAGCGTTTAATCAAAGCTTCTTATAAAAATAACGTGGTTTCGTAAACTGTGCTCCCTTGTTCTAAATTTAGCTAGCATATATGTATGTAGATATATAGTATATTCAAATACCAAAAAATACGGAATGAGGGCACTATTAAGTCTTGAATTTCGTCTGCCTATTCGTCAATATAAAAACAAGGATTTGTATAATTAATAACTCGAGGTGAAATTAAAATTCTAAATATCGCAAACAGACTTGTTACCTTTGTAGAAAAATTTTTTTAATTGTACTTCTTCTTTTTTATTGGCATAGACACCGCTAACGCGATTATAGCCGAATTAACAACAGAGCGTCAGTCGTTTCTTCTTTTCGGAAGGTGGCGTCAGTTGGAGATTCTAAGCGAAGGCAGGTCCTTCTTCACCTGTGCCTCTGCACCATATAGCAGGACGGGAATTATGAGTGACTTATAGAGTTTGGTTTTTGTTCGTTGAGAGAGGACTTTATTTCACGATTGCCTACCCAGTCCACAGTAACATCATTTGGCAAGAGTTATTGTATCTTCACGATTAAGTTCTGCAGCACCAATTGTTTTCTCAATAGCAGATTGAAGAGCACTCGGTATCGGAAGGCTCGGAGAAGTCCTTCCCGATCCCGATGGAGCTTTTGGTGTTCCTCTTCGTAAGTTTACACAGCCGTATTAGTTTTGTGATGATACCAAATTCAGACATCGTGTACCCTTATGACACTCCTTTTTCAGTTGTTGATTTTCCAAGTCTAACACACTCACTGACGGTGCACTTTAATTATTAACACATTAAGTTCGATAGAACCTTATATGCGATATTTAGGACACTTTTCCCACGGTAGTTGGCGCAGATTGTGGGATCTCCCTTTTTGTGCATTATGCAGAGCACACTTTTATTCCAATCATTGGGCATGCTTTAGTCTGAAAATATTTTACAAAGAAGCTGATGCATGCTTATTATCAGTTTTTCGCCGCCGTGTCTGAATCGCTTAGCCGGCCATCAATCGATCCACGTCGCTTTGTTGTTCTTCAGACGGGTAATTGCGGGTAAATTCTTGGTCGGGCTATGGAAAATCTGCTCCATCGTCATCGATTAGAGATTCGCATTCTCCTTACTTACACTGCCAGTCAGTAGGCTGGAGAAATGTTCCCTTCATAACTTTAATATGCTCTGGACATTGGTTACCAGATCACCTCTGGACATTCCTCAAGAGTTTCTTCCGGTCTTGAAACCTCCTGTTAATCGCCCCATCTTTTGGTAGAACTTTCGATCATTATCCCTGTCGGCCAGCTTGTCAAGCTCTTCATACCTACGCATTTCGGCCTCGTTATTTTCTTTCTGCAAATGCTTCTCGTTTCCCTGTCCAACTCTCGGTATCTATCCCATCCCGCACCTGTTGTGGTCGATCATAATGAATTTAGGTAGGCAGTCTGATTTCTCTCCGCTGCGACACGGACCAGCTGTTTTTTTTTTTTGCATTTTCCGAAAACCAATGGTTTCGGCTGCAGTTGTACGTAAGGAGTTTGAAATGCCCTCCCACAGTTCCCTTATACCGAGTTATTGAGAGGTTGGCGTTTTGGTATAGAATTTAGTTAAGACGTATGCAGTTGTTTGAAGAACATTTTGCGTAGATAGAACGGAGTCATGTGTAGAAGTTCTCGCAAGTGAGGAAAGTTCTCTGATTGCCATTCACTTGAGAGTGGCCGGAAACGATTCTTGTACATATAACTCAAACAACTCACGACTTCCGGTCCTATACCAAGTATCGTCTCGGTAGCCAGAAACCATTCGTTTGAAGGCGAGATAAAGTAACTCTCTACAGGGTTGTGCGTTGGGTTTAGAACTCGCCACGTAAAACACACTACCAATGAATAGTAAAAAACAGCCTTTACTACAGTGGCATTCAAATTCGGTGTGCCTTCAATGAGCGCTTGGTACGCACTTATGAGAACTTCCTCCGACGTTAGCGCCATCTATGCGCAACGGTCGGCAAATTCAGCCTCCTCGAGGAAACATCCCTAAATGGGTTGAGGCTGATCGACTTCGCTGGGGCCCGAACATACTAGAATTATAGTTTGGTATGATGCACTTCTTAAGTCTGATGAATGGCAGTGAATGATAATGCAAAGAGAAGGCAAACCCGATTCCCTATTTGATGACAATGAAGAAGGCGTTCCATTGCCCGACCATGAAGAACTTCGCATAACAATTACCCGCCTGAAGAACAACAAAACGGCGGGGCCGATGGATTGCAGGTCGAGCTATCCAAACACGGCGGCGAAGAACTGATAAGGGGCATGCATCAGCTTCTTTGTAGAATTTAGAGATATTAGGTCGAGCTACCTCGACGCTTTATGAAAAAATCAGTAGTCAAGTTCAGTGGGTCAGTATCATCGGAAGAGAAGGTTTTGAAGATTTCAACGTTCAAGGTGTCAACGAATTCTTTGAAGATTCTTTTTTGGATGATGACAATTTTTTTTTAATTTTAGATGGAAATGATAATGACGATGAAAACGGAGCACTTGTACACAGTGGGACCAGCTCTTTTACTGTGAGGCGGGTCTAAATTGTTGATGTTTAAAGAAATCAACAGTCTTAGACTTTGGATAACTTTTTTAATTCATGATCTAAATGATTCATTATCTAATTCGTTGAATGCTATAGCAACGTACATATGTAAGAAAACTAAACAAAAGATGCCACATCGTCTTATGAGTGTAACTCAAAATAAGATTTTGTCTGAATCGATCTCGTTTTTTTTCTTTAATCGTAATTTTTACTTCAATTAGATGAAATTTTTAAATATATACATAAATACAAATGTGAAACATAAACACACATACTAATATAATACATTAAAAAAATTCAGGTTTAATTTCGAACATGTTTGATACAAATGTTTCTCAATGAAAAAATAAATCAATTTTCAAAATCTAAACATGAAATTGATATATTTGGGGAAAACTGAAGACTAGTGCAACATGACATTATGGGTAATGCAAGAATATTTTCGATGATCATTTTGAAGATGAAAAGATTTTTCCACCGCAAGTTTATCGTTGCATTTTTCTTTACAATGTTTCGACTGTTTTTTCAAGGTTTGGTTTTTTTTTTAGGATGTAACTGACCCCAGTGAGCTAAATTTTAATAAAATCGGTTTAATAGATTATTAATTTACTTAAGACAAAAAGTGACACATAATTTTTATATCCCCAGTGGAACTTGGAAAAAGTACTTCTATATTTCATTAGTTTTGAAAGTACTTATTGGCTATGGAAGATGTAAGTGATTACTTCGTAAATTGATGGTATAGCAATGAAGAAAAGGTTTATTAATTTAATTCAACCTCGCTACTAAGCCGCTTACGATTTCAGCAAATTGTATGCTTGTACAAATTTCTGTTGTTGTATTCTAGCAGATCATGTTGAATTTTATTTAAATTTTACTTCAAAAATAAAACTCATTACCAACCATAATACGATTTCAGCAAATTGTATGCTTGTACAAATTTCTATTGTTGTATTTGATATGTTGAATTTTTTTTTTCAAGAAGTAACGGCATTTTTTGATAAACGTTCTCGTCCATGAAGTTATTTGTCACTTTAAAGAAGAATTTTGTTTGTGGGTGTTGCAAATAAATTAAGCAATAAATATAAAGTGCATAAAAATAAAAGTGGAGATATATATACATATATAGTTATCAAAGTAAATACTACATCAAATTTTATTAATCATTAAATTTTATTAAATATGTAATATACATGTACATATCGTACATACTAATAATATTATCAGATGATACGCGATTTCGGCAAACGTCATATAAAAAGATTAGCAGCTGCACATTTAGTTAGAATGCAACTACAAAATGTGCAAGCAGAATCTACAAGCAATGATATATTTATGGAAAACATTTCCAATGAAAACGAAATATTTATGGAAGACATTTCCAATGAAATTGATGATAGTAAGTTAAACTCAACATAAATAATCTTTTTTTTTTTAATTACCACGTGTTTGTTGTTTTTTAGATAATCCAAGTTCATCTAACTTAAAAAGAAATGATTTAAAATATAAACTGAAAAAGTGGTACTTTGAGTACAGCCCAAGTAGAAATTCAGTTAACTCATTATTATCAATTTTGCAAGATGAAGGCTTGGATATCCCTTTGTCGTTATATGGTCTAATAGGACAAAACGAAAAAATTATTGTAAAAAGCGTTCATCCTGGCGAATATTTCCATATAGGCATTAGCTATCATTTACAAAAAATTTCTGATAGGATTAAAAACATGTCAGAAATAGTGATAGATATAGGCATTGATGGTCTTCCTTTATTTAAAAGTTCCAAAAGGTCGCTATGGTCAATATTAGGCTCTACAGAAAATATGCAAGAAAAATATGTATTTTTAATAGGAGCGTTTATCGGTGGCTCTAAACCTGTAAGTGTAGATCAATACCTACATGATTTTAATAATGATTAAAAAAAAAATAATGCAAGAAGGAGTTCTCATCAATAAACAACCTTATAGCTGTAAAGATAAGAGCATTTATTTGTGACGCCATGTGGCTTATGTTACAGGAATTGTAGGTCACAATGCTCATTATGGTTGCCACAAATGCACACAGAAAGGGAAAACAATTGAACATATTGTGGTTTATAGCACAAAAAGGTGTGATGAAAGGACGGATTTAGATTTTAAAAATCGTGTGCACCAGAACATCATAATAACATGTTTAAAAATATTCCTTCAGAACTCGAAAAGCTTGAAATAAAAATGGTATCGCAGTTTCCTCTAGATCCCATGCATTTATTGGATCTAGGAGTAACTGAAAAAATGCTGATATGCATTATAAACCGTAAAACAAATAATTTCAAATTGCATAAAAAAAGATAAAGAACTGATTTCAACGGGTACTTGCTTTAGGTACATTTATGCCAAAAGAATTTTCAAGAAAGCCAAGAAGCCTCGATGAATTAAAATTCTGGAAGGCAACTGAGTTGAGGCAGTTTCTTTTATATACTGGCCCTATTGTTTTGAAAGGCATTATTAGAGATAAGCTTTACAATCATTCTTTTATTTTGCATTGCACCTATCGTTTGTTATGTTCTAAAAAAAGCTATTTTGATAACTTGGATGTAAGGGACCAGCTATTAAAGAAATTTGTAATTCTGTTTCCCCAGCTCTACTCTGAGAAGGCAGTTACTTATAATGTACATAATTTGCTACATTTACCACAGTGCATAAGAGAAATAGGGTTTATTATGGACTTTACTGCATACAAGTTTGAGAATTTCATGCAAGATATAAAAAACAAAATTAAATGCCTAACAAGAGTTCTTCAACAGCTTAATAATTTATATGTAAATGAAGTAGTAGTGTCATCAAAAAGTCCAGTGGTTGGTTTTAAAATAAATCGTTTGGGAGAAATAATTTCATTTGAAAGCCAATTTTTTTATCAACAATTCAACTCAATAATTACTGCTTTATAACTCCTTGCATTCTCTTCAAAATTAAGGAATTTAAGCAAATAGATGATGAGAAATATATAGTGGGCAATAGAGTTTTGAACTTTGATAATTTTTTCACGCAACCAGTCCAATCTTTGTCAGCATTAGGAATAGTAATAGCGAGTAAAGATATATGTATGTTCTGATTTAGAAATATTCAAAATAAGTGATATAAATTATAAATATACAGCTTTGCTTTATGGAGAACAAATCGTCATGATGCCCATTCTTCATAACGTCATCTGGTAATATTTTTATAAATTTTAGATATCTAATAACTTAATATCTTTTAAATGAAAATTGTTACACTTATGTTTAATTGCAGATGTCTTTATTTAAGTCGCAAATCCCCGATTCTGATTTCTTTATCGCTTCTAGCGAGTTTACCAATATATGTAAATACAACGAATAACACTAAATTAGAAGGTAATGTCAATAACAAAGTTCATAATTTCAATTTTTTTAATCAAAATGTTTGTGTTTATTAGAAAAACTTGATATCATTACAGCCAACCAAAACATCATAAAGAGACAACAAGCAGAATGTAGATATAGTGGCAGGTTCCAGTGCAGACTATGCAAGTTGTCTATATAATCCCTTAAGTTTCACTATTTGACTAATAAATATTATACTTATTTTTCTATAGAAAAAAATCATTAAAAATATAATAGGCAAAACGGGGATTATTAAATCTATTGAGGGTATTTTATTGTTCAAATGAACTACGATGGCATTCAATCCAAATACTCCTTAAAGGAATGCAAGGGGTTAATCGACTGCTTGTTTGGTAAATAATTTTAGAAAGGAAAAAATATATATATATTTTCTAAAAATTTTTTATGATTTCAGAGGCATCAACAAGCGAAAAATCGTCATTTTAAAACAAACTCCATATTAAAATCTAAAAAATAAAATATTTAAATAAAATTAATGGTGTCCACTGTTTCTGCTATTGGTAGGTTTATAGTAAGTTCTTACTAGTATGTATGTAATAGAAAAAATAGTTTGAAGGAAAGTACTTCGAAATATACGAAATACTGGGTTTATAGTAAGTAGTTACTAGTAATGGAAAAAATAGTTTGGAGGAAAGTACTTCGAAGTATACGAAATACTGGGTTTATAGTAAGAATTAATAAAATATTGGTGTGGGGAAAGTACTTCGAAGCACACGAAATATTAGGTTTATAGTAACTACCTACTGAATTAATCAAAATTAGGTGTGGGGAAAGTACTTTCTGTCATATGAGTTCGTAAGCGAAGTGGAGGTCCTTCGCTCCAATGACATTGATCAGAAAAACGAAATTAGATAGTATTATTGTAGAAAAGTACCTCCAGTATTTTTTTCAGTAGGAAGTATCCAATTCTTTCCTACTTTTAAGTCCCACTGGGTCTATTGATAACGGTTAGAATTTAAATGGCGAAATCAAATTGAGCTAAGTATAGTGTCCGACCGTTTCTTATTTTCGCTGTATGCCGATCGCTTGAAAAAATTACCAGAATATTCATTAAGGGGGGAGCCTGATTTAGAAGCTTTAAATAATCGATTTTTTTGAAAATGTCTTTAGGAGGGAAAGCGTTTATTGATTAAAACGAAATTTCTGGGGTTTATAGTTATATATTTAAACATAATCCTCACATTGTTTGAATACAAAATCTTTTATATTCTGCTTTTGGGAAGCAATTGCCCAACGCATATCGCAAGTGCATTTGCCGGACGGCGGGCAGGATGCCGGTCGCAATTTCCATTTGAAACAAAAAATTTAGGAAGATTCATATTTTTTAATAACATATCTTCTAGTTAAACTAAAAAAAGTTCTAAAAAAGTGTAAAATTCTATAATTTTTTTAAAACTTGAAAAAAATAGGATTTTTTCCAAAAATTTTCCACTTTTTGTTGTTAAAAAATATGTTCAAACATGACTTTTCTTAGTTTTTTTTTACTTTAAATAAAAGATAATTTAATGCCCAAGATAATAAATTTTGTCCCAATTCGATCCGAAGTTTAGTTTTTTTTTTATCTCGGCCGCCAATTCAGTAAAATCGTAAAAATGAAAAACCATGAAATCGTGCGTCAAAGTTTAAATTTTTTGAAGCTTCTAAATCAGGCTCCGCCCTTATCATGCATAAATCTATATACTGTAAATAACAATGAATGGTCAAAATGTATGTATGCTCATAACTTTCATACGACTGAACCAAATTTGATAATTCTTTTTTTAAAATGTTCGTTGAGGTTCAGAGATAGTTTCTGCGGAAAAAAACATTTCGAATAATTGCCGGAAAACCCCTAAAAACAGCCCTTTTCTTTTTCTCATACAAACGAATGAATGTTTGTTCGTTAGTAACGCCAAGAGAACGGCTGAACCAATATTGATGAAATTTTAAGAAATTGTTCGTTGTGGATCAAGGAAGGTTTAGAAATAAAAATATCTTATACTTTCCACGAAAAGTCAGCAAATTGGATAATTCCAAAAAGTAACTCTTTTTCATAAACAATTTTTTTTTTAACTTTTGTTTGTTTTGTTTTTCAATATTTTGATTTGTAAATTATTTGAATAGTTCAATTTCGGTCGCTTGCTTTTTTATTCCGGCTATTCAAAAGAAAAATTATTGAAAATTATTCAGTGAAAACTTTACGTGTGTTTCACACAAAGAGGTCAATTGCAGATTGAAATTTATTACGAAGCCACCAAGGGGTCGCCCTAATATCGGTCGGTGTTCTTTTTGCCATCAAAGTATGGCAGCCCAAGGCAAGGCAAGGAAAGAAGTTCTCCCAAGATGCGGCAAAGGCACGACTTTTCAAACAACAGTTACGATGTTTGATTGACTTTATCTTGAAGCAACGTACATATATGTGCTGCTGTTGGATGCTAGATGTACTTTGTTGAGTGGCAAAATAGAGGTTTTCCGCATGCACACATTCTTCTTTGGATGATGGTTACAGCAGATCAAATTGACGAAATCATTTCTCCAGAAATTCCTGATGTAGAGAAAGATCCAGTATTATATGAAGTGGTGGAAACCAATATGCTGCATGGACCTTGCAGACACCACAATCCCTTTTCGGTTTTTATGTCTGACAATAAGTGCACGAAACACTATCTATGTGCTTTTCTTTCGGAAACACAAACTGGAAATGATGGATATCAAATCTATCGGCGTCGGTCACCAGACGACAATGGCAGAACATTCAGCATTCAACTTAGAAAAGTGAATATCAAAGTTGACAACACATGGATCGTACTATATTCACCATTATTATTCAATTCATATTCAAAACTCATATCAGTATTTAGTATTGCAGTTTGGTGAAATCGATAAAATACGTTTGAAAGTACGTCACCAAAGGAAGCAACATGGCGGTTATTGGTCTTAAACCATACGGTCGATACGTGAATTGCAATAAAACGCTTTGTAGGATATTTACTTTTGCAATTCATGAACGATTTCGGACTGTCTTACGTCTCGCAGTTAATTTGGAGAATGGTCAAAGAGTGTATTTCAACCCAGAGAATACAGTATAGCCAATGGAAACATCGCCAGCAACAAAATTAACATTGACGAGTTTTTTCTCAACTTTCGTCAGTCATTTGTTTGTGAGAACATTGCTCTATTCGGAAATACCTTGATAATATACATGGAATACATCGTCGAAGAAATAGTTACGCAAAAAGCGTATCTTATCAACTAATGGATTAGGACGAATTTATACAATCCACCCGAAAAACGACGATTGTTTCTACCTTCGGTTGCTATTGATTAATGTACGCGATTCAACTTTATTTGAGTCATTGCGTAATGTGAATGGTTCGATCTGTGCAAGTTTTGGAGAAGTAAGCCAGCAATTACCATTCCTGGAACACGTTAATCACTGGAATGAAAATGAAGTTCGCACAGTTTTTGCGATAATCATTTTGACACATCAGCCTTCAAATCCGCGTCTATTTTGCGATACGAACAAAAATGAACTTGCCGAAGACAGTTTACATCGTCTTCGCTAAAAATTGGAAATGGTACAATTACGGTTGATACTTCCAGTGGTTCGATATCAATTCCATCTTCCCTTTATCAATTCACGAAAGATGAACTCATCACAAATGTTCGGACATTGGCCAAATTATCGTAACTATGATTCCTTAAGTGCACGCGCAATGTTAGATGCCAAAAATACCGACGTTGTTGGCTTAAAACTGGAAGTTTTAAAGTCAAATTCCGGGAGACTTGCACTCATACAAATCGATCGATCATCTTGACAATGAAGACGACGCCCCAGTGGTATTTCTAAACTCTTTGGACAGGTTTGGTATGCCACCGCATCATTTGCGTCTCAAAGTAGGATACGCTTTTATTATGTTTCGCAATCTTCATGCGCCGGAACTGTGTAATACAACCCGACTGATTGTGACACAGCTATCGAATACAAGGAGGCAGAATCTTAGATTCTACGAATTCCTTTGAGTTCTAACGATTTGCCATTTCAGTTCTAACGTATTCCGTTTCCAGTGAAAATTGCATTTGAGATGACAATCAACAGGACACAAGGATAGTCTCATAGTGTGTGGCACAAATTTGGAAATGCTATGTTTTTCACACGGCCAGAAACGTGGCGTACTCACGAGTTGGAAAACCATCTTTTCTGTACACCGTAATAGAAAACCAAAAATGTTCTTTATAAAGCTGCGTTACATTGAAAACAAAAAAACAAAAACACCAAAAATTAAATGATGAATTTAACTTTCTTTTCATTTCAAAATACATAATTTCATAATTTCACGCAGGACAACGGCTGAGGGGTCAGCTAGTGTTTCAAATAAACTTATATAAATAATAAAGAAAATAAAAATGGACAAATAGCATTGCAAAATAAATACGCATTTAATATAATAATAACTTATACATACATGAATTTATTGAGGTTTGATTTGTATACATATTGTAATTTGTTATATGGGTAGTAGGTATGGTTATGTTGAAAATACTAAAGTAATCTCAATTAGGTTTAAATTGGTTAAGTAGTTCTTGAGATATATGAATGGTGCTACGTTCCTTGTCCACCTTTTACATCCGAATGAATAAAGTCTTTCTGTTTCATCCTAACTACGAAATTTAGTGCTTTTGGCGTGGTTATCCATTGTATGGTATGGCACAATGTGATTGGTAACACTGGAGACATACGACTGCAACGACTTCTATTGACAAAATACGAAAAGACTTTTTCGACTGCCCAATAGAAGGAGTAAAGTCAACTTGTTGTTTGAAAATCCTTATATCAGTTATATGAAGTCTAGGGTAAGTTTTTATCCATTTATGGCGCACCGTTGCACCGTTACATGGGTTTCCTCGGGTCAAAACAGCATTAATTCAAAAAATTTTTTGAAATATTTTATTAGAGTTTTTTATTGTTACAAACAAAACTAAACAAAGAAATTCTGAATTTTTTGGAAAAAGAGTTTTCAGAATCGACCCACGCGATGCCATTTTCGGTGACGCTTCGGTAATTTTTGGCTGACATTTCGTGACATTTTTTTTTCAAATAGTTGTAATCGAAAAAAATCTTCGTTCTAGTCTTTAAGAATTATATCTCAAAGACCTGTTTAAAATTTCATGATTGGTAGAGTAATTCTCGAGAAATCTTGTAAACAGACCTCAAAAAATCAGTTATGGAGAAAAACGCGTTTAAAGATGGTGCACTTAGCATACCTCGAGCGCACAAGTTCTCAAGGCTGTATCTCCGAAACTATTACTCGGATCAAATTAAAAGTTCAGGACAGTATTTTAGATATGTAGAATTTAATAATACAATAAAAAATTTGAAACCCGTAGAGTGAGGATTAAATTAATGAATTTGATTAAAATCGGTCGAGTATGCCGTGAGAAATTTGGCGGTGCCACGCCTATCCTTTGACACCGCCTTCAGGTGATCGATTGCACGGATAGAAAGAGAGACAGTCGATCCAAATTAGGGAACACATATAACCATTCGGTGAACAAATCTATTATACTCTGTAGAAACATGCATGCTGTAAGAATATAATTTTTTTTTTTTTAAGAATTCAATAAGCTTTGCTCAAAGAAACCGAATGGATTGTAATCAAATTTGATATTATCTATTGTACTTAGGAATGAAATAGTTGCATACTCACTTATTTTCATTTCTCCATTTTGCTTTGTATCAGAAATATTTACATTAAAGTTAATTTTGTTAACAAATGTGATATTCAAATAAAAGAGCTTAATATAGTGTTTATTTTTTCTTTATTTTGCACCAAAAATAAAAGAAGTATGTACAGGGAAGTGGCCATTGGACCACGAAGATCTGCAACGTGCTCTGTCGAGTATGGAGGATAGCCGCTTACCTGTACTTCTCTTATAATGGGTTGTCAAAAAAGTCTTGCGGTATTTTTATTGAATCAATCCGTGTGGCACCCATACATCGAACTTCTTAGTGACTCCAAGCTTCTTCAAATGGTTTATAACGGTTTGATGACTACTATGCCGGTCTCTTTCGACCAGTTCAGCGATTTTATCGCAATTTTCGACACAGGCCTTCCAGAGCGTCGCGCATCTTCGACCACCCTACACCAGAACGAAAACGTTGAAACCATCGTTGTGTGGTGGAAATGGAAACTGTATCGGGTCCATAAACTGCACAAATTTTATTGGCGGCTTGAGATGCATTTTTGCTTTTAGCCTAGTAGTACTGTAAAATACGCCGTATTTCCTCTTTATTTTGCTCCATGTTTGCGACGCTATAACTCACGAACGACCTAAAAGAAACAACAATCAATCAAACACTTGTTAGGGGGTGAAATGGGCTTTCCAAAAAGGTATAGCATGACCCGATGCGACGAATAAAACTAGAACTACGCGCTTTCAGCGCCAACTAACGAAAATACCGCAAGACTTTTTTGACAACATAATATTTGATCTTTTGCGGTGTAACGAGCTCTGTCATATACATAATTTAACATACTATAATGTTTATTGCAGCATTATAAAGCTGAAAAATTGTTAAAGCAAACGTCCGCTCCAACTGAGGGCGTCGATCGACATTTTTGTTAACCATTAAATATAAACACATATCCACTTTAACTCTCAATCGATCAATTTCAACACCGCATAAAATGCAAATTTTTCTTGTTAAACCCTGCCGCCAATAATTCCGACTCCACTAAGAATCATCCACAGCTAGCTTTGGGTAATTTTATGAAATATTGTAAGTTACAGTTTTACATGCAATAAAGGCAAGCATAATTCCTTTTGAAATTGAGCCGAGCAGGGACTAGTGTAAAGTCATAATATTATTAGATATGTAAACACACAAGTCCTCGTACAGGATCCGCAGTAGCAGTAGCAAACAGAAAGACATACATACTCCCAGCGAAATATTTATAAAGCCAAAGTCAAATTTTATATTTGTCTTGGGAAAGTTGGTGTAAGCGTCCACAGATCCGGCATTTCAAATATTCGGGATGACATTTATTTCAAATTCATTTCGTTATTTAATTGCAGTATGCGGTGAATATTCAAGAAGAACCGTTATCTCTGAGCGAAATATTTATATAACTAGAGCTTATTTGCTCTACATGTGAGCTATTAATTATTGTTGCATAAGTAATTTAATTAGCTAATTAATTTCATGTATTTTTCAACTTTTTTTTTCAAATCGTAAAGAATTTCCCGGGGAAAATCTTTGACAGAAAAAGAGAAAGCAAAAATTCTGGCTTATCATGAGGAGGGCTTGTCAAACCGAGATATTTCAAGACGGTTAAAAAGGTCGAAGGATATTGTAAGAAATTTTTTACAAGTAAGGACCAATTATTGAAAAAATAGAAGAAGTTTCACCGAAAAATATCGCTTTTGGAATGACGAGTGATAGTTATTTTTACTGACGAAGAAAAATAAAATTTTAATGGCCAAGATGGTTGTCAAATTAATTTTCCAACAAGACAACGCTGCGGTTGGACTGCAATTAGTTCCGACTAAATCCTATTGCAAAACTTTAGTTCGTGTTATCAGCCAAGGTTTTCGAGCAGGAACGGAAATTTGATAATGTAAAATGTCTAAGAAACTCCGTATTAATGTTATTTCGGCCGGCCTATTTAAACTACGTTTGAAGAAAATTACATAATTTACATTTTTTCCCTAAACCTAACTATAACATTAATTGAATTATATTACCAAAATAGTAAGTTTTTCTTTAATTATTGAGCTAAACGAAATAAAATTTAATAGTAGATTTTTGCAGGGTGCACGTGCCATCGGGAGAAGTAGCCATATCAATTATGCTATTTTGTTTAGTGAATAAGTAAGTAAAATTTTAATCAAAGTTTCAAAATAATTTAAAAATTACATACATAAATAAATTAAGTGAAAATGATGTGAGAGTGATTCTTGAGACGGAGAGAACACTTCTCCAGCCTGCTGATTGGCAGTGAAAATATAACGCCAGGAGAAGTCGAACCCGATTCCCCAATCGATGACGATGGAGCAGACGTTCCATTGCCCGACCAAGAAGAAGTTCGAATAACAATTACCCGCCTGAAGATCAGCAAAGCGGCGGGGACGGATGGGTTGCTGGCCGAGTTATTGAAACAAGGCGGCAAAGAACTGATACGGAGCATGCATCAGCTTCTTTTCAGAATATGGTCGAACGAAAGCATGCCCTATAATTGGAATATAAGTGTGCTCTGCGCCAACTACCGTGGGATAAGCCTCCTCATCGATAGTATTGTGTGAAAGATTTAGTCCCACGGTTAACAAACTGATTGGACCTCAGTGTGGCTTTAGCCCAGGAAAATCAACAACTGATATTTACCATGCGCCAAATCTTGGAAAAGACCCTTGAAAAGAGAATCGACACACACCACCTCTTCGTCGATTTCAAAGCTGCTTTCGACAGCACGAAAAGGAACTGCCTTTATGCCGCGATGTCTGAATTTGGTATTCCCTCAAAACTAATACGGCTGTGTAAACTGACGTTGAGGGAAATTCAACGAAGAGTATCTCTTCCCTACAAGTAGGCAGTTGAGAAGTAAAGTCCTTTCTCGACGAACAAAAAAACTCTATATTTAAGTCAGTCATTACTCCTGTCCTGCTATATGGTGCAGATTCATAAGCGATGACATCATCTGATGATTAGGAGGCCTTAGGAGTTTTCGAGAGAAAGGTTTTGCGAAAGATATATGGTCCTTTGCGCGTTGGATACGGCGAATATTGCATTCGATGGAACGATGAGCTAATTAAAAGACAGGACTACGTTATCATGTCGTCTGAATCGACGAAAACACTCTAACTCTGAAAGTATTCGACCCAGTACCCTTCACCCCCCCCAGACCTTCACTCTGTTGGAAAGACCCGGTGGAGAAAGACCTGGCTTCGCTTGGAATCCCTAATTGGTGCTACGTGGCAAAAAGAAGAAACAACTGCCGCGCTGTTGTTAATTCAGCTAAAACCGTGTATATATTATTTTTATGTGTGAAAATGAAAAATATACAACTCATAATTTTGTTTATGTGTTGGGTTTAAAGAACCATTCGAAAAATGTGCTTTTAAATTTGCGTCACTTGATATTAATTGAGGTCAATCACATACCGATTGAATGAATTTTAACATAGTAATATTATCAGAATATTGTTAAAATCGGTCTAGCAGGTCCCGAGACCTAAAAATCGGCACGTCCATCGACCAATTTTGATACCTTTTCCGATAAGGTCTTCTGTGCCTTTCTGGATATAAAATGTCTTATAGTTCTATGTTATAGATTTATCACTTTATACATATATGAGAAGTGGGTAGAGTTATCATCCGATTATTAATGTAATATTTGCTTTGAACAAATTCGGTTACTGTAATATTAGTAGTTTAGGAGATTACATTAAATCTATTAGAGGGCGGCGTCGCGCTCACTTTTCTCTTTTTCAAAATTTTAAGCCCACAGGCCACTAAACATCTTTATATATTATTTTAGTGCGAGTTATGGCATTTTATAGGTTTTCGTTTAAAAGCGTTTTAATGAGCGTGGCAATGTTCTGATTAACAATGTTCTAGTTAACGAACTCGTCCTCCCTTTTTTTAACCGTGTACCAAGTTTTATTACGATATCTAATTTATTAACAGGCAAATGGATGGACAGACAGACGGACAGATAGAAAGTCACGCGGATTTCAACTCGTCTCATCATCCTGATCATTTATATGTATATACATGTATAACTATATATCGAATTTAGGTGATACCAACAAACGTTTGGCAAACAAAGCGGTTATGAAAGACTAACCTTAGTCACAAATCTTAAAGCAGAAGTGCGTACGATTGTCCCCAGCTTTCTCTGTGAATAACAAAAGAGTACGAATAACAAGGCTTCACCTTCAATATTCCATTTGTTTAAATATGGATGTGCTGAACTCCAGGCAATTTTACGGTGATGTGTAATAGTTTTTTGGCTACTTTTATGGTAATTAGTTGTTTGTTAGATATTTGCTCAATGTTATTGAGATATATTTTCATATTTAACGTTATTTTAGTTGTTTTTTCTGTACAAGTATTAAACACGCTTCAAGAATTTTCATGCAAAAATTACAGTTATAACAGAAAATTAATTGGAACTTGCATTTAGTTGTAAAAATATAATTGTACAAATAATTTTTTTTTTATATAAAACACAAGGTTGACTTACGAAAACAAAACCTTTTATGTTTTCTTAAGGTCAAATGTAAACATATACAGGAAGAAGAAAACTCACCACCACACACAAACTTCAACCTGACACCAAAGTTGCATTTTATTCATAAGAACTCACTACTTATAGAATTTCTGATTATCAGTAAATCGTTTTGCTACCACTGATCCCAGCAGGTCGCTATTCACGGCCCATGCCCAAAAACCTTTAAAGAACTGAGATTTTTCCTTGGATTTTCTGGTTATTATAAAAGATTTATACTGGGCTACGCTGAAATAGCCAAACAACTCTTAGGATCACTTTGGAGAGAAGATGTGCGTTAATATCTGATGGCATAATATATTGACTACAATAAAGAATTAAGAATTTCAAACTAGAAGGCTACGAAATCACGTAAAAAGAAACTCAACTCTCATTCGATATCAAAAACGGGTAAAATGCAAGTTCTGCTGACTATCGAATGTACGCTAAGCTCTGCCGTCAATAATTTCGTCGCCGTTGCCGTTGATATAGATCTAACTTAGTGTATTTTTTTAAAGAAATTATTGTGAAGAAAGTTAACCTCTATGTATTAATAACAACTGAAGGTTAATCGAGTAGGCTGTGAAAGGTAAAAACAGGGTTTTCAGTTATAATCTAAATGCACTAAATTATTTGACTGTGCATAAAGGTTATTAACATAGTGTGATTAGTACGAAAAGTAAATGACATATTCACATACTTATATAATAATATAAGTACATACATATATATCTAATATATCAATATCTGTTATTCACGGTGATATTGTAGTAAAGATTTTGGATTTCGAGAAATATGAAAGTTTAAGCTGCTAAAAATTAGTTTCACATATAAGTAAAGTTTGTTTCAGGTACTAAAAATCTTTCATTTTTTCAACAATAGCAATTTGAATGCCTGAACTTAGAACTTTCTCATATGCTTTAAGTATTTGATATGAATCATTTAGAGGTTCAGAAAAGAAAAAATATTAGCAGAATTTCAAACCAATATTTATTTATTATCGTTTAAAAAGTTGCTGACGCTTGCTGTCAAATAGCACCTCCGCCTACAATTCGCACCAAATTGCTTTTGCAGGCAACCGCAACTTTGGCAATGACACGGGTTTATTTCAATAGTTTTAAGCGTGTATTTAACACATCTTCGAATGTATTGAAAAGTATTGCATTACATGATGGGAGATGGATGCTAAATGCTGGTTTCTTTATATTGTTGATTTGATAAATAATGAGAACAATTAATGGGAACTCACTACAAATAAACGACAATTATAATACGTTCACCAGATTAATTCAATACATA
The DNA here is from genome assembly GCA_027475135.1 of Bactrocera correcta. NCBI lineage: Eukaryota > Metazoa > Arthropoda > Insecta > Diptera > Tephritidae > Bactrocera > Bactrocera correcta. The sequence goes on from CM050327.1 coordinate 56,866,690, forward strand.
AGGACATGCCTATTTATACGCATGTATGTATGCATAACAAATTCGCATGCACAATAGCAAAATTGAGAATGTTCAAATGCATTCTGATGGATAACAAGATAGCATATACATACATACATATGTATGTACAAATTCAAAGGTAAGCAATAAGGCCATATTGTTTTCATTATTATCTCATGTTGAGATCGAATTTCAAATCGCTTGGAATAATCAAAAGGATCTACTGAGTACTGAAGTGGTAGCAAAAAGCATTGAAGAAATTACAGTGGTTGTACAAAACTAAATGTATGTATTTACATATGTTAACATAAAATGCAAAACATAGTGTCGTCAAAAAATTCGAATTTGAGATTTATATAACATCTTACCTCTTCAAACTAAATATTTACTTATATCAAAATTTTAATTCGGTTTCAATATAATTGCTTCTACTTCATATCGTTTTTCCCCCTCTCCTTTAAATATACGAGAGTTGATGACATGATGCGTTTAGTGTGTAATATATTATAATTTGAGGGCATTGGTCTACCGTATAATGAAAATTTCGAACTAGCACTAGACTTATGGCAATTAATTGGAAAGTTGATTTAGAAGTTAGTTTTGCTGTGAAATAAAAAAGCCAATTAGATAGATGGTTGAAATTTTTATAGTTTTTATAGTCCTGATACCAATCACGTGCAATTTTGGTATTGTCGGTTCCGTTCCTATAAATTGAATATCAAAGGTGCACCATGCAATAGAACAGTGTTTCCCAAAGTGGGCGGTAAGAGACCCAGAAAGAAAATGGGTGCGTTGTGTAGAGGCCTGGGGGGTTATTTGTAATTTTATTTAGCCAGGAGGCTTCTTAAACAACGACTAAATGAGCTCTCGACTCTCAACAACAACTTGTGAACATCAACTAATATGAATTAAAAGATTGCTCAAACTCGGTTCTATATTTCTCTCCGCGTAGTTCATATATCTGTTCTATTTTATTGAATATAGAAAAAATTAAAATCATATCTATCGGTCGCTCCGTTTCATAACGGGGCATCTCGATAGAATTTATAGAATACTAACTGTCAAACGTATTGCTATTGCCATTGCCAAATCTGTATGTGGGCATTTGCTTTCATAACATAATCATTTGCGCAAAGGTGTAGGGTAGGTAGGTTTATTTTATCACTTGCGAAATGACGTCGGGTAGGTAGCTGATGTAGCGCACGTTTTGAGCTTTTGAACTCCTAAAATCTTTTATGTGGAAAATAAAAAAAGGATCTTTATCCTTTCTTACAAATGTATTTCTAGGTAAAATAAGAAATTATATTTTTGGACTACTATATAATAATTGTGCTTTCCATATAAACAATATATATTATAATATTCCTATATAAACAATATAATATTCATTTTATATTAAGTTGTGGTTTTGTGCGCAATAGATGAGCATTACTTACGCCTCCTCAACACTACTCGCGAAGTTAAACGTATTTCTCAAAGCAAAACAATGTCGGAAGTAAAAAAGAAGAGACGGCAATACTGTGTGGAATACATTAAATTCGGATTCATTGAAAATCTCACTAACCCATCCTCGCCTTTGTGTCTTCTATGTCTAAAAACATTTTCGAATGAAGCAATGAAGCCTTCAAGACTGCGAGATCATTTGAATAAAATGCATCCAGATAAGAGAGACAAGAATGTAGCATATTTTCAAGACCTAGAGAAGAAGCATAATACTCAGCCAAGTGTAGCAAAACTATTTTCGGCGGCTGCTAAGCAAGATGACGACGGACTTCGAGCTTCGTGCAATATCTCTTTGTTAATTGCTCAAAAAGACAAACCCCATAACATCGGAAAAGAGTTAATATTGCCAGCAATAAATGAATTAATAACTACCGTGCTTCATAAACCGGCCGCAGATATTATTCGAAAAATTTCTTTGATGTAGCTTACATGACAGACCTGTATAAATTGTTCAACGACATGAATCTCCAACTGCAAGGCGATAAATTAAATTTAATTAAAACAAAAACCGTCGTTGCTGCTTTCGCAGCCAACTTCTCCGTTAATATACAAATATAGGTCACAGTAATTAATTTGAAGTTATAGTGGTTTTTAAATAGGTGAAAAAATGGGGGCACTAAAAAAATATTTATTCTCAAAGTGGGCGGTAGACAAAATAAGTTTGGGAACCACTGTATTAGAAGGAGAATTGTAGTAAGTATCTATAAAACAATGGAAATTGTGGATCTGACCGTCAAGTAAGCACTTGAACCATGCTGGATGTATGGATGCCACATGGTTTTTACGAAAAACCTTTTGGACGAAATTTCCACCTTGAGCGTCTGAAAGATTTTGCTATGTGCATGGTTTGAGTATTCATATTTAATCTAAATTGGATCATTCTAACTATTCTAAATAAATCCATAAAATTAATGCAAAAATATAATATTTATTTCTAGTAGACTTTATAGGTACATAACTTAACTTACTTTAGATCAAATCCTACTCGTATTTGTCCACATAAACTGCACGCCGAATCAGTGTGTAATGCGTGTGTGGGAGATGTTTGTTTGCGACTTGAAAGGTTTATGTGTCGATTTTGACCATGACAAAAAGTGAATAACGAGTTAACTTTTGGGTGTTTCAATGACAGGACAGTTACGAAAGTCTTTGAAAAAATTGCAAACATAGAGATTAGTTTAATCACTAACTAAGATATTTTAGTCTCACGAAACTAAGAGCTAAGGTTGTGAAGTCACCATAAACTTGTCACATACATGTCTTCTATCTCAATTGATGAGAAAGTTGCAATTTTGGCTTCAGAGAAATAGCAATTTAAGTGATATACCTATGTTATAGTTGTATATAGTGTTGCTGGAATCATACAGCAAGTAATCAAATCAATCTCGAAATACACCTTTGTATTAAATTTCATTTTGGAACATTTTAAGTTGGCGAAAAAGTTTTTATAAATCCTAAAAGCTCAATTACGTCTTGAAAATCGCTGGCCCGAAACTGGAACCATAGTCTTAGGCTAGGTTGTATAAAATAAACATTTTGGGCATATGTTTATCATCGTTTTCTATTATTACCGTGCTGTGGTTCATCATGAACTCGATCTCATGGTCAATCGCTCAATAAGACCACGCATTTTTTCGAATGTTCTGTATACAAGATGATTAAGCCAGATTATCATATTAAACAATATTCAACAATTCTTTTGTGGTTTACGAGCATTAGAGTATATTAAAACATACTTATTCGCTAATAAAGAACAATAGTTTTTATTATTGAATATCACAAAGAAATTAAACAAAACAAACATTTACAAATTAGTCCAAAGTTATGTCGATGTATGTGCACTCTCGCTGGTTGACATAAGTTGAAAACTTAATGATTTTTGTTTATTAGTAATAAAAGTAATTTTTAACTACAATTGTCATTTGAAACAAGAAAAAATAAACAAAAGAAATATGGCAGCATTTAAGTTTAAAAATTATACTCCTTTAAGCAGCAATTTTTTTTACATGTTTTCATAACAACGATCACACGTAAGTCCAAAATTATTATTCTCTCGCAACAAAAATCACTAAAAGTGCGTTAACCGACTAACAAAAAAAGTCAAAAACACTAAATTTTACGGAAGAAATGGCAGAAGGAAGCTGCACCCAGGTTTTTTGTTTTTGAATTGAAGAAGGTCCCACTTATGGACCAAAAATCATATCTCAGGAATTACTCGACCGATTTCAATGAAATTCGGTATATAATATTTTCACACCCTGATGACAAGTATGAAATATGGGTGAAATCGGTTCACAACCACGCCTTCTTCCAATATAACGCTATTTTGAATTCCATCTGATGCCTTCTCTGTATATACATATTCATACGAGTATATATAGAATAAATGAAATGTATGTACGTAGGATACATTTTGCTATTTGTAAAAACATATCCTTAGAATTTAAAAATATAACATTTAATTATTAAAATATATAATACTTATTACTTCTGAGTCAAACCTGTATAATCTTATTCATGTAAGAAATAAAATGTGCATTAACTTCGAAAAACGATTGTTTTTGTTTTTTTTACGTAGTCCTCAATTCAGTTAAAATAAATGAAAATACAATTCAATACTCAAAGTACACAAATTGATCTAATCTAATTAATTTTACAGCAAAATAAAAAAATATGTAAATGACGGATAATGAAATCTCGATTATCACTTTATCATGCGAGAGTATAAAATGTTCGGTGACACCCGAACTTAGCCCTTCCTTATTTGTTATTTCAGTATTTCGGAAATAAACCTCACCTACACCGATAAGCATGTAAATACACATGCAGAATTTCCTTTTTTTCTAGTCATTGATACTTCATTTTGTTTGCGAAATGTTTGCCAAAACAAATTGTAAGGAATAGTATTTAAAATACATATTGTGCAGTTCTCTGAATGGCTTTAAAATTCGTGACATCCCATTCATTATCATAATAAGAGAATCATTCCCGATTTGTGGGATTAAACATAAAAGAAGAGTTTAGCTCAATTAAGTGTATTCGTCTATTACACATATTGAGAAAATCGGTATAGAACTGAAAGATAACAATAACGCCTATTCATTGATTATTCATATCAGAAATTAGTAATAAATTTTTTTCTTTTGCAAATTATAACATAGTGGACTTTTAAACATAGCACATATACAAATAGAAAGATTTTAATTAAGTGATGGACATTACAAAGTTAAATAATTTTATATAATGTTGTAAAATTTAATCGAATGAAAATTCAAGAAGCGAAATCTGTACATATCTCATAAACATATATGCGAAAATATTTCAAAACACTATCTTAAGCATCATACAATTTGCTTCGTGTTCGATATAAAATATATTTGTGGATAGCCTTTAACTCTTTCAGCGATTTTCATCTTTCTTGTAAAACAACGACTTATAAGGTTCTTCTTTTAACAAACTAATACTCATAAAACACGTGTAATCTTAGCGGCTACTACAGACAAAGTAACTGTTGAATACAGCTGAAAATGTATCGCTTATCAGTCAGATGTATGAATATATTGACATAATAAAAAAATCAACAATCGGACTCTACCAAAGAGGTTATATTTATTATATTGGGTATGTTTGGAAAAGTTAATCAGAGAATCAGGGAATCAGAAAACATTATGTTAGGATATGGCGTTTAGAGCAAGATTTAGAAAAATGTCATTCATATTCATGGTGAAACAAAATTATGTTTAAAAAAAATGTCTACTTAATTTCAGTCCAATATCACACTTATTGACCAACGTAAATGTTTTGAAGTTAGTCGGAAAATCGGAAAGCCGATATTTAGTATATTGTCTAGGGAATTGCATTAACCTTTGATATTAAACTACTTTAAAATTGATAATCCAATTATTAGCATGTTATTATACGAATAAAACTCATTATAAATTTTACCAACAGTGCCGTTGAGAAACTGGAACTGTAAATGGGGGTGTACAGTTCCGGCAGCTATTGTGGATACTAATATACGCCCCACAATTGGTATGTTTCAAATGACTGCTAAAAAGGTAAATTCCTACAAAGTAATTTCTTCGTATTGATTCTGTTATAATCGATATATCCGCTTTTATAAAGATAGACCGACATCAACAAATTCATTGGTATGTTATAATATGCCAACAAGAAAATTCGCACTTACTGACAAGTAGAGCCGCATTTTGCCGCTTTAGCCGCAAACATTAATGACAACAAAAGGTAGCTACTTTTAGCAAAAAGCCGCCAACTGTAGCTCAAATATTCGAAATTACCCGCATACCGCATACCGGGCGGTATCAACATCACCAAACTAGCTACGATAATGGAAGAGACAGTAGCATCATCAACTGCTGTAACAACTATTTATGTACTAATAAGTATACATTCAACCATACAATCGACGCAAGCGCATGGGGCTTCGATTTTTCATAATTGGTGGTATTGGTGCTGTTGCGGTATCTTTTTACTATGCATTACAGGCTTACTCATATTGACTTCCCAGTGAGAATTGTCTATATTAAATATAATATACGCTACTACTACTCGTAAGATTAATCGAAGAACTAAATAAACAAATGTCGGTGTTATAATATATATTATAAAAAAGTAACGACAATATATGTATGTATGTATGTATGTACAGTATATTATAAATTTTCAAAAATTAAACATAAACATGATAAAGGTATTTTAAGGGGCTATACCAGTGTAACGCATGAAAACTTAGGAGATTTTCGTGAATTTTTTCAAAGAAAGTACTCGATTGAATGTTTCGAACTTCCTTGAACGTAATAAAAAATATTTTCAGTTATATTTTAAGATTTCTTTTTTGAAAAATTGTTGAAAAATAACGGAGGTTTGTACTGTCTCCGGAGGTGGCAAAAACAAAGTGTTCCAACTACTGACACGATTCCGGCCTAATGATTAGCTGAAATAAAAAAAACTCTAAAAGTTTATTAAACTTAAAAGACTTTTCCTACACAAAGACCTACGATCTTTGAAAAATATTACAAATTAACAAAATGGCGTAATTTTGAAAAAAAAATTGTATTTTAGACAAAAAATTTTCGTTTTTTTAATGGCAAATTGACAATTTTCAACCAATCAAAATGATTGTAGGTATAGTAAATGTATTCAACAATACTCAGTCGATCGGTAAATTTCTCGTTGAGTTGTGATGTCAACAATTTTGAAGAATGTCGTTTCGAGAAACACACGTTTAAAGTTTCAATTATACATACAGATATGTTTGTACATCCGAGAGGTCGCTCTTAGAACACTGCCATCCAAAAACGATACCTGATACGACCTTACCGAGTCCACAGAAAATTTTTGGAAAAATAAACTATCGAAAAAAGCTTGTTTAGCAATTTGCAAAATAAATTGTATGTAAAAATTTAAAACAAGTGTTAATAGTTATATTCCTATTTAGATCTACTATATTTTTTTTGAGAAATACGCATATAATTCTGATAAAAGACGAAATAATAAGAACGTAATTTATATTTTCCAATCGATAAGTGTTTATTTTCAAACATATTTCACTTTTCTTAATGAATATTTATTAAAAGCTATCATATAATATTTAGAGAACAATTCCTGTTCTTGATTGAGAATTAAACTAGTAATACTAACAGTACTAGTACTAGGTCAAGTATACACATATGTAACTAATATAAATGATGTTTTGTATTAAAAAAGTAACTCAGTACTTATGTTTTCGATTTACTAGAGGGGTTTTGAATATAGGATTACTGAAGAATTAAGAGAAGTAAATATTCCAAGAAAGCGGAAATCTATGTGAACCCTTTTATACATATGTATAAGTGTGTTAATGTGATTTCATATTAAATCGAGGTGCAGAATCAACTTGTGAGCGCAAATATTTGTAAGTACACACATAGTAGGTGTCCGCAGAATCTGCCTTATTTAGAAACTTGAACTTTAAGTTTCATATTGTTTGCGGAAGCCCGTTAACAAATACATACGTACATTATAGGGTGGGTAAAAATAACGATTTTTTTTTCGTACACTGAAAAACCAGTTGATAGACATCTCCAAGAAAGGATCTTCAAGTATGAGTAGTAAAGTATGTCTTCCACCCAAGTATTACTTTCCCGTTACAATTAAAAGCTCACACTTAAGAGCCCTTCTCACAGGTGTCATTACTTAATCCCCTCGAGCTGCAATACACTTATGCCAATGAATTTTCCAGCCATCATAGCACTTGGAAAAATCCTCCGTCGTGATGGCCATCACGCCTTCTTCGATTCAGCTTTTATATCCTCAATTGAGTCAAAACGGTGTCCTCAGAGTCTATATAGTCTGTATATATATATATGTATAGTGTGCATGTATATAGCCAATTGTACTGAAAATAAGGCATAAGGTTTCTGCGAACTGCCATTAAGCAAAAGTATTAGTATTGAGCTGTTACCTAAGCTTTCATTGATCTACATACATTCATATATGTACATATATATTATCTGCAAATTATTACAAGAATGTTAGAATTGTTTTAGTAATGTTTAGCGCGATCTGGAAAGCAAACTCTCATGGACAATCCACCACTGACTTCACAGGCTGATTGATTCTGACTGGTTGGTGAGATGATGAGAATCGGGTGTTTGGATCTACGAACGCTTTATTTTTCTTTATCCGAACTAAAATTTTTCTTTTATTTTACTTTGCTAAAATAGGTTTTAAATATGAACCTGAATTACATAGGGTTGAAAATATAATAAATCGATTTTGAAGTTTTTTTATTGTAATTAGTTCCCTGTATTTTCGGCAATGATAAAAGTATTAACAACTGCAACATCAAGGAACTGTAAGGAAGTGAAACAATATTCTGTGCCCCCATTTCGGCCTTTCCTATTGAGTTTGTAGGATTTATATTCTTATTATTAATTAAACCTGTATAATTTCCGAATTATCGATTTCTTTTAGTGAACCACCCCATTGGAGTTGATTCACCTTGATAATTTTATTCGGATCATGGAAGTTAGATAAAGCTGTAACCGCTCTTTTGCCAATCCACTTAATAAACATTATTCGAAAAAGACTTCAGTTCTGGACGAGATGGCTATTAGTCTCGATAAATGGATTTATTCCTGTAATATAAGATTGTTTTTAGAAAATATATAACTAATACCAGAGCAACACGACATAGTCCTGTGACCGGCAGGTAGTCGTACATCTCACATATAGATGGTTTTGTAGGTGAAAATATTTTGGATTTTTGTAGTAATTGGTTTGACGCCCACTATTGTGCTATTTATACCAGGTCTCGAAATTCGCAAAAATTAGGCAATACAAGCATTTTTGCAAAGTTCGTGGTTTTTTAGGCATCAACATGCTATTTTGCAAACGTACTCTTCTCTACAAGAAGCTGGCTGCTGTTTATTTGTTAGTAACATCGAACCATTACTGCACTACCAGAACGATCGGAATAAGTGTTTGTACGGACAACTTTTTCATTAACTATCTACTACAGCTATATGCTGTCATAGTTTTCGTTTGGAAAACTTTTTTTATCATGAAGCCCCCAGAAACCGAATATGTGGATTTCATTCCTTTTGCGAACATTTTATTATAGAAATTCGAAAGGTATTCGTTTCTGATAATAATATATCTGTATGTCAAAAATAGTTGAATCGAATCAATAATAGGCTTGGCTCCCTTACATCTAATACATACTACATATATAAGTATTTTCGATCTTCCGGCTTATTTTGCATATATTACTTGTACCACTTCAAACATCTGCAATACATAAAAAAAAAATAATCCTTACTAAATAATCTCCTGCCATTATTAAATATCATAAAAACGTAAATTGGGACCACTTTGATAAACGGAGTGGTTTTACTTGTTCGTCTCTGTCGGTTCCGTCTACCCCTAATTTTTATATTAGGATTTTCGCTTGTATCATAATTAGCGAAAGGCAACCTAGGCAGTAAAAGTTTTGTTACAGAGGATATAATTTTTGTTTTGTTATGGGGAACAATGCCGATGCTGACTTCGTTTTCGAATTTAAGGAAATTTATGTTCTTTAGGTCCTTTAAACTGTTAAGGTATTTAGCCGTCATCTTTTTTAATGGAAATGTTTCTTATATTAGTGACTCGTATGCTTGTGGAAGACTGAGACTTTCAGACAGGACGATACGATAGATGTATAAGTAGATGTAGGCGGTAATACGTTTGTGTTTTTAACACCTGGGTTGTTAGAGGAAATTCTGACTTGGGGTTTTCTGCCAATTCGTGGAGTGTTCGAATGGCTAAATCTACCCACAGTTAACGCCGAAGGGCACTATTTTTAAATTGTAGTTGCGTAGTAGACTATTGGGAGATTTTCGGAAAAAAATTCGCTAAAAATCTCGACTGTCCTTATGTACGACTATTTGTCTATAATTTTTTTCTTATTCCCATTGAATACGTATTTGAACATACATACGTTGTAAATGAGTTAAGCTTCCCGCTCTGTTATATACAACATACACCATACAACACACTCCATCAGGGAAAAGCAGTACACACCGACATCACACATCAATACATCACACCGGTAAGCAGCGGTATATTCACACGTGGGATACCAACCCACTATAAGTCTCCACCGCCCAACGAGCAAAAACGTCTGTCCTCGAACAGACAACCTTTTTACATCGGCTGTTTATCTTTTAATAATACTTATAATATAGCGTAATCGATTTGTAGTACATCCCTTTTATAATTCGTACACAATAAACTTTTAATTCGAAACATTCAGATATATTTTATTTTGGTTAAACATCTCGAGTGAGTGCTCCCTGCAATTAAGTCAATTTGTTATATCCTATTAGTTTGGTGAATATATTTAATATTTAAAATAAAAAAAAAAAAAACAATTATTGAATCGTGGGGTTTAGTCTATTTTTCTAGATTGAATTGATTACAGACGATCTCAAATTCGAAACTCGCTCGGTGTAATAAACAATAAATTTACAACTGAAAATCTCATGCGTATCTAAAGTATAAGTAAATTCAATGAATATGTATGGAGTTAGTATTATGTATTTTTTAACAGAAGGTTAAACTTTATATACAATTGTAAAAAAATTGAGCTTCTTTTTAAGAGCAAAGGAAGAAATTTTTGGCACCACTACGGGAAAACAGAGACAATTCGAAGATATGAGTTAAGTGCAGTATGAAATGTGTCAACTGGTCGTTACATTTGGGGTCATATGGAAGTGTGTGTATGTATATACGTATAAGTACTTACCCTTCCAGCCACGAGCGGTTAAAAAACTAGTGAAACAGTAGGTACAAAAGTGGTGGTAACGAGGGTAGTTTGCCAAAGGCCGCGTTAAGATTGTAACCACTTTTCCCCTCAGACGTACGTATACGTGTCAGCAGTGTCATATAAAAAAGTATATCTGTCCTTCTCTAATATCCCCAATCGACAGTTTATGCAGGGTTGAATTTTTTCTTTTTAAACAGCTGATGCAGGGTTGCATTTTTTGATTCCTACTTTTAAAATTTTAAACAAAACTTTTTAATTTTTAAAATTTTTATTTCATTTTAGTTTTTACATATTTATATAAAATTTATTATAATTTATATAAGTAAAAATATATTTAATTTAAAAATATAAATAATATCTGAAAAAGATTGAAACAAAATAAAGGTATAGAATTTACTCTGAAAGCAAAGATTCATTAAATAAAAATAGTGATAAAATCTGAAAAGAAAGAATAATTAAAAAAATAAATCGAAGAAAAATAAATATTATTTGATCATTTAAAATCTAAAACAAACATTTGTTTTCATATATTATATTGGATTGTGCAGGCCGCCTTAAACGCATAAAATACATACATATGTACATATGTATTTATTTTTGCGTATTATATTGGGCTGCACAGTTCAATTTCATAGTATACACACTTTTTTCATATACTTACTTAACAATTGATATTTGCTGCTTGTGATGATATTGCCATTGCTGCTATTTCCAATTCATTCTGATTTCCAATGCTATAAAAACAAATGAAGTAATTATTTGCAAATTATAAAAAAAAAAAACACATAAAATTTATTACTTACCTTCTTGTTGTACGAGCACGAATGATATGCGTCTTTCAATCGTTTTTTTATTATCCTTTTTGGGATTTTCTTTTGGCACTATTGACAACTATGTTTTCTCCTTCGCACTCATTAAAATAGATCAAGAAATGAAAGAAATTTTTTTTTTATCGCATTTAGGTAAACAAAAAATAACCCGAAAATGTGCGTTGGTGTTAGCGCATAGAGAAAAAATGTGTAGTTGTATTGAAATATTTGAGAAAAGTAGGATAGCGTCGACAATAATCGTTGCGCTGATTAACTCCTCAGAGAAGATCACATAGACATATGCCTGTGGATCTGTGTATACTTATCTGATTCAAGTGAAATATGGGGTGCTGCGAAGCGATTGTAACCTCATACATACTTACATATATATGCATAGTATGTATATATGGTATTTAACAGCTATCATGAAGAGTAAAACAAGTTTTTATTAGTTCATAGTCACACTGTTATACATATATTTGCTCGTTTGATAAAAGTTTCATAAATACATAATAATAGGTATCCTATTTAGTACCCCCTTAGGTTCATGCTTATTGTTTCTAGATTTATGTAAGCGGTATTATTTTTAGGTTAATAATCAAATGAATTTCCTACAACTAAACTAAATATATCAACAATAATTATTGAAATGATATTATAGGATGAAATCTGAATACGTATTTATAAGTGTCTTATATCTGACTTCTTACATTCTACTAAATCGCCTTATTTTAGATTAGTGGAAAATTACCTTGCGTTTTGTGTTGGGTTATTTATAATAAAATCACAAAACCAAAAACAATATGTTCTAATTTATAACTGTAAAAGTGCTAAAACGTTGAACCGTAAAAGAAACAATCAATTGCAAACTTTTGTGAATAATTTAACATGGTTGACATACAATAATAATATCGTGTATATTCACATACATATGTATGTATAATTATATTATATACATATTTTCTAAGAGGCATCAAAGTAGACAACTATATATAATTAAATACGGTTTTCTTCGGCACAATTTTGGTTTAATTCTTCCTTTGGTAAGCCTTCTTTATGTGTGATAAAAGATTGCTTTTCATTACATGTCTGTTGGACATCAGTAACTTTTTCTATTTCGATATACTCATCCTCTTCGCCTGCTATGATTTTATCATCCACCGAGAGTATTTCCCTTTTAACTTCAGTCAGATGGGACGCAGAGTTATCGACTTCTTTAAGAAATGAAAATTTGTTCCCACATTTTTCTTTATTTTTAGACTCAAGCAGGTTCCGCTTCTCATGGGTGATCAAATGATGCTCAAGTTCCGTTCGGAAAAAAAACTTTTCGCTACATAGATTACAGTCGTAGGGCCTGCTCTGCAATCCATGCTCATGCATGTGGGATAGCAAACCACTTGGAGCAGTAAACACAGCAGAGCATATATAGCAATTAAAGCCTCGCTCTTCACAACCAGCAAATGTGTGTTCGACTAAATGTTCTTGGAGTTTTTTGGTGCATGGTAGAATCAATTTGCAGATATTACAACGACTTTCAACCTTCAATGTGCTTCGGCAAGCTTCGGAACTAGGTTCATAAGGAACATTACGTAATCTTTGGCCCTTAAAATGTGCCCCAAGTTTGTGTTTCCGGCAGCATTTGTCACAAACTTTTGCTTCTCCGTTAATCGGGTTCGGAATAGACTCTAAGCAAAGGGCACATACACTTTCTGGGACGTTTGAAGATTTAGTATGGAACCTAAAAATAAAATATTATTAAAATTTATATTTCAAAATTATTTATCTGTTTCATTACTGAGCATGCAAACTGATTTCAAAATCAGAGTGAAGTGATTGTCGGCAGCAGATACATTGCATTGGAAGCTGACTCTCAATGTTGTGCTCACTGAGATGTGCTTTAAACGCTGCAATATTGTCCAATGGTTTGCTGCAGTGAGAGCATTTCCCGGATTGACCAACCTTGGAATGTTGCAATTTATGTTCTGCCAATATAGCTGGCGAGGGGAAAATTTCATCACAAATGAGACATTTGTGTTTACCGGTAGAATTATGACAAGTTCTCATGTGATGTTCCAACTCAGTGCGTGACTTAAAATTTCCTGAGCAATAAGCGCAGCGCAGACTAACACCCGTTTTTATATTATGAACGATTTTACGATGCGAATTAACTTCTCCTTCTGATCGGAAATCATTACGTTCACAAATATCACAGCTATAACCCTTTGAAGAGTTCGAAGAAATGGAAGTTGGAATTATTGACTCTACGGGTGATCGTATTCGGTTTGAATCTGTTTGAGTATTTAAATGTTGTTGTTTTGGTCTGTTATAATAGTTTTCCTCAGTTTTTGGTTTCTCTATTCTATGCTGTGCATACATCTCCATCAATGTTCGGCTGGTGTCAAAATACCGTCGACTAAGGCCATACATGAGATCGGGATGTTTCACGGTGTCTGTATCCACTTGCAAAGCATTGTAAAACTTGCCATTGGTCAATGTTGTCGGAGTCTCATGGGGACCCGGGAAAATTCTTTTATTAAGATGTGCCGCAAAAGCAATGTTGTAGTCAAGAACGCTAGTATTGTTATTTTGCGAAGAAATAGGTATTTGTGGCCCTTTGTTTATTAAGGAATTCATATAAAGAGAGTTCATTTGACTCGGCATATTTGATGTTGTTGATACTTCTTCGTATGCTCCGTTCGAAGACAATGTTTCTCGATTATTGTCTGTGTGATGATTTTGCATATGTCGATCTAAAAGAAATTCTACATGAAATGTTTCCGGGCATGAAGGGCACTGGAATTGACGAGCATGTGCAGCTAAATGAAAATGCATCTCTAATTCATTTGAACAGATAGTGCGACAAAACATGCATTGAAGGGAATTGGGCATCGGTCTATTAAGACCAGGATGATGTGATTTGACGTGCGTACTAAACTCATTTTCAGATCGAAATATTTCCATACAGGCTGAGCAACGGAATATTTTAGTTTCAATGGAATGTGTACAAGCAAAATGCATCTGAATTGCCATTTTTGACTCAAATAGTTCGGAGCACACAGAACACTTGAACATAGGGATTGCGTGTTGCTCAAACATGTGATCTTGAAGTTCCTCCGGTTTTGAATGAGATTTGTCACACTTGTTGCCTACACAAATATATTCCGAACTTGTTATTAAATAATGTGAAATCACATGCCGTTCGTGTTCTGATTGTTCTTGTAAAGCCAAACCACAATGATGACATATAAGGTTTAAGTCTTGCGTTATATGTGTTTTTAAGTGGTTTCGAAACGTATCAAAATCTGGTAATCCGGCATTACACTGATTGCAAAAAAACATGTCTGGCTGGAGAGACTCTTCTGGCATTGGGAGCGCAGTTGATGAACGTCGATTATTTTGACTAAGATCAGTGGGCACATCCTCTTGGTTTTCAGCATGGACGCTTGCTGAAGGTAAAAGTGGCTCTACCTTTATATTACTCTCATTTACCATGATGCCTTCCCTTTCAACTGTTTTGTCACTTACCAAACGAGGACTAAAAGTACCACATGCAGCCAAACGATTGAAATGTTCAAAATATGAATTGGGACTGGCCAATCGATCGACGTGTGCGAGGCGTATATGTTGAAATAAAGCTGGAAGGTTTCCAAACTCTCTAGTGCAATATTCACAACTCAGCTGGAACGGATTTATATCCGAAATAGCGTTACTTATAGCAAGCTGTTGAGCCGGTTTCTTTACGGAAAATAAATCATTGGTATGATTCGAACTAATATGTTCATTGAACTGCTCAATAGAAATAAACTTGGACTTGGAGCAATAGTTACACGTCAGCAGATTGACTGTGCTGGGTCGCTTCGGATGGTCAATTCGATTTGTTTTACTATCACCGGTATTTAGTGATGCGCCATAGCTCCTTTTTTGTAAACTTCCACCACTTGATACCGATCCACTTGATCGAGGACTGTAATTAAGAGCTTGAGGGTTTCCCCCTGCTGATAAAATGGCAGCTTGTTTCTTGTGGTTTTGCATATGCGAAGTTAATGCTGCAGCTGTATTATAGCCACGATTGCATACCGTGCATTGGAATGGTTTCTGATTATCATGGGTTTTCATATGAATTTTTAGATGATCACTAAAATTAAAAGTTTTAATAATTAAAATCTTATCGGCAGTTAAATATTTATATAAATAAAGTTAAAACTTCATAGGTTGAAAACTAGACCATTTCAACTATGAAAATTCTTCACTACATGTTTATTACCTTCGAGAGAAAGCTGCCTCGCAGTGCGGACAACGGTATCGTCGATCCCCAGTATGCAACTTGGTGTGCCGATCTCTAGACCTTTTATGTTTAAAAAGTCTAGCGCAATATTCACATTTGAAAGGTAGATGTTCGGCATGACTCTAAAAAATTACATTTTATTACATCTATGTCAATACTTCGTTATTATATATACAATAAAACATTTGTTTAACTATGCATTTCAAAAATATATATTAGCAAATTATATATAGTAGCGTGTAACTAATTAACCACGATATTTCAAAAAATAATTGTACTTTGTTACTTTTTACCTGCAATGTAAATTGTAAAATATAGTCATAAGTATAGTGTATGTGGATGCAAATAGACAATTGAAACTATGCTATTATTTACAATTTGCATCATATTATACGTGGTAGTCATGAAAACCAGTGGGAATTTCCCATTCTGAATTCGAATTGAACAAAGGGCGTATCTGGATAAGTGAAATATGCCAATATTATAACTAATTAACTATTTTACTGATAGACTAATGAAATATAAATAAGACAAGAAGATATTTTCGTTTTACCCTAAAAACTAAATAAAGGAAAACAATTACTGAGCTTAAAAAGAGATACCCAAAGTTTTTATCAAAGAAATTCACAGTATTTAAAAAAAATTTACGGTATCATTATATATGGACGATCTTTCTGTTACACCTGTGGCCACGCACAACATACGATTCAAAGTTTTCAAATGTTGCGCATATTGTCAACACTTTATAGCGATACTTTATGCGATTTAAATTTTTTTATTTAGAATTAAGTTAGTGACATGCTATTTATCAAAAATATTAAAAAATTAAAAACAAAACTCATTCAGGGCTTAGACTAAGTAATTTGAAAATTAATGTGATTTACAAAATGAGCTCTGAGACTGACTTGCGATGAAAAAAATATAGTTTTCATTTTTTTTTACTTAAACTATAATTGAAATTAACGTTTTCTTTTATTTTTTATTGAAATAAGAAAGTTAGTTGCGTTATTATGTACTTTAAAAATAAAAAGTAAGGAAGGGCTAAGTTCGGGTGTCACCGAACATTTTATACTCTCGCATGATAAAGTGATAATCGAGATTTCATTATCCATCATTTACATAATTTTTTATTTTGCTGTAAAATTAATTAGATTAGATCAATTTGTGTACTTTGAGTATTGAATTGTATTTTCATTTATATGTATGTACTAGCTGACCCCGCAGCCGTTGTCCTGCGTGAAATTATGAAATTATGTGTTTTGAAATGAAAAGAAAGTTAAATTCATCATTTAATTTTTGGTGTTTTTGTTTTTTTGTTTTCAATGTAACGTAGTTTTATAAAGAACATTTTTGGTTTTCTATTCCGGTGTACAGAAAAGATGTGTGTGAAAAACATAGCATTTCCAAATTTATGCCACACACTATGAGACTATCCTTGAGTCCTGTTGATTGTCATCTCAAATGCAATTTTCACTGGAAACGGAATACGTTAGAACTGAAATGGAAAATCGATAGAACTCAAAGAAATTCGTAGAATCTAAGATTCTGCCTCCTTGTATTCGATAGCTGTGTCACAATCAGTCGGGTTGTATTACACAGTTCCGGCGCATGAAGATTGCGAAACATAATAAAGACGTATCCTACTTTGAGACGCAAATGATGGGATGGCATACCAAACCTGTCCAAAGAGTTTAGAAATACCACTGGGGCGTCGTCTTCATTGTCAAGATGATCGATCGATTTGTATGAGTGCAAGTCTCCCGGAATTTGACTTTGAAACTTCCAGTTTAAGCCAACAACGTCGGTATTTTTGGCATCTAACATTGCGCGTGCACTTAAGGAATCATAGTTACGATAATTTGGCCAATGTCCGAACATTTGTGATGAGTTCATCTTTCGTGAATTGATAAAGGGAAGATGGAATTGATATCGAACCACTGGAAGTATCAAACGTAATTGTACCATTTCCAATTTTTAGCGAAGACGATGTAAACTGTCTTCGGCAATTTCATTTTTGTTCGTATCGCAAAATAGACGCGGATTTGAAGGCTTATATGTCGAAATAATTATCGCGAAAACTGTGCGAAATTCATTTTCATTCCAGTGATTAACGGGTTTCAGGAATTGTAATTGCTGGCTTACTTCTCCCAAACTTGCACACATCGAACCATTCACATTACGCAATGACTCAAATAAAGTTGAATCGCGTACATTAATCAATAGCAACCGAAGGTAGAAACAATCGTCGTTTTTCGGGTGGATTGTATAAATTCGTCCTAATCCATTAGTTGATAAGACACGTGGATGTCAATCTACTGGTGGGCCTTGCTTTTTGCGTAACTATTTCTTCGACGATGCATTCCATGCATAATATAAAGGTATTTCCGAATAGAGCAATGTTCTCACAAACAGATGACTGACGAAAGTTGAGAAAAAACTCGTCAATGTTAATTTTGTTGCTGGCGATGTTTCCATTGGCTATACTGTATTCTCTGGGTTGAAATACACTCTTTGATCATTCTCTAAATTAACTGCGAGACGTAAAACAGTCCGAAAACGTTCATGAATTGCAAAAATAAATATCCTACAAAGCGTTTTATTGCAATTCACGTATCGACCGTATGGTTCAAGACCAATAACCGCCATGTTGCTTCCTTTGGTGACGTACTTTCAAACGTATTTTATCGATTTCACCAAACTGCAATACTAAACACTGATATGAGTTTTGAATATGAATTGAATAATAATGGTGAATATAGTACGATCCATGTGTTGTCAACTTTGATATTCACTTTTCTAAGTTGAATGCTGAATGTTCTGCCATTGTCGTCTGGTGACCGACGCCGATAGATTTGATATCCATCATTTCCAGTTTGTGTTTCCGAAAGAAAAGCACATGGATAGTGTTTCGTGCACTTATTGTCAGACAAAACAAACCGAAAAGGGATTGTGGTGCCCTGCGAGGTCCATGCAGCATATTGGTTTCCACCACTTCATATAATACTGGATCTTTCTCTACATCAGGAATTTCTGGAGAAATGATTTCGTCAATTTGATCTGCTGTAACCATCATCCAAAGAAGAATGTGTGCGTGCGGAAAACCTCTATTTTGCCACTAAACAAAGTACATCTAGCATCCAACAGCACCACATATATGTACGTTGCTTCAAGATAAAGTCAATCAAACATCGTAACTGTTGTTTGAAAAGTCGTGCCTTTGCCGCATCTTGGGAGAACTTCTTTCCTTGCCTTGCCTTGGGCTGCCATACTTTGATGGCAAAAAGAACACCGACCGATATTAGGGCGACCCCTTGGTGGCTTCGTAATAAATTTCAATCTGAAATTGACCTCTTTGTGTGAAACACACGTAAAGTTTTCACTGAATAATTTTCAATAACTTTTCTTTTGAATAGCCGGAATAAAAAAGCAAGGGAACGAAATTGAACTATTCAAATAATTTACAAATCAAAATATTGAAAAGCAAAACAAACAAAAATTTAAAAAAAAAATGTTTATGAAAAAGAGTTACTTTTTGGAATTATCCAATTTGCTGACTTTTCGTGGCAAGTATAAGATATTTTTATTTCTAAACCTTCCTTGATCTACAACGAACAATTTCTTAAAATTTCATCAATATTGGTTCAGCCGTTCTCTTGGCGTTACTAACGAACAAACATTCATTCGTTTGTATGAGAAAAAGAAAAGGGCTGTTTTTAGGGGTTTTCCGGCAATTATTCGAAATGTTTTTTCCGCAGAAACCATCTCTGAACCTCAACGAACATTTTAAAAAAAGAATTATCAAATTTGGTTCCGTCGTATGAAAGTTATGAGCGTACATATGTACATTTTGAGGATTCATTTTTATTTATATATACTTATGTATGTATACATAGAAGACATTAGATGGAATTCAAAATAGCATTATATTAGAAGAAGGCGTGGTTGTGAACCGATTTCACCCATATTTCATACATGTCATCAGGGTGTTAAGAAAATATTATGTACCGAATTTCATTGAAATCGGTAGAGCGTTTCCTGAGATGTGGTTTTTGGTCCATAAGTGGGCGACGCCACGCCCATTTAAATTTAAAAAAAGGCCTGGGTGCAGCTTCCTTCTGCCATTTCTTCCGTAAAATTTAGTGTTTCTGACGTTTTTTGTTAGCCGGTTAACGCACTTTCAGTGATTTTTAACATAACCTTTGTATGGGAGGTGGGCGTTGTTATTATCCGATTTCTTCCATTTTTGAACTGTATATGGAAATTCCTGCAGGAAACGACTCTATAGAGTTTGGTTGACATAGCTATAGTAGTTTCCGAGATATGTATAAAAACTTATTAGTGGGCGGGGCCACGCGTCCAAATATGCCCCTCCCTAATGCGATCCTTTGTGCCAAATTTCATTTTAATATCTTTATTTATGGCTTAGGTATGACACTTTATAAGTTTTCGGTTTTCGCCATTTTGTGGGCGTGGCAGTGGGCCGATTTTGCCCATCTTCGAACTTAACCTTCTTATGGAGCCAGGAAATACGTGTACCAAGTTTCATCATGATACCTCAATTTTTACTGAAGTTACAGCTTGCACGGACGGACGGACGGACGGACAGACATCCGGATTTCAACTCTACTCGTCACCCTGATCACTTTGGTATACGTAACCCTATATCTGACTCTTTTAGTTTTAGGACTTACAAACAACCGTTATGTGAACAAAACTCTAATACTCTCCTTAGCAACTTTGTTACGAGAGTATAATAAAGTCTGCCGCTTTTTCATGATCATTTGTATTATTCAAGCACAAAGTTTTGTAACACATCTAAGCAAGTATTTAGTAAAAGTTCTAATATTTAGGTTGCGAGCCAAATGGTAGAAAATTGGTAATTCTGAGAGATAAAGCGAAATTTTAATGTATCATCATGATAAATCTGATCTTAATTCAAGATATGCCTAGGTTATGTATATATGTGCATATAACAAATGCGTAGTAGCAGACTAAGCAACATCCTGTTCTCAAATTTTCAATGTAATAATGTTTTTCTCGTTTCGTTAATATTTTTTGCAACAACTTTAAATGTCGTAATTGTGTTAGTTTTAAACATTAAAATGTTCCAACTGGCATAACAAGATATAAATTTATTTACATTTTAAGAAATTTTTCACCCCAACTTCCACAGCTTTATACTAATACTTTAGTATGCATCTAAAACTAAACGAAACTAAGTTTAAGTACACTACAATAACACATATGTACACATTTCTATTTCGTATGTATGTATGTATGTACATGGTGAATCATAGTTTCAGCCGTTTTAGCGGCATTTTTCCTTTGAACAGTGATGGTACCAGCCGACGTTAACGCTGACACTGAGAACGCCTTACGAACCCATAAAATGAGCCAATTTGTATGCAGATTCATAACGCATATTGCACCATATGAACAAGTTATCGTGTTGGTTATGGTTTTTTAAACTGCTCACCAAATCAAGACATGAACATAAATACAGAAAATATCGTAAGACAAATAGTAGTAGCAACGGAGGTGCTGTCGGCTTGTCAAGACAAACAAGTAACTGATGAAGTATGTATATCAAAACTTGACAGTGCAAAAATTTACAAATGATAAGAATCTCGCACACTTTATTGCTGTCGTTTCAGCATAACTGTGGCACCATGAAATGGTGTTTTTGCGGTTGAACCCAATTGTTATTTTATACCATTGACAACGCTGCTGGTAACATCGAAACGAGTTTATACAGAAGCTGAGATGATCGCTTAATAATAGTATGTTTGCTTGGAAGTACGTATCACCTAAAACTAATAGAGTTGCATATAGGGTTATATATACATATTATTAGTACATATATAAATGATGAAGATGAAGAGACGAGTAGAAATTCGCGAAACTGTCTGTATGTTCGACGTCCGTCCATGCGTGCAAGCTATACAAATTATAATACCTTGATGAAACTGGGTACGCGCGTTCGTTTGCAAAAAAAAAAAAAAAAACGAGTTCGTAAATGATTGCCACTTCCACAAAGCGCCATTAACCGAGAATGTATAAAGTGCCATAACGTGACACAAGGGATCACAGTTGCAAGGGGCACCTGTGGGCACAAAATGGGCGTGGCCCCCTTCTAATAGAGATGTTATGAAGACTCCCACCGATAGCATGAAAATGGGTGAAATCGGGTAACAACCTCGTCAACTCCTCACTAAAGCCTAAATGCGCTAGAGACGTTTAATTTAACCCCCGAGGTGCTATGAGAGGATTTTGAACAAACCGGTGTCAATATCGTAAAATGGGCGTGGTTCGTCGATTTTTAGGTAAAATCACATATCTCAGGATGCGCGACCGATTTCTACCAAATTTGGTATGTGGCATTCCTTTGACATTTTAATGTTATAATCGGACTAAAGCAACGCCTACTTTCCTTAGAATACAATTTTAAATTCCATCTGATACAAAATCAAAAGCAATTATTATAACGGGAAAAACTTTGTAGGAATAATGATTTTACAGTATACCACTTTATGACCAAAAATTGTCCAGATCCAACTAAAACTGTTCAAGCCCCTAGGTACTGAACTGCCTATACTTGTAGTTGACTTTCTACCGAAAATATTGGTCAATGTGTTAGACACATAATTGAAATTCAGAGAGAATTTTTTCCTGATAGTAGTACGTCTGTGTGCTACATGTGGGTTGAATGGGGTCAATATGTGAGTTATCTTAATAAAACTGAGAGTGTGTATGAAAATCGATTTCTGGAAGTTTAAATTTGATAATGCGTTATAATTACTAATTATTTTGATATTGTTTTTATACTATCGCTTCATGTTGCAAGAGAGTAGCGAAAACTAATTGAGATAGGCATGAATTCAAATATATGTCTATGTATATATATAAACTAGGGGATCTGACCACGCGTTCTTATTTATGTATAAAGGCTAAAACGTTTTTGTAAGTATAAGAATCCAAGGGATTGTACTCAATGTTTAATTTTGAAAATGTTCATACAAATAAATTTCATTATTTGTAAGAACGAATTTAAGGCTGTTTTTTTCAATGTCTGGTTACCAGCGTTTCTGTCCAGTCAATATAGTTGTCCGCATAATAGACTGTACATAATAAACATCAACAATGTGTATGGTTAATATCGCGTTCATTTAAGAAAGCTTTCACTGTATTCTTTATTTATGAATGGTTTTAACCCATCTTCTAAGTTGGTTCGAACTGGACACAGTATGCTAAATTTTACTAAAATCGGTTTAGGAGCTTAGGATTCCATCGCGACAAAACAACGTGTCACGTACTTTTTATGTATAAATGTGATCAGGATGACGGGACAAGTTTGATTCCGAGTAACTGTCTATCCGTTTATTTGTTAACTTTAGTAAAATTTGAAACTTGGTATACGTGTGCCTTGGCACCTAAAGGAGACTCATGGGCGTAATCTGAAGACTACCACGCCCACAAAATGCCACTAAACGAAAACTTTTGAAGTGTTGTAACTAAGATTCACAATATGACATAAATCCCTCCCTTTAATGGGTTTAATATACATATCTCAAAAACCAAAGAAGTTAAATCGACCAAATTCGATCAAAACGAATATTGGGTAGTTGAATAAGTCTTTATTGTATTTTGTCAATAGACGTCGCTGCAGTTGTATATCTCCAGTGCTACCAATCACATTGTGTTATAATATTACAGCTGTTTAAGAATGAATATATTTTGAAATTTTTGTATAAAAAGTGAAGAAGGCCGCACAAGATCCCAATGAAATTTGTAAAGTTTACGAAGACGATGCTGTATCAGTTCGTGTAGCAAAACAATGGTTCTCTTGCTTCCGTTTTGGAAATTTCGATTTGAGAGATGCACTTCACCCTGATCGTTAAAAAAGCCGAAGAAAAATCTTTGCTGAAACGAAATGAAATCGAATCATTTCTGAAGCGAATGGTAAAAGGAGACGAAAAGTGGATCACCAAGGTCTTGTACCTAATATAATGATATCCGTTTCATATATACTATATAAAGTCTCTTTGGTTGTGTTTATATCGCATATATCACATTTGAGTTCACTAGGTTGGTTTTAGTACCAATATTCCAAATATCAAGACTAAGTGAGTCTACGACCTATAATATAGTTTATAAAATTACAAACAATCACTTCACTCTTTCGCCGAATAATGTATTATATTATATGTATGTTCGATTCTTTCGCAACATTCTTTAATATAATATATAGTAATTATTTAAAATTAGAAACAGATTAAGTTCCTTTTCATTGGTATCATTTTTTACGTGGCGGGTCCCAAACCCAGCGCACAACCCTATGTAGGACATGTTTCGCCTTCTCACTTTAGCTCGCCTTCAAACGGATGTTTTTAGGCTACCCAGAGGATACTTGGTCAAATACCGGATGTCGTGAGCTGCCTGAGTCCTATGTAAAAGAATCATTTCTGGTCACTCCCAATTGAATGACGATCAGAGAACTTTCCTCACTTGCGTGAAGTTCTACACATGACTCCATCCATCCAAAAAAAGTTCAAACAGCAAATACCCGCCCGAAGAACAACAAAACGACGGGGGCCAATGGATTGCCGGCCGAGCTATTCAAACACAGCGGCGAAGAACTGATAGGGTGCATGCATCAAAACCTTAAATATGGTCGGACGAAAGCATGCCCAACGACTGGAATTTAAGTGTGCTATGCAAAATCCATAAAAAGGGAGACCCCACACTCTGCGCCAACTACCGTGGGATAAGCCTCCTCACCATTGCTTATAAGGTTCTATCGAGTGTGCAATAGATTAAAGGTCACCGTCAACAAACTGATTGGACGTTATCAGAGCGGCTTTAGACCTGGAAAATCAACAGCCGACCAGATATTCACCATACGCCAAATCTTGGAAAACACCCGTGAAAGGAGAATCAACAGCACGAAAAGGAGCTGCCTTTATGCTCCGATGTCGGAATTTGGTATCACCTCAAAACTATTAGGGCTGTGTAAACTGACGTTGAGCAACACCAAAAGCTCCGAGAGGATCGGTTTCAGACAAGGCAACTCCCTATCGTTCGACTTCTTCAATCTGCTGATGGAGAAAATAATTCGAGTTGCAGAACTTAATAAAGCAGGTACAATCTTTTATAAGAGTGTACAGCTGCTGGCATAT
>CM050327.1:56892272-57037454 GCA_027475135.1 Bactrocera correcta
TATGTAAAGCAAATATTCCAATTGTTGAGGGGCGGAATATTATAAGAAAAATGACATCAATATTGGATGAATATCGCAATATCTGCCGGAATAAAAATCGAAGAAGATAAGCAATTTTTATTAGACCAAAGGTCAAAAAGAAAGTATGTGATGGATAGAGTAGACGTAAAATATGTGAAAAAAAAAAAATAAAAGCAGCGAAGGTATTGAAAATGATGGACAGAGTTGAAAAAGAAGAAATCAGGAAACGAAAAACATTAGAACCTGCAACGCTTTCAACCTCTCTTAGTGACGAAGAGTTTGATCATGATGATGATAAAGATGGTGAGTTTATTAGTCAAAATAAAACATTAATACCGCGAAATAAAGAAATTAAACAGCGTAAAATAATGTCAGGTAATCTTGCGTCCGTATTGGATCGCACGAACACCAGTAACAGGAAAGTTAATTTTGGTTTTTAAGTTGACATGTATTTTAACAATATACTTATTTCTTTAATACAAATTAAAGGAAAGCAGCCTATATTCTTTCAGCAATTGCTCAAACGTATAGTGCGGATCATGCTTCTGAAACTGTTTTATCAGTCAGCACCATTCGTAGAATGCGTAGTCAGTTCCGAAGTCAACATGCTTCAAACCTTAAGGGAATATTCTCGCCCAATGTTCCTTTAGTTATACATTTTGATGGAAAATTACTACCCGCAATTTCAAGGGGGCCATCTAAGGACGATCGAATTGCCTTTGTCGTCTCCGGCTTAAACACTGAAAAATTGCTTGGAGTACCCAAAACTGAGAAAAGTACCGGAGAAGAAATTTCACAAGCAGTTTTTGCAGATATAAATATGTGGAATATGTGCCATTAAATTGTCGGAATGTCTTTTGATACCACTGCATCAAATACGGGTCGTTCTTGCGTTCTTTTGGAGCAGAAACTGAAAAAAAAAATTACTTTGGCTAGCTTGTCGGCACCACATCTTTGAAGTAATTTGCGGAGATGTTTTTAAAGCATTATTTGGTTCAACATCTGGCCCCGGCGTAAAAATATTTAGTTCATTTCGGGAATTTCGGCCAAACATTAATCGAAGCGAATACGAGAAATGTTCTTACAGTGGAATAAGTAATGAATTACTCTCATTTAAAATAGAAGCAATAGCTTTTGCAAGCTATATTTAAAAAAAAGAATTCAGGGCAATTGTTAAGAGAAGATTACCGTGAATTATTAGAACTAACGTTGATATTCTTGGGAGAAATCCTCCACGCGGTATCAGTTTTCGTACTCCTGGCGCATTTCATTTGGATGTCAAAATTGGTCTATGTTCTAAAAATTTGCCTTTTTCGAAGTCAATTCCATCTTGATGAACCCCAGCAAAAGGCTTGTGTTGAGTTCGGTATATTTACCGTGACTGTGACGCACCTAAATCTAAGAAAATATTTTTCTGAGTATAGCACCATATCAAAAATAATATCAGAGACCGCAACAACAGCTTTAAGTCGACACTTATGGTATTTAAGCGAAGAACTAGCTCCAAGTACCCTTTTCTCAGATTTGGTACCTAAAACAATGAAAAGTTTGATGGTGACTCAAATAAATGAGTTCAAAATGCAAAAGCCTGTTAAAAGATTTGTTAAATATATTGGTACAAAAGATCTGAGTGATAAAACAATAGCCTTTTTCATTGGTTCTGCTTCTCATACTTTATTTGAATTATTGAAATTGGATGTCACTTTTCTAAATGAAGACATAGACTCGTGGAATCAAAGCAAATCTTTTAATGAAGCAAAAAAATATATAATGGCTTTGAAAGTCGTAAATGATAGTGCTGAAAGAGCAATTGCTCTAGCAACAAATTTTAATCACTCCTTAACGACAAACGAGAGCGAAAAACAATTTCTATTACAAGTTGTGGAGAGTCACCGTAAAAATTTCCCTAATTGTAATAAAAGCACTTTGTTCCAAAATATTTGAATGTGAAAATATGTAACAAAAAATGAAATAATATGAATTATATAATTAAAAATGTATTTACCAATGGTTTTCCAGTAAAATAAGACATATGTATGTACAAATTATAATAAATTTTTTTTTTTTTGATTCAGCATATATTAGTGAATTTTGAATTCGTTGAGGCAGTTCTAAATCTTATCCGAATGAGCTCAATTTTTTTTTCAGTTATTTTCTTACCAAAAGGATCCAAAAATCAAAGAGCACTTCAACATTTCAAAGTTTAAAGTTTCAACATTTAAGTCTTTTCTAATAAGAATGAGTTAGAACTTTGAGTGCTTTTGGTCTGCCGCTTTGTACATCACTTTTGCAGGGTTGTAACCTGACGGATTGTCCATCTGTTTTTAATCTTCATACTTGTCCAGATCGTCGTCTCATTGCCATCGATGCCTTTGTGATCTGGCACCCAGTGGAAGTGAAATCGATTGTTACCCGCGACATTCTGCATTGCTGTCATAGGTGCCATAAAATTTGCCATAAAATTTGGTCGATCAAAATCCAGGTATTGGTAAAGGGTATTACCATATAGCTTCCGTACAACGGTTAACGTTTTTATTGTGTTTTTATTTATTTAGCTAAAGTTCTGTTCTGTAACCAAATAAACGGATTTCATTTTCATAACTATTTTGGTAAATTATTTCTGTATAAGTTTCTGTCAGCTCATTAAGACCTTATTCTCCAATCTGAAAAGTCAAAAATGTCAAACAACAAATTGAGCTTTCTGCAATGTTTATTTAACTTCTGATAGTATAGATATATAATTTGCGAGTGAGACAAGTAAAATATTCCGCTCCTAGATTTTATTTGCTAATATTCATAAGAAATTATATCATTGTTGAAATTCCACCAAATGACAATTTTGCATGAGTGACATATTGTGACAGCGATGCTAATTCAGCTACTAGATTTTCTTTCTTCCAAAATCTCGCGCCTAAAACCATCATGTCAAAACTTTTCACTTTGTGGACTAGAATTTCTGCATGTCAAAATAAAATCAAAGGTAATTACTACTTCCCTTTGAATGTTAAACTGCATCTCCTGCAAAAAGCGAAGCTTCGACCATTATAAATCAAAGAAGTCACTTCATATGTCACCCATCAGACACCAGCTACTCGCTAACAATTTTAAATTTTTAATGCGCGGCTAAAGTGACATCTCACCACAGAGTTTATTTTTCTCCATTGCCCTTTTACGAAATCAGGAGAGGTAATACACCGTATAATACGTACATAGCTATTGTTTACTGTACTCTATTTTTCAATTTAAGGAAGAGTCTACACAAACATAAAATTATATATATTTGTATCTATGTATTAACATTCAGATGAATTGCCTTCTGCCTTTTAGCCTTAAATAACATAGGTAGACTGTCTTCGAACCCACCCTAAACATCATTATCTATACCATTATAGCTCTGACTTTTCTATTCTTGTTGATATGTATTTTTTGGTTGAATTGTATGTTTCTAAAATGTCACTAAAATAAAGTGAGACCAGTAGATTCAAAACTTTGCAAATGGAAAGAAAGGTCGACTAAAAGCCACTTTTTGTGCATACAGGAATGCCAGTAAACGAGGTAGCTTGTGCATAATTAATAAATAATAAAAATTTTCTTCTATCCAAAGCTGAACACCCCAGCAACCACCGGCTTGTCCAAAAGATTTTGGTGAGTATCCAATCACATGTGTCACTCAACATGTTCGCTATCAGTGACATTCATGAACTTGAATATGTGATATGGTCACGTGGTACGCTGGGTATGCTCAGACTGTCAACAGTCACTTTATTTCTCTTGCATATATGTACGTCGTCCTACACCTACAAACCCACAAATGATGTTAGCGATGTAAACTCGTATCAGTGCTGCTTTTATGAAGTCCGCTTAAGTGAAGGGTCCTGTACACACAATAGATATAGGCACACATTTTCATACATATACATTTGTGGGCAAAACGAATGTGAGTTGAACACCGAATAGCCTTTAATTTAAGCATAAAGCTCAGATGCATGTCAGTGTCAGTCAGTCCGCCTAGGCACTCCATATTCACCTCCTTACTTTTAACGTCGCTTCGATATGTTTTTTTGCTTTATTACCTTTTTAACCAATATGTATTTATTTTCTAAAGAAAAAAATCATTGATATCGTGATTTTGTGATAAATCACTAGTGATAATTATACTTATACTCTGAAACTAAACGAATTAAATTCATGGTTATATATAATATATGCAAGTACATAGATGATCAGGATGATGAGACGAGTTTGAAATCCAGAAATCTTTCTGTTTGTCAGTCCGTGCCAGCTGTAGCTTGAGTAAAAAGTGAGATATCGGGATTAAACTTGGCACACATGATTCTTATCCTCTCATCCTTGGCAAAAAGGTAAAGCGCAGTTTGTATATGAGCGCAATCAGATCACTGCCACGCCCATAAACCGCCATTAAAGGAAAACCCATAAAGTGCCAGTACTTAGCACTTGATTAACCTTATTACCGGGCATTGTAGTAGTAAGGATCACCTGTGGGCCAAAAATCTTGAAAAAGTGGGCGTGGCCCTGTCCTTTAATAGGTTTAGTGTACATATCTCTAAAACTGTTTATGAAGGAATAACCATATTCGCTCAACATAAATCCCATAGTCGATAATAGGAAAACGGAAATCGGACGATAATATTGCTCACTCTCCTTAACTGTACTGTTAAAAACTACTAAAATAGCGAGAAATCAATAACTAAATACGACAGAGATATACAATTTTCCAGTTAACAAATTAAGAAGCAATCAAAATAACGAAAAACAATTTCGCACAAATAGTGTCTTCAGGGTTTCTCATCTTATGACCACAAATTATTTAAAGCCAGCAAAAACTGTTCAAGCCCCTAGGTACCGAATATGTTGACCCCAGTACTTATTGTTGACTTTTTTAAGAAATTATCGGTCAATGCGTGAGATATACAATCTAATTCTTAGAGATTCCTTTCCTGATGGCTGTATGTTCAGGTGTCCGAAATGAGTTGAATCGGGTCAATACTTCCTTTATACCGCTTACATCAGCCAATATGTGAGTTATATCAATGAAAGTAAAGTGTATCTTTCTGCCTAAAATAGGTAAAATTGACCGAAAACCTGGCCTATCCCCCGTGCAACTAATAAATGATCTACTCGAATATAATATACACTTTTTCTTTACATAGATAGAGGTGTACCGTATTGCTAATTTTTTGCCAAAAATACATATATATAATTAATTGCCAAAAATGTTACTAAAATTTTAATATAGTTAAAAGTCGATGTGATGAACGTGAATAAAAAAAAAAAAAAAAAGAAAAAAAGTTACAAGAGTATAAAATGTTCGGTTGCACCCGTACTTAGCCCTCCCTTACTTTTGTTTTCACTGTCAATCCACATGGAGACAAGTTCTTTCCGCAAAAATGGTTTTTGAAAGAAACGACAGTATGTAACAGAGAACTGAGTAAGTAAGTAATATTTGTACAATTTGGGCCAATGTATTAGGTTGTCAAAAAACTCTTGCGGTATTTTCGCTAGTTGGCGCTGAACGCGCGTAGTTCTAGTTTTATTCGTCGCATCGGGTCATGCTATACCTTTTTGGAAAGTTTATTTCACGCCCTAATACGTGTTTGATTGATTGTCGTTTCATCAAAAATTCATTTCAATTTCAATAAAATAAAAATTCAATAAAATTACCGCAAGACTTTTTTGACAACCCATTAAGAGTTGAATAAACGAAAATAACGCCATATCATTATTTTCTTATCGAAGGATTTTAAGAAAACATTTATTAGTCATATAACAGAATATTTCAAATTACTTATAAAAATACACCTTTAAAGGTGTAACATACACCCTCAATAACTCTCGTTCAAGTTCCAAATTTCGACCCGGATAATCGAAGAAATAGCAATTTATAAGCTTTGAAAATAAAGTATATTTTTATTTTAAAAATTTAATGTTTGGATGTAGAGGTGAAGATAAAAAATGGATAACTCATCATTGATATTTTTTTTAAATTTTTTTATTTGCTTCAGTTTTAGTTTTTATTCTGATTCAGCTGTCTTTAAATAAACAGGTGCATGAAATTTCTAATGTAACCGCAACGTATGCCAAGTGTCCGACCGCACGGGTTTTTGTTATGATTATATTATAAATAAAGCAAATAAATACATAACTACATATTGGTTGATTGATTCAGTGATATAATACGTTTGTAAATTCATAACATAATTAAAAATTGATAAAATTAAAAAAACGAAGGACAAAAAAAAAAACGTTATCTTTGACTGCACTGAAACTATAATACCAGTCCCAGTTGCAATTCTATAGCATAAAAGAGTATAAAAAGATTATGGTCTGATCAGTCAGTTTAAAGGGCATACAGATATTCTATAGTGATCCATTCTGAAAAATTTGTTCAGAGTTTGAAGCGCTGGAATGCATAACAATCTGCCCCAATTTCGTGAATATTTCTTCGGATATTGTATTGTTGCTTTGGACAATAAACTATGCCAAATTTCTTGAATAAATTCAAATTCAAAAGTTTTCCAGAAATTTTGCAAAGTAATTAATAAACATTATTGTCACACTTAATTTAAATGTGAGCTAAACTATTAGGTGATATATGATGTAGGCTAGTTTTGGTTTTTTGATTCGGCTGTGCAGTACTTTTGCTGATAAACCAGCGACATCTTTAACACTAAACAATGGTACACATTTGAGCGCTAAAGCAACATCATTAAAGGGACACATTGCGGAATGGGCAGAGTTAAGTGCAGGTATCTATTTATGCCGGACAGACTTGTCACAAAATACATTAATAACAATCACTGCCGCCACTAAACGTAACGTTTAACTGGCAGCTTAATAGTTTCTGAATTTTTTTTAAGAGATCTTAGACGTTGATAAATTAATAGAGGAACCTCGTAATTTACGACACTTTAGGATCATTCTTTACAAAATTTAATCAATCCACCGATAATCAGTTTATTCACTATTAAAAGAATTGTAGGAGAAAGGTTAATATGCTTTATTATCGTCTAATTATAAATAATTTCATTAAACATAGGATCACATTGAAAAAATATTCCTTTGTTATTTATTCATGTGACAATTTGCAACCTGTTAAGGGAACGTTTCAGGGTGAAATTTTCAAGAAATCGATTTTTGTTGCATTATCGGATAGTATACACTATAATAAACATTCTCTCAAATTTTCTCCAATCTTTAATCGAGTTTTTTTCAGAATGGTGT
This sequence comes from Bactrocera correcta, assembly GCA_027475135.1. Lineage (NCBI taxonomy): Eukaryota > Metazoa > Arthropoda > Insecta > Diptera > Tephritidae > Bactrocera > Bactrocera correcta. The sequence goes on from CM050327.1 coordinate 56,899,536, forward strand.
TTTTTAAAACGGTTTCCACTCTCAAAGGAAGATTTTTAAAGATATCTAGTTCCAATTTGCTTTCTACCAAAACCTGTCCAAAAGTGGATTGGTTCAAGCCGCCGCCATTTTTTCAAATTTCAAAAAAGTAAAAAAGACGATAGCCACTTTCCTACAGATTAATTATCGTTTTGAGATTTTTGTTTCAGACCGAAATTGCGAATCGTGGTCATCGTAACTGGGCTTTTCTTTTTTATGTGTCATTTTTACAATTTAATGAAGCCGTGTCTAAATTGTAAGATGGGTTTGGCACCACTCTCCGTTAGGTGAAAACACATATTTCGAGGAGACATATGTACCTCCGACATTCTTATGTTACTGTTTGAAAATGGGCGAAATCGGACTAAAGCCACGTCTACTTCCCATATAGCAAAATTTTAAATTGCATTCAAAATTTTCACTTTGAAGTATACAAATCAAAAATGAATTGCACGAATGCTTTAAAGTATGGCACTTTATGGTCAAAAATTGTCCAAATTACCCATATACCCTATAGCTATATGGTATAGTAGTTCGATCTAAGGCAACAGTCCTTACTAAATTTCGTAAAGAAATTCGGTTTTTCTTAGTCAGTTTTTATTTCAGCGAAATACTGCTAATTCTAATTTTTTTAAATAAATATATTAAACCTGTAGAATATGAGTTTATTTAATAAAATTACGTGAATAATTTTTAATAATTATAAATTTTGTTGCTAAGGCAAAATAAGCTTAGATGGGTAAGAATTTGGCATTTGCCAAGGCGGTAAATTGTCTCAGGCCGGCCTTATACCTACTTAGGTGTTACAAACTTCGTGACTATCTTAACGTAGCGTTTGAGGGTATAAATATATCAACTTCTGGGGGACTTCTCAATAAAATACTCCGTTAAAGTATTGTTCAACTTAAAACTTTTATCGCTTCGATTTTCGAAAGAAATAAAACTGGTAAAAGCGAAGTGATACACACACATTTATAAATCAATAATTTTGTTTTCATATACATATGTTTAGGAATATATCAGGCAAAAGAATGTTAATGACATTATTGCAAAACTTTTTCGCATTTAATTGTATTTAAAAGATCACGTATTTATGGTTTACTTTTACATTCATAAAATATTGACATATGTAATTTATTATCTACAACGAAGTTACAATAAAAAGACTCTAATATTTTTATGCTTTTCGGAGTGTCACAGTAAAAATGAGAGAAGAATTCAAACTAAACACATGCATATCAATGTACCTGTCGTGTACATGGGAAGTAGTTATACAAGTATGTTTCAAAGCGGTGGCCAAGTGCAAGCTTTCGTGAATCTTATGAGTAAGGTAATCGATTTTTTACGACCACCAAATATGCAATTTGTGAATAGTTGCCATAAATAAAGTGAACACACGTCCCAAATAATAAAAGCAACTAGCAAATAAAATGTGTAATGTTAAGGTATACTTTAATTAACGAATATGATAGGCAAAGGAGAAGAGTTGTATTCATACTACACTGATATTTTTAAATGCAAGTTCATGGACAAATAGTGTTACTAAGCATAAATGTCCAACCTAAGGCATAATGATATAACAATAATAAAGTGTATATACTCGTACCTGTGAGCTTAGAAACCATTTTAATCTTTCAAATTTATTTTAGTACAAATAACGTATTGAGGAGTATTGTAATAAAACATTGACTCATACTACACAATGCCATTTTGACATGGTAGTTTTTAAATTAAAGTTTATTGTATAAAATTTGGTAAATGTTTTACTCTGTAAGTATGGGCAGGAGGCGTTTGAAAGGACTATTGAAAATTGAGATCCTTTGTTTTAACGTATGTAATGTGAAATTACTTGAAGTGTGCAATACTGGAAAATTGAGCAATTATTTTTCTATTAAAGATCCATTATTTCAATAAAGCTTGTTTCCGTTTATTAATTCGCTTAATGCAGTTGTTATGTAGGTTTACAATGTAGCCATGCTTAAAATTGTATTAAGTAGTTTAAAAGTTTTCAATTAAATATTCTTAAAAATGAATTCACAAGTTTAAGAATATATACTAAGATATTTGTAACATACTTGTTCCGTTTTGACTTTATTTAATTAGATAAACCAGGTGTTCCGGTAAGAAGTGTTTCTTTCAATTTGGTTGGCATGACATCGGTCAAACATATTACAGTCATTGAACAAACAACATAATATTTTTTCGTTGTGTTGGTTGTTTCCATTTGAAAAAAGTGCTGAAAAGTTGCATTGAATGCTTGTCGGGGCATATGTTGATAATGCAGCAACATGCAAAAGATAGTTTCAACGGTTCAGGGATAATGAGTGAGTGAGAAGTTATGAAAGTGGAAAACCACCAAAAACTTGAAGACGCCGAATTGCAAACAATATTGGATGAAGATGATACTTTGAGTCAACAGCAAATGACAGCCGTTTTAAATGTTGCGCGACAAATAATTTGTGACTGTTTGAATACTACGGGGAAGATCCAAAAGTGTTGAAACATGAATGGAATGAAAGACAAATGGAAAACCGAAAAAAACGTTTGTGATATTTTGTTTCAGAGACACGAAAGAAAATCACGGAGAAAATCATGGTTTAATTCGGAAAAAGCTTCAACGACGGCTGCAAAATCAGATCGGTTCGGTAAGAATGATATGGTCTGGGTTTGATAGGATCAGAAGTGTGTGCTATATCATGAGCTTCTAAAGCATGGCGAAACTGTTAATATTATCTTTACAGGCAAAAATTGATCAATTTGAATAAGACATTGTTCGAAAAACGACCGACTTGGTGGGGAGCTGCTGCTCTACCCGCCGTATTCACCAGGTTTGGTCCCTTCCGATTCCCAGTTTTTCAACGATGGAACACGCATCGGCTAAGCAGCACTTCGATTTTTACACAAAAGTAGGGAATTGTGTACTTTATTGGTTTGGTTCAAAAGGCGAACAATTCTATTAACATGGTTAAAATGTGTTAAAAGCAATGGGCAATATTTTTAATCATTTATTTTTCTTTCCCATTCAAAATAAGTATTATATTTTCACAAACAAATCTAATACCAGTACACAAGCATGTATTTCCGTGGCTTTGATTTTTGCAAGGTTCAAGAGTATAAAATGTTCGGTTGCACCTTTCCTTACTTGTTTGATTAGTGCTGCATTTGTTGTTATTAGTAGTTTTTACATAACTGCGACATTTTCTTAAACTTCGCTAAAATTTTGAAATTAACTAATCTGTCTGGTTTTGTTTTAATAAATAAATACATTCATAGCGCATAAAAAGTTACTTTTTCATGTTTATTTATTGGACGTTTAATAGTTAAATAAATTGTTAAAATTACACGGATAAAAAGCTCTGCACAATGTTCACGATTGGGTCGCATTTTTGGTCTAAAACCAAAATTTGTAAAAGATTATTAATCTGTAGGAAAGTTTCTATCGAGATATAGTGTTTTTTTTTAACAAAATGGTGGCGGTTTGAACAAAAAGTATCGAATTTGGTCCTTAAAAAGTATGGAAACTTTTTTTGAAATCGTGTGATAGATAATGACGTTAAACACGGTCTCTCAAAATTGTAACCAGATATCTTAGAAACTCTTCCTTTGAGAAACGAACTCGTTTTGAAAAACACCTTTCTGAGAAAAACGCTTTTAAAGATTGGAGTCGCTGCGTTCTCCACTCTGTTCCCTTTCCACAAGAACGGCCGTAGCAATCATAGTAATTTGATTTTGATTTCAAATTTGAGAGAATGTTTATTACTACTTATTAATATTATTATATTATTTTTTATTATCATAAAAAAATAGTTTATTCGAAAATTTTACACTAAGTCGTTCCCTTAAAACACTTTGAACAATAAAAGTAATTATAACTAGGAAAAACTTTTTCGAACCGTTGGAATTTTGTGGCAGGCGTTTCGTAATTGCAAAATTACTTAATTTAGTTAATTTTAAAAATCCACACAGTAAGGATAATATGAATATGTTTTATATACGCGCGTTAAAATATTATTGCACATAAATAATTATTTAAAATTGAACGTGTAATCTAATCTAGCGAATCACTGCATACATTTCCTTATAAAGCATATGTATATATCTGTATTATATATTCTCGAAACATGTTGGAAAGAATACAATATTTTTTATTTGTTTCTAGTTCTAACGGAGATTTTACTACTCGAGAAGAAGAATCAAAAACTCCACGCCAACTTTTCTAAACTAGTTAGAATCAAAGCTTGCGCCATACACTCACTTTACAACGTACTTGTACAACGCGTGCCGCGTTGTGAACCCAATGGCCGAAAGGTCAGCATTCCGAAAAGTAATGAAATTAAACATTACAACTAGTGACAAACAAAAAAATGACATATAATATGTATGTATGTATATGTTATACGTTGTATTTTTTTATGTTCTGTTAGTACATGTACTCTCGTGTACACAAACATAGAGTCATACTAGCGTCAGATAACTAATTTGATAGTATCAGTTTTTGCGGCCGAATTGGAACACATTTGTTTTCATACACTCGAAACATGTTGCAGCAGAGTATAATCATTTTGTTCTTCCAACCGTGGTTTGCAACACCTTCAACAAGAGATACATGTAGAGTTACATATAGTATCATTACAACTGAAATTTACACTCAAAATTGTTTAGCGCATAAATAATTTTTTTTTTGTTTATGCTCGTTGAGGCCAAATTTGGACACGTATTTTTTTATTTCGACTCAATATGAAAATTTTGGAGTTATAAATTTGCAAAATTGCAACGCTTCAAAAAAGTACCTTTAAATATTTGCGTATGCGATGAAAAGGGTTTCATTATAAAAATATCTAGCTGGCCTATTGTTAACGATTTTTTCTCAGCTTTTCAATGAAAATGTATGTAGAATTTATTCGACTTTTTTGTAAATAAAAGGTACATTTTTATAAACAAATATTTTTTTTTTGGTTTGGAAGTATTTCTATTCAGTTTTCTTTTGAAGAAAAATGCACAAACTTAGTTGAATCACTGGCGTAGCACCGTATAACATTATTCTCATATTCTTATATTACAGTGTGAAAACAGCGGAATCAGACCCGAACCGCGCTTACTTTCTATTTAAATTGTTCGGTTACACCTGAACTTATCGATATCTTACTTCTTTAATATAAATTTTGCTAACACCTGGATTTGTTCTTTGAATACTGCGTGCTTGTAAAATGTTACAAGCTTTCGTTACTTATTTATGCTAAAACCAGTACCAGATACATGCTACGACAACTTTTTGTTGAGTTTTTCATAATTTAAAATTTCTTGAAGTTTTATAGTTACGCGGCTGAGTTAATATTGACTTATTTGTATATTTGTTTTATTTTAACATAATGCCATGTGTTGGGCTATAATTCTACGAATCCCTCTGAAAATGTGCAATCTTGTGCATAGCATATATGTATGTATGTATATCCGCCATATGTATCTGTGTTTATATTTATACATTTTTTTAATAATGGAAATGCTTATTTCGCATAATGGTTAATTATGATGCAACTGCAATTGTAATAATTGTTTACCCGAAGTATAAAGTAAAATTGGGAACAAAATAGAAATACAAGTCAAAAAAAGAAATACAAATGTACGAAAAATATAGTGTACAGTTAGGTGCTAATTATTCTCACATTATTTTACGATATAATTGGTGGAAAAGGTGAACAGGTAGTAAAAGCTTTAGTTTGTGTAGGAAAGTAAACTTTAGTAATAATACTGATTTTCAATTTTTAATAGTTTTTATCGAACCATCATTATACTTAATTCAAACACCCATTTTTTGGAGTCTTTATTTAGGAGCAAACTGAAGTGAAGAGGTTGGATTGTTGTATAGATCTTAATGTACATAAGTAACATCTTTTGCTGCAAATGAAGAAATATAAAACTTTTAGTTGAGCCAACTTATGGATACTTGCCAAAGGGAAAAGTTTAAAACAGCCACACTAAGTAATTTATATGTATATATTCCACATAAAGCTTTGAATATATGTACATATGTATACTCGTAGACACAGTTTCAGATTACAGTTACAGCATGTGCACTAATTGCATCACAATATGTCACACAGTGTTAAAGGTGCTTGTTTAATTCATATATTTTCGGCTTTAAACTGTCATATATACTTATGTGCAATATTATAAGTTCACTTAATTATATCATGTTACCTATGGCTTACCAAAGAAATTGGGAACCAAAGAACATTCCTATCAAGTTTCATGGCTATTTCTAAGATTCTATCTAGTTATCGTTCGCATGTACAGGCAGACGGGCGGACTGGACGAACAGGAATACAGCATTCAGCTTGCTCTGTCAACGTGAATATTTACATATTCAGTATTTGAATATACATATATACCTCTATTTCTATGTATGTCAGTTAGTTTAATATATTGAAATTGATTGTTAGGTGTTTCAACTTGTTGCGAGAGTATACAAATAAATACTAAAAATGTTGGTTTGTTTCCTCATTCCAATTAATATTGGTGTTATTTTTGTTTATATGGGAAAACATATCTGCCTTTTTGTATTTCCTTGTTTTGTTTTGTTTTCCTACCAAATTTGACGGACAAGTTTTTGCAAACTTAAACGGAAAAGAGAAATTACATTTCAAGATATTTTTATTGACCAGAGTATTGTGATTTTTGCTATCAAAGAAATGGAGGCTTAGATTTATACAAAATTCCATAATACTTACGCAAAATACGTCATTCGTAAAACTATTACTTTAGATAGAAGATGTTGTAATTAAGAAAAGTTTATGAACTTCTCTCTAAATATGTTAAGAAGTAATTTTTAGTCAATATCGAATTATTTTAAATTGATATTAAATTTTAATTATTTAAATATTACTTTTCGGCTTTCTTTCTAAGCAGTTTCTTCTCTTAATAACTAATAAACACATGCTATTTTGATATTTCCTCATTTATGAATAATTTTTTGTTATTCACGTGCTTGTTTATCTGTTAAAAGGGTTAACACAATGTCACTGTTCCTTTGGTTTGCTGTGAGGTGTAGGCGGATTTTTTCTTTGAGAATCTCCTGGCTGCTGGTGTCAGAAATTTTGCACCTGAGATTGCTTTTGCATTTCGAAAACTCACCAGTTAACTGTTTAAAGCAACAGCGTCTACCGCGGCATCGTGGCACTGGCGTGAATATTATTTATGAGTTTTCACTCCTCGCTCAACTTCCTTTTTTGTTTTCAACTGTCTTAACCATGAACCAAAATAGCTTTGGGTAAAAACAGGAGTAAAACTATTTACAATAGCGAAAAGAAATACCCTAAAAAAGAAAAATAAATAAATTTTAATTTAAGTTTGCCTACCAATCTCAAAAAAATGTACACTAAGCATTTCTACCACAGAAGGAGTAGTACATTTAACATGCAAATCTTTAAAGATTTGGCTGCAAGTTCATGTATATTAAAGTAGTATTCCAAATAAACATCGTCAACTTTTTATTGAATGCTCCATGATCTTTGTTATTCCTTTTGAATAATAGCAACATTTTTCAATACATTTTGTACAATTGAAACAAGAGCTAAGTTCAGGTGCAACCAAACATTTGATACTCCCACAACTTTTAAGGATGAAAGTGGGGGAATACTTTCAGGTATTAGCAAACCCTTACATTAAAACATGTTAAATAAAATTCTAGCAAAATTTAGTTACTGCAATATCTGTATTTCATTATGGGTTCACATATTAAGGTGCTCACATAAAATCTCCAATCACATGATATATTATATTTGAGGCTCAACTGGTATAACTCAAATATTGGACGACGCATTCGGTGTATTGTTTTCAAAAAAGTGAAAGCCATTATACAAGTACATATGTAGTAAAGGAATTATTGGTGCAAAAGTTTTTGAAATTTTCTAAGTGCGACATTGGCTCATCGCCAAAATTTCACACCGGCTACCATAAGCCTTCTCATACCGTCTCGAAGATAAAATTTAATGCCTTTGGCGTGTTTAATTATTGATTTTTTTTGCACTTTAAGTAGTTTTTAACAGTATTGTTCTATAGGAAGTGAGCGGGGTTAACTTCCGATTTGATCAATTTTCACACTGCCGGTAGGAGTTCTAATATATGCGCTAGGCAAATTTAGTTATTGTAGATCTAAAAGGTATGTTCTTTAAACTTATTAGAGGGCGAGGCCCGCCTACTTTTCAATTTTTTTTTTGCCCACAGGTGTCCCCTGATAAATCTCAAGAATCAACCACATCTCAACTTTTACTCAAGTCACAGTTTGCTCGGACGGACCGACAGTTAGACAGTCACCTGGATTTCAACTCATCTGGTCGTTCTGACCATTTACATACATATACCCTACATCTATATCGATTAGTTTTAGGTAATACGTAGAATCGTTAAGTGAACAAAACTATTATATTTTATAGCAACATGTTGCAAGAATAATAAAATTTTCGATAAATTAGGGAAAAGCGACTAGAGGCGCGAATACCACTATGTTTGGGATATGGAGTTAGGTCTAAGCCAGAGTTAAAGAGATGTCTAACTTATTCTAATGTGAAAGCGCCTCAAAATTAGCGCTTTTTATAACATTTTGCATTGTAGTCAGATCAGACAAAATACTTGTTTATAGATATACAAAATAAAACACCCAACATTTGTTAGGATTAAAAATGATATGGGTTTATTATATGGAGAAACTAATTAAATTTTATGATTATTATGAGTTTATGATTTATTAAAACAAATCGATTTTAACCTTTCAATACATAATTCTGATTTTGACTTGTTAGCTCTCAATAAATAAATGTTTTTTTTTTATCATTTTCAATTGAAAACTAATACTATGAAGCATTTCGTTATAAAAAAGGTTTATTTTTTTTAATTTATTGGTTTTACAATTTTTATGAGTGATATGGAATAGTGGCAACAAATTCTTCTATCCACATACATTTTTGGTAGAATTTCAATATGGTTGTTCCAATCGTTTCATAGCCAAACGTCAAAATCGTTAACAGTTGACAGAAATCGGGAGGTTTTGAGTTTAGCAATTGCTGTCTCATTGTCGCATTCCTTTATCTTTGACTAAGGAGTAGAACGATTTAATTAATATTCCGCGCTAAGCCAAGTAATGTTTAAGAAAGTATGTTCATTATGTGTCGTATGTGTTTATTAGTTATTATACTTTAAGCCATGCTGCTTGCAATATCATGATTTCAAGCCGGCGATAGTCTAGCTGAATCACGATTTTGCAGGTGGCAACAAGATACCGCCTTAGAAGAAGCCAAGAAATTTGAATAGTTGAAGGCGGCGGTCCAACCTGAAGGCACCTTTAAAAAGAGAAGCCCAAGGCGAAGATATCTCGCGTAGTGAACTGGGTGCACTACTACAACGACATAATACGGATGCCTTTAAAAAATAGGAAGTGCTGGACATTGGATCTTAAGGTGAATATAATAATACCTCCCGTATTGAATAGGGTACAGGCGCTGCGGCTACTAAAATGACAAAATACGGACGTGCCGACTGCCAACTGGAAGGCGATAAGCGCCCACTATTACAAAAACACTTTGGAGAAAGGTGAAGTGAAGAAGACTCCCGACATAGAAATCATTATGACAACTTTACTCGTCTTCAAGGAGGTGGAGAAAGCTTCCATTCAGCACTCTAATGGCTTAAAAGCTAGAGCTGAGTAAACCTCTACCAAAGGAAGATCACATCCGAGGAGCTTCTTCTCAATTAAAAAATAAATAACGAAAATCTAATTTCCCATATTGACCTCAGTCTTTCCATAGATGACTTTAAGGTTGAGGCAGTATAGGGTATTAAGGAAGAGTCTTTACTCCGTGCATCCTGCTATATGCTTCACGTTTGCGAGGAACCAACGGTAGAGCTTCAAACGCTGGCGCCTACATCCAGCAGAAGCCCGTCATACGATGTATGCAGTTTCTAAATTAATTAAAGAAGTGAGTCCCTAATCAATTTTATTTTACAAAGTCTGGTGGTAGAGAACTGGAGGGTGCTAAGTACACCGTAACTTTCTGGCCATAAACCGAGAAACTCAAACTAAGATCTCTACATATGTATATGCAGATACTATTAGGCAACAGCCTTAGACCTTGCGTGATTCATATGAAGAGTTCGAAAAGTACGTGACTGTATTCACGAATGCTTTTAAGTAATGATGTCCTACGCTACGATTCCAGCATGAGCCGAAGTCACCTTGGTGGAACAAGAAGCTCGGGTCTTGCAGATACAGGGTACGAGAATGTTGCAACTGGGACAAGCTAGCGTAAATCGAGAAGTGTTAGAATGATCTCCATAGGGTCTACAAAAAATTTTTGCGCAGGACAAAACCACAATCTTGGAACTTTCTTGGCAGCTTGAAAAGATCATCGAGGTGGCGAGACACAGGAAACTTTTATCCAAAAGCCCCGCATCGCCAGGTCTAATTGGTAAGAGTAGCGCAGAGTGGATGCACAGCTATGAGTACTCATTAACACTTACTCAGTGTGCACTTTTCTGGCTGTGAAAACACATAAATCCACGCAATGTTGTAAATATTGACATAAACTTTACCCTATTGACTTTGTCTGTCCGTGCCGTGGCTAAAGACTAGTTTTAGAGGATACCTGGGGTTCAGCTATGTCGCACTCACGGAGAGGGACTAGAGTAGCCTTTATACAGAAGATAAGTAGAAACAACACAACTTACTCGAAGGAGTTGAGGCTTATAAGCTTAACTATCTTCTTACTGAAAACGTTAGAGAAAATCTAGAACAGGACATTGAGGACGTTACCGCCACAAAAGGCAGATCAGTAGAGACTGCACTTCATACTCTAGTATTTAATATTGAAACGGCTCTTGAGTATAGGGAATACGCTCTTAGATTATTCCTGAACATTTATGGAGCATTCAACAACGATTCCTCGGAATCTATTCTAATAAATCTGATTCTGAATAGTATCAAGTCAGATCAGATCAGAAGCTTTTTAATCTCTAGAAGGATAACAGAATAGAACGACAATAAAATGACAAAGTAAGTCTGTAGAAGCACTCTACCCTGTGGTTTCCGCTAAACTGTTAAGGAACTTAGACGAAATAGGCCAAAAGATAGTGACGATCTTAATAACGGGAAGTACAACACGAAACTGCTGTGTAAGCAAATTGTGGAATAAAGACTGAGAAGGACCAGCAATGCATTATATGTAAATTGATAAGTTTTAGTTTTATTTTGCGTATTCGTTCTATTTATTAAAGGTGAGCATTCGCTGTTTAACTCCTTTTCAAAACTGAGGATTGAAACCTAAGTAATCGACTTCGACTACTGAAGATCGATTCCGAAGAATCGATTATTTTACGAGAAAACTCGATTCTCGAGTAGAATCGGAATCGAGTTTACCATCCCTACTGGCAGCCATCGCGTGCACATATAATAACCTCCGCACAATAACCACCACAAAAAAATGATTTTTTTTTTACCATGTTATTTAAATGGAAAATAGAAAATTTGAAACAGGGACCTCTTAATATTAATATTAAGAGCTCATCTTTTGAGTGACTTTTTTCACATTTTTGAAAGTTTTTAGCCTGTTTTTCAGTTGAAAAAAAAAGGTTGCCTCAGAATGACACACCCTAATGTACATACTTCAATAATTCTGTTTCGTCTTGTCTCGTAATGCCTCTGTACTTGTAGTTCCTGACATTTTTTAATTTTTCCTTTATTTCTGCCTCGAATTCCGGTGGGAATTTGTGTATTATATGAATTTTTCATTGTTTTATGATAGAGTGTATTGATGTATTGTACATAAAGACTCACTGGTATCTTTTTTGATTGACTGGCACTCACTTTATCGTTTTCACTCTTTAATATTTAATGGGGTTTGTTCCACTGCTTCTTTGAAAAATTGTGACTTTTATCGGGAAATACTAACATTTTCGGAACCAAAAGGAAGTCTGCAAAACTCGTACTTACCGTTCGCCACAGAAAAAGAAGCGTGGAGTATTTTTTAAACTAAAAGGAAATCTGCAAAATTCGTACTTCCTGTTGGTTACAGGAGAGGCAGTTATTTCTCTGTCCTGTTCCGCAAGCAGTATTTGGTTAAATCCAGATTTTAAATCAAGCGTGGTAAAGTACTTGCTTTTACCAAGGTTTGATAGAATTTTCGCTATATATAAGATATTTATTAGCAACCGTTTTGGAGTTCACAAAATATGCAACTAGTCGATTTTCATTTTTCCTTGTTCGTCTACCCTATTTTCTACCACCCATACTGGACTATTGTAGGTATATGTAGGTATGTATAAAAAAAAGTCCTTATGTGTGTGAAAAGATACATAAGGCATTGATTTTGAACAGAGTTAAAACCATGAAGTGGCTTAACTATGAAAGAATCCCTTTCTTTTTTATTCGGATAACCGTTTAATGTAATTTTTTGAAGCTCTTGCATCAATAAATAGCTTTATGGTTCTGCCGTACTACAAACGGCAGCAGGAAGCTATCCTAAAAAATTCACTTCATCATATTGATTAGTTTCAATTCCTCTAATTCTAATTCCTATTGAACAGATGCACCTTTAGTTTAAGAAAAAATATTTATCCTTTGTTGCTTTGGTCCCGTATACCTTGCAGTACCACTATTTGGCCTTTTGACGGTACATAAAAGACAAAATTCTATTTGTTTGCTGGAGAGGATGTCTGAAAAAAATTGATTTTTACCCAGTTATAGGTTTGTTTTGTCCTAGTATAAATTCTTTTTGCGAATTGAAAGAGTTCGTGGTTAGACTCAACTTCTTGAACTAGGGACTTATTGAATTGGACATGCTGCAAAAAGAATATCACATAAAAGTTTTCTTTGTACCTGAAATAAATACTGTTAGTATAGTTACGAAATGGTGTTGTTGTTCGAGTGTTTAATGCTTTGTCACAAAATTGGGGGGTGTCACGCCCGTTTACCAATTTTTATACCAATTCATATAAAACTCTTACAAACCATCTTTACTGTAAAAATTAATACGTCTGAATGTTCTTTTATTGAGTTAGCACACTATTAGTATTTGCCATAACCATTATAAGGAGAGAGGTAACCACAGTTACGTTCTGTTTCACCCAGTATCATTGGTTTAGTACACTAAATTAATCTGGTGTCACTTTTTAAAAAGTTTCAAGCAACTTAAAAATTCACGGTGGATATTTCTCTCTTTAAAATATGCCCTAATTTCAATGAACGAATAATATTGGATACAATATAGTTTAAAGCCGGAAATGAGTGGAAATGTAGTACAGATTATAATACTCCTAATTATTCGTTATTATAGAAGACTTTGTATCGAATATATCAGTTGATATGGAAATTATCTACATAAAATTGCGTTGAAATATTTTCTCGAGTATGCTTGAATAAAATAAACAATTGTAGTAATTTTCACCTCTCCACCTGCCTGAAACCGTGTTTGTTAATTTTTAAGCTTAATATGCCGCAGAATAACCCTATATAATGAACTCCGACGGAGGATGGAGTCATGTGTAGAAGTTCACGCAAGTGAGGAAGGTTCTCTGATCGCCATTCCCTCGGAAGTGGTCGCAAACGATTCTTTTACATATGATTCAAGCAGCTCACGACTTCCGGTCTTTGACCAAGTATTCTCTGGGTAGCCTAAGAACATCGGATTGAAGTCGAGCTAAAGTGGGAATGACCCCCCTTTTGATGACGACCATGGCAAACGAATTAAGGACTATGATTTGATGGCATGCACTTGGAATGTCCGGTCCCTTAATTGGGAAGGTACCGCTGCTCAGCTGGTTGATGTCCTCGGGAAAATAAAGGCTGACATCACCGCCGTCCAAGAAATGCGATGGACGGGACAAGGACAGAGACAAGTAGGTCCTTGTTTCATTTACTTTCACTCCGTAGAATGAACGTCTAGCCACAATCCGCATCAAAGCGAGGTTCTTCAACATATCGCTTATTTGCGCCCATGCCCCGACGGAAGAGAAGGACGATGTGACCAAAGATGCCTTTTATGAGTGCTTGGAGCGCACTTATGAGAGATGCCCCCGCCACGATGTCAAAATCGTGCTTGGCGACTTCAATGCCAGGGTGGGCAAAGAAGGTATCTTTGGCACTACGGTCGGTAAATTCAGCCTCCACGCGGAAACATCCCCAAATGGGCTGAGGCTGATCGACTTCGCCGGGGCCCGAAATATGGTTATCTGTAGCACTAGATTCCAGCATAAGAAGATTCATCACGCTACCTGGTAGTCTCCGGATCGAAAAACCACCAACCAGATCAATCATGTTGTGATAGACGGAAGACACGACTCCAGTGTTTTAGATGTGCGTGGCCTCGGAGGTCCTAACATCGACTCGGATCACCATATTGTTGCAGTCAAGATTCGAACCCGCCTCTGTGCAGCAAAAAACGTACGCCAACAAGCACAAGGAAGGTTCGACGTCGAGAAGCTGCAATCACAATAGACAGCCGAACGATTTTCTACTCGGCTTGCACTCCTGCTCTCTGAGAGCACTCCTCAACATCTCGGTATAAGGGAACTGTGAGACGGCATTTCAAACTCCTTACGTACAGCTGTAACCGAAACCACTGGTTTTCGGAAAGTGCAAAAGAACAGCTGGTACGACGAGGAGTGCCGTGTCGCAGCGGAGAGAAAGCAGGCTGCCTACCTCGCAACATTACGATCGACAACAACACGTGCGGGATGGGATGGATACCGAGAGTTGAAGAGGGAAGCGAGACGCATTTGTAGACAAAAAAAGAAAGGGGTCGAAATGCGTGAGTATGAAGAGCTTGATAAGCAGGCCGACAGGGGTAGTGCTCGAAAATTCTACCAAAAGATAAGGTTTCAAGACCGCAGCATACTCTTGTAGAACCCTCGAAGGTGATCTAGTCACCGATGCCCAGAACATACTTAAATTATGGAGAGAACACTTCTCCAGCCTGCTGAATGGCAGTGAACGTACAACGCCAAGAGAAAGCGAACCCGATTCCCCAATCGATGACGATGGAGCAGACGTTCCATTGCCCTACCATGAAGAAGTTCAGAGAGCAATTACCCGCCTGAAGAACAACAAAGCGGCGGGGGCCGACGGATTTCCGGCCAAGCTATTCAAAGAACTGATAAGGAGCATGCATCAGCTTCTTTGCAAAATATGGTCGGACGAAAGCATGCCCAACGATTGGAATTTAAGTGTGCTATGCCCAATCCATAAAAAAGGAAACCCCACAATCTGCGCCAACTACCGTGGGATAAGCCTCCTCGACATCGCATATAAGGTTCTATCGAGCGTATTGTGTGAAAGATTAAAACCCACCGTCAAAGAACTGATTGGACCTTATCAGTGTGGCTTTAGACCTGGTAAATCAGCAACCGACCAGATATTCACCATACGCCAAATCTTGGAAAAGACCCGTGAAAGGAGAATCGGCACGCACCACCTATTCGTGGATTTCAAAGCTGCTTTCGACAGCACGAAAAGGAGCTGCCTCTATGCCGCGATGTCTGAATTTGGTATCCTCGCAAAACTAATACGGCTGTGTAAACTGACGTTGAGCAGCACCAAAAGCTCCATCAGGATCGGAAAGGACCTCTCCGAGCCGTTCGATACCAAACGAGGTTTCAGACAAGGCAACTCCCTATCGTGCGACTTCTTCAATCTGCTGCTGGAGAAAATTGTTCGAGCTGTAGAACTTAATCGAGCAGGTACAATCTTTTATGAGAGTGTACAGCTGCTGGCATATGCCGATGATATTGGTATTATCGGCCTCAACACCCGCGCCGTTAGTTCTGCTTTCTCCAGACTGAACAACAATGAAACAATGATTATTTAATGTCATCAAACAAACATTCGTCGCACTCGCGACTTGGCTCTCACGTCACTGTTGACAGTCATAACTTTGAAGTTGTAGATAATTTCGTCCAGTTAGGAACAAGTATTGACACCACCAACAATGTCAGCCTGGAAATTAAACGCAGGATTACTCTTGCCAACAGGTGCTATTTCGGACTGAGTAGGCAATTGAAAAGTGAAGTCCTCTCTTGACGACAAAAGCCAAACTCTATAAGTCGCTCATAATTCTCGTCCTGCTATATGGTGCAGAGGCTTGGACGATAACAACAACCGATGAGTCGACGTTACGAGTTTTCGAGAGAAAGGTTCTGCGAAAGATTTATGGTCCTTTGCGAATTGGCCACCGCGAATATCGCATTCGATGGAACGATGAGCTGTACGAGATATACGACGACATTGACATAGTGCAGCGAATTAAAAGACAGCGGCTACGCTGGCTAAGTCATGTTGTCCGGATGGATGAAAATACCCCAGCTCTGAAATTATTCGACGCAGTACCCGCCGCGGGAAGTAGAGGAAGTTCTCCACTCCGTTGGAAGGACCAAGTGGAGAAGGACCTGGCTTCGCTTGGAATATCCAATTGGCGCCACGTAGCGAAGAAAAGAAACGACTGGCGCGCTGTTGTTGACTCGGCTATAATCGCGTAAGCGGTGTTTACGCCAGTAAAGAATAAGAAGAAGAATGAACTCCGACTCTCTGGTTTATTTTTTCCTGAGATCCCAAATATATTAAATTTAGCTCCTTTGGCAGAGTTTATATTAGATATTTCTCATTTCAGTTAATTGTATTGATTTCAAAATTAATATCTAATATAAGTGTATAAGATACAAAATATGATAATAATTCAACCACAATTTCACTGCATGACGAATGTTGAATTTTTTCGCCACAATTTTTAATGGATAAATGTGGACTATTAGGAATATATGAGAAAAATTTACATCTGTTCTATTAAAATGACTTACACATTGAATATCATCTTATGTAGCAAAGTTCATGGATCAATTTCACCCATTTTTTGTACTAAACCTCAATATATCGTAAGTAATGATATTATGTATTACATTTGAGTGCGGTTACCTTATTAGTGAACTGGTATATTTGACCCTTTATATTTTTTACATTCTTTTCCTATACGCAATAAACGTCCTCAAAGTACCTTAGCATCAGCAATATACATAAGGAAATGTCTCAAATTTTATACAAGTTATCACCTTCTCGGGCAGAAGAACAAACGCAAACCAATTCGAACTAGTTATCGCACAGTGAGAGAAGCAGTGGTGACTAAAAATATTGCTCTATTAATATTTAATTTGGATAATTTTGCATGGCAGAAAATATACCCAACATCAATATTATTATATAAAAAGTTTTTTGTTTAAGTGTAAATGAAATTTTTTTTTTATTTTGGGTTTAACTGTTCTGCTTGATATTTGGCCAGTTTCGCCCGACCCTAAAGCATTTCTTCACTATAGATTATATATGTACAATATATCTCAACTCGAAAAACCAAAAACACCTAAGATTAAAGCTGTAAAATTATCTATAATAACTAATCAAGCAATTCCCTTTTTCTTTTTTTGAAAGTCATTGATTTTCACCGTTTTTCAAAGCCAATATTTTGTTGAATTTTTAATTTTTACAAATATGTTTTCGCATTCGTTGTCATTATTATTCCTTTTATCAATAATATTGGTGTACAAGCAACTGGCAGACATTGTCAAAAGAATGCATACATTTCCTCTCAAACGACATTTTACCACATCGAACCAACCAAGATCAATAAAACAGTGACGAGTTATCACGTAATTGTCCCACCCCACTTTCAATTCTATCGGAGCACCCTCGTTCAGGTTACCAAAAATTAATATTTATTAATTTAGTTCGCACAGAATGTTCGGTAATGATAATTATGAAATAAAATTGTGCCAATTATGTTTCATTTTAAGTTACCCCAAAAAATTAACAAAACTTTGCGTTTTGCAAAATAACCAGACGTCTTGGAACTTTCTGAGTATTTTGTCTTTAGAAGACTTAAATACATATAAAATAGTTGAAAATATCCAGATAGCTTTTTTATTAGATACCTATGCTATCAAAGCGCAAACATTGATTAATTAACGGCGATTAATGAAAAAAGAACTTTAGAATAAATCCCATCATAGGCATTAACACTTATTTTGGCGATAACTACTTCTTTATCTAAATAAAAGTTTAATTACTTTATCAAAGTTGGAAACCATTGGCAGAAGCTGATATAAGATATGTTGTTTTTAAAATTTTACTGTCAAAGTTCAGGAAGAAGCGAAGCAATATTCTATACGTAGGATATATTAGTAATCAATTACGAAATGATATAAGCTCAAGATAAAAATGGAAATTTGAATCTAAATGGAATTTGGATCTAAATCACCCGATTTCACACTATGCATCGTGATAATTTTGAAATACCGTACATACTTTACATACTTATATATGTTATGTCTCTATATCTATCTCGATTAATTTTAGGTGTTGCAAACAACGACAACATAACCAAATACAAATGCGAAATATCACATCACCATGAGGTTAAAAAATATCCTATATTATTGAAAACAAGAAAAAACTTTATACGTTTCACAGGAGCATTTCTTTTAGTAACTATGTGTTCAGTTTGTATGGAAGCTATATGTATAGTGGTCCAATATCGGCAGTTACGACAAATAAGCAGCTTCTTGAAGAGAAAATAAAATTTCAAAATGATATCTTAAAAACTGAGGGACTAGTTCGTATACATACAGACAGACGGACATGGCAAAATCGACTCAGCTCAATATACTGATCATTTCTATATATACTTTATAGGGTCTCCGACGCTTCCTTCAGGGCGTTACAAACTTCGTGACAAACTTAACACACCCATTGGGGTATAAAAATTAGCACAGGTTGTAAGTTATAAGTGAAGTTATAATATCGTTCATAAATACAAAAGATTCCATACTAGAATTTGACTTTGATCGGTCAGTTTTTATGGTTTGTAAGACATGATTTCGATCATGCAGTTTCAATGGCAGCTACATCAGTGGCGGATTCAGAGGTGGAAATGGAGGTAAAAAAAACTAGGTTACCGACTACTGCATTGGAAACATTGAAAATCTGCGATGTAGACTTATACCCCATAATTCATAGTTTTCTTCCCATATTCTGCACACTTCCTGCGACGAAATCGAGCTCTGAACGCTCTTTTTAGGCACTTCGCCACATAAACAACTTGGCTGACGACGAATATGTTTCAATAAAGATTGTCCTGGCGTTGCTGCAGGTTCAACATCACTGCTGAACAAGATCTCTAAAGATCCTCAAAACTTGGCATAAATCGCTTTGTTGTGTGAAGTTTTTCTATTCAATACACTAACTGACTAATACTACAGTCATATATGGTATTGCAATAAAGTATGTTACCCGCAGTCTACGATTTATTATGTGTTTTTGTTCTTTAATTTAGTAGGATTTGATATAAGAAGGTCGATTTGAAAACTTTCCACCATGATATTAAACAGTATATAGACTACTATATAATAAATAAATATAATAATGTTCATGTTTCAAATAAATGTTTATTGAACTTTGAAAAAATGGGCGTGGCCGTGCCCTCTAATACTCGTAAGTTTAATGCACATATCTTCTAAACCACTAAGCTACCACAATCAAATTTGCCCATCTCAAATGTTATAAAAAATGGATGAAATCATAAAGTAACATCCGGATACTGTTACAAACCACTAAAAGTGAAATAAATCACGCCAGCGACATTAAATTTTACATCCTAGATGAGATGAGAAGGTTTTAAGGGGTTCGATGTGAATATTGGACGATGGGCGTGGCACTGTAGCTTACTTCCAAAATGCAACAATTTAAATTCCATTTAACTCCTTTACTTTTCAGTACAAAAGTCCAAAAGTGTTTAATACAAGGCGCATTCCAAAGTAAACAGGACTTTTTGAATATAGCGCCCTCTATACGTTGACTGGTGCGTTAGATTGTGCTATCTTTATCGATTGGCCAGTGTGAATTTCATGACATTTCAAAAATTGGAAGTGAAGTTATTGCGTTTTAAATGTCAGTATGTTTGTGTTTTAAAATTAGTAAAACTTTTACCGAAACGTTTCAATTGATGAAAAAAGTTCATGGCGATGATTGTCTATCCCGTAGCAGAGTGCACGAGTGGTTTCAATGTTTTCAAAGTGGTCGTGAGGACATAATTGACGATCAACATGTGGGCCAATCAAAAGCCGTGATCACCGGAAATTCCATCGAAACTGTGCGTGAATTTTTCAAAAATCATCCGAAATCATCATTCATGGAACTTGTGTCATGTCACTTTGTGTCCAAAATTGCTCAAATCCAACCAAAACTGTTTAAGCCCCTAGATATCGAGCATGTGGACCTCAGTATCTATAGTTGACTTTTGATCGAAAATATCCTTTCCTGACAATAGAAACTCTGGGCATCAAAAATGGGTTGAATCGAGTAAATACTTCCCTGAGCCTCCAAATACCCCATATAAAGATTTTCGAACTTCCTGGTGACATTAATACTGCATATATCGGCCAATATTTGACAGATCGCCATGAAAATTACAAAACGCCTTAATGATTTTCGTTTTTCTAACAAACCTTATGCCGAAAGAGTCAGTCAGTGTATGAGTTATACTCGTATATAGTATATGTATTATACTTGTATATATAAAATTGTTTGGGTTCCGATTCTCTGGTTGCCGGTTTTCACGATAAGGTATTTCCCTGGCTTTCTTCAAGTTTCAAGAGCATAGAATGTTCGGTTGCACTCAAATTTAGCCCTTTCTTACTTGTTAATATATACATTGCATACTGTTCAGGGTATAATGAAAACTTCACAGTTGTAACTGGCATCTTGATTTGTATAAGTACTTCCTTTAAATTGTTAAAGCTAATTGTATAACATATGTATGTATGGATGTATGTATATCATATGCACCTACATATGCACATACCCACAAGTACATACCTACTTACATATGTACTTATAGTATATACATATATGCTTAAACGACTGTGCGCGAGTTTAATGCCGCAAATAAAAGACTTGCGACCACCGGAGGTCTTAGCAAAAGAAACACCGCTTATTTAGGAAATACACGTAGTTGAAGTGTGAAAAGCAGGTTACCAACCATACAAATCATTTTGAATGCTTCCACTAGTGGCAACGTACGGTAAAATTTGGCATTTGCTATGCCAGTATTTTCCAAGCACATAAAGTGCTTTCTTGTTTATAAAAAGCATGAACCCATTCATGTTTAAAGTATAATCAGTTAAAAGTGAAGAAATCAAATGACTGAGAAAGCCGCAAGCCGGCGCTACTGCATATTGTTGTTACAATACTTTAGTGATTTACAAGAAAAAAGATAACATCTTTGAGATGTTTGTAAAGACTAGCAGCAGCGGATTGGCAGGGGGATCTGAAATTATCTCGTTATACTCTAAAACATGTCAATGTACTTATAATGTTATGGTCGGTGCAATAAGAACAAATGTGAGGGCAAAGGCTGCTGGGCGAAGAGTTAACAAACAGCGACGAAGACCTTTAGAAGGAAGCACACTATACATATGTATATGCTAAAAACGCGAAAGTTTCGTTACAAGATCTGATAGTAGTCGAATACATTCGGGCATTTCTTCCAGCCTTTCAGTAATTATTTATTGCCGGTCCCATCCGGTGTTATATATACATCGATACGTGCGTCCTTATATACATATATACATATCTATATATATATGTATAAATGTAAGTATTTAGGTACGTTTTTAGGTACTTACAGCAAGTAATTTATATTTTCGTCAAATGCGATATTAAGTTCATTGTTCAACAAACCATGAAGTAGTGGTACTTAGGAGTTCCGTTGGACGTCTTGCTGCAGTAGTTTAAAGCTTCCTCTTCCCGATGCTGACGGTGTAAGGGAACTATTTGTTGTTTAGTACAAATTAGACTAGACAAATGTTAACTGTTTGTCTTGTAAGACAAATATGTAATTAATTACCCGCTATTAAAGGAAACTGAGTAACTTTCACACAGTCGCAATCATGTCATACATAAGTAAGTTTTTACATACATTCTAATGTGTATATATACGGCACACATACATATATTTACATAACTGTATGTTTTATGAATGGCTACGCTATACTCGACTTTACATCCTGTTCAACATTGAGAATGAAATGTGTGGATGTACATTGAATACACACTTGTATGCTCATATTTATCAAAATGTGTGAGTTATTCCAGGATACGTAAAGATGAACCATAGTTGTCTTTCTATTTCCTTATCCTGTTATGGATAGATATGTTAGCAAAGGAACGTAAATTGTATTTGAGATTTAAACAAGTTCTCGAACTCTAAAAAGACAAAAACAGGATGAATGTGAAGCAATTTGAAGGGAATTGTGAAGAATTGTACAACCTCAAACTATTTTATGCTTTGTATTACCAGACACAAACCTATGCAAATTTCATTAATAAATCATTGTAAATATGAACAAGGCTAAGAAAGACATCTAATTTATTCACATTATCACACGAACTCTGATGGGTTTAAGACTCTAAAAAAATGTACATACAAACATACAATATTTACATGCTTAATGTCGTGAAAACTTTTTTTCTTAGCAATGGAAATTATTGTTCATTTAAAAGAAGACTATTGCCGTCCCGATTGTTTGTTCATTACTGACAATAATTTGTAATGTGTGTGGGTTCTAAAATAAAGACAAAACGACAAATTATCTCTTTCCTACAAGTATAAATGTACATATTTACCTATAGAAAAATACATTTTTATGCACCCTAAATATTACATGATACATACATACATACATGTATCGCCTCAAACTTTATTATGACATCAACCTATGATGGTTGGTTGCGGCTTGATGCTGTAGGTGTGAATTACTGTTTTGGGATTTTAAATACAGTTAGGATGCTAAGCAAACTGAACGACTCTCGTGGCACGGGTGTAGTGCACTCTGGAGTGTCGTGGTCAGTTATAAACGTCACCCTCTACAGCAATTTTCTTGTGAATGTGGATTTTTTATAATATTCTAACAAAATGACAAATTCATTTTCTTCATGGAAATTTGTATACGTATTTTATTTTTTATATGTTACTAGTGGATCCGGCCATGCGTTGCTGTGATATACATTTTATACTATTATTTATATAATAAACTATTCAATACAGTGAAAAATTAATTTATGAATAAAGGCGAAAACGTTTTTGTCGGTATTAGAATCGAAAGGATGGTAGTTGAGGGTTAATTTTGTTCATACAAATAAATTTCAATAAAAAAAGTAACGAATTTAAGATTACTTTCTCAATATCTGGTTAGCGGCCTTTCTGTCCAGTTAATGGAGTTGTATGTTTAAGAGATTGTACTTAATATACATCAACAAATTGTGGGACCGGCCAAAATGCATGATTAATGGAGATGCCGGCTTAATAGAGCGTCCATTTAATAGACTGTGTTTTTTTATTTATGAATTGTTTTTACAATCATTGCTGCTATCCTATCTTCTATGTTGCTTTGAACTGGACACAGTGTGCTAAATTTTGCTAAAACCTGTTCAGTAGTTTAGGAGTCCATCGCGGACAAACAACAAACAAACGTAATTTTTATATATATAAAGATTTAAATATGTGAAACATACTTACGTAAATGTGAAAATTGATTTTCAAAAAATAATTGTTATTGTTTTATGAGTTTTTGAAGTAATATTTACTTTCACACTCTTTGGTTTTGAAATATATTTTAAGAATTTACATTGTCTATTCTTATATTAAGGTAAAATAATGTAGTATTTTTCAGGTTCTACTTCGAAGTGCAGCTTCGTTCAGAGAGGTATGCAATAAATTCGACAGCGGAACAGTTTGGGTATTGTGCCTGGTCAGAGCAGAATTGCTGGAAACTGCAAAACTGATAAGTTCACAATAAGGGGCACACTTACCCCAATCTAATCATACCGGGTAGGTGCGCAGTAGGCCTGTTGCATTACAACACCAGCCAATTCTTACTTGAACTCTGAGTTAGCTCAAAAAGCGTTCGCTAAATCAGTGAATACACTTGCAGACTTGTATGCGTACCGGGTTGCAAGTCAGTTTACTGTACACTTTTGCGACAAGTTGTTCATACTTTATTTCGTTTCAATCTTTGCAGTGAGCGGACGTTATGTCTTCGGATGATGAAATTGTGGCGCTGCTTATAATTTCAGTGTATACTGATAACGAAAAGAAAAGGAAGGCAAAAAAGCGAAAAGAACGATTTTGGTGTGAAAATTTTTTTAAAGAACGCCCAAAATATTCACACGTACCACTTCTTAAGGAATTGGAAACAAATTCTATAAAAAAATTTAAAATTTTGTTCGAATGAATAATGAAAAGTATCAAGAACTCCTGTGATGGTGGAACCCCTAATAAAAAAGGATACATTCATGAGAGACGCAATTACGCCCCGTGAACGTCTTTCGGCTACTCTACGTTTTTTGTCATCCGAAGAAAGCTTCGAGGATTTAAAATTTTTGGTGGCAATTTCACCATCTAGTCTCAGTCAAATTATAATGAAAACTTCCGAACCCATATTAAAAACATTGAAGGAATATATTCAGGTAATTTATTATTGAAAGTAAAATAATAAAATTTATGAAAATAAAATAGATAATTTAAAACTTGGAAATTAAATTAAAGTTCAATTATATTGAGCGTCCGTAAACAGTTGGTGAAAAGACTGCGCCGAGGTGGAATTTTCAGAATTATGTGACAGAACACATTCTGATTCTGCAAATACTGGCTGCGAATATTCTTTCTCAGAAACACGTAGATGTGGTATTTGAGTAATCACTGTAGGAAAAGGTTCTGGAATAGACGACGATGAAGTGTATGGGGTCGATTCTGAATTATTGTTTGTTTTCTTTCGTTTTCGTGTGCTTTCAGAATCAATCTAAAAATAAAAAGGAAACTAAAATTAGTTCAACTTTTCTTTCAGACTCCAAAAAACGAAAACGAGTGGAAATCTATTGCTGACGACTTCTATACAATGTAGAACTTCCCCAACTGCATTGGAGCAATAGACGGCAAGCATGTCAAAGAAACCATATCATATTATTACAATTATAAAAAATCCTACTCTATTGTTATGATGGCAATCGTTAATGCGAAATATGAGTTGATAGCCGTTGAAGTTGGTGGAAATGGAAGAGAATCTGATGCTGGAATATCGGTCAAAGCAAATTTAAAGAGAAATTTGATAACAATGAATTGTATATTCCCCAAGCGGCAATAGTCCCCATGAGTGAGGAAGAATTTCCCTTTGTTTTTATTGGAGATGATGCATTTCCACTTATGGAGAATTGAATACAGCCATATAGTCGTATTCAATTAAACGCAGAGGAAATTATTTTCAATTAAGGATTATCGAGAGCTAGACGCGGCGTCGTTGTTGCAGCAGATTTCACATTCTTGCAAATAGGATAAATTTGAGTCCACAAAAAGAATCGAAAATAGTTTTGGCTTGTTGTTATCTTCATAATTTCTTAACACGGAAAAATGTGCATAAATATATATGAATGAGAGTTTCGATATAAAAAATGTTACCACAGCTCAAACTCAAAACGTATCTCAGAAAAGTTCTTGGGAACTTTCAAAATTAAGACCGCTTGAAGGGGCAAATGCAACAAATGCGGCGAAATGTATACGTAATAAATACAAAGAGTTTCTTAACACAGTTGGATCAGTTCCATTGCAAAATAAAATTTTGTAATATCCAATAAAATATTATATGATAATAAATATATTCTAAATAATAAACATTACTCACCAAGTTTTCAACATACATCATCAGTACGTATTCCACTCGCTTTCATTTCTTGATCTCGTAGAAAATCTAATTGGTAAAAATACCATAATATCGGCTCATAAATATCTTCATAGCCAGCTTCAGACCTCGTCGATTTTTTTATTTTATAGAGCTCACGCCTATAGCAATTCCTCATGCCATTAATACGTTTTTTCACAACATCTATAGCAGCACTCGAATCAAATTTTTAAAAGAATTTCCCAGCTTTGTAAACGGTTTAATTTATTTTTGTAGTTGTCATTTTTTACTTCCCATTATATTTTTTCATTTCTAAACACTTCGATAAAATTGCGCCAAAACTCATTATCTGTTAAATCCATTGTGCGCGTACTACCTATCGCTCTGGATTCTTTCGAAGTATGAGGTTCTGTCTGCATTGCGTACAATAAACGGACGTGTATTCAGTCCTTAACAACCAGCATCTATGCAAACATTAGATTTAGATCGCAATGATAGGAATTCTCACTTGATAATGTCTTATTGAATCAACGCGGTACATCTTCCAGTTCTTCTTATGTTAGTTTAAGTTTGAAGTATCTCGGTAGTCATACCTTCTGCGAAAAAGCCTCAGTAGCTGAAATTGATATTTGCAGTCTTAACAAATTTATGACCCTTTGTTGACATGTAATGGTCTTTTGATCATAACGAACGAGTGTTTATACTAAGCTGTCCAAGAGGGATCATTCGTGACTTTATGAATATCAGTCTGATTATCTTACCTAACTTAGCTTGTGAATTTTCACTGATAATAAAAGCGTTGTTAATTTGCTAATATAAATTTGTATAATTTTGCTACTCTTTAGGAGCAAATACAAAAATATTGAATAGAAGATGGGAAGAGTATGGAAAGTAAATAACATATCGCTAAATTGCTAGGTAAAAGTTAACTAAAAAGCTAAAACAGTCAATAAAAGTATTTAAACAGACCATCAACAACTTAAAAAACATTGAATTATCGCGAAAACCCTTCATTATTTTGAGCAACTTTTACGGCAACACACTCCTTAGTTGAATTAAATTTTAAATTTTGAAAAATTAAATATTTACATAAATATTAACAAATGCCATTTGCTTCGAACAGCTGTTTCGATGTCAAGATATATATGAAGTCATTCGGCGTGCGAACACCTTAATTCAAATCCATCGGTATGTAAAAACGAAATCACATCAGTTTCATTCGGTTTCTGGAACATGGCTGAATAAATTTAGTGCTTTAGCGAAGAATGTGAATTCAGTTCTACTAAATGTAAGTATTTTAAAATCTAATGTCATTTTAAATATTTCATTTTCAATTTTTTGTCAAAAATATGAGCAAAGCTGCCAAGTAATTTAAACAGTGATTCTCAAAAATGTAAGGGTTTTCTAATAGACTGTCATCTGCAGCTTTTCGCAAATAACAAGCCTCCTTTAGTATATAACACAAGTCGAATAAAAGTTATAATACACTAGCCTTCCACAATAGGGTGTAATAGGGTTTACATTTTAAGAAACTTTGTCAAACGTGTAACAGGGGAACGGAGTCCAAGCAATTATCTATTGACAGGTAACGATTTCACTCAATTTGATATATTTTAGGCACAAAGGTACACTTTTATGATCAAAACACTCTCTGTCATTTTCATTGAAATAACTCACATATTGGCCAATATATGCAGTATAAATCCCCCAGATGTTTGAAAATCTTTATATTGGGTATTTGGGGACATAGGGAAGTATTGACTCAATTCAACCCATTTTTGATACACAAAGATATTGTTATCAGGAAAATATTCTCTCTGAATTTGTATACTCAATCATTGACCGATATTTTCATTCAAAAGTCAACTATTGATATTGGGGTCCACATATTCGGTATTTAGGGATTGAACAGGTTTTGTTGGATATGGACAATTTTTGGTCATAAGGTGCCATAATTTAAGGGCATTATTCGTGCTAAGATTTAGCCCGATATATTAATGCTTCTAGATTTGAGAACTGCAAAGTGAAAAAACCAAATTGATTTTTAAATTGTGCTATATGGGAAGTAGACGTGGTTGTACTCCGATTTCGTCATAATACGAACTAAATTTACTACAAATCGTTAGAGCGGGTACTAAGTAACGCGCGTACCGAATTTCTTAAAAATATTGTCATTTTTTACTCAAGTTACAGCTTGCACGAACGGACGAACAGACGGACAGTCACCCGTATTTCAACTCATATTATCATCGTGATCATTATACATAATATATATCTCGACTAGGTGATACGTAGAACCGTTACTATTATACTCTGATGCGACATGTTGCAAAAGTATAAAAACAGTGTTTGCAAATAGTAACCGGAATAGTTTTAAGAGATTCAGATTACCGAGCGTCCATGGGACAGGTAGGAATATACATGCTTATATAAATTTACTATATTTATTTACTGGCAATGTTTATACAATAATTTCACATTTAACTTACCAGAATATAAACTATCCAAACTGTGTAAATCATCCTCAGTGTATTCTTCGTCATTCAAATATTCTATATCTTCGTTGTCTGACTCCCGTATTCCTTCAGTGGAAATATTACTAACGCAGTCGTTATCCATTTTTATGGTCGGATTATCAAGTTTTGTATTTTCTGCAATATTATTCGATGTTGATTCTGTAAAAATTAAAAAAAACATACATATATGTATATTATTTCCATTATCAGAGGATGGGCAAATTTAAATGATGGCTTTATTAGCACTAACTATTTTAATTTTCTGACAAAAATTACATTTCTGGTCCAAGATTCTAGATTAGTTTCTTTTTGTCTTCGACAAATACACTCAGTGTATATACATTTATACCCTGAACAGGGTACAGAAGGTAAAGTATATATATATAGTAAATGATCAGTATGTCGAGCTGAGTCGATTTAGTCATGTCCGTATGTCTGTCTGTATATATACGAACTAGTCCTTAAGTTTTTAAGGTATCATTTTGAAATTTTGCAAACGTCATTTTCTCTTCAGGAAGCTGCTCATTTGTCGGAACTGGCGCTATCGGACCACTATAACATATAGCTGCCAAACAAACTGAACGATCGGAATCAAGTTCTTGTACGGAAAACTTTCACATTCCTCTATGTATTTTCACAAAAGTTGGCACAGGTTATTTTGTAAGGAAAAAATGTAATCTCCGAAGATATTGTTCAGATCGGTTAACTATAGCACATAACTTCCATACAACCTGAACGATCGGAATAAAGTTCTTGTATGGAAAACTTTTGCATTTGACAATGTATCTTTACAAAAGTTGGCACATGTTATTTTCTAAGATAATATTGTATCACACGAAGAAATTGTTCAGAGCGGCTTACTATAGCATATATGTAGCTGCCATACAAACTGAACGATTGAAAAACAGTTCTTGTATAGAAAAATTTCACAATGTATTTTCACAAAAGTTGGCACAGGTTATTTTCTAAGGCAACAATGTAATCTCCGAAGAAATTGTTCAGATCGGTTAACTATAGCATATAGCTGCCATACAAACTGAACAATCGGAATCAAGTTTTTGTATGGAAAAATTTCAAATGATAAGATATATTCACGAAATTTAGTACAGATTATTTTTTAAGGCAACAATGTAATCTCCGAAGAAATTGTTCAGATCGGATTACTATAGCATATATCTGTCATACAAACTGAATGATCAGAATCAAATTCTGCCATGGGAAACGTCTTCATTTGACAATATATCTTCACGAAAATTTGGTATGAGTTATTGCTTATTATAATAATGTAATATAAGAAGAAGCTCTTCCGGCGCCTTCCGGTCAACACTCTGGCGTTCTGTTTCGGTATCATATTAGAAAGACCACGTTTCGTCACCAGTCACAATATTGTAAAGGAAGTTTTTGTCCTTTTTGACCTCTTTAATAATGCCTTTCCAATGTTGGATTCTGAGCAATTTTTGGTCGTTAGTCAATTTGTGCGGAACAAAGCGTGCACACGCCTTTGGTAAGCCCAAATGTTCGGTCAAAATGCGATAAATCAATTTTTTGAAAATGTTCAATTCTATTTCCATAAATTTCAATGTGATTTCGACTGATTTTTGATGAATTCACGCCACAGTTTCGATGGAATTTCCGGTGATCACGGAATTTAATTGGCCCAGATGTTGATCGTCATTTATGTCCTCACGACCACTTTGAAAACGTTGAAACCACTCGTGCACTCTGGTACGGGATAGGCAATTATCGCCATAAACTTATTTCATCAATTAAAACGTTTCGGTAAAAATTTTATCAATTTAAAAAAAAAATTTAATATTGGCTCTTTGTTCGAAGCTTATTTTCGCACTGATTACACAAACATGCCGACACTTAGAACGCAATAACTTCACTTCCAATCTATGAAATGTCATGAAATTATTACTAGACAATCGATAAAGATTCTATCGCACCAGTCGAAATGTAGATGGCTCCACCAGGCGAGGCTAGATTCAAAATGTCCTGATTACTTTGGAAAGCACTTGTATTAAGGGGGGAGCCTGGTTTAGAGGCTTCAAAAAATCGATTCTTTTGAGGATTTTTTTGGGAAGGAAAGAAATAAGTGATTAAAGAAAAAATTTCTAGGGCTTATAGTTATATACTTAAACATCATTCACAAATTTTTTGGATACGAAATCTTTGTTATTCTGCCTTTGGGAAGCATTTGTCCGATGCATCTCGTACGTGCATTTGTCGGAAGGCGGGCAGGATGCAGGTCGCAATTTCTATCGGTCAAATTCAAAAGACGGAAGACACGTCTCCAGAGTTTTAGATGTGCGTATGCTCCAAGGTACTAACATCGACTCAAACCACTATCTTGTTGCAGCCAAGATTCCAACCAGCCTTTGTGCAGCAAAAAACGCACGTCAACAAACACAAATCAAAACAGGCAGCCGAACAATTTTCTACTCGGCTTGCACTCCTGCTCTTTTAGAGCACTCGTCAACGACTCGGTATAAGGGAATTGTGGGACAACATTTCAAGCTCCTTACGTACAGCTGCAAACAAAACCATTGGTTTTCAAAAAAACTAAAGAACAGCTAGTACAGTTGCGACAGAAGTGTCGTGTCGCAACACAGAGAAAACAGACTGCCTGCCTCGCAACGTTACGATCAACAACAACACGTGCGGAATGGGAGAGATAACGAAAGTTGAAGAGGGAAGCGAGACGCATTTTCAGACAAAAAAAAAAGAGAGGCCGAAATGAGTGAGTATATAGAGCTTGACAGGCTGACCGACAGAGGGAATTGCTCAAAAATTCTACAAAAAGATGCGGTGACTAACAGAAGGTTTCAAGACCGGAGCATACTCTTGTAGAACCCAAGGAAGTGATCTGGAAACCGATGCTCAGAGCATACTAAAATTATGGAGGGAACAATTCTCCAGCCTGCTGAATAGCAGTGAAAGAGAAGACGAACCCGATTATCCAATTGACAACGATGAAGCAGATGTTCCATTGCATGACCATGAAGAAGTTCGAATAGCAATTGCCCGTATGAAGAACAACAAAGCGGCGGCGAAGAACTGATAAGGCATCAGCTTCTTTGTAAAATATGGTCGGACTAAGCATGCTCAACGATTCGAATTTAATCACAATCCACAAAGAGAGAGACCCCACAATCTGCGCCAACTAGCGTGAGATAAGCCTCCTCAACATCGCGTATTAGTTTCTATCGAGCGTATTGTATGAAAAATTAAAGCCCACCTTCAACAAACTGATTGGACCTTATCAGTGTGACCTTAGACCTGGAAAATCAGCAATCAAATTTTGGAAAAGACCCGTGAAAGGAGAATCGACACACACCTTCTGCTGCTTTCGACAGGATGAAAAAGGGCTACCTTTATGCCGCGATGTCTTCATTTGGTATCCCCGCAAAACTAATACGACTGTGTTAACTGAGGTTGAGCAAATACTAAAAGCTTCGTCAGGATCGGGAAGGACTTCTCTGAGCCGTTCTATGCCAAACGAAAACACTCCAGTATTCGACAATTCGAAAGTATTCGACGCAATATCCGCCGGAGGAAGCAGAGGAAGAGGAAGACCTCCACTCTGTTGGAAAGATCAAGTGGAGAAGAACCGCTTGGTATTTCCAATTGGCGCCACGTTGCGAAAAGATGAAACGACTGACACTCTGTTGTTAACTCGGCTATAATCTCGTAAGTGGGGTCTACGCCACTAAAGTAGAAGGATGATTGTAAAGCCTAGTACAATTTAACAGCTAGAACTCTGCAACACCACGCGAATTACTGTAAAAACTTATTGAGAATTTGATTTGAAATTTCAAATTTTTTGTAACTTACTTAAAATGATGTGTAGATATTCATCGCACTAGGCTTCAAAACATGGGTGAAAAAATACCTTTATTGTTGGCTGGGTATGCTTCTTTACAAACGTTGATATGTACATAATTCTGTATGTAAGATTGTATATACACAACTTATATGTTTGTTGATGGCTAAAGGCAACATGACGCCGAACCAGTCTCTACATTGTTAGTAGATGTACATCCCAGGTGAAAGGAATTTTGATTAGTAAAATCTCAAGGGTCCCATAATTCCCCCAAAGAAGTATACGTTGCGGCATTACACTAAAGCAAAACAAACAATAATATTAAGAGTGAACCAATAACATAAGTTAACGTTTCTTTCACTCTCTTTATATTCTCATAACAGTACCTGTATATATGAATGAAATATATACTAGGTTAGTTCTTAAAATACCGCATCACTTTCCTAAAATATTTCTACAAATGTCTATTGGAATAAAATATTCCAATTTACAAATAAATCCTGATATATTCTTTAAGCAAATGAGACATTCATAATTATAAATAACATTTTTCTTTGTACTGAAAACTATCAAATAACCATATTAAACTTGATTCAAAAGGCGAAAAGGATAACCTTGCTAATGTGCATATGCATAATTGTATGATAATCTAAGCTTAATGGTAAAGAGAGCAGTCTATACAGAACTGAGAAAAGCATGCGCATACGCAGTGTGTCGCAAAATTTAAGAGAAAATTTAAGCATAGGAGTAGATGACAATTTTTAAGTGTGCACAAGTATGCGTTAGATTCAAATTGGAAGCGTATCAGCTGTTTGGCAGAACTCAGGCAAACACGTGCTTATGTTTTCAAATACCCAAATATTTGTAATAATCCAAGTTTTCGCAATATTATATACTAAGTATAACTTGCAATAAGTTTGTTATAATCTAAAATTAATATTTTCAGGTGCACTACTTTAATACGATAATAAAACCTATGTTTCATAATATTTTTCTAAGGATTTCAGTTTGTTTAATTACTCAATACCAATCTTTAAAAATTTAAACGTAATTTTTGTTTTGAAGTTTTAAAAAGGGTACTTATCTAATTTCATGACCTAATGTAAGAAACGCACATTTCCAATTATTAATTTTTACCAAAAAGACAGCACTGTGAACAAATGTACATGTAACACACTGCTGATATTCGAAAAGAATATTCAACGTGTAGTTAGTTGAAGACTTATGAATTTATCTGTGTATCAGAGTTTAGTTTATTTGATTATAGGAAATAATTTTCAATAAAACCAGCTTGAAGATTGTATGGGAGATTGAAGCTAAAAGAAATTTTCAATATTAGAAGTTAAGATCCTTCAGATTTCATTAATAGCGGTGTTTGGCACATCGCTTTCAATTGCACACATTTTGTATGTACGAACATAAAAAGTGTGTTCCAAAGTAAACCGCACTTAAAAAAAAACGAACATATGGTTTTTTTCGGCAAAATCAATTTATTTTATTCAAAACAAACTCTTTCTGCTTCAATACAGCGTTTTGCACGGTCCAAAAGCATGTCGAACGAGTATTTTAATTCGTTGGCCGGTATGGCCGCCAGTTTGCCGATGCAAGCCTTCTGAATGGCCTCTACGTCTGCATAACGCTTTCCTTTCATGGGCAAATGCGTTTTTCCGAAATAGAAGTGGTTAATGGTTAAAATATGATTTTAGGTCAAATAATCGTCCTTTGAATGTTGGATTCTGAGCAATTTTTGGTCGTCAGACAATTTGTGCGGAACAAACCGTAAGCCCAAATGTTCGTTCAAAATGCGATAAATCGATATTTTGGATTCAATTCCACTTCCATGATGATTTTGGCAGATTTTTGATGAATTCACGCACAGTTTCGATGTAATTTCCGGTGATCACGGATTTTGATTGGCCCACATGTTGATCGTCATTTATGTCCTCACGACCCCTGTATTATAGGCAATCATCGCCGTAAACGTGTTTCATGAAACAAAATTTAATGTTGGCTTTTTGTTCTAGGCTCATTTTCGCATCGGTAATACAAACATACTGATACTTAAAACGCAAAAACTTCGATAAAGATAGCAGATTCTAACGCATCAGTCGACATATAGATGGCGCTATCAGGGGGCGCTAGATTCAAAAAGACCTGTTTACTTTGGGATTCACTTTGTACATATGTAAGTACATACATGTGTCCTTTTGTGTAAGGATTTAATGCTAATAAAAAATAAATAGAGCTGTGCATCGAACTTGCTCATTAACTTCAACATTGGTGTTAATGAACTACAAGATAGTACTCTCTTTACGTCCTAACAAAAATGAAAGATATACTCGTATATTCATATATGAACATGTAAGTTTACACTCCGTCGCTAGATCAAAATCCAAAAATGTAGTGAATACCACTGAAACAACTATGTGGAAATTATGACAGTAAAGCTTTCTTTACCGCTATGCATTGCTGGATAGTTATGCAAATTATGGAATTGACGAACACCTGCAACAGCGCGCCCAAGTGCCTAGAATTTGTTAGCTCTACCATTCATTTCGGAGCGTAGAAATACCTTTGGATGTCCCACATTTATCAGCGCTGTATGCCAATATGTTCCTACACCAACATTGGTTTGACTGCTTGTTTATCGATTTCATCATCATTGACTAGTCAATGTTGAAAAGACAGTCAACAAGGTACACTCGCAAATTTTCTCTTTAGTAACAAGAAATCTATAAAATTAGTCGACAGATTCCTTAGTCGTATACAAATCCGTGTCCGTTTCACTTAATTGGACCCTACTGTCGATGAGCTTAAAGGCGTTTGAGCTTATTTTTCTTCCATTAGAAATATACTAACACTATGAAAAAAGTTGAATGATATTATTTGGGGGTGAAAAAAAAATGTCATATATAGCAAATAATTTTTGTAAGTTACCAAAGCTTAAACTTCGTCCCTCCCTGATAAGTCCCAATGTTTTTGGAGTGTTGGAATATTTTTTTAGTTATAATTCAGATATAACAATATGAGTTATATAGTAATTGAATTATATGTAGGTAAAATTAAATTATTTAAACAAAAATTGTATGCTCGCATTATTTTTGCATTATAACTTTCCTCACCGAAGCTAATTTACCCCTCACAGGTGCATTTCTTTTAGTAACTTCGTGTTCAGTTTGTACTGAAGCTAAATGCCTATTTTTACGGAGATTATGTTATTACCGAAAGCAGTAATCCATGTCATATTTCGTGAAGATACCACGTAAAATGCGAAAGTTTTCCATACAAGCCTTTGATTTCGATCGTTCGGTTTGTATGGCAGCTATATGCTATAGTTAACCGATTTGAACAATTTCTTCGGAGATTACATTGTTTCCTTAGAAAATAATCTGTACGAAATTTCGTGAATATATCTTGTCAAATGTGAAAGTTTTTCATATAAGAACTTGATTCCGATCGTTCCGTTTGTATGACAGCTATATGCTATAGTTAACCGATCTGAACAATTTCTTCGGAGATTACATTGTTGCCTTAAAAAATAATCTGTACGAAATTTCGTGAATATATCTTGACAAATTTGAAAGTTTTCCATACAAGAACTTGATTCCGATCGTTCAGTTTGTATGGCAGCTATATGCTATAGTGGTCCGATATCGGCAGTTCCGATAAATGAGCATCTTCTTAAAAAGAAAATGACGTTTGCAAAACTTCCAAGCGATATCTTAAAAACTGAGGAACTAGTTCGTATATATACAGACAGAGAGACAGACAGACGGACAGACGGGCGGACGGACAGACAGATAGACGGACAGACAGATAGACGGACAGACAGACAGACGGACATGGCTAAATCGAGTCAGCTCAACATACTGATCATTTATATATATAGTTTATAGGGTCTCCGACGCTTCCTTCTGGGTGTTACAAACTTCGTGACAAACTTAATATACCCTGTTCAGGGTATAAAAACCAATTGTGACCTTCAAGGAATATATAAAATAGAATTTGATGCCATGCCTAAACAATAAATTTAATATGAATATAGCGAAATCTGAATTTTTGACCAGTGTACACATTTTTCACACACTTAAACATAGATATACAGTCTATATACCTATTTATGTGAATATATTTCCATCAAGGTTTCAAAGTCAACGCAACATCATGTACTGTCACTCAATTTAGCGTTTGGCACTTCTGGCGGTCTTCAAAGCGCACACAACACATTCCATCGCGAGTTTGACGAGTCTTCATCCATTTATAGTTGCGAAATGAACGCACGTTGTCCGTTCAGCAATGTCCATAGTCAAGAGCGCACACACACCACTCGTCCATAAAGTGCAATCCTTATTTTTAATCCTGGGAATTCCTCATTGGAAAATTTGAATACGAACGTCGACAATAAAGGGGAGGGTGGCGAATGCTTAAAATTTTGTTGCACGCACGTGCTCAAACTGCCACACCTCTAGAATTATAAGCGCATTCTCCCTTCTTGTTGCAACATTGGAACCAACAACACTTCTAATTTAGTGTTTCAATTTTATGATCCGTTTCCGAACTTGTAGCACAAATACAGGTATCTAGTATGTTTCACTAACCGTCACAACACAACTTTTGGGTAGAGTAAATAATTATACGATAGTTAGATTTGCTAAAGAACTATTAATATGTAAAGATATGTAAGGCATATACTATCCTTTAAATAAAATATTTATTAGCAATGTTTTTAATCAGCGCTCTTGACTATAGCAAGATTGGGTACCCCTTACTGCCAATTGTTTTCAGTTCGTAAATATTCTGGTTTATTTGAGCAAATCCAAATTATATATATTTTTGTATCTTTATATATATAACGACGATTTTTTTATATATTTTCATAGATATATTTATCTAAATACTGTTGAATACAATACTTTTCCAATTCAGAGAGGCTGATTTAAAAGTAAGAGTACCTAAAAGTTTTACACATTACACAATTTAAAGCCAAATTACGATCTAATTAATAAATTATACTTAATACACTGAAAATTATTTAAATTTAATAAAATTTAGGCATAGGTATTTAAGTTTTAAAAGCCAACTTTGAAAACTGCTCTGAAAAAATCCTAGCAGACATTTGAACAATTTTATGTTGAATCCAAATGCTTCGTATGAATGCTATCTGTGCTAATGCAACATGTTGCTACAGAGTATAAAAGTGTCAAACGCATTTTGCGTTTATACCTTGGTTCCAATTGGTTCGGGTGGATAGGGACGCCCTTCGCCACCTTGGTCGGGTTCGAGGCCCATCTAAAACCTCTGCCGTACTTTGGGTCCGGCAGCCGGCCGCAGTGCGACTCCACATTGGACAAACTGTCCTACCTGCATTTAGGTTTAAACCACATCCACCACGAATCTCCAAAAAGGGCCAAACCCCATGAGCAGATTGGAGTTACCTCCAAGGGCTAACTGCTCTCCGTGGTACCAGGTTTAAGTCTTTGGTCTGACTTTTGTAGCTTTTGCTACTACCAGTTAAGTTCCCATAAACTCAATGACTGGTTGCATTTGTCGCTGTTGCAAATGCTACTTTATATTATGTGTTATAATATGAAGCTAAGAATTTGACTTCCAGCTGTTCAGAGTTTTAAAATAAAGCGACTACGCTGGCTAGGTTGTGTTGTCTGAATGGACGAAAGCACTCCAGCTCTGAAAGTATTGACGCAGTCCACGGGATTAAAATTAAATTTTTAATTAATTTCATTTAAATTGTTAATCCCAAATGTTTTTGATATGGTGAATCATACATATTTTTCCGAAAAATAAAAAGCGACAGCGGACTTGATAGCTGGGCTTAAATCTAATTAACATACCTACAGCAAATGAACTTTGCAACGTTGAAAAAAGGAGTGCGAATCTAAATTATAGGAAAAGTAGGTGCAAAAATATATTATATTATTTGATAGACACGCGTTCAGGATCCCTACACGAAATAACTGGAAGAAATATATGTATTTTGATGCTTAACGTACTAAACCAAGTTCCAAAGTAGATTAAAACAATTAAAACAATTAAAAATTTGAAACTAGTATGGAAGAGCTTTGTTCTGGCGTAACAGAATATTTTACACTGTTGTAACTTGCCATGACTAAGGCCAAGCCAGGGAAATATCTTAAGGTGCAAAACGTCAACCAGAAGTTCGGAACCCAAGTAATTCCATTTATATAAAACTCATACACTGACCTCCATTTTTGGAACAAGGTTTGTTAGAATAACGAAAATATTTATATGTAATACTATATTGAAATTTGGGTACTTCGTATACCGATTCCTGTTATTCGTTTGTTCGGCAATAAATTATAGTACATACATACATATATCCAATATTACACGGTATGTCAATTTTTAAGGAAGTTTGCAGATTTCATATTAGGTATATAGGCGTTAGTATTGACCGGATTGTATGTATCTTTAGTCAGTACATACAGAGTCCGTTGTGATTGGAGAACCAAACACCCTTGGTCGGGTTCGAGGCCGACCTAAAACCTCTGCCGTACTCTGGGCCCGGCAGCCGGCCGCAATGTGACTCCACACCGGACAAAATGCCCTGCCTACATTTAGGTTTAAACCACAGCCACCACGAATCTCCACAAAGGGCCAAACCCAATGAGCAGATTGGAGTTACCTCCAATGGCTAACTGCTTCTCGTGGTACCAGATTATAGCCTTTGGCGTGACTATGTCGCTTGAACGACAAATGATTTATATTATATTGTGAGAGAATATGAAGCTTAGAATGTGACTTCAAGCTGAATATTATAGCACTTTTCTGACTTTAGACCATGCTGACATTCAAACCAAGACCTGTAAATGTCAGGCACAGTGCATGTGGATTTTAGTCACCTTTTACGACAGGCATGCCTTACAACGGGTATATTCTCTTCCCCCTCGAACCCAAAGAGAGTCTCCCTACCCGCAGTGGGGAGTCAATACATACAGTTAAAAGGCATAAAATAACAAAATGCTCCCTAGGTTTCATTAAGGTTCCTCACATAAATCACCATTTATTTGGATTAAAGTCAGCCGACTGTTCGCAAACCTTGACATTAGGTATCTTTAGGTTAGGTCAATTTCACGCCCAATTTTATCTATATAAGTCACAACTCAATTTTATTAAGATAACTCCCACATAAACTGATATACATATGCGGTATAAGGTCTCTCGAAATTTCAAAGCTTTTTATATTTCAATACTTCCTTTAGCCCCATATACCTAAAGGAATATTTCAGAGCTGGAGTGTTTTCATCCATCCGGACAACATGACCTAGCCAGCGTAGCCGCTGTCTTTTAATTCGCTGAACTATGTCAATGTCGTCGTATATCTCGTACAGCTCATCGTTCCATCGAATGCGATCTTCGCCGTGGCCAACGAGCAAAGGACCATAAATCTTTCGCAGAACCTTTCTCTCGAAAACTCGCAACGTCGACTCATCCGTTGTTGACATCGTCCAAGCCTCTGTACCATATAGCAGGACGGGAATTATGAGTGACTTATAGAGTTTGGTTTTTGTTTGTCGAGAGAGGACTTTGCTTCTCAATTGCCTACTTAGTCCGAAGTAGCACCTGTTGGCAAGAGTTATCCTGCGTTGGATTTCTAGACTGACATTGTTGGTGGTGTTTACGCTGGTTCCAAGATAGACGAAATTATCTACAACTTCAAAGTTATGACTGTCAACAGTGACGTGAGTGCCAAGTCGCGAGTGCGACGACTGTTTGTTTGATGACAGGAGATATTTCGTCTTGCCCTCGTTCACTGCCAGACCCATTTCTTTTGCTTCCTTGTCCAGTCTGGAGAAAGCAGAACTAACAGCGCGGGTGTTGAGGCCGATGATATCAATATCATCGGTATACGCCAGCAGTTGTACACTCCTATAGAAGATGGTACCTTCTCTGTTGAGTTCTGCAGCTCGAACTATTTTCTCCAGAAGCAGGTTGAAAAAGTCGCACGATAGGGAATCGGCTTGTCTGAAACCGAGTTTCGAGCTTTTCGTGTTGCTCAATGTCAGCTTACACAGCCGTATTAGTTTTGCGGGGATACCAAATTCAGACATCGCGGCATAAAAGCAGCTCCTTTTCGTGCTGTCGAAAGCAGCTTTGAAATCGACGAATAGGTGGTGTGTGTCGATTCTCCTTTCACGGGTCTTTTCCAAGATTTGGCGCATCGTGAATATCTGGTCGGTTATTGATTTACCAGGTCTAAAGACACACTGATAAGGTCCAATCAGTTTGTTGACGGTGGGCTTTAATTTTTCAGACAATACGCTCGACAGAACCTTATATGCGATGTTGAGGAGGCTAATCCCACGGTAGTTGGCCCAGATTGTGGGGTCTCCTTTTTTATGGATTGGGCATAGCACACTCAAATTCCAATCGTTGGGCATACTTTCGTCCGACCATATTTTACAAAGAAGCTGATGCATGCACCTTATCAGCTCTTCGCCGCCGTGTTTGAATAACTCGGCCGGCACCCCTCGGCCCCTGCCGCTTTGTTATTTTTCAGGCGGGCAATTGCTATTCGAACTTCTTCATGGTCGGGCAATGGAACGTCTGCTCCATCGTCATCGATTGGGGAATCGGGTTCGCTTTCTCCTGGTGTTGTGCGTTCACTGCCATTCAGCAGGCTGGAAAAGTGTTGCCTTCATAATTTAAGTATGCTCTGGGCATCGGTTTCCAGATCACTTCCTTGGGTTCTACAAGAGTATGCTCCGGTCTTGAAACCTTCTGTTGGTCACCGCATCTTTTCGTAGAATTTTTGAGCAATTCCCTCTGTCGGTCAGCCTGTCAAGCTCTTCATACTCACTCATTTCGGCCTCTCTCTTTTTTTGTCTGAAATGCGTCTCGCTTCCCTCTTCAACTTTCGTTATCTATCCCATTCCGCACGTGTTGTTGTTGATCGTAACGTTGCGAGGCAGGCAGTCTGTTTTCTCTGCGTTGCGACACAGCACTCCTCGTCGTACCAGCTGTTCTTTTGCGCTTTCCGAATACCAATGGTTTCGGTTGCAGCTGTACGTAAGGAGTTTGAAATGCCGTCCCACAGTTCCCTTATACCGAGTTGTTGACGAGTGCTCTCAGAGAGCAGGAGTGTAAGCCGAGTAGAAAAACGTTCGGCTGTCTGTTGTGATTGCAGCTTCTCGACGTCGAACCATCCTTGTTGGCGTGCTTTTTTTGCTGCACAGAAGCGGGTGCGAATTTTGGCTGCAACAATATAGTGGTCCGAGTCGATGTTAGGACCTCCGAGGGCACGTACATCTAAAACACTGGAGACGTGTCTTCCGTCTATCACAACATGATCGATCTGGTTGGTGGTTTTTCGATCCGCAGACAGCCAGGTAGCTAGATGTATCTTCTTATGCTGGAATCTAGTACTACAGATAACCATATTTCGGGCCCCGGCGAAGTCGATCAGCCTCAACCCATTTGGGGATGTTTCCTCATGGAGGCTGAATTTACCGACCGTAGTTCCAAAGATACCTTCTTTGCCCACCCTGACATTGAAGTCGCCAAGCACGATTTTGACATCATGGCGGGGGCATCTATCATAAGTGCGCTCCAAGCACTCATAAAAGGCATCTTTGGTCACATCGTCCTTCTCTTTTGTCGGGGCGTGGGCGCAAATCAGCGATAT
Source organism: Bactrocera correcta (assembly GCA_027475135.1). Lineage (NCBI taxonomy): Eukaryota > Metazoa > Arthropoda > Insecta > Diptera > Tephritidae > Bactrocera > Bactrocera correcta. The sequence goes on from CM050327.1 coordinate 56,941,312, forward strand.
GTTGAAGAACCTCGCTTTGATGCGGATTGTGGCTAGACGTTCATTCTCTGGAGTGAATGATAGTACTCGGCGACGGAGTTTCTCTCCCACCACGAATCCAACACTAAACTTGCGCTCCTTTATATGGCCACTGTTAAATGTCACAAGGACCTACTCGTGTCTGTCCTTGTCCCGTCCATCGCATTTCTTGGCGGTAATGTCAGCCTTTATCTTTACGAGGACATCTACCAGCTGGGCAGCGGCACCTTCCCAATTAAATTACCGGACATTCCAGGTGCATGCCCTCAAATCATAGTCCTTATTTCGTTTGCCATGGTCGTCATCAAAAGTGGGGTCTCTTATCCGAGGCTGTTTTTTTCTTTTCATTGGGGGTGTTTTTTTTAAGTGAAGGGTCCCAAACCCAGCGCACAACCCTATACAGGGGGTGTTTCGCCTTCTCACTTTAGCTCGCCTTCAAACGGATGTTCTTAGGCTACCCAGAGGATACTTGGTTAAAGACCGGAAGTCGTGAGCTGCTTGAGTCATATATAAAAGAATCGTTTCTGGCCACTCCCAAGTGAATGGCGATCAGAGAACTTTCCTCACTTGCGTGAACTTCTACACATGACTCCATCCTCCAAAAAATTTTGTTTACGGAATCATTTTTCTGCTGCGGATACGTTGAGGATGGTGCAGAAAGCCTTTGGTGATGAGGCTATTTTCAAAAAAAAATGTTTACAAGTGGTATAGTGAGTTCCAAGCCGGCCGTGAACGTGTCGAAGACAAAGAGCGGTCAGAGCGACCATCAACCTCAACTGACGAAGCTCACGTTCAACAAATCAAAGATTTGGTGTTGAAAAACTGTCGATTAACAATTAGAGACCTTGCTGATGAAGTTGGCATATCGAAAGACTCAGCCAATACCATTTTGAAGGAAGTTTTGAGCCTCAAGCGCGTCAAATCACGACTGGTACCGAAAACATTGAATTTTTTGGAAAAAAGGCGGCGCGTTGAAGTGTGTGAAACGATGCTTTCCGACTACCAGGGTGTCATGAAACACATTATAACAACCGATCAATTGAGCGAATATCGTGCCAAAAGAGAGCCGAGACCAAAAAAATTGCGCCAAAGTCGCTCAAAAATAAAGGTCATGTTGACTGTTTTCTTCGAGTATCGTGATGTGCATTATGAATTCCTTCCAACCGGTCAAACAGTCAACAAGGAATATTATTTGAACGTTATGCGTCGTTTGCGTAACGCTATCCGCCTAAAAAGGCCGTAATTGTGGAAAGAAAATTCTTGGTTTTTACACCACTATTATGCATCATCCCATACTGCCCTCGTAATTCGTAATCATTTCGCCAAAAACACAACCCATATCGTTCCGCCACCACCGTATTCACCTGATCTGGGACCGTGCGACTTCTGGATGTTCGCCAAGCTCAAAAGACCGCTCCGGGGACCCCGTTTTTATACGATAGAGGAGATTCAAGCCGCAGCGAAGACGGAACTGAAGGTCATACCGGGAAGTGACTGCAACCAGTGTTTCGAAGATTGGAAAATCCGTTGGCATAAGTGCATTGCATCGGGAGGGAATTACTTTGAAGGGGATGAAATTGATTTGGAAGAATAAATAAAGAATTTTCAAAATAAATACAATGTCCTTATTTTTTGGGCACAGTAGTATTTTGTGAAGAACGGCAGTTACATATGAGCTACAGCGGTCTGTTCTGAACAATTTATTTGAATACTTTAGCGCTGGTTTGGACAATAATCCACGCCAAATCCCATGAAGATATTTTGTCAAACAAAAAAGTTTCATAACAGAACTGAATTTTGATCGGTAAATTTGATTGACAGATAAATGATATGGCGGTTCGGATTAAAGAAATATGTTCGGAGATTCGGATCATTGAGTAATATCCTATGTATAATTACGTAAAGATAGGCTGTTAAATGAAAAGGATTTATGTATAAGGACTTGATTTTGATCGATGATTTAAAATGGAAACAATATCTTGAGCTTCTAAGGGACTTATTCGCCTAAATACAGATGGACAGACAGACGGACATGGCTAACTCGACTCAGCTCGTCACGCCGATGATTTATATATAAATTTTATAGAGTTCAGACATTTCCTTTAGCTTGCTGCAAACTTCGTGTCAAACCTTATTTAACCTACTCAGCGACTGAAAGTAAGAATTTGCGAGTTTTATACCATACTAGAAAAGCATTCTTAATATCTATTAAACAATATAAAGAGCTTTTTAAAACTGACGACTGATGTTCGACATTGAAGTACCAACAGCTTTATATTCCAAGTGGAGTACCTCAAGACCCATTCTATGGGTCTTCATATTTGACAGAACACTGACAATAAACTATTTCAACATCCAATTGATAGTGAATAGGGGTGAACGCAGTGATCACGATTTAAATTGCTAGTGAGAAATAAGTACAGTACTTTAACTTAATACAGTCATAGGAGTAATAAGCGCTATTCGTATCAACTTTAGAAACTTGGTCCGATGGACACACAAACTGTTACCGATATCCGCCGAACATAGACAGACAGACAAACAAAATTAAAAAAGCAGTATTAATTGGATAGTGATGAATTATATGTCTCTTTATTTAGCTATAGAATTTTTTTTTACTTTTCTAATGATATTATTCAACGTTACAAACCTATTTATGTAAAATGTAACAAGTTGCAGCTATGACAAACGGAAAGAAGAATAAAAATATGTAAAGAAAATATGATAACTTATTTTTGTTTAATATTTTATACCCAAAGGAATAATAATGACAAAATGAGCAACTTCCATGTGGTTGCGAAAGAAGTGAACATACAAGAAAAGTGAAGGAGAAAATCATCTCGCAAGATGTTCACCCAAAGCACAAATGCAAGCAAAAACCGTCGCACAAGCACGCACATTAACTGAGGTGTATTAGTTTGTATATATACAGTTATAGCCAATAAAATAGGATAACTTTTTTATTGTGTAAATTTAATTAAAATTTTTGGGTTCTTTGAATGGGAACTACTGAGTGTTTTAGGGATATTACTTATTGATGAGTATCAGAGTTCTTAAAAGTGCTGAGTTTGGAACACCTAAAAGAAAACCGAAACGATTCGTACAAAAAACGATAAGGTAAGTATATTAATTATAATTATATTGGAGTTCATTTCCATAAGGATTGGAAAATTTTCGAAACAAAGATTGCTGAAATAATAGTTCCATTCCAGAGATGTACGTTGATCACATTTACAAGTGCGTTATTAAAAAATAAAAAAAATTTATCCGGCATACCGAATAATTTTTACGCGGAACTGCCTCATAGGAAAATAAATAAGCAAAATTTAGTCCTAGGCCTATAATAAAGAATTAAAAAAAGAAATATATATAATTTAGAATTTTGCGTTTGCCTTCTTCATTCATATTAAAAAATAAAAATTTCAAAGACAATATTTTTAATTTTTTAATTTTTAATCACGACATCGGGAAAAAAATCGCAACCTTGATTTTGACCTTATAAAAATAACACCCATTCCTAATCCTCTAAAGAATATGCAGCAAATGTTGGAGGCAGAATATTGAAAAAAAAGAACAATAATTCATAAGAAATTTCCATACTTCATCTCCCATACAATTTCTTCGAATATTACATTGTTGCCTTACAAAATAATCTATACCAAATTTTGTGAAGATACATTGTCAAATGTGAATGTTTTACATACAACTACTTGTTTCCGATCGTACTGTTTGTATTGCAGTTATATGTTATATTGGCCCGATATATGATCAGCTTCTTGAAGAGGAAATGACGTTTGCAAAATTTCAAAACGATATCTTAAAAACTGAGGTACAAGTTCGTACATATACAGATAGACAGAGGGACAGACAGACATGCGGACATGGCTATATCGACTCAGCTCAACATACTGATCATTTCTATATATACTTTATAGGGTCTCCGACACCTCCTTCTGGGTGTTACAAACTTCGTAACAAACTTAATATACCCTGTTCAGGGTATCATTATATGAATGATCATCGCAAAATGTAGCAATGCTGACTTATACCTTTAAAATGGACATACATATGTAGAATGACCCAAAGTTAAGTGATAGAGATCCCGGAGCGCATAAAAATAAAAAAATAAATCTGTATGACACCTGATCCTGCAAAAGAGATGCTACGTTTGTTTATGTCTGGCCGCGGCCCGAAAAAAATAATGAATTTAAGTAGATTCTATGTCCAAGCGCTGAATGGGTGACCCCATTGTTTTTTCCATAGCTGTGTATATATTCATATGTCTGTTACTTTTGCTGGTTCTAATGCAAAGTTTTGTAGGGATGTCTGGCCACCTACATTTAAACTCACCCTGCAGTAAAGTGTTAAATATGTTAGTTCATAATTAGAGAAAAGTTTGGCAAACAGAAGAAATCTATAGGCAATAAAACATCCGTATTTGATCTCGAATCAATAATTGTATCAATTTTTTTAAATTTCTATTCCTGATATATTCTTAATCGAATTTATGTGTCGTGGGACATTATTATGTAAAATTTACCAGTTACTTATAAGGAAAAAAAATAAAACGCGAATGCTAGTTCGTGTTGTGGTTCATACCGGTTGTAACCTTATGAAAACTAGTTGTTTTTACTGCAATTTATACATACATACATATGTGTGTCAAGCATTTATTCGCATCAACGCTATACCCTTTAGAATAAATCTACGTTTGCACGCATACGAATACATTGACACAGGGCAATTGCCGTAACGGGGCAACAATGAAGACATTTATATTTGACTTTTTATTTAACATTAGCACATCTGTTAAAAAATTTCAAAGAATTTTACCACCAGGGTATTGAAGTTGACTGAGACCTTATTTAACCTAAATTTTCTGAATTTTAATTTTCTGTGTTTAAAAGAAAACTCAAGGAAATGATAAGTAATAATTACACCTAACCTGAATAATCCCCACTGTTATTTCAATTTCTTAATTAATTATTTACATAATATGTATATATATAATCAAAGACAAAAGCTTAAATTTTAACGCAAATTTAAAAATGCAGTTAATTTATAGTAGATAATTAAATAACAATTTATTTTAAACAAAATCTCGATCTCACGTAGTTAACGGTAATCTAATCACAAATGTAAAATTACTCGATACAAAAGCTTAAATACATTACATAGTGTTTCATATTGTTACTAAATTAAACTTAAAAAGGAACATAAAATTGACATGGTAATTTGTTGATACACTTCGTACTTAATAACTGCTTTTTGACGGTGTGACATAGATAGAATCAAACTTTCTATTTCCGATGACGTAATTTTAGACCTTTTCAGAGCTTATTTTAAAGCTAGTTGAAGATGCATTATCAATAGTTCCCAAAGATCCTTAATCGGGTTCAAGTCTGGTGATTGTGGCGGCCTATGGAGGTGACAAGCAGCATAATACAACAACCATTTATTTACCAAACCTGCGGTATACATAAATATGATGCTAAATCATGAAATATAGTGGCTACCTCCAGAATTTGCAGAGCACATGCGATGCGATTTTTGGGTTTCAATGTTGATAAATAATTTACTATGAATAAACTACATATCTACATTTGCATTAAGATGCTTTATGTCAATAAAAAATAGGATTTTGTGGGTATTTGAACCTTTGTCTTTGATTGTACATATAAATAAAATTTAGTTACAAAACGTCAAAGATTGTTTTCATTGATATAATATACATACATATGTTCAGATGAATTACTTAATTATTACAAAGTGAATTTTCGGAACTCGAAATGTATCCCATTCACATGTCCCTCTAGAAAATTATGCAACACCCAGAGGTCTTATGCACTGTTGGCTCATATATTGTATTATTTGCACACACTTCTCAAATTTTACTGGTATGTGTTAGTATAACCCAAAGGACACAAAGATACATCGACATATTATTGTGTTGATAGCCAACACAATAAATTAAGCAAATGAGATGAATTTTGTTGATTTCTATCAAAAGGAAAAATTTTATCAACGTACCCAAAGACAGATTATATTTTACTTATTTTACAACTAGTTACTTTTATTTTAATCAAATAATATGCATTACTGTTGGTAATTAATTTAATTCTAATACCTTTAACACCCAATTATCCTGATATAAACATATACATAAGTATATAATATGTATGAATTCTTAATTTTCAAGGTTCTGGACAAATCCAATTACGGATGGATTCTGTTTCGAACACTAGATTGTTTACATTTGTTTAAATAATATAATGTTACGGACATCAGTTTAAAAGCTTGGATTAAAAATTAATAAAATATACTATAAATCTTTTGAATGTGTAAGTTTGCCGATAGCTGCTCTAGAGTGTGATGGCTCTGTACGAACTCTGTTTAAAAATTGTGGAGCACGAAATACCCAAGCGCGAAAAATGTAAATTGAAAACAATTTCTCTTTTTAATGTTTAATTACATGCTTCGGATTAAATTCTTTCAATTAAGTATTTGCAGTTAAAAATTGTTAGTTAAACTAAAGTTTTCGGAATTAATGAATATAAAAATGACTTCAAATGTTAATTCAATAATTTTTTAACACATTATTTCCAACGCTGCTTGCTATAACCATTTCCTTATTATACTGAAAATAACTATGTACACGGTGAAGGTGTATTCATATAACTTTTTATGTCAATGTTCTCACATAGATCGTATAGATTTCTCTGGATGCTTTTAGCATACGTAAACGATACAGAGAGAAAAGCGAAGAGCTGTTTTCATATGCAAACGGACTTCTGTAATTTTTAAATCAAAAAAGAGAACGCAATCATTTGTTTCACACTTGCAAGCACAAATGCCTTAGTGGCAATAAATGAAGCTACATATATGCATACATACGAGCGTGCTACATAAGCCTTGTTATGTGTATTACCGCAAGTTGTACGCCTTTAATGTCAACTTGCTCCAGTGGCTGTCATTACAAACGTTATGTTACATGTTGTTGCTGCGTTTCAACTTATGCCACCCAAGTGCCATTGCCTGGACACAGAGGAATATTTTCTTTATTAAGCACGAGGTAGGCCTTACCCAATCGGGCCATAACGAACATAAATATAAGCCAAGAAGGACACATCCAACACATAATACGCATTGATGCGCTGGGTTCCGCTTTACTATGACAATCATTTGTCAACTATAAGCAGGCGGTGACCATGAATGTATTAATTTGTTAGGTATAAGCTTATATGGACATGTATATTAGGGTGCTTCAAAAAAATTTTTTTTCGATTGATACTCGGAAAAATACGTTCCTAGACACCTCTAAGAAAGCCTCTCCAAATATGAGTTTTTAATTGTAACGGGAGGGTTCCCCTAAATACAATTTTCTATTTTTTCTTGTTATCAGATAGAAAAATTTATTTTCCGAGTACCAATCGAAAAAAAATAAAATTTTTTTTGAATCACCCTTATGTATATGTATATTTTTAGGTATGTTCCCTCCCGTTGCATTATAGAAAAAAAACCTAAGTTAGATAAATATTTCGTTTATAGGATCAATGGACGTATATTTCTGAGGTTTTTCCATTTTGAAAATTCGTAACTTCAAAATAATTCATTTGGAGTCGAAATAAGAAAACACGTGTCTATTAGTTTGCCGCATTAAGCAAACTAAAGAAAGTTTGGCTGGAAAAAATGTTTGAATGTAAATTTTAGATGGAATGATCCATATACTATATTTATAATATATAAAATGGAACAACCAATTCAAGAAAGAAAAATAACTTCAGCTCAAGTTAGGGTAGGACATCAAATGTCTAAATGTTTCGCCTCGGCTTCTTCCCCACTCATTTGAAAATTTACGTACAACATGATTATTAGCTTCACTTTATTATCTAGTTAAAATTTTTACAATTCCTAAATATTTCAGGCGCTCAAACAAGTCTGATCAGAAAGCAACTTAACGCTATTAATAATTAAATTAGCGCGTCTCTGCTTGAAAGACACCGCAGTGTCTGGCAGAAAACTTTTATTTCCCAAACTCGTAGGGGCGCCAAAGAATGACAGAGTTGCTTTGTATCAGACATTTGCTTAGATTAATAAATTCGATTTATGCTTTTGTAAGAGTTAGTTCACAAGTTAGTAGTAATTTAGTTTACGATATGTTCAGAAATGTGAATTTCTATATTTGGTATGTTTTGGTGGCTTCTTACAGCAGTTATCATATATGTAAACCTTAACTGCCTACATTAACGCATATTTAAGTTAAACTTACGTTCATATTTAGTGTATACTGCTGAAGTCTCATCAGATACTTTTATTTTAAGTTTAATTGCTGAGTTTAATATTTGATCACATTGCTGTTTATGTGTTTCGGTTAATTCAGGTTTCATTTGTTTTTCCAAATTAGCTGTTCTGTTCCCTTCATGTTTTTTAGCATTTGGTTCCAAAAGCTCAAGATTAGGACATTTATCCGGATCTTCGCCAACTAATAAAATAATAAAAAGAAACATGAAAAAAGTAATTAAGATTACTCTGTTAATAATACTGCTTATGTGTCAACACATTGATATTTGTATGTGCATAAGTACTTACAAATGTAAGTATAAATGATATAACGGCTATTGTATTTTATTACTTTTACATATGTATGTATATATTGCTAACTCCTAATATTAAACAGTGTCGATACCAATATTAATTTAATCAATTAGAATTATTAAAGAATAAGTGTACAAATGTATTATTTTCCCAATAGATGCCTTAAGTAATCCATATCTCGGGTTGTAAAGTGCGATTACAGATTACGCTATGTGTCGTTAGAAAGATAAGACGATAAGAAAGATAAACGCCATATTTTACGATTTTGTTTTGTGAAAACACAAGAATGGCCATTGAAAATGAGAGTTAGATATATGGTCCTGACACTGCGACAGCGAGTCATGCGAAATTTTGAATTCGTTGATTCCATCTCAGAAATTTTAATGCCAAAGACGCACCACGCTCTGGAGGGCCAACTGTCGAAAGTATCGTTAAAACAATGGAAACCATCGAGACCGTCAAGTGAGTACTTGGATTGTTGACATGAACCCGAGCGTTCGAACTTGTGCAGTCAATATTTAGATTGTCTGAAGAAAGCAATTTAACAGAAGTTGGCCACTTTGGTCAATAATAGAGGAATTATTTTCCATCAGGACGACGCGATGTCACACACAGCGATAAGGGAGCTTGCTTGGGATATTCTAATGCATCCACCTTATAGTCTTTACCTGGTACCAAGTGATTACCACCTGTCTCTATTCATAGCGAATCATTTTGAAGATGCGTTTGAAAATCTACTGTACTAGTGTTTTGGCACTACAGCCACTACAAGTTATGGGTGCGAATTTGGCTTAAATCAACTCATGGTAAGTACTCTGATAAACAAAACTTTCCGGGGTAGTTCGACTATAGAAATATTTTGGCTCTACAATGAAACTTCTCGCAAGAATCAAAGGTGATCGGTTCCAAGGTATATGTTAAATCAGTTTTACTATTGTAAACGGTAAAAATGACAAATGAAAACACAATAATTTAATTTGTAGTAAGCTGAAGCTTTCTCTCTTTTAACCGTGACTTCAGGTTCACAAGGGTTGGCTACCGCATCTGACAAACGTGAGTAAGTTTCCGGGGTGTGCGACGAGGATTTGGGTATACCCCTACGACTGAACTGCTTATCCAGAAGCATCACTATACCCCAGTACACCCCGATGTGTACGTTAAACCTATTAGAGGACCGGGGCACACACACACTTCCTAAAAGGTGCCCTTGGTCCAAATTAGAGTTGTATGTCTTAATTGTTAGTTATAGTACTTTATACGCCTTCGATTATTGGCGTTTTGAGAATGTACAATATATTACTAGCGTGACTATATTGAAATATTTCAAACTGTTCCAGATCTTTTACGATCATATTAAATATAATTATATTGGTTTCTTTCATTTTCACTTTTAGTTAAAGGTTTTTAGTTAGTCAGATCCATCTGAATGAACACCGAATGTATAGTGTTAGATTTGTACTTGAGTACTCGGGATGCTGATTTCCTTATAGTTTCGTAATATGATTTGTGTGCAAACATTTCAAATACTGATTAAAAACTTTTGTGCGGATTTTTTGTTTATAACTACATACAAGTATAAGGTCAATGGAAAAGAAAACCATTATTTATGCATTAAATCGAAAGTTATATGATTATACGTATACATACATATTAGGGTGTCCGTTATTTCCCAAATTTATTTTTGAGTCTGCAGCGCCCTCAAAATTTTTAGTAAATGCCCTAAAAAAGATTATAAAACCCATATGAGCTCTTAATATTGATAATAACCCGTGCCGCAACGACGATTTATTTCCCATTTAAATAACATGGAGTTTTCGTATTTTTTGCAATTAATTTTTTCTTTGCGAAACCAATTGATACATTGCTGCGGCACCGAATCATTTTTGTAGTTTCTCCATTTCAATCAGGAATTTTGCCATTATAACATCCCGCTGAAACAGATGCAACCATATAAATTGTCTTGGTATACTAAGGACCTTAAACGTTTAAAAAATCTTAGAAATAAATACTACAGAAAATTCTCTTCAACTAAATCTCATGTTTCCTTTGATCAATATCAGCACTACACATAACTATTTAATAAATTGGATAAGTTTCTCTATAAAAGATTTATTAATATAGGGAGTCTAACATTAAGTCGAATCCGAAGTTCTTTTGGAACTTTGTAAAATCTAGAAGAGCTTGTTCGGCCATTCCTTCTGCTTAATGCTGGGGTGATAAGTCAGCATGCACTCCTGGTGAAATCTCCAAATTGTTTGTTGAATTTTTCAAATCGAAAAATGTTCACGATGATCCTGGTACTAGTTTCCCTTTTTCGGCTAATAATTTCCCATCCATAAATTTTGGCACACTGTGTCTTTCACAGGATGATATAGCCAAGGCTATTTGTGATATTAACACCCCTATTCTGTGCACTTTACAAATTCTACATATTTATAAGTTGTCAAAACTTGAAATTTATCGAATATTTCTTATTCTGTGTCCGAAATAAAAAGCCCTTTTCTTTATAAGTTGTTAAGATGTCAAATGCTCTTGACAGTGCTCGTTATGAATTAAATATCTGATTGTGCATCTTGTTGTGAAAATGGAACATATTTTACTTTTGTTATTGTTAAACGAAGATGAAAATTGTGAGAATAGGAATCGCGGGCGGCATTTAAAATCCATTTTCTGTGATCGAGAATACCTTTGTTCAAAAAATATGAAAAAATTGATGAACTAGCCCCACACGATGATCACAAAACGTCACTACCTTTAACTGTAATGGTTCCCGCAGCTTTGAACTTCTTTGGACACGGCTGATACCAGGCAATGTGTAGGTAACAACGTCAACTTGCCCACGAGTCAGTCGTTCCTTTCGAGAAGTGTACGGGCTGTAGCAAAACTTATTGTGAAGGTGAAGGGAGGGGAAATAAAGTTTCCCAGTTCAAAAGAGGCTGAAATGCTTATGAAAACGGCAATTATTATTGTAATACAAATAATAATATGCTAATTTATAATTTATTTGATATACATATGTATGTATATTTCAGATTTTTTTGGACATCTACATATATAAATAAAAATGAATCGTCAAAATGTATGTACGCTCATAACTTTCATACGACTGAACCAAATTTGATAATTCATTTTTTAAAATGTTCGTTGAGGTTCAGAGATGGTTTCTGCGGAAAAAAACATTTCGAATAATTGCCGGAAAACCCCTAAAAACAGCCCTTTTCTTTTCCTTATACAAACGAATGAATGTTTGTTTGTTAGTAAATTTTAAGAGGTTGTTCGTTGTGGATCAAGGAAGGTTTAGAAATAAAAATAATTTATACTTTCCACGAAAAGTCAGCAAATTGGATAATTCCACAAAGTAACTCTTTTTCATAAAATTTTTTTTTTTTTTAATTTTTGTTTGTTTTGTTTTTCAATATTTTGATTTGTAAATTATTTGAATAGTTCAATTTCGGTCGCTTGCTTTTTTATTCCGGCTATTCAAAAGAAAAATTATTGAAAATTATTCAGTGAAAACTTTACGTGTGTTTCACACAAAGAGGTCAATTGCAGATTGGAATTTATTACGAAGCCACCAAGGGGTCGCCCTAATATCGGTCGGTGTTCTTTTTGCCATCAAAGTATGGCAGCCCAAGGCAAGGCAAACCAAGAAGTTCTCCCAATATGCGGCAACATACGTGCGGAATTATCGATCGTCACGATGTCGCAGCACGACTTTTCAAACAACAGTTACTATGTTTGATTGACTTTATCTTGAAGCAACGTATATGTGGTGCTGTTGGATGCTAGATGTACTGTGTTTAGTGGCAAAATAGAGGTTTTCCGCATGCACACATTCTTCTTTGGATGATGGTTACAGCAGATCAAATTGATGAAATCATTTCTCCAGAAATTCCTGATGTAGAGAAAGATCCAGTATTATATGAAGTGGTGGAAACCAATATGGTGCATGGACCTTGCGGACACCAAAACCCCTTTTCGGGCTGTATGTCTGACAATAAGTGCACGAAACACTATCTATGTGCTTTTCTTTCGGAAACACAAACTGGAAATGATGGATATCAAATCTATCGGCGTCGGTCACCAGACGACAATGGCAGAACATTCAGCATTAAACTAGAAAAGTGAATATCAAAGTTGACAACACATGGATCGTACTATATTCACCATTATTATTCAATTCATATTCAAAACTCATATCAGTGTTTAGTATTGCAGTTTGGTGAAATCGACAAAATACGTTTGAAAGTACGTCACCAAAGGAAGCAACATGGCGGTTATTGGTCTTAAACCATACGGTCGATACGTGAATTGCAATAAAACGCTTTGTAGGATATTTACTTTTGCAATTCATGAAAGTTTTCGGACTGTCTTACGTCTCGCAGTTAATTTGGAGAATGGTCAAAGAGTGTATTTCAACCCAGAGAATACAGTATAGCCAATGGAAATATCGCCAGCAACAAAATTACAATTTATTTGACGAGTTTTTTCTCAGTCATCTATTTGTGAGAACATTGCTCTATTCGGAAATACCTTGATATTATGCATGGAATGCATCGTCGAAGAAATAGTTACGCAAAAAGCAAGGCCCACCAGTAGATTGACATCCACGTGTCTTATCAACTAATGGATTAGGACGAATTTATACAATCCACCCGAAAAACGACGATTGTTTCTACCTTCGGTTGCTATTGATTAATGTACGCGATTCAACTTTATTTGAGTCATTGCGTAATGTGAATGGTTCGATGTGTGCAAGTTTTGGAGAAGTAAGCCAGCAATTACAATTCCTGGAACACGTTAATCACTGGAATGAAAATGAAGTTCGCACAGTTTTCGCGATAATCATTTCGACATATCAGCCTTCAAATCCGCGTCTATTTTGCGATACGAACAAAAATGAAATTGCCGAAGACAGTTTACATCGTCTTCGCTAAAAATTGGAAATGGTACAATTACGGTTGATACTTCCAGTGGTTCGATATCAATTCCATCTTCCCTTTATCAATTCACGAAAGATGAACTCATCACAAATGTTCGGACATTGGCCAAATTATCGTAACTATGATTCCTTAAGTGGACGCGCAATGTTAGCTGCCAAAAATACCGACGTTGTTGACTTAAACTGGAAGTTTCAAAGTCAAATTCCGGGAGACTTGCACTCATACAAATCGATCGATCATCGTGACAATGAAGACGACGCCCCAGTGGTATTTCTAAACTCTTTGGAGAGGTTTGGTATGCCACCGCATCATTTGCGTCTCAAAGTAGGATACGTCTTTATTATGTTTCGCAATCTTCATGCGCCGGAACTGTGTAATACAATCCGACTGATTGTGACACAGCTATCGAATACAAGGAGGCAGAATCTTTGATTCTACGAATTTCTTTGAGTTCTAACGATTTGCCATTTCAATTCTAACGTATTCCGTTTCCAGTGAAAATTGCATTTGAGATGACAATCAACAGGACACAAGGATAGTCTCATAGTGTGTGGCATAAATTTGGAAATGCTATGTTTTTCACACGGCCAGAAACGTGGCGTGCTCACGAGCTGGAAAACCATATTTTCTGTACACCGGAATAAAAAACCAAAAATGTTCTTTATAAAGCGGCGTTACATTGAAAACAAAAAACAAAAACACCAAAAATTAAATGATGAATTTAACTTTCTTTTCATTTCAAAATACATAATTTCATAATTTCACGCAGGACAACGGCTGCGGGGTCAGCTAGTTTGGAATAAAAAGCACCTTAGGAGCAATTGACTGCACACAAATTGCTATCAACATAATTTCAATAGAAATCAGCTGTTTCTATTTACATTATTTTGTTCACCACACGTGTGGTGAAAAGCTTCCCGCGTTGATCTTTAAAGGTTCTGCTGCTGACTCTGCGCTGCTGTATGACTTTGTTGCTGCTGGTTTTGGCGCCTGTATATGTCCGTCCGCTCTGGTGATTTGTTTTATTGTGTCTTTTTGTTTCGTTGGGTATTTCGCTGTTCTGTTGGCGCTGTTGGGTGTTTTTTGCATTGTCCTCTAATTCGTATTTAGACGAGTTAGGAGGACAATGCAGGGATGTGTTCATTTGGTATGAACAGAAGCTTTTACTTTTATCAAGATTGGCACAGAATACCAAAATATTTCGAGCTTGATAAATATTTGAGTTAATTTTCTATATTTTACCAATTTGTCAAGTGCTCAGAAGAGGGGTGTAAGTCTTCTTCCAAATTGGATTTGGATGGGCTTACACCTGTAATTATAAAAAATTGTACTGCCTTGGTATATCCTCTCATGCTTATCTTCAATAAGTCCCTCTCCCCTGGGAATTTTATTTCCGACTCGAAATTGACATGCATTACCCCAATACTTGAAGGTGGTAGAAAGGATGTAGTCTCCAATTACAGGCCTATTTCTACACTTTCTACACTTTCTACTAGTTCTGTTAAAAATAAATTATGTTTTGCAGTAAAATCAATAATTAACGTCAATCAGCATGGGTTTGTCTTTGGGCGCTCCACTGTATCGAACTTAGCGGTTTTTAGCGATTATTGCATGTCCGCATTCTCCGCTAGATTTCAGGTAGATTGTGTCTACACAGATTTCTCTAAAGTCTTTGATAAAGTTTCACACAATATTCTTATTAAAAAATTATCATCTCTAGGGTTTCACTCTGTCTTCTTGCAGTGGATTAAATCATATCTGCACAATAGACGATGCGTTGTCAGTGTCGATGGAATGTCATCTGATTCATTCATTGCATCTTCGTGATCCACTCAGGGCCGTCTTAAACCAAGCTGCGGCCCTTGGGCACACAAGAATTTTGGGCCCTTTTTGAAAGTAAAAAAAGCGACTTATACTAAAACTTTTTTTACATTTAATAAAGGCAATCAAATACAGTATGATACGCATCGTGTGTGTGGGTGAGATTTCGGATTATTTGCTATGTTTCCCAAGTGCTGCTTGAATTTCATTTTGGCGTCCAATATTACCCCTAAATACTTCAACTGTGGTTGTGAAGTAATTACGCACTCTCCTATAGTTAGAGTTATTTTTTCTCAATTTTCCTGGTGCTTATGAGCAATACCTCTGTTTTGTTCTCAGCCAGTTCCAAACTCTTGGAAGAAAACCATTGGCGTAGGCCATTTATGCATTCAATACATTTATTTTGTAGGTCATCAAGTTGTTTACCTACTGCTACGACTATCGTCCGCGTCTGCGATTAGCTTAATGTTTTTAGGCTGTGGAATTCTTAGAAGCTCATCATAAACAGATTCCATAAGAGAGGGCCTAAAACAGATCCTTGTGGTACTCCGCTTGTAATAGGGTAGTTCTTGATGCCTTCGGTGGTGTCGTAGATCAACTTTCAAATTTTAAAATAACTCATAGCGATATTTATGAGGTACTGAGGGGCGCGTATTCCGTATAGGGCTTCGAGTATATTCCTTTTCATCTTTTTCCACTTACTACTCTTTTCGCAGTGTCGACAACTTCTTTCAGTCCATCGATAGTAGACCTCTGTTTTCTGAAGCCGTATTGTCTTTCTGATATTAAATTATATCTGATAAGATTACTGATTTGTGAAAAAAGTGTAATATGCTCGAAATTGTCGCTCCTTCGGGGCCCTCTGGGACACGGGTCCACTTATCTTCGTGCTATTCATCAATGACATTTCCTGTTGCTTCTCTTTCGCTTTTGTTAAATGCAGATGACTTAAAAACTTTCGCAATAATCAAAAACTCACAAGATATACATATTCTAACTTCAATGTGATATTGATACTTTTTATGATTGGTGCCTGAAATCGAAGCTTTTTCTGAATCTAGATAAATGTTCTCAGATCTCTCATGGCAGGGGACGTAGCATCTTACCTTCAAGTTACAATATTTCTAATTGCCGCCTAAAATGCGTTACTGAAATCAAAGATCTTGGGATAATCTTTGACAACAGATTTTCCTTCAGTAACCACATCAACTATATCACTTCTATGCGTTCTCTGCCTTTCATTTGTTTTCAATGTAATAATGGATATATTGACTGTCCGTATTTATTAGGGAAAATTAACTTCAATACTCCTCAGCGTTGTCTCAGATCTATTTCTCCATTTTATTATAAAAAGGAAAGTACCAATTTTGCTGAATAGGCTCCTCTCAAGAGTGCTATGCGTGAGTTTAACTCGATTTCCGAGAAAGTTCTTCTTGATTTTTCTCACTCTAGGGCATCCTTCATTAATACCCTCAATTCTGTTTTTTAGTTTAAGTTATCGACTTATGCAATTGTAATTTAATTGTTTTAGAATTCTAATTTGAATCCTAATTCTCCATTAGTTTGTAAGGATTAATGTTCATAGACTGAACTAAGTAAATAAATAAAAAGTACATCTGTTGGAACACCAGTTAGTACGAGTACGGCATCTTACGATCAAAAATTGTCAAAATCCTATAAAACTGTTCAAGCCCTTTGATTCAGAGTATTTGGACCTCAGTATCCAAAGTTGAGTTTTTACCGAAAATATCGGTTAAAATGTGAGATATAAAATTGAAAATCAGGGACAAGCCTACCTGATAATAGCATATCTGTGTGTCAAAAAATCAATACTTCCCTTGGCTCCCATATACTTAATACAAAAATTTTTTAACTTCGGGTGACTTCACATATATCACAGGTAGCTGAGCATGTTTTACTTTTCAAGTGAATGCTTGACCTAAACCTTTTATAACTGTTAACGATTAATAATAATTTCACTTAATTTAAATGATTTATACTATGGAATTTGGCATAACCATTATCCAGGTACACGCTGCCCTATTTGGCATCACCATTATCGGGTGGTGCATTTTAGTGTCGGCATTTCTGCCGTTTGTTTGCAGCATACAAAAACAACTGGAATCAACATTATTAGGTAATGCGTTTTAGCTTTGGCATATCATACGATTTTTCTGTTCTTTGGTCATGCCATTGTCCCGTCCAGTATGCAATAACAACCTTATTACTTTCGCCAATTCGCTTACATACTATTTTTCTATAAAAGTTTGAGTTAAGCATAAGATTAAAGGTAGTTAGTTGTCCTTCAAATGAATTGGATGGTACTTGGAGTGTTCCAAATGAATAACTGACCTAAAATAAATATCAATTGAATCGTCGTTTTATTGTAGTGCAAATACAATAATATATACGTCAGGTTTGTTTTGAGTGTTTAGTTCAATGCTAAACAACAACTAATAATAGAATTTTCGAGCATCCGGGTAGATTGATTGGTGAGTGTATATGAGGTTGCTTTACGGTCCCCAGGGAGCATTTAATTAGTATGTGGAATGTTAATAGTATTTGATCAAATAGATGAAACTGATTGAGTATAAATTTAAGAGTAGAAAATGTTCATTTACACCCGAACTTAACCCTTACTTACTTGTTAAGAATTGGGGTCTAATACGAATTTTGTAAACTTATTCATACTAGATGTGTTATGCAGCACTTAACCACGATGAAAGCGGAACAGTTACATATGTAAAACTTGTTTAAGAAATGATCGCTCTTCACATTTTTATATGAGTAGAGTAATATACATATGGTTGGTCAGTATTTATGCAATTACGGTACATATATAATCAGATAAGTACATATTTGTATAGTATATATAGTATATATACGGCTACAGAGTAAGCGAGTAGTACCAAGTCATGTACATACACCATTTTTCCACAAGGTAAAGGTTTATGTATGTATATATATATATATATATATATATTTCTGGATAAATATGTTCATATGAGATGTACGGCAGCGCATATTGGTGGTGGATACATTGGCGTTCAAGCGCCCATATGTACATATGCAAGCGATTTTCATTTTAGTTTAAAGCCCCCCAGAGTGCATTTCGCACTCAGTCACTCACTAGCCCGCACCAAACTTGTTGTTGCCTTTATTACTGTCGTTTGCTTTGGATGCCAACAGCCGTGGTCCACGGCAGCAACAACGATTTTAAGCGTCTTGTTCCCATTCGTTCATTCATTCATTTCACTGTTGGCCACCATGACCGCCGACGCAGTCAGTTGCGGCTAAAGCGGCAAATATGAGGTGTTCTAAAGCGAAGGTGCACTTTTATGACTGTTACTAATACCGTTGTACTACATTTGATAAAGAAAATACATTCATACACATGTATATAATAGGCAAGAGTAGCAACGCAGGATGGCGAGAAGAGGATTGTAAGCCATTCATTATATTTTTCACAATAACAACAATATTAAGTTTACACGCTTGTAAGTAACGCGAAAGTATATGCCGTTATAACCCCCTTGTCCCCCATCAGAACCGCGACTGGTGTTGTTCAAGCTGGTCCCAAATGACCACTAAGCACGTACCCACCCCCTGATCAAAACAACAGCTCAACTTTATAATGGCCCATTCATATATGTTGACTTTATACACATATATGAGCAGAAAGGATAACCCAGCAAGCAAAGTTTACGGTATTGAAAAACTTTGGGTATGGAAATTTCTGAATAATTATATATCTATAAAAGAAAAAATTTTAAAATACATATATTGCTACGACTGGGAATGGCTTAGCTCAATTTAAACAGACAGATGGGCAGAAAGAAAGTAACTTTTTCAATTCAATTAGAAATAAAATACAACAGCTCTTCATCTTTATTAGAAGATCGAAATATTTATGAACTTAAATAAATACGGGCGGAGGATAGTATAAATACAATTGCATGCATAATTGTAAACAAATTGATGCACAAGGACCACTACATAATCATATGTGAATCAAACAACTACATTGCATTTATGGGTTAAGATCTACGTACCTATATAAACAAAAATAACTCCAGCAAGGATTTTTAGCCTAGTTTTAAAATAATGGGTTGTCAAAAAAGTCTTGCGGTATTTTTATTGAATCAGTTCGTGTGGCACCCATACATCGAGCTTCTTAGTGACTCCAAGCTTCTTCAAATGGTTTATAACAGTTTGATGTCTCTTTCGACCAATTATCGCAATTATTTTTTATCGCAATTTTCGACGACAGACCTTGCGGAGCGTGGCGCATCTTCGACCACCTCTACACCAGAACGAAAACGTTGAAACAATCGTTGTGCAGTGGAAATGGAAACTGTATCGGGTCCATAAACTGCACAAATTTTATTGGCGACTTGAGCTGCATTTTTGCCTTTATCGTAGTACGAGTAGTACTGTAAAATATGCCGTATTTTCTCTTTATTTTGCTCCATGTTTGCGACGCTATATAATATAAACACCTGTTAGCGCGTGAAATGAGCTTTCCAAAAAGGTATAGCATGATCCGATGCGACGAATAAAACTAGAACTACGCGCTTTCAGCGCCAACTAGCGAAAATACCGCAAGACTTTTTTGACAACCTAATATGTCGGTGATCATTGAAAAATATCGACACAAATAATAGGTACAGATATATATATATATTTTTTTAATATTTAATATAGCATTCATTGTACCAAATGAACATTTTTTTAAATTTTGATCTGTATGTCTGTTCCGGCTCATCTTTGAAACGATTTTGATAGGACTTTCGCTGGCAGATAGACATAAAGGGACTATGTTTCGGGTACTGATAGTGTTATATAATGATGTCCATATGCTCTCTATAAAAGGAAAACATATATCTTATTAAGACCCAACCATAAAAAGATACATACCTGGTATATGGAAAAAATCCACAAGAGGATTTTGTCTGCTACTCAAACATTTTTTTGATGAAAAAGCTCTATTGATAATACCAAAACATGAGTGTTCTTCTACGCAATACGAAGCAACCACTCGCAAGTGGTTTACCTATGAATCCCGTAGACGCCAAAAAGTAACAATAGGTGAAACATGATTCCATGATTTTCCTAATTCTAATATACAGTTAATCAATTGAACTGAAGGAGATGACTGAAATTCTGGAGGAGGAAGAACGGAAGTCAGCTGGCAAAATTATGGCGTCTATATTTTGGCACGCTCATGGAATAAATTTTATCGCTTGCCTCGATCTACAACAAAATTGTTATTCTAAAAACATAAAATAAATATGAAATATAATATTTCAATTCAGTCTGAAAATTCTAGTTATGCATACGTATGTATGTATATACATATATACATACTCTTACATATGTGTTTGGAGACAGCTTAATGAAGTGGTTGATGAAAATTTCAAAATCTATCTCGAGACCGAAATTTATAGCTAACATGGCAAATAAACATTGTCGTATTTAAATTTGTGAACAGTTTTCAACTATTTTACTAAATTCGAATTCTCAATAATATTAACCAGTTTTGTGTTCAATCATAAGCAAATAATACTTATACATATTGGGTAGTCGAAAAAGTCGTATCATATTTCTAATCAAATTTTAACTTTTTTTTTATTTATAATAATAAATAAATAAACAAATGTGTACCATTTTGGTGGACCACTTTTTGCCATTTTTCCGCTAGAAACATTATTCCATCAGTGTAAATGGAAATTTCCAGAATAGAAGCGGGCAAACCATTGTTGTGCTACACAAACTGATACAGCATTGTCTCCGTAAACTTCAGAAATTTCATTAGTGACCCTAAAGGTGATCTAGTCACCGATGTCTACAGCATATTTAAATTATGGAGGGAACACTTCTCCAGCCTGCTGAATGGCAGTGAACGTACAACGCCAGGAGAAGGCGAACCCGATTCCCCAATCGAAGACGATGGAGCGTTCCACTGCCCGACCATGAAGAAGTTCGAATAGGGACCGATAGATTGCCGGTCGAGCTATTCAAACACAGCGGCGAAGAGCTAAGCGCTATGCCCAACCCATAAAACGGGAGACCCCACAATCTGCGCTAACTACCGTGGGATAAGCCTCTTCAACATCGCGTATAAGTTTCTATCGAGCGTATTGTGTGAAAGATTAAAGCCACCGTCAATAAACTGATTGGATCATATCATTGTGGCTTTAAACCTGGCAAATCAAGAACCGACCAGATATTCACCGTACGCGAAATCTTGGAAAAAACCCGTGAAAGAAGAAACGACACACGCTATCTCTTCGTCGATTTCAAAGCTGCTTTCGACAGCACGAAAAGGAGCTGCCTTTATGCCGCGATGTTTGAATTTGGTATCCCCGCAAAACTAATACGGCTGTGCAAACTGACGTTGATCAGCACCAAAATCTCCGGCAGGATCGGGAAGGACCACTCCGAGCCGTTCCATACCAAACAAAGTTTCAGGCAAGGCGACTTCCTATTGTGCGACTTCTTCAATCTGCTGCCGGAGAAAATAGTTCGAGCTGCAGAACTTAAACGAGCAGGTACAATCTTTTATAAGAGTGTATAGCTGCTGGCGTATGCCGATGATATTGATATCATCGTCCTCAACACCCGCGCCGTTAGTTCTGCTTTCTCCAGCCTGGACAAGGAAGCAAAGCAAAAAGGTCTGGCAGTGAACGAAGGCAAGACGAAATATCTCCTGTCATCAAACAAACGGTCGTTGCACTCGCGACTTGGCTCTCGCGTCACTGTTGACAGTCATAACTTTGAAGTTGTAGACAATTTCGTCCATTTAGGAACCAATATTAACACCACCAACAATGTCAGCCCGGCAATCCAACGCAGGATAACTTTTGCCAACAGGTGCTACTTCAGACTAAGTAGGCAATTGAATAGTAAAGTCCTCTCTTGACGAACAAAAGCCTAACTCTAAAAGTCACTCATAATTCCCGTCCTGCTATATAGTGCAGAGGCTTGGACGATGACAACAACCGATGAGTCGACGTTACAGTTCAGCGAATTAAAGGAAAGCAGCTACTCTGGCTAGGTCATGTTGTCCGGAGCTCCAGAGGAAGACTTCCACTCCGTTGGAAGGACCAAGTGGAGAAGGACCTGGCTTCGGTTGGGATATCCAATTGGCGCCACGTAGCGGAAAGAAGAAACGACTGGCGCGCAGTTACAA
This sequence comes from Bactrocera correcta, assembly GCA_027475135.1. Classification (NCBI taxonomy): domain Eukaryota; kingdom Metazoa; phylum Arthropoda; class Insecta; order Diptera; family Tephritidae; genus Bactrocera; species Bactrocera correcta. The sequence goes on from CM050327.1 coordinate 56,963,881, forward strand.
GTTACAGTTACAGAACTATTAGAGGCTGAAAAGTTTGATCCAACTATAAGATGACATATTGCTTTTTCAAAGGACTGGGGTTTGTTATTCCATTAGTAATTATATCTACATATGGATGTATTGTTAGAAATTTTTAGTCAGAATTGACACCATTAAATATATAGTTGTGTATGGAATAGAGATATTTTAGACAGGATATTTTAAACTATTTTTATTGCAGGCACATTCTTGTAATTCTGCTGTCGAGTTTCCTATAAGTTACTCCTTAGAATGGGGCAAATGGAACCATCGTTACTTTTTTTGCAGTTCCGTAAGGGACAATATTGGGGAGAACCTTCAACCAATCGCGTTTGTGACCGCACGTAACAATCTCAAAACCAGCAATATCTTTATTACTGATAGTATGTTATTGTGCAGAGCAGAGAGATTTTCAAAAAAGTTTCACTGTATTATTACTCACTAACACGAATGCATATGTACGTTCCAAAATTTGCAAGATAACTGAAAGTAAACGAAACAAGCCACACTGAACTGGCTGAATTAAAAGGAAAGTCTACCCCAACTATTCCTGCGCAGTCCAAGCCGATCTAATCCTCTGGGGAAGTCCCTTGGGTTTGACAGCTCCCAAGAGAAATACCAACGATGGGTTTTCTGTGTTTTACCGTCCTCGACGCGCCGCTCTGCTGCGTTACGGGCCGACAACAAGTAGAGTGTATACAACAAATACACAACAACCAAATTGAGGCGATAGTAATGCCTCCGGCGATGAGGAAGGCAAGCTGCTATGCGAACAAAACATAAAGTTTTATATAGCCTTGTTGCTGTTATTGTGATATTGGATCGAGTGAGTGTGCGCGCCACATGGGAAATTGCTGCGCTCGGTGGCGTATGAGCAACTGAAATACGTGCATGTGCCTGTCATTCCACCACACACCATAATCTACTCTCACTCTAGCCGAAAGTCAGGACGAGAAAGAGCAAAAATAAAAGGTGCAAGGGACACTAGGAATGGGTGCATGGCTAGCCACAATGGGAGGACGTTTTGCGCCAAAAGTGCATCGACAACGAAGTTGAATAAAAACAAATATCCATGTGCATTATATGCATGAATTAAATTGCTAATAAATTGAGTAAGGTTGTTCGTATATATGATTTTCATCAGCACCGTACACTAACACTGCATTCCCAAGTCGAAAGGTATTCGCTTGTGATGCCTAATATCTTTTACATGGCTGCCGCCAAAGTGTTCTTCTAAAACAAAAATTAGTTAAGGTTGCTGATGTCGCACAAATCACATACTAACTATAAAAATATGCAGTTTGATTGGAAATTGTATGGCGTTATCACAAGGAGTTTCCTGCTTGTTCGTAAATAAATATAACGGCTTAGACGTTGTTGACGTCTATATTACATCTCTGGACTGGAAAAGCGGGCCTTAGTTTATTCGCGTATGTATGTGCATTTCATACACGGTGATCACAATGATTTAGTTATGAAGTTTACTTTAAATATATGTATGTTATTATGTAACTGATTAACTTTATGTAATTACAAGTATATAGTTATATACCTACTTATGTTTGAATAATTGTGTAGTATAGCCAACCTACTTACGTTTAAGAAATGCACGCGGTTTTGCCTGTTTACGACGCGACATGTTGTTGTAGTTGCAATTTTTATTGGTCACAATATTTTATAATGATGATAACGCTATAGAATTTTCACCGGACACCGGGCTCAGACGAATAAACACCGAAAACATTTCCGCGACTCGGAGCAATGACGATATTACGATAAATATTTTTTATTCCGTTATTTACATTCAAATAATTTAATATACTCAAATAAACAATTTGATCGCCCACTAAAAATTCACAATTCGTATTGGGAATAAATACCAAGTATACTTCAAAGGATATGTGCGTATCCTTTGAATAACGTAAACATAATGTTTTAGCATATGTTTGGAAAATCTTGTGCAACCTTCTTGAATGCTTCAAAAACAAAGCTATATTCTCTTTGAAGTATTCGTACTGCGTACTGAGTATGCGCTATAAATCGCACAGTGAGCGTAGTCTGAATTGCACGTGCCGTAAACAAAGAGAGTAAAAGTTGTGAAGTAATTCCACATATCAAGAGCTGCGAAGAGAAACATTGCGAGAGTGATTCGAATAAATTGGTATGCCGGTTCAGTATTTGAAGTTCAGTCATATTAAAAACCCACTAGCGGCTATTATGTCCCAAGAAGCTAGGGAGCATACTATGGCTTCTCTAAACTTAGGTTGCCAAAAAAGTATTCTTGACTACTTTTTAAAAACTGTAATTGGAATAAAACCCAAAGTCATAGAATGAAACAAATCACAGTTATGAACAAAACAACCCCCTATAGTCCGCACCAATCATACGACTCTAATTCAAAGGGTGCTATCGTGAATTAGTCAAGTGCAGTATTTTTAGCCGGCACGCATAGTGTAATGGGCATACATACATACATAAGTATGTACATAGTCATGCTGTGCTGTACCGCTGCGGGAAACCTGTACGCGATTTTATTCTCACAGCCCCTTGCACAACTCAAGCGCTTGAATACTTTTTCACACGTAAGTAAAAGTCAACAATCATTCAGAGGTTTCGCAATATCCATCGCCCCTGATAGGTTACACATCAACGGGTGTTGCAATTATTACATCGAAATACATTGTTGTGAAGTCTTTCTATATTTTTTCTTACAAACTCATAACATTAAAGTTGGGGGTTTAAATTCTCAACAGCGGGGAGAATGTGAGATTTTATTAGTAAATTGGTGCAAAGCTGGTCTCTAAATGTCAACTTTCACATACATATATATGTGTGCAAGTTAGTATGCTGTGAAGGTATGCTGCACACTGTACACAAGTTTAATTTACCCAACGATTTTTGAAAATGTAAAGAACAACGAAATTGTGTAAATGTATGTATTTATGTAATAATTAATATGTTTTAAAAATAACGTGTTTATGTTTTTGTAATATAAAATGGTTTTGTAAAAATTGATCGGCTAACAACAGCAATGTTAATCCCCTATCTATGTTCTTTAAAAGTTTTATAAAATTAATAAACAGCTGTTTACGAGAGTTTCAAATTCGCATAGCCGCCGTCTGTCACTTAGAAATTTGGATCTGATTAAGTGCGCAGGTAATTCGGATTAACGCTGCCGTCTGTCGAGGCTGTTAGCCACTCTTACTTAACTGCTAGAGGCACAAATACCTAAATTATTAGAATACCTTGAAGAGGGTATATCAAGTTTGCCACGTCGGAGACTGAATAGGGTATATTAATGATCAGCGTGTTCGACTGTATAAACGCAAAATCAAATAATCAATCTGAAATTTTACATACGTAGAACAGTCGAATTTTGAAACACAGTGTAAAATCTGTCAATCATTAGCGCGTACAAAAAATGATAGTGGTAAGCCGGCACGATATGTTAAGTATACAGAAACCAAACACAAAAATGTACAAATATTGACCTATAGCCAAATCCTAACACACGGTGCGAAATCAGCCAAAGCTTGAAAGCATTACGGCATCAGGAAAAAAATGTACAAATTAATATTCCCAAGCAAACTGGTACTACTAATAAAGTTGCGAAAGGATCATCGCAAAGCGAGTTCTATCTCATATTTCACCCAAAGCTCAGTACACAGAAAATAAAAGTCGGGCCTCCCAACGGACTAAATATGAATTATATTTACAACCTTTTCCCAACATTAGTTTTCGCAAAAGTATCAATGGCTTCGTTTATATCCAGGCTTGAAGGGGTTTTGTTTCCAAATGCTTTTAGCGATAAACGTTGGAGTCAACTTTGGCCCATATTATTACTGAAATACTTATACCCTGAACAGGGTATATTAGGTTTGCCATAAAGTTTGTAACACCCAGAAGGAAGCGTCGGAGACACTATAAAATATATGTATAAATGATCAGTATGTTGAGCTGAGTCCATTTAACCATGCCCATCTGTCTGTCAGTATATATACGAACTAGTCCCTTAGTTTTTAAGATATCGTTTTGAAATTTTGCAAACGTCATTTCCTCTTCAAGAAGCTGCTCATATGTCGGTACTGCCGATATCGGATTACTATAACATATAGCAGCCATACAAACAGAACGATCGGAATTAAGTTCATGTATGGAAAACATTCATATTTTAATTATATATATTTAATATAGTTATAATAATTATATACATATATTTAAATTATTTTGTAAGGCAACAATGTTATCTCCGAAGAAATTGCTCAGATCGGTTACCTATAGCATATAACTGCCATACAAACTGAGTGATCGGAATCAAATGCTTGCATGGGAAACTTCCTCATTTGACGAATATGTAAGTATCTTTACGAAATTTGGTATTTTATTGGTATATTATTGTTCATAGAAATAATGTAATATCGGAAGAAATTGTTCAGATCGCCTATAGCACTTTCGCATTTGACGTGGTATCTTCACGAAATTTGACATGGATTACTGCTTAATGTAATAATATAATCTCCGAAAAAATTGTTCAGTTCGGATTACTATAGCATGTAGCCTACATTCAAACTGAACACATAGTTACTAAAAGAAATGCACCTGTGAAGGATATATTAGCTTCGGTGCAGCCGAAGTAAACGTTTTTTCTTGTTTTTTTTTTTTTTTATTTTTAATTTGAAAAATGACCTTTCAGCTGCTGCAGAAGTCACAGGAATTGTAAAGAATAATAACATTGCCGTAAAACTTCCGTTAGGTCGCATTCTATCACTCCATATTTGTTCATTATTACCTTACATAATTGAAATCCATGCTTGAGTTGATTTAGGTAAAACTAGGTGGTAAATATTAATAAATTTAAGTGAAAAACTAGGGCCTATTATATCTGAATATTTTCTTTGGAATTCGTCACACTGTTGTAATAAAGTTGCTTGGTGATAGAAAATCCAATATACTCGTATACAGACTGCACTCGTACCAATAAAACGTGTATCTAATGGAGATATTACTGCGTCTAGTAAATAATTGAAAATTTCAATTTTAAATATGTACATTTTCCCGGTTTGGAAATCGCTGACTAATTCATCAAAACGTTTTTTTAACTCTTTATTTCCCTTTTTTCTTAAAAATAGTTATCGATACCATATTTTCTTGCAGCTTCACTGACTTTGTATATGACCAATTCAAAATAATTTCTATAAATTTGCAACTTTGCTTTGGTCCCTGCTAAAACTTTACTCGCCTCGCCCAATTTGATGCCGTATTTCCGTAAAACTTTGAATGCTAAATTGATGTTGTTCAATATACTGTGCATAAATTCACAAAGCAACACGAACTCAAAATTAAGCATTTTTGTTTAATACTCTCTGCTTCTCATCTTTATTAGGACTCTTTAGAACTATTTCTGATAATACGTTGATAATATCAAAATAACGAAGTTGTATTGCAGATATCGATCGACCCTACTGGACCATCTAGTCGGATTAAGTTTTTTAAGAGTGGTGTCCGATTCGTCAGTGAATTTTGACAGTAGGTCCCAACGTTCGATGTTTTCGAAAAAGTCATATAAATCTCGTAACGTTGCTAAAAAATCTGTATTTCTACAAAACTGCTAACGGCATCTTTTATCACCAAATATAAATTATTATTGGCACAATGTACATTACGTTTCTTAATATATTTCTTAAAATATACACCATTATAGACACCAATCGTCACACTGGCTCCATCATAGCCTTATTCCACACATTTTTTTTAATCAATATTTTTGTCGATAAATAATGTTGTCACTTGGTTGACTAAATCTACCGCACCATGTTTGATGGGTGCATAAAGGCCTAGAAACACTTCCTTTATTTCTATACCAATTGCCTGTTCATTTTCTAATCTAGTTATTACTGCATACCTCACAAGAATTCTCAGCTGATCTACCATCGATACAGGACATATCGTATCCATTATGATGGAAAAAAACGGTTTCGAGTTTGGTCCCCAAGCTCTCAATCATTTCATTTTGAATTGTTGAACTCATATTTCTTGATCCTAAAAACATAAAAAAAAATTTCAAAAAAACCCTGATGTAAAACATAGAATAATTATGAACGAAATAAAACGATAACGATCTCTACAAAGGACAGAAAACTTCCGTGGTATAATTCCTGACTTAAGTCTTCTTAATGCCCTCACAAAGCCAAAGAACTCTTTGCTAGAGTAAGTGTGATATCGAATAACATTTGAAGAAGGTTTACTAAAAAGTTTGTCATTTTGAAGAACCTATCAAACTTTACGGTAAAGTTGTGAGTTGTCACATTGCAACACAAGGGTTGTCAAACCTCGAAAGCTCCCTGGAATTAAAAAAAAGTCCACCCTGCAGTCTTTCGAGACGTTTCTCTGGCATTTAATAAAGCATCACATGCTGGTTTGTTACATAAAATGTAACATCTCTTTCCTCATGATGTACATTTAACAATTAACTTTTCGCCGGAACACGGAAAATTAAAAAAAAAATCAAAACGAATCGCTTCGAATCTGATCCTGATCTTTAATGTATTTAATATGATGTATGAGGTTTCGCAATCCTGGTAACACACCACTGTGCATCACTCATTTTGTCCAGCTGATCACAATACACTTCAGAATTAATCGTGTTTTGGTCGGACAAAAGCTCGAAATAAACAATACCTTTAAAATCTCACCAAACAGACACATAACCTTTTTTGGTATCGGTCTTCGAAGTGGTTTGATATGGTTCATCCTTTTTAGACCATGATCTCTTCCGATTGATATTCTTGTAAACAACCCACTTTTCGTAGCCAGTAACAATGCACAAAAATTTATCACTTACTTGACATTTTATAAACCAATCACAGTCGCTAATGCGACGAAGCAAATTTAGTTATGAAAGGATATTTTTAATGCAACCTTAATTAATCCCCTCATAACTGAACTATAATTTTTAATAAATAAAGCAATTTTATAAATTAGATAAACAAAAATTTAATTTTTAAGGATAAATTGACAAAATGCCGCCCTAAAATACTTGCGCCCTGGGCAATTTTTATAAATTCCTTAGTGTTTTTGAAATGAATGTTATAGGTATTCGTTCTTCGGATAAAACCTCAACTCCAAGTACTGTTTTATTATTGGTTTAATCATTTTTGCATAGTTTTCTATAAATTTTCTATAGTATACCGTTATTCCTAATTATTCTCTAAGTTTTCGTAACGGCTGGGGATATTGGTAATTGTTTTTATCTTTTCTACATTTTATACTCTTGCATCTTGTTGCTACAAAGTACAATAGTTTTGTTCACCTAAAGGTTCTACGTATCATCTAAAACTAAACGAGATAAACTATCTGTCTATTCGTCCGTTCGTGCAAGCTGTAACTTTAATAAAAATTGAGATATCTTTATGAAACTTGGTATGCGTATTCCTTTTTCTTCTTTACTGGCGTAGACACCGCTTACGTGATTATAACCAAATTAACAACAGACCACCAGGAGTTTCTTGTTTTCGCTATGTGGTGCCAAATGGAGATGGAGCTAAGTCATAACCTCTTCCTCTGCTTCCCCCGATGGGTACTGCGTCAAATACTTTCAGAGCTAGATTGTTTTCGTCTATTCAGACAGCCAGCGTATCCACTATTTTTTAATTCGCTGAACGATGTCAATGTCGTCGTATATCTCATATAGCTCATCGTTGCATCGAATGCGATATTCGCCGTGGCCAACGCGTAAAGACCATATAGCTTTTGCAGAACCTTTCTCTCGAGAACTCGTAACGTCGACTCATCTCATTTGTCATCGTTCACGGCTCTGCACCATATAGCAGGACGAGAATAATTAGTGACTTATAGAGTTTGGCTTTTGTTCGTCGAGAGAGGACTTAGCTTCTCAATTGCCTATACTCAGTCCGAAGTAGCACCTGTTGGCAAGAGTTATTCTGCGTTGGATTTCCAGACTGACATTTTTGGTGGTGTTTATGCTGGTTCCCAAATAAGTATATTAGGTTGTCAAATATCTCCCTTCCTTTTTGTTTTTTGAATTTCGCGGCTATGTATAAAGCGTTACAGAGCTCGTATCTAACAATACTATGCATCTTTGAAAGATCCTGATATCGCCTACAAAACGACGCTATGCATGATTAGGTTGGACATTGTGTCCAATAGTTATAGGCGTGTAAACATGGAGTTCACTAACGCCGAAATTTGCGCAATATTAAAGTTTTCCTTCGTTAAAAGCAAATCCGCTAGAGAAAAGTTCCGTGAGATTAATTGTGGCTTAGGGCAGTGTACTCTATCACTTCGAACTGCGGAGGAATGGCTTCGACGATTCAGAGTGAGTGAAAACGACACCATGGATAAGCCAGCCGGCAAAAGACCTGTGACGTCGAATACTCTGTGTTGTTGGTAGAAAATCCGAGCTGTGCCGAAAGAAATTAACAAACGATCGCCGAATGTTACCGCTTCCCTTGCTGCTCGAACAGTTTCGCCAACAAGCTGGTGTAAATATGTATGTTTTTGTATGAGCTTGAATACATATCGACGCTGATTTTTGCGAACCACGGAAAAATATTTTAGAATTGACAAGTATTGTAAATCGACAACAGCTAAGTTGCCACTTTTCTCACTCTTTCTTAAAGAATAAACATCAGAAAGTTGTTCAATTTATGATTTTTAGCTTTTGCCATTGTCTGCTTTTATGAATGAAGCGAATCGCTTGTGGAACATACGCCAGTTATGTGTGCACTATCATCCCAACCAGACACCACACAACAATATATTGTAAATTGGACAAAATAAAAGATTAAAGAAAAACAATTAAACATTACAAAAAATAAGATAACAAGTAGAGATAAAGAACATAATGCAAATGCATACAAACATGTTTTGGTCCTTATGTTTGACTGTACTGATAACCCAGACATTATCGGGTTAATCTTACAATCATGCTTGTTTGCATTCAGTAGAAAATAAGATTATATTTAACAAATATTGTATTTCATAAGAAAATAAAAAAAAAACAAAGAAATAGATTACAAAATTGTAATCACTTTAGTAGTTATATAAGCAAAACATAATTTGAAAAAGAAACGGAATAAAATATAATGTCACAAAAGTAACATCGTCGGCATTTTTATTTTTTCTTCCACTCGAACAACTAAAACTGGCGCAGTCGGTAAAAACAAACTGCAAAGTTGAGCGATACTAAAAACTGAAGTTTTTTAAGTTTCGTAAGCTTTAGCAACGGGAAGCAAATCCTAAGCTTAGCTCCCATTTTAAAGATATCTTATATATATATATATAAATATATAAGTCGGTCGGCACAAATAGCCAAGTTTAAGGTACTTAAGTTTCTACACAAGTTATCTGGAACGTCGGAGAGCGACTCCGACTCCGAGGATTACAATTTGTGAAGGCGAAGAATAGCTTCATTCCGCCCATCAACATTACCAGGAAAAGTGGGATTAAAGATTAATGCCCCACACACAGAAGACGCGGAGAGAGCGAAATGCACCATGCAAAGCAACAACAACAAGTTCAGTTGTATTAAAAGAGGATACATCAGCAATGACTCCAGGCGAGCAGCAACCACTTCAGATGACAGGATCGCAAATTTTGAAGAAATCCTGGACTTTGACGGCAGAGATTTATCATCGTTCATCAGGGAAGTTGACATGATCCTTCCTTTATTCAACCCTAACCCATCAATGTTGGAATTTGTAACGCAGCGACACGTCAAAACAAAAATTAAAGGAGAAGCAGCAAGTGTAATCCGGCCTTTGGGACCTACACCAACATGGCAGCAAATGAGAGAAGAACTCATAAAGAATTTCGGAGTAAAGGAGTCATACCACACCCTTTACAATCAGGCGATTGTACTACGAAACTATATTGTAAGTCAATATTTTCAAAATTTAAAAGATTTTTTAGATAATCTAAATTTAAGTATAATAATTTTCAATTTGGACAAAATCAACAGTGAGAATTTCGTAACAATTTTAACCAAAATGACAATTATCAACAATTTAACTTTGGACAAAGTAGACAAAATAATTCTGAACAATTTAGCTTTGGACAAAATGGGCAAAATAGTTCTTAACAATGTAGAAGATATAATTCAGTCCAAAAGAGACAAAACCCCCCCGAACCGATGGAAATACATACATGTAGATTACGTTCAAGAACAAGCAAATTTTCGGTTGCCAGCCCAAAACAATCGTTACCGATAATAGAAGTGACCATAAAAAATTCAAAAATTAAATGTCTTATTGAAACAGGGTCTACAACATCATTATTGAAATATAATGTGTTAAAAGATTATGAATGCATTGAGCTTGATAAACCAATACACTTTAGCACCATTAAGGAAAATTTTTCCCTAAATAAAGAGTTAGTCACCCCAACCACAAACGAATTCAATGAAATAAGTTATATACATTGGAAACTAACCAACATAAAAAATAATAACTTTGATGCTATAATAGGACAGAATATTTTAAAACCTATTAAAGCAATAATTAATTTAGAAAAGGAGTATGTAGAAATAAACGGCAACAAAATTAAATTTATAAACTCATGCCCTTACAATTACGAAGATATTAATATACTTACAGAATGTAAAGAGAATTTGCTCGATATTTTATCAAATAGTGACATGAATGAAGAAGAAAAGCAAAAATTAGAATGCATTCTAAAAGCAAATAGCGATTTATTTTTCCAAGAAGGTAAAAACCTTTCTCATACTCATGAAATTCAACATGAAATTGTTACAAAAACAAGTAGACCAACTTATAATAAAATTTATAGATATCCCCAACTTCATGAAGAAGAAATTAGTAGACATATGAACGAGATGTTGAGCCAAGGTATAATTAAAGAAAGTAACTCCCCGTACAACTCGCCTCTTTGGATTGTACCGATAAAGCAAGTCAATTCAATGAAGAAAAAATGGAGAATAGTTATTGACTACAGGAAGCTAAACGAAGTCACTATAGATGACAAATTTCCAATACCCCATATAGAAACAATACTCAGCAAACTTGGAAGAGCTCAGTATTTTACAACATTAGATCATGCAAAAGGCTTTCATCAAGTATGAATAAAAGAAGGAGATATACCAAAAACAGCTTTCTCTACACCCCAAGGACACTTTGAATTTATAAGAATGCTTTTCGGACTAAAGAATGCACCAGCAACTTTCCAACGTTTAATGAATTCAGTTCTTAGGGAATTTATCAACATCACATGTGTATTTATTTAGACGACATTTTAATTTTTAGTTCAAGTATTGAAGAACATACCCAAAATATCAAAAAAATATTTTCAGCATTAAGAAAACATAATTTAAAGATTCAGGTAGATAAATGCAAATTTTTCGCGGAAACAACTGAATTTCTAGGTCACACTCTAACAACAGAAGGGATACAACCAAATTTAAGCAAAATCGAAAGCATACAAAAACTAAAGTTGCCTACTACATCAAAGCAAATTAAATCATTCCTAGGTATAACAGGTTATTATAGAAAATTTGTAAGAGATTACGCTAAAGTAGCACATGGTTTAACAAAATATTTAAAAAAGGATATTAAAATAAACACTCGCGATCCTCAGTAGGTACATATCATACCTTGAAAAAATTTAAAAATCTATTAGTAAGCCCACCAATATTGAAATATCCAGACTTTAACAATTTCAACTGATGCAAGTGACTTTGCAATTGGCGCAGTATTAACCCATTACAGTCATCCTATAAGCTATGCTATTCGAACACTTAACAAAGACGAAAGAAGTTATTCCACTACAGAAAAAGAACTACTAGCTGTTGTCTGGGCAGTTACATATTATAGACCATACAATTACGGCAGAGCATTTGATCTCTTAACCGATCACCAACCACTTAAGTGGCTCCAAATAAAAAACAAGGGAAAAGACTTTAACCCAAGATTGCAAAGATGGTTAATTAAACTAGGTGAATACAATATTAATATAAATTACGTGAAAGGAAAGGAAAATAACGTAGCCGATTTTCTAAGTAGAATAGATAGTAACACAGGCGAAATTCATTCATTGGAAGAAGACAACATAAGCACAAATGCTACAATCCATTCTCAAGAGGAGGAACTTAATGATCATTTTCCAATTTTACATACTATTGTAAATCGCTTCAATACACAAATCATTTTAACAAAAAAGAAAAGTATGGAATCTGAAGAACTAGGCAACACGAAGGAAATTTTTATTAGCGCAGAAGATATAAAAAATAATAATTTCATAGATCTTTGTCGGAGGCACATAAATAGTGGAAAAGTGGGTATTTTTTCTTATTTAACCGATAATCAGTACAATAAGTTCAGCAAAAGCTTATTCAAAAATTTAATACACAGGTAAAGTTTTTTAGATGTGAATTACATGCTAAAGATATGAAAAATGAAGAACAAGTTTATAAACAAATTGCTCAATATCATTAAAATGAAACAGGCCATGCAGGTATTAATGAAAATTATGAAAAATTGAAAAAACTAATATACTGAAAAAATTTGAAAGTTTTGATTCAAAAATATATGTATAAATAATTGCGATTCTTGCAATAGAACCAAATATGATAGAAAACCTTTAAAACCAAAATTTCAATTAACGAAAACACCATCAGATATAAATGAAATAGTTAACGCAGATATATATAAATAAAAAATGTTACTTCCTTACTTTTGTTGACAAATTTGCGAAATTTGCTATGGCATTTCAGCTAGAAGATAGAAACAGTATAACTATGATAGAAAAGCTTAGATTATTCTTTTCTATCAAAGGAAGACCCAGAAAGTTAATATTAAATAATGAATTCAACTCAATTAACATAAAAGATTTTTTTAGGAAAGAAGAAATAGAAATTCATTTTACAAAACCAAACAGTCATACTGGGAATTCAGATATCGAAAGATTTCATACTACTCTCTCCGAAAGAATTAGAGTCCCAGAAATTGAAAAACCAAGCCTTTCGACAGCGGAAAAAGTATTTTAAAGCATAGAATGGTATAACAAATCTTATCATTCTACAATTAAAATCACACTTCTTGAGGTTATAAATGGAAAAACTGATAAAAATTTGATTGAAGACACTATTCAGAAGACTAAAGAAAAATGCATAGGAAAACTAAATAGAAATAGAGAAGAGTTTAATAACACTCAAAAAGAAGGTTACGTAAAAAATTATAAAGCGGTTCGGCACAAATACGAACCAAGGTATAGAAAATTGCCCGATAAATATTAAACGTCCAAACAAATTTTTTAGGTCAAATACATCTTCAAAATAACATTGATGATAGCAATTGTAATAATTAGTAATGCAGCCAAACTGGAAGTACATCAAATACATACCGACAATGGATACGCAGAAATTATCACCAACACTACTAAATAAAAATTAATAATTTCTTTTCGAAACGTTCACAAAATTAAAACAAATTATTGAAGACGAAAGAAAGAATTCTTTAATGTATCAAGAGAGAACAGACAAAATATTGATTCTTCATGAACAAACAATAAAGATAAACATTCTCAAAGACGCAGTAAACCAGATTCAGGAAAACATTATTTCAGCAAAAAGTGGTATTTTTCACCCAAGCATTTTAACAAATGAACAAATTAATAATTACAACATAGACCTTAACAAACTTCAATATATAAAATTATGCGCCTTGGAATATAAAGAAAATCTGTTAATGTTCGTGTCAAAGTCCCAAAAGAATTTCAATCGGTACAATTAAAAATGTTGGAGAGAACGAAGCAATTTAATTGCAACCCTGCGAAGAATCCATAGCACTGTAACTTAAGTTAAGCTGTCATGTAATATCTGTAACTAATATGACTCACTTCCGTTTAATTGATTGAAATAAAAGCATTTAAAACAACAGGTTATGGGCCCAGGCCATAGATTTTTAAATTAAAATTATATTGTATTGGCTGCATTGATTAAAAAGTTTTGTACATCATCAATTGAACTATATATGGTAATAGTAATATAAATAGCGAGCTCAACTGCGAGGATTGATCCGCTAAACGCGGATAACTACGATACGTGGAAGTTGCACATGCGTGCAATTCTTATGAAAGCTGACTTATGGAGCTACGCATCTGGAGCTATACCTTGTCCAAACGACAACGACGCAGCGAAGTGGATACATTTCGATCAGAAGGCCTGTGCGGATATAATCTTTCAATTACACCATCAGAATTGAGTTTGATAAATGAATGCGAAACTTCACATGAAATGTGGAAAAAGTTAGAGTCTACGTTCCAGTCAAAAGATCCTGCGCGAAAAGCCACCTTACTGAAACGTATTACACTCGCCCGTATGAAGGAGGGCGATAAGGTTCGCAAACATCTAAACGAATTTTTCCATGCTGTCAACAAATTGAAGGAAATAAATGTTACTGTTGGGCATGATTTATTAACTATATTGTTTCTTTATAGTTTATCAGATTCGTTTGAGACGTTCCGATGTGCGCTGGAAACTCAAAATGAACTCCCCAAGCCAGACATTTTAAGAGTTAAAATACTGGAAGAAGAACAATCCAGGCAAGCAAAAGAAGCAGCAGCAGAGCATAACGTGTTAATTGCTCAACGAAGAACAAACGTCAGATATACAAATGATGGTAAGTCTTCTAACAATCACAACAATAAGTCAACAAAAGAAAAGCAAGATAAACAGATTTGCTACAAGTGCGGCGAAGTTGGTCACATATCGCCAAAATGTCCATCAAGAAAAAAGGTAAAAAAACACAATACAACTACTAGAACGAAAAAGGAGAACTTCGAAAAATCCATGTTATTCGAATCAGCATGTACAATAACCAACTCCGGCGAATATTGGTGCTTAGATAGCGACTGTTCATCACATATGAGTGCGAAAAAGAGCGAATTCAATAACTTTAGAGAGATTAGCTAGACTCTCAGCATAGCAAACAACAACACAGCTAATACACGGGTTTAGATAACGTTAAAGTTATTATCAACTAAAATAATAGCGAAGAGCGAATTAATTTCGAAGATTGTACGTTAAAGATTTAAGAACGATTTTACTCTCCGTTTTGAAAATTACGAATAAGGGGTATGAAGTAATTTTTCGGCGAAATGAAGCTGTCATTTTAAAGAATGGGGAAACTATTTTGACAGCGATAAGAATGGGTGACTTGTACTACGTTAAAGGCTTTGATCAATCTGCAAGATTTTCGCAAATGAAGTCAAATAGCATAAATACATGGCACGTACGAATGGGCCATCTACACGAAAAAGATTTAAAACGCGCAATTGGTATGGTACACGGCATAAATTTTCATACCAATGAAAAACTACAAACTTGTGAAATCTGTTTAAGCGAAAAACAAACACGAGAAAGATTTTCGAAGCACAGGGATCAACGTACAACCGTGTTACTAGAGATTGTACACAGCGACGTTTGCGGTCCAATGAAGGTTTGCTCACATTCAGGTGCAAAGTACTTCGTGACATTCACTGACGATTTTTCGAGATATTCCGAGGTTTATTTCATGAAAAATAAGTCAGAAGTTTTGGAAAAATTTAAAATATTTAAGAATATGGCGGAAACGTATACAGGGAAGAAAGTTAAAACACTACAGACCGACAACGGGTTAGAGTATATGAGTAACGAATTTCAAAACTATTTAAATGAATGTGGAAATAAGCGGAAATTGACCGCTCCTTATACACCACAGCAAAATGGCATAGCTGAAAGAAAAAATAGAACCCTTTTAAAAATGTCTAGATGTATGTTAACACAAGCAAGATTAAAAACAATATTTTGGGCATAGGCTGTAAGCACAGCGAACTATATTCGAAATAGGTGTCCCACAAAAGTCCTAGAAGATGAAGTGCCTATCAAGATGTGGTCAGGTAAAACTCCCACAGTCATTCACTTCAGATCATTTGGTTTAAAATGTCACGTTTTAATAAAAGAAAAGCAAATATATCACTAGTAAATGATCCAACTACTTTTCAAGAAGCTATAAAAAGGGAAGAATGTAATATGTGGCTTCGTGCCGTTGAAAATAAATATATGGCTCAAATTTCAAACAAAACATGGGACATATGTACATAGTAGATCGATCTGTAGGACGAAAAGTTATTGGGAATCGTTTTGTGTTTCGTACAAAAGAAGGCAATGTTAAAAAAGTACGCCTGGTAGCAAAAGGGTGCTCGCAACGTCCAGGGGAGGATTTCAATATCACTTATTCCCCAGTTACGAGATTGACATCAAGACATCAGAATGATGGCTGCATTTGCAACCCAAAATAATCTTCAAATACATCAAATGGATGTTATGACTGCTTATTTGAACGGTGACCTAATGTAGCAGTATATACATATGTAAATACCTGAATATTTAGATGTAATCTTAAAAAGGTAGCAGCAGGATATCCGACACCCATAAAAAAGGCGAAAGCTGAAGAGATACGACGTACAGCAGAAAATTGGCAGAAGTCAATATCGAAAACCAAAGATCCGGTATGTAGACTACTCAAATCTTTATATGGGTCTGGTTTTCAATGGTATCAAAAATTTACGAATAAACTAAGACAAATAGGATTTAATGCATCTAAATGCGATCCATGTTTATTTATATTGAAACAAAAATAAAGATAATGTTAATTACAGTTTATGTAGACGATTTACTTATTGCTACGAATGATCATGAATGGTTAAAAGAAGTAAAGAAATCTCTTTCGGAAAGTTTTGAAATGAAAGATTTAGGACCAGTTATAATATGTCTGGGTATTGAATTTAAACAAGATTTGAAGAATCATACAATATTTTTAAATCAACGAGATTACGCTATTAATATTTTAAAACGTTTTCAAATGAAAGACTGTAAACCAGTCAAGACACCCCTCGAATACAATTGCAAACTTGAAAAACCAGTTAAGTCCGACAACAAAGAAATACAGAATATTTCATATCAAAGTTTAATTGGTGCCCTATTGTATTTGGCTGTAACAACACGACCTGATTTAGCATTCGCAGTTAATTTTCTAAGCCAATTCAATTCTAATTATAGTTTCAAGCATTGGAAAGCGGCCAAAAGAGTACTGAGATATTTAAAAGGAACTTTAAATTATGGCTTACTTTATAAGCAGACAGATAAGGAATTGTATGCAGTCGTCGATGCTGATTTGGGGTGGTAATATAACCGATAGATGTTCATATTCTTATATTGCCTGGAGCCGCAATATCCTGGGAAGCCCGTAAGCAGAAGACAGTATCACTTTCAAGTACCGAATCCGAATACATGGCTTTGAGTGAAGCTACAAAAGAGGCTATGTACTTACGAGAAATGGTGAATGAGATCGGGTTTAAGCACGAAAGTATAACTATTTACAACAACAGCCAAAGTGCACAGAAGTTAGTCCAGAGCATAGCATTTCATTCACGTACTAAGCACATAGATGTACGTCACCACTTCATACGCGAGAAGCATCAAAGCGGCGATATCAACTTGAATTATATGCCAACAGAAGATATGCCAGCTGAAGTCCTTACCAAAGGATTGCCTATGGAAAAACACTACAAATGCGTCGAAAATATGGGCATGACGAATAAATGTTCATAAATTATAATGCAATCAAAGTTCTTCGAGGGGAGGTGTTGGAGAGAACGAAGCAATTTAATTGCAACCCTGCTAAGAATCCATAGCACTGTTACTTAAGTTAAGCTGTCATGTAATATCTGTAACTAATATGACTCACTTCCGTTTAATTGATTGAAATAAAAGCAAGTAAAACAACAAAAAACTACACTCAGTCCTTTTTTTATGCGATCTCTTTTTACGCTACTTCACTTTAACGCGGTTATTTTTGCAGCGCAAATTCCTTTTTTTACGTGAATTTCTCACATTAACGCGATTGCTTTTTTTCGTCTTTTTGCTTGTTTACATATTTTTACGCGTAATAATTTTTGAATATGTCGGCGCACCCTAATAGTGTGTGGATATTGGTATGCGTGTGTGAGTGTATGGGTATACAGTTTCGGGAACTTCGTTAAAAGACTAAGTTCCTCATTATTTCAACAGCCGTTGATTGTGTTGTGATTGGTTGTTTGCATGTCGTCTCTTCAAGAAGTACCGTTTTAGCGGGGCGACAGCGTGGCGTCGCTATCGTCGAGTGTGGTTCGGTGGTAAGCACAAAAGGAAGAAAACGACGTAGAGTCAGTCTTGTTTAGGATGTTTACCGAAAAGCAGGAATAAAGGGTTGTTCAACTTATTCCAGCGTGAGAGCGCCTCAAAATAAGCGTTTCTTATAACATTTTCCATAATGGCCAGATCGAACAAAATAAGAATTTTCGGGCATTTTAAATTAAAACACCCAACATTTAGTACGAATAAAAATTACTATGTAGTGGCTATTTATAGTATGGAGAAACTATTTAAATCTTTTTAAAGTATATTAGAAGAACTGATTTTTGACCTTTCAATACCCAAAACAAGAACTTAGGCTTGTTAGCTCTCATTCATTAAATTTTTTTATTCATTTTCCATTGAAAATAATACTATGATGCTTCAAATTACAAAACGTTTCATCAAATACCTTTAAATATCACTAATTTACTTAATTTTCATTGTTTTACATTTTTTTATAAGTGGTCTTGAACGATGCAACAAATCCCTCCGTTTATATATTTTTTGGTAAGATTTCAATCTGGCCATCGCTCGTTTCCAATTGCTAAACGTCAAAACCACCTAAACTTTGACAGTTGATCGAGTTTAGGTGGTTTTGACGTTTAGCAATTGCTCTCTCACTTCCAGTGAGAGAGGAGTTAAACATCTCTTTATCTCTGCCGAAAAGCATGGTATTCCGACACATATAATACGGGGAAATCCCAACAAAAAAATTTTACTCTATGTATGTGTATAAATTATTGCAAATCTAGTTATAATGTATTTAGTTAGCGGCAGGTGCAGTTGTTTTGGTAAGACTTTAAAATATATCTATAATTTTGTAATAAAAATAATAAAAATTTTTAATAAGGATTTTCAATTTTTGCCAAAAAAATAAAAAATAAAAAAACGTAAAGGCACTTCTTTAGAAACAAAAATAAAAGTTTTGGACTATCTAGAGCAGGGAGCTGGCCCAATAAATATGGGAAAGAGGCTTGGACTCAGTGAATCTACAGTGCGGGCAATAAAAAAAAATGAAAATGCTATTAGAAAATCTGTAGTTTCTGGAAAAAATGTAAATGCGAAGAAAACTTCATACTCAAGAAATAGTTATATTGAAGAAATGGAAAACCTATTAACAATTTGGATTGAAAATCTCAACCAGAAACGAGTCCCAGTTGATACTACAACAATAAAACAAAAAACTCTATGTATTTTTAATCGAATAACATCGAACCAAGAAAACAAAACCGAGTTTTCAGCTAGTGGTGGATGGTTTTCGAAGTTTATTGAAAGACATAATTTTCATAATTTAAAAACTAAGGGTGAAATTGCTTCAGCTGATAGTAAAGCTGCGCAGGACTATCCACCAAAGTTATTAAAAATTATGTTGAGTGACCCCCCTTTTGATGACGACCATGGCAAACGAATTAAGGACTATGATTTGAGGGCATGCACCTGGAATGTCCGGTCCCTTAATTGGGAAGGTGCCGCTGCCCAACTGGTTGATGCCCTCGTGAAAATAAAGGCTGACATCACCGCCGTCCAAGAAATGCGATGGGCGGGACAAGGACAGAGACAAGTAGGTCCTTGTGGCATTTACTACAGCGGCCATATAAAGGAGCGCAAGTTTGGTGTTGGATTTGTGTTGGGAGAGAGACTTCGTCGCCGAGTACTATCATTCACTCCTATGAATGAACGTCTATCCCCAATCCGCATCAAAGCGAGGTTCTTCAACATATCGCTTATTTGCGCCAACGCCCCGACGAAAGAGAAGGACGATGTGATCAAAGATACCTTTTATGAGTGCTTGGAGCGCACTTATACGAGATGCCCCCGCCACGATGTCAAAATCGTGCTTGGCCACTTTAACGCCAGGGTCGGAAAAGAAGATATATTTGGCACAACGGTCGGTAAATTCAGCCTCCACGAGGAAACATCAACAAATGGGTTGAGGCTGATCGCTTTCACCGGGGCCTGAAATATGGTTAGATTCCTACTGGATTCCAGCATAAGAAGATTCATCAAGCTACCTGGCTGTCTTCGGATCGAAGAACCACCAATCAGATTGATCATGTTGTGATAGACGGAAGACACGTCTCCAGTGTTTTAGATGTGCGTGTGCTCTGAGGTCCTAACATCGACTCGGACCACTATATTGTTGCAGCCAAGATCCGCACCCGCCTCCGTGTAGCAAAAAACGCACGCCAACAAACAGAAGGAAGGTTTGACGTCGAGAAGCTGCAATCACAACAGACAGCCGAAAGATTTTCTACTCGGCTTGCACTCCTGCTCTCTGAGAGCACTCGTCAACAACTCGGTATAAGGGAACTGTGGGACGTCATTTCAAACTCCTTACGTACAGCTACAACCGAAACCATTGGTTTTCAGAAAGTGCAAAAGAATAGCTGGTACGACGGGGAGTGCCGTGTCGCAGCGGAGAGAAAACAGGCTGCCTACCTCGCAACGTTACGATCGACCACAACACGTGGGGGATGGGATAGATACCGAGAGTTGAAGAGGGAAGCGAGATGCATTTGTAGAAAGAAAACCAAAGGGGCCGAAATGCGTGAGTATGAAGAGCTTGATAAGCTGGCCTACAGGGATAGTGCTCGAAAGTTCTACGAAAAGATGCGGCGACTTACAGAAGGTTTCAAGACCGGAGCATACTCTTGTAAAACCCTCAAAGGTGACACTTCGCCAGCCCCTTGAATGGCAGTGAACGTACAACGCCAGGAGAAGGCGAACCCGATTCCCAAATCGATGACGATGGAGCAGATGTTCCATTGCCCGACCATGAAGAAGTTCGAATAGCAATTACCCGCCTGAAGAACAACAAAGCGGCGGGGGCTGACGGATTGCCGGCCGAGCTATTCAAAAACGGCGGCGAAGAACTGATAAGGAGCATGCATCATCTTCTTTGCAAAATATGGTCGGACGAAAGCATGTCCAACGATTGGAACTTAAGTGTGCTGTTCCCAATCCATAAAACGGGAGACCCCACAATCTGCGCCAACTACCGTGGGATCAGCTCCTCAACATATTGATATCATCGGCCTCAACACCCGCGCCGTTAGTTCTGCTTTCTCCAGACTGAACAAGGAAGCAAAGCAAATGGGTCTGGCAGTGAACGAGGGTAAGACGAAATATCCCCTGTCATCAAACAAACAGTGGTCGCACTCGCGACTTGGCTCTCACGTCACTGTTGACAGTCATAACTTTGAAGTTGTAGATAATTTTGTCTATTTAGGAACCAGCATCAACACCACCAACAATGTCAGCTTGGAAATCCAACGCAGGATTACTCTTGCCAACAGGTGCTACTTCGAACTGAGTAGGCAATTGAAAAGTAAAGTCCTCTCTCGGCGAACAAAAACCAAACTCTATAAGTCGCTCATAATTCCCGTCCTGCTATATGGTGCAGGGGCTTGGACGATGACAACAACCGATGAGTCGACGTTACGAGTTTTCGAGAGAAAGGTTCTGCGAAAGATTTACGGTCCTTTGCGCATTGGCCACGGCGAATATCGCATTCGATGGAACGATGAGCTGTACGTGATATACGACGACATTGACATAGTTCAGCGAATTAAAAGACAGCGGCTACGCTGGCTAGGTCATGTTGTCCGGATGGATGAAAACACTCCAGCTCTGAAAGTATTCAACGCATGTCATCGATCAAGTGGGGCGAGTTAATGCATTTGGTTTGCTTCCGAATGGCTTCAAATGGAACAATGATTAAACAGTTTCAAATGGCTCCAAGTAATTCCAAATGGTTTATTTCTAAATAACAGTATTTAAGAATAGGCATTTATGAATAATTACATTATTGGTATTTACTTACCGCAGTATGTCCTTCCACTTTCCTGGCTGATCGATGAATAAGCTCAAACACGAAATGCAGTGGCATATATGCACAAAGGCACTTGCATTTACCGTGCAGATCAGCACAGCTAGGATAGAGGGAAAACATACTGCAGCTTACAAACAACAAGTATATAAGCCCAGATAACTAATTAGAGCTTGCGCCTACCTGCCTATGCTTATGAGAAGAAGGGGAAATGACAAATATACAAATTGCACAAACAAGTAAGCAGAAGCTTTACAGTTGGAATAATGTATATAATATGAAATTCGCGACAGTTTAAAGAGAAATGAAAATGAAACATTCAACTGTAAAATAAACATAGAAATTGAATATTACAATATTTATACGTATATGGGCAAGGGTTGCCAACATCCCCACCCCCGTGAATCAACCTGATTCACCACCATCAATGTCCAAAACGGCTAGTTTCGAGACTGCTCGCTGTTTAACTCCCGTGGAAGTTCGTATGTCTGCTCGTCGTACTTCGCCATCAGTCCCAGGGTATACTTTCTCCTCTCTACCGCGGCACCATTCTCGTCGTGGAACGTTAGGATCGCATATAAACACCAAGTCTCCCTCTTTCAGTGGCATCGTTCGGCGACACCATTCCACACGGCGAGTCAATGTGGGTAGATATTCAGTAATCCTCCTCTTCCAAAAATGATCACTCAATTGACGAGCGATGCGCCGCTGCTTGCGTAGCATACAAGTGTTTCCCAAGTCAGTGTCTGCTATAGTAGTCTCGGGCGTGTTGTCTGCTCCCAGAATGAAATCGTTAGGAATCAGAGGTTGTTCTTGATAGGCAGATGCGTCAGTGGGCGAGAATTCACGACGTTCTCAGCTTCAATTAGGAAACTAATCAGAGTATGCTCTCTTGGTGTAACTTCTTTTAAAGTGTGACGTAGAACTCGCTTCACGCACTGTACCATTCTCTCCTATACGCCACCTTCTGAAGGGTTAAATGGGGAATCAAACACCCACTGGATGTTTTTCTGTGATAATTCACTCTGTAAGCGACCGCAGTCGAACACTTCTGCGAATCGATTTGCTTCTCGGTCGGCGCCAACGTAATTTTTTCCATTGTCAGACCTAATTCTTATGGGTGCACCACGTCTATTCACAAAATTACGTAAAGCAATAATACAGGAGTCAGTACTCAAATCGTGAGCCAGTTCTAGATGCACAGTTCTCACTGTAAGACACGTGAAGAGCGCAACCCATCTCTTCTCGGTGCTGCGTCGAACAGTCACAGTGACTGGGCCAAAGTAATCAAGGCCAGTGTAGCTAAACGGGCGTACGTAAGGAGTAAGTCTGTCCGACGGAAGCGGTCCCATCCAAGGCGCTGACGGGGTAGCTTTATTCAAACGGCATACATTGCAACTAGCAATGATGTTGCGCAACACACTTCTTAGTCGTGGCACCCAATAATTACGGCGAATCTCACCAATAGTAGCTTCTATGTTTTGGTGGCACATGGCATTACGTGATGTAACACCAATAATTTTGTAAAGGCATGATCAGGCGGTAGAATAATAGGACGTCGTGTGCTGATTGGAAGCCAGCTGGCGGCGTCGATGCGTCCCTGTACTCGAAGAACACCTTCTTCGTCTATATATGGTGAGAGTTGTAACAGTATACTGTCGTGGGCAATATCGTGACCATTTTCAATGGACTGGAACTCGGCTGCATACACTTCTCGTTGTACTATGTGGCATAAAAGGCGTTTAGCATTGGCTACTTCTTGGGCTGTTAAACCATAACATTGATTTAGCTGTGTACGACGACGGCAATGGTTGACAAAGCGTAGGACCCAGGCAACGGTTCTTACCAATCTTTGAAAGGAAGAAAATCTATTAAAAGCTATAAAATTACAACTCACGATGACTAAAGCGAATTTGGACCGAAGCTCTTCATCAGGTTCATCATTTCCAGAAACTGTTACGTCTTCAGTAGGCCAAGCTTGCTCATCCTGGCGTAAGAACGGAGGCCCCCGTGACCAACGTGATGTTGGATTAAAATTGGTGCAATCATTTGCTCGCGTCGCTTCATCGGCTACATTGTGCTTAGTGGGTATCCACCTCCAATTTGATATGCTTGTTGAAGCCAATATCTCGGCTATCCTATGCTGAACGAAAGGTTTGTAACGACGATGTCCACTCTGTATCCATTTGATGACCGTTTTTGAGTCACTCCACAGGGTACAATCCTTGATGTTTAGAGAATGTTCATCGCGGATACACTGCATAAGGCGAGTGCCCAAAACCGCTGCCTGAAGTTCGAGGCGTGGTACGGTAAGGGTTTTCATTGGCGCACATTTTGTCTTTGCACAAACGAATGCAACATCAAATTCACCGGACTTAGATTGAGATCGAATATAAGCAACGGCGGCGAAGGCATCTTCACTAGCATCAACAAATATGTGGAGTTGAAGTACTAGAGGTGCACCATTTCTGAAGTAGTAGCGAGGTATGGCATACTTAACAATCTCTGGTAGTGGTTTACGCCACTTCGTCCAAGCAGCATTTACGTTGTTTGGTAATGGGTCGTTCCAGTGAATATCGTGTTTCCAAAGCTCACGGATAAGCAACTTGGCTCCAATGACAAAATTGCTCAGAAACCCTAGAGGATCAAATATCGACATGACGATACTTAAAAGTTCTCTTTTAGTAGGGCGTCTCTCCCCATTTATCACCGTTTCAGCAACGTTATGAAATTTTAGTTTGAAGCCGAAACAATCTGATGATGGCTGCCAAAACAAGCCTAGTACCTTCTCACCAACGAAACCTTCTTTCTTGCCAATCGATCGTGTAACATCAGTACCACCAAACGCGGCTAACACTTTCGAAGAATTGGATGTGAAATTGCGAAGCTCGAACCCAGCATCCATATGAATCGCTCGGACCTGTTCTGACACGGAAATTGCTTCCTGTTCTGAACTGAAGCTATCAACGAAGTCATCGACATAATGGTGTCAAATATTGCTTTCACTGCACGGGCCGTGGTTCCGCGATTCATCCTGGTGCTCCAATGCGTTAACTTTTTTTACATAATTTGATGCACATGGTGAGCAAGCAGCACCAAACGTCATCACGCACATTTCTAAACATCCGGTGGTTGCGTAGCATCACCATCACGCCATCTGTCATCTTCTCGTATAAGAACTTGGTGGAACATCTCCTTGATGTCTCCGCATACGGCAACTGCGCCCTCACGAAAACGAAATATATCGACGGCAATGGGTGATATTCTTGTGGACCCTTCAAGAGTTGTGAGTTAGGGAAATTCCACTTACCTCAGCAGCGGCGTCGAAAACCATACGTAGTTTACCGGGTTTGTTAGGATAGCAACGGCAAAGTGTGGCAAATACCAAGTTGTAGACAGCGTTCTGCTGGCAGCAGTTTTCGTGCGTACTTCTTGTGACGTAAGAGTCCATGATGTTCTTGTATTCGGCGGCAAAATCTGCATCACGACTCATCCTTCGCTCTACACTGATTAATCGTTTCAACGTCATATTGTAGCTTTCAGGTAAATTAACTTTGTCACTTTTCCATATAAGACCCGTTTTAAAACGACCGTCTACGCGGCATGTGGTGGACTTCAAGACATCTCTGGCACGAATGTCCTCCTCACTCTCTATCGGGGTGCAGCTCTAACACCAAAACTCTCAATTTCGAAAAATTAGAACCATACTTGAAGCTCTGATCAGCTTGACTATTCACCATAAACAGGCTACTGGGGACGTTGTGTAGAAGATGTTGGACCAAATACAACGCAACCCAACTCTGTAGTGAAGCGTGTTACTCTAGTTGCGATGGTAATCCCAAATGGCAGTGGTCAAGACCAATTCACAGCTTTGGCCTGACATGGGCGTAAGGTTGTACCGGTAGTTGGCTTACGTGTCTGTATTCATGACCCAAATCGTCTCTGCTTAAACTCTGTACAGGAAGCTGTAGGTTCGACACAGCATATACGTTACGGAGTTTGTGTTGTTTCTGCATACCGGCGCCACTGATGAATAAGTCCACTACAAACGTTGATTCCTGAGCTGCACGTCCTCCGAACCACTGTACATTTAAAGATCTCACTTCCATGCATTCCCAGATCCCGAGCAAGGGCACTGTCAATCATCGTGATGGATGAACCTTCGTCCAGTAGTGCGTATGTATCAACACGTCTGTGATTTCCATACACGGTGACTGGTAAAATACGGAAGAGGAGCTTGCTTTCAGTGGAACTGCAACTCAGAACTGCTGATCTTGCTTCCAGTGATGTCTGCTGGCTGTTGAGTGAACGGCTTGGTGATGTAGGCTTACGATTGCCTTGTATATTCGCAGCGGAGAAAGTCGTTGACTGTTCTGAAGAATTGAAAACGTTCTCCGCGACTTCATGTAAGAGTTTATGATGCACTCTCCGGCAACCATCAATTGAACATAACCTGCGTCGACGACAATTGCTTGTACAGTGGCCTAAATTGAGACAGGCAAAACACAAACGACGTCGTTTCACCTCTGCCCATCTTCTCGGCACTGAATATTCTACAAAACGCGCACACTCTGCTACCTTGTGTTGCTCCTGACAAATTGGACATCTCACTGATCGTTGTGGCTCAACTGTATGTAGAACATGCGGCACTTCGAATCCTTATAAGGGTCTTCACAAACCGTACAAACTATGTTAGCTAATTTTGATAGCCAATCACTAAAATGTTTCACCGTTGCAAGTGGTTGCATAAGCGCTGCGAAGCTGGCCCATTCGATATGTTTGCTCAAAGGCAATTTTGAGACAAGTTCGTCGAGTAACGTAGGATTTGACAGATGTAATTCACCACCATAAGCAGATTGTAAAAATACACAAATATTACATACCTTCGTTGCAAACGGTATTATTTTCATCATGGCATTTTCCGAAATAGGTGCAATTTCCTTCACCTGACACAGCTGGCTGCGGATCAACTGCTCCGGGCGCCCAAATCTAAATTTTAATAAATCAATTATATTACCGACATTGTCCGGGTGTATTAGCAGTGACTTGACCGCTTCACGCGCGTATCCTTTCAGGCACTTTAACAAACGTTGATTATTCTCGTAATTGCTATATCCATAAATCGCAGTTGACTCTATGTACGCCGTATAAAATATTGGCCAATCTTCCGGCTTTCCACAGAAATCGGGTAATTCCTGCAATTTTCTCGGCAAACCCGTTGACTGTGTAGATGTAGCACTTGTATTAACAAACGTAGGCATTGTTGTCGAATTAGAATGGATCGAAGGCGTAAAAATAGTTGAACTGTACATGTGGTTTGCAGCAGCGGTACTTGCTGCAAATAACGGCGGCGTGTAACGGATATCGGTAGGTTGCGACAACGGTACTGTACAGTTGGCAATAGCTGGCTGCTGCGATTCCGGTAATTGTGTTGCCATCGTCGAAGGAACTTCGGTAACATTATTGGTGGATGTACGCACGTTGAGCGTTTCACCACGCGACTGGGGTTGAGAGGCCGATAAACTGATCTCAAGCATGGCTATTCGTTTTTGCAGAGCCGCAATCACGTTTTCCTGACGCGCAGCGGCTGATGATGATCGAGTGATGGCTCCGGTGGTTGTAGGGGCGGCAGGTAAATCACTGGCTACATTGACGGCGGATGATGCACTGCTACCCTGGCTGGGTTTTGATGCTGATGACGTAGAAGCACCGGTGTCCATATTTGGCGAATTAACTGAAGTTTGGCGGTGAGATGATTTACCCATTGAATCTTTAAATTTCACAAACCAAAGAGGCAAACAATTGGAATGCGAAATAAAGATATGTCATCGATCAAGTGGGGCGAGTTTAACGCATTTGGTTTGCTTCCGAATGGCTTCAAATGGAACAATGATTAAACAGTTTCAAATGGCTCCAAGTAATTCCAAATGGTTTATTTCTAAATAACAGTATTTAAGAATAGGCATTTATGAATAATTAAATTATTGGTATTTACTTACCGCAGTATGTCCTTCCACTTTCCTGGCTGATCGATGAATAAGCTCAAACACGAAATGCAGTGGCATATATGCACAAAGGCACTTGCATTTACCGTGCAGATCAGCACAGCTAGGATAGAGGGAAAACATACTGCAGCTTACAAACAACAAGTATATAAGCCCAGATAACTAATTAGAGCTTGCGCCTACCTGCCTATGCTTATGAGAAGAAGGGGAAATGACAAATATACAAATTGCACAAACAAGTAAGCAGAAGCTTTACAGTTGGAATAATGTATATAATATGAAATTCGCGACAGTTTAAAGAGAAATGAAAATGAAACATTCAACTGTAAAATAAAGATAGAAATTGAATATTACAATATTTATACGTATATGGGCAAGGGTTGCCAACAACGCAGTACCCGCTGCGGGAAGCAGAGGAGAAGAATGGTTTGATAAATGCTTTGTACCAGAAGTTAAAAATTATTTGAATATCATTTTCCTCTCACTGAATACTACATCAATTAACCAACCGATGGATCAAGGCATTATTACGACTTTTAAAATATACTACCTCAAAAAAACTTTTCAG
This sequence comes from Bactrocera correcta, assembly GCA_027475135.1. Taxonomy (NCBI): domain Eukaryota; kingdom Metazoa; phylum Arthropoda; class Insecta; order Diptera; family Tephritidae; genus Bactrocera; species Bactrocera correcta. The sequence goes on from CM050327.1 coordinate 56,992,488, forward strand.
TGCATTATGGAAAAACTGGAGGAACATCTTGAATTGGACTTTACCGATGCTTGGAAAAATTTTTCTATCAAATATTGCATCTTGTACGCGTCAAAAGCAATTTCTGAAATAAGGCAACATACGTTAAACGCATGGAAATCTCTTTGGCTAGAATGTGTTAAAAGTGGTATGTCCGTAACAAGCAATTCGACTAATTATTCAGATATCATTGATTTAGCACGTTCCGCGAAAGGAGAAATTCTTGCACGTATAACGAGAGAAGATATTGACGAGATTCTTCTAGACCGAGAGCTGGATGATGACGATTTGATTGAAATAGCTACGGAAGTAACCGAATCAGAAAATGGCAGCGACCGAGTTAGACGAGCATCCAATTAAAGCAGAGACGATTAAGCAAGGTCTTAAACTTGCGGAAGAATTGGAAAATATTTTGTAGCAAATGATACAGATGCCGAACGTTCACGAATTTTTCAAAAAGAATTGAGTGTCCGTATGTTAAGATATAAAGAACTACATCGGAATTTATTGGGTCCAAAAAGAAGCACTCAAACGAAATTAACTGCATTTATGGTGCAAGCTCAGTCGGAGATGCTAATTCAATCAGAACATCAATCCATAGTTCCTACTATTGATTCTGATACAAATTCTAGTGATATCAGTGCCGGCCATCAAAATAAGCGTCTAAGAATAATTTCCACTACGGCTAATGACAGTGATTAAACAGCATTCAACGGTTTTTCAATAAAAATTTTTTATTTTCTTCTCTTTTATATATGGTTTTTGTTTTGTATTTTTTACTATTTTGTTATGAATGAATAAATCATAAGTCTGAAATTTGAAACTTATTGTATTGTTTTTGAATATTTTTTTGCGCGTATTTTTTGTTATACGCGATATTTTTTATATTCGGAACCAATTCGTCTGTTAATATTGGAAAACTAACCATTTTTACGCGATTTTTTTTTACGCGATTAGTGGCAGAACCAATAATCGCGTAAAAAAAGGACTGAGTGTATTATTCCTATACCAAATACAGCAGGCAAAGAAATAACAGCAGAAATTGAAAATGTTTTTGAATATAAAAATGTCACTTATAAATTCGAAGAAGCTAAAGCACTCAATGAACTACAAATTTCTAAACATTGCATCTATTTATTAAATTGTGAACTTATCAAAAATTACATTACAGAAATTTTTCAAAATGATGAAGAAACTATTTTAATAAAAAATACAAATGGCATAGAACTAAACCAGAACTGCAACAACAGAAAAATTAAGTTGAAAAACACTACATTGATTCATTATAATAACTGCAAAATTAAGATCCTATACCAAACATTCTCAAATACTAAATTATCATACAATCAAAGATTTTATTATCCAAACTATGATACTCACAATTTCACAAACAACAAAATTACAATTAACGACCTTGTATTTAAAAACGAAGAAAATTTAAAAGAAATTAATGAATTAAAATATCACAAAAATATCTCTCAAATTGGAATATCAATTTTAAGTTTAAATGTGATTATAATAAAATTTTAATATCTTGTAAAATTAAAAAAAATAAAAACAATAATATTCAAACTCAGGAGAGTTTTCCATTAAGGGAGGGAGGAGTTATGTGTACACTATCATTCCAACCAGACACCACACAACAAAATATTGTAAATTGGACAAAATAAAAGATTAAAGAAAAACAAGTAAACATTACAAAAATTAAGATAACAAGTAGAGATAAAGAACATAATGCAAATGCATACAAACATGTTTTGGTCCTTATGTTTGACTGTAATGATAACTCAGACATTATCGGGTAAACAACACAATCATGTTTGTTTGCATTCAATAGAAAATAAGATTCTTCTTCTTTTTTACTGGCGTAGACACCGCTTACGCGATTATAGCCGAGTCAAAAACAGCGCACCAGTCGTTTCTTCTCTTCGCTACGTGGCGCCAATTGGATATTCCAAGCGAAGCCAGGTCCTTCTCCACCTGGTCCTTCCAACGGAGAAAATAAGAGTACATTTAACAAATATTGTATTTCATAAGAAAATAAAAAAAGCAAAGAAATAGATTAAGAAAATTGTAATCACTTTAGTAGTTATATAAGCAAAACATAATTTGAAAAAGAAACAGAATAAAATATAATGTCACAAAAGTAACATCGTCTGCATTTTTATTTTTTCCTCCGCTCGAACAACTAAAACTCGCCTGCGTTTATGAATGAAATCGTTTTTGTTGTAAAATTTACCGCATTTGGGTTTCGCCAATTTGGCTGCCATATTGACTTGTGACGCTTCTGCTATTTGAGACAATTGTTGTTTTGTAGAACAATGTTTCAATTTTTTGTTGGTGACATATTCACATGTGTACGCATATGTATGTATGTTTGTATGCTTGTTCATTACTTGTTCGGCAATGTATAAGTTATTCAAATGTAATGTTTAATTAAAATTTCCTTTATTTGCCGTCATCTCGGCTTAGCTGTCAAGTATAAAGTGAAACTTATAATTATCCCTAACTCAGCTCAAGCCACCAACCCGCATCGCGTCGTGGCTCCTCTACTGACGTTTTGCTGACCTTGCGCCTCGTGCATGGTGTTAGTTTACTTTGATGTCTGGCCAATGTTCTCACGCAAAATGTGCTAACCTAGCGACATGTGCAGAGTGGTAGGTTCTTATTACGACGGGAATTAGGGTGTGTCGTTTCCTCGCGATAACTTTAGGGTGTGTCGTTTTCTCGCGATAACTCCTCCCCTTCTAAATGGGGAACGTCCTCGGTCCTCAAAGAAGCGGTTTTAATTGCAGTTTCAACGGACCTGGCTTTGATAATCTCTCTCTTGGTCTTCCTTATCCTGAGAAGGACGTAAACAGTGAATGCCATAATTAATAAGACACCAAAGGCTGAGAAACCTGTAAGGTGGCCATAATGGATTGATCGCTGCAGGTGATTGATCCTTTGAACATTCTCTAGATTCACATGGTGAAGATAAGAAGCGCTTAATATTTCTGTGTGCTGCGTCAGGTTGATTGTAGAAGCCCATGGAGTTTCAGGTTTTAGAGGCAACGTAAAATTTTCGTTATAAAAAGTCGTACCATTAATCTTTACGTTGTTTTTGAAGACCACGTGGTATGTTCCGTTGACCGTAATAGGGACCTCATTATTTTCCTCGATGACAGCCAATTGGTCATTGATGACAACAAGGCCGTCACTTATCGGTGAAATTGGTGTGAAGTTGTTAAATGTTGTACTGCAATTAGCGGTGTTGCGAGTCAGTAGCTGCAGAGCCCACGATGTAGTCGGAGATGGTAAGCAAAACGTTGGTGTTGTGTCGCTGCAGTTCTTTACGGCTACGGTATGGTTATAACACTTGGCTAAGATGGATTCTTTAAGGTGCAGGATTTGGTGGCCATGAGCTACTGGTAAAATAGTAATTTTCTTACATCTAAACATAGGAATCGGATATCTTATTAAAAAGTAAATTATGTTATTATACTGTAATATCTTAATTCTAGCTACTGCCATAACATCGGCCACGGTAAGGTCAGTGAAGTGCTCATATCCTGTTATAAAATTTATTTCGTTACTGTCTAAGAGAATGGGACTTAAGACTCCAATTTTGGCGAAAGTGACAGCTGTTATAATTTTATTTAATTCCGTAATAATTTCTCTGTTTCTAGCCAAAAGTATGTCATAAAGGTGACCAGTGTTTATTTCTCTTTCTTTTGTTAATTTCAGGATTTTATTTACTGTAATGGTAAGGTTATTGATTTCTTTCTGTACTTGAGTGTTTATGGTAAACTGTCTGTCCTGCGAGTTAATTAGCTGTTCTTCTGTGTTCATTAATCTATTGAAGAGGAGTTCCGGTAAAGTATTTCAGGACTGTCCCTAGGGCATTCAGGCTTCTCGCCTGTCTGTGGTGAGCGTTTATCATTTGTATCAGTCGACTTATCTGGTTTATGTCCGCGTCTAGTAACTTCCTCATATGTGACTGAGGAAAGTGGTCTGTGGCATTAATTGTCTCGTCTCTCAGTAATTCGTAAAGTGTCAAGTTGGTAACATGCTTGATGTGTCCTGAATTCTCCCAAATTACAAGGTCCTCACCGACCACCGGAATGTACCTTGCATTGGTATAGTCGATTAACCTTCCTGTCGTTGCCGATATTGATATTGCCAAAGTTATGAAAATCCTAAAAACATATATGATAATTGTTTATCATTAGAAACACCTAGGTTCTAGATTAAGTTTAACGAAGGTTGTCCTTATGGACCCTCCTCCCTTTTATTAAAACTGTTGTACCCAAGTCCTTTTCCACCTCTTCCTCAGTATAAAGATGCGTAAGCTTGTTGCCTAGTCTCCTGTTATTTTTAACAAGTACTTTTTCCCCAACAGGGAACTCCCTATTCTGCCTGTTCTTATTATGAGTTGTTAGTTCTCTTTCCTGTGCGTTTCTTAAGCGGCATGGTATTTGGTTGTCGTCTTTAATTGAACGAAATACGGTAGGGGGCTTCATCCCCGTTACTGTGTGAATGGACCTGTTATACTCAATCGTAGCTAAAAGGACAATTTCCTCAACATCATCAGGATTTTTGTCAAGTTTAAGGCATCGTGCTATTTCCATTAGTGTGTTATGGAACCGCTCTACCTGACCATTTGATGTACTATGTAGTGGTGGAGCATTCGCAATGTCGATATTGAAGTGATTCTTTAATGTAGCTTTGATGCTGTGTGAATTCAGGGACTTCTCATTGTCGCAATAAACTATTCGAGTACCGAAAAACATGTTGAGTAACTGAAGGAGCTGTGGTTTGACATCTACTATCGTTCTTGATTTCAACGACTGTACTATCGCAAATTTTGAAAACTTGTCGATGCACGTCAAGAAGAACTTGGACCCGGTAGAAAATATGTCGATGTGAAGAATTTCTCCACAATATGTTGGTATGGGCGTTTGGGCAATAAACTGCTTCTTTGGGTGCCGATCATACTTCGCTCGCGAGCAAGTTCGACAATTTCCCACAAATTGTTTAACTTTTTTCTCCATTTTTGGAAAGAAATAATCCTCTAGAATTTGTTTTGTGGTCTCCTGCGCTGCTCGATGCGCTCTGTTATGTTCGGCAGCGATAATTTACTGCTGCTCATTCGGAATCGTAATGTCGTTAACGAATTTCTCCGTATGTCTGAATTTAACTGTTGGAAACATTTCGACCAGTTCCTGTTGAAACTGCGCAAGTGCATTCAGATCGCAGTGTATTGCGTTTACTGCTGTTGTGTTTACGGCCTCCTGTAAAAGTTTTAATAAATCCTTTTTTTTCTCGGTAAGAAATGATATGCCTTGTCTTTTTCCAGAAATTATAAAAGTTTTTCTTTGAGGTTCTGTACCCACCTCCACAATAATCTGGTTGCGGAAGCAATTTATCGGTTTTTCCGATCTTTCAATTGTATTGGTTGATGATTCCTTGCTATGAATTGTCTCGACGCTCGTGTTATCTAAAGCATTGATAGAGCGTCTGCCACCACATTTTCCTTTCCTGGTTTGTAGATTAGCTTTGCGTTGCATTCGTCTATGAGGGTTTTCCATCTTTTAATTTTCCAATTAGGATTCCTATCCGAAACCGCAAAGGTCAGCGGCTGATGGTCAGTATAAACATTAAGTTTTGTTACGCCATATAGGTAGTTTCTAAGAGCTTTCAATGCCCATACAATAACTAACAGTACCCTTTCATTGGTAGCGTAAAGCTCCTCGCTCCCGGACAAAGAGCGAGAAATCATGGTAATCGGTTTGCCCTCCTGAGAGAGGACGGCGCCTATAGCATGAGCCGACGCGTCAGTAGTTAGGTCAAATGGTTTGTTAAAATCTGGATACGTCAGGGTTACATCCTCTGACACTAAAATTTCTTTAATTGTTTCGAAGGTCTTTTTCTGTTCATCCGTCAAATCAATTCTTATTTTTTTTGATTGGAACGCAGTAACTCGACCGTTTTCGCCTCTCATGATGCTCGACAATGATGCCGCTAAACTTGGAAATGCTCTGAGTCCCCTTAGAGTGGTGGGCTCAGGGAAAGTTCGTATTGTGTCGACTTTGTCTGGACACGTTTTTATTAGGCACAACAACCCAAAAGCGCATCCTTTATGAGAAATATCGTGGAAACTTTGTTCCCAAAACATCACACTATTTCTTATGCTAAGCTAAGAAGAAATATTGGCCATAACAAAAATTAAAAGCAGCAAAGCGCCTGGGTTAGATGGAGAGCATTAAAGGAAGCCACGACTTTGAAACCAAAATAATAAATATTTCCCGACCCATGAAAAGTCCAGCGTTTGGTTCTTGGCGCAATAAGTGGCAAACGATATAAAGGCGGAACAAAAAAAATATTGTGCGCTGATCACCCTGGATGTGAAGAATGGCTTCAACTCAGCAAAGTGGGCAAACATAATCAAGGCTCTGTATGACATGCGAATTAATTCCCGCGACGAAGGAATTAAAAAAATATACACATATATTATATACATATATTATATCCGCGAACGCGCGGATGAAATAAGAATACGTGTGATTCCCGTGGATTGCCAGATACAAATAAAATCTTTATTTCTGAAATACTAATATTTATACATTTTGGTCTTATTATCTTAAAGTTAAAGCTAAAGCTGAAGTGTAAGCATCAGCTTGATTGAATCCAGAACAGAGAGTTAATTACAATATTAGCTGTTACAGCATAGTAGTTTGTATGATGGGCGCTACGCTGACCTGCCCTACGGCAGCTATGGAGGTCCTGTTGGAACTCACACCGCTCCATATATTAATAGGTCAAGTAGTCAAGCACTCACTTCTGCTGATAACAGCAGAGGGATGTGCCAAAGGCAAGCTAATTTCGTCGCAGAGGATGGAGAGAATTAGTGGCGACATTCCTCTCGCCCTCCTCCCGAAGGACGGCATTACCAAAACTATTCACTTCACGAAGAGGTTTAAGGTTACCCTTGGTAGCAAGAGTGAGTGGAACGACCCCACTCTTGAGCAAATGCTAAGGGATAGCACGATGAGGTGGTGCACCGACGGCTCGAAAACGTCGGAGGGGATAGGTGCGGGTTCTCTCAAGTCCGCGTACCAGGCTCTCCATACCGATGGGAAGTACGGTATGCGTCACGCCAAGCTGTTAGTTGGGGGGTATAACCAGAAGAGGTTCAAATCGCTAATAAACCTCCCTAGGAACAAACTCAGGCTCCTGGTCGCATTCTACACCGGCCATTGCAGGCTGAAGGGGTATTTGGCTAACTTGGGCCTAACAGCTTGCGCTAACTGTCAGTTTTGCGACAGGGAGCCTGAAACCCCGGAGCACCTGCTAACCGACTACATCACAGTCTGTAGGCGCAGGTCGAAGGCCCTTAGAACCATGTTTCCGGATAGGGATCACATCGCCTCGCAAGCACCCAGCGGATTATTGGACTTCATCAATATGCTGGGGCTAAGCGAGACCATGTGAGCTAGGAGAGGGCACAATAGACCTAAGGTCGCAGTGCATTCCTCAATTATCTTCTTATCTTACTAATCTTAATTGCAAAGTGCAAAGATTTCATTTTATTTACAGTTATGGTAAGGTTGCTATGCGGATGCTGTCATTCTTGAAATTGCGTATTTTCGACTGGTTTGGGAATTTCGCGAAATTTTTTTAATTTTAGTATTAAGTAAGTTATAAAAAGTGTTCTCAAGATTAAAATTATGTACCAAAAAATGAATGGACTGTGATGTTCTTGTTCCGTTCTGACAAAATATTTATATTATCTAATTTTAATAGTTTATTAGTTGTTTCAATATATTCTAAAATTTCAAAATTATTTATATGGTTATTTTAAGATAATTCCAAATTTTTATTTCAATGTTTTCATAGGTTTGATTATTTATGACAGCATAATTTTCAAATTTTATTAAATATGTTTCATTCAATGTTTGATTGTCTACAATATTTTTTCTTGAAACTACTATCGCTCCTGGTTTAATTTCTTCAATTTGCAAGTTTTTTTCTTTTAATATGTTACATTTTCCTTTTTTTTGTTTAAATTTTCTGACAAACGTGTGCTTTTTTTATTTAGTTTACAATAGGTTTTTGAAATTTCTGTTTTACAATTTTGAATATTAAAAAATTTATTGTTACAATATATTATGTTCTGGTCAATAATAAGCTTATCATCTAATTGAGCTATGGCTCTTGCATCATAGTACTTACATGTTGGTTCTACAAGGTCTGTCGCAAAAGAAACAGAACTTTTCAAATATATCTGTTTCTGGTGGCGCCACCTATTGGTGGGTATATGAAATAAAAATTTTGATCTCTTGTTGACATTTCGTAAAAATTTTAAGACAATTGAGTAACTACAATCAATGTTATCAATCAAAAAGTGACAGCAGCTTTTGGTCATCGATCGTATAATGCATTTTGAACAAAGAGCAAATATTAAATTTTGTTTTAAACTTGGGAAAACGTTTACTGAAACATTTCAAATGATGAAAAAAGTTTAGTTTCACGGTTTTTACGCGCTTGTAAATGGCTAATTCGTTTTTATTACTGTAAACCCCAGGCTTAATGTAGCATGAGGTTGCTCCCGTATCGACTAGAGCTTTTAAGTTTTCATACCAATGAAAAAAACATCAAGCCTCAGATGACTGACCCCCCTTTTTAATGACGACCACGGCAAACGAAATAAGGACTACGAATTGAGGGCATGCAATCCGGTCCCTTAATTGGGAAGGTGCCGCTGCCCAGCTAGTTGATGTTCTCTTGAAAATAAAGGCTGACATCACCGCCTTCCAAGTAATGCGATGGGCGGGTCATGGACTGAGACGAGTAAGTCCTTAAGGCATTTACTACAGTGGCCATATAAAGGATAGCAAGTTTGGTGTGGGATTCGTGGTGGGAGAGAGACTCCGTCGCCGAGTGCTATCATTCACCCCCGTGAATGAACGTCTAGCTACAATCCGCATCAAGGCGAGAATCTTCAACATATCGCTGATTTGCGCCCACGCTCCGACGGAAAGATAGGTCGATGTGACCAAAGATGCCTTCCTTGAGCGCTTGGAGCGCACTTATGAGAGCTGCCTCCTCCACGATGTCAAAATCGTGATAAGCGACTTTAACGCCAGGGTGGGCAAAGAAGATATATTTGGCACTACGGTCGGTAAATTCAGCCTCTACGACGAAACATCCCCAAATGGGTTGAGGCTGATCGACTTCGCCGGGGCCCGAAATATGGTTATCTGTGGTACTAGACTCCAGCACAAGAAAATACATCAAACTACCTGGCTGTCTCCGGATCGAAAAGCCACCAACCAGATCGATCATGTAGTGATAGATGGAAGACACGTCTACAGTGTTCTAGACGTGCGTACGCTCCGAGGTCCTATCTTCGACTCGGACCACTATCTTGTTGCATATATGTACATATCTTGTTGCAGCTAAGATTCGCACCCGCCTCTATGCAGCAAAAAGCGCACGTCAATAAACACAAGAAAGGTTCGACGTCGAGAAGCAATCACAACAGACAGCCGAACACCCAAGTAGAAACTTGGCTTGCAGTCCTGCTCTCTGAGAGCACTCGTCAACAACTCGGTATAAGGGAACTGTGGGACGGTATTTCAAACTCCTTACGTACAGCTGCAACTGATACCATTGGTTTTCGATAAATGCAAAAGAACAGCTGGTACGACGGGTGTCAGCGGATACAAAACAGACTGCCTACCTCGCAACGTTACGATCGACAATAACACGTGCGGGATGGGATAGATACCGAGAGTTGAAGAGGGAAGCGAGACGCATTTATAGAAAGAAAAAGAAAGAGGCTGAAATGAGTGAGTATGAAGGGCTTGATAAACTGGCCGACAGGGGTAATGCTCGAAAATTCTACGAAAAAATGCGGCGGCTTACAGAAAGTTTCAAGACCGGAGCATACACTTGTAGAACCGTCAAAGGTGATCTGGTAACCGATGCCAAGAGCATACTTAAATTATGGAGGGAACACTTCCTCAGCCTACTGAATGGCAGTGTACGTACAACGCCAGGAGAAGGCGAATCCGACTTCCCAATCGACGACGATGGAGCAGACGTTCCATTGCGCGACCATGAAGAAATTCGAATAGCAATTACCTGCCTGAAGAACAACAAAGCGGCGGAGACCGATGAATTGTCGGCCGAGCTATTCAAACACGGTGGCGAATAACGGATAAGGAGCATGCATCAGCTTCTTTGTAAAATATGGTCGGACGAAAGCATGCCCAACGATTGGAATTTAAGTGTTCTCTGCCCAATCCATAAAACGGGAGACCCCGCAATCTGCGTCAACTACCGTGAGATTAGCCTCCTCAATATCGCGTATAAGATTAAAGCCCACCGTCGACAAACTGATTGGAGCTTATCAGTGTGGCTTTAGACCTGGTAAATCAATAACCGACCAGATATTCACCATGCGCCAAATCTTAGAAAAGACCCGGGAAAGGAGAATCGACACACACCACCTCTTCGTCGATTTCAAAGCTGCTTTCGGCAGCAGGAAAAGGTGCCTTTATGCCACGATGTCTGAATTTGGTATTCCCGCAAAACTAATACGGCTGTGTAAACTGACATTAAGCACCACCAAGCTCCGTCAGGATCGGGAAGGACCTCACCGAGCCGCTCGATACCAAACGAGGTTTCAGACAAGGCGACTCCCTATCGTGCGACTTCTTCAATCTGCTGCTGATGAAAATAGTTAGTGCTGCAGAACTTAATCGAGCAGGTACAATCTTTTGTAAGAGTGTGCAGTTATTGGCGTATGCCGATGATATTGATAATCGTGTAAGCGGCATCTACGCCAATTAAGAAGAGGAAGATAGATTGGCTTTGACTTGTTTCTAACATATGTATAGGAAATTTTGAGCAAACCGGGCTCTTTGGTTATTTGATTCTAGTTCCTGAGCTTTTTCTAAAGCATCAGGTAAATCTTGTTGGTTAAGAGAGAATATTATGTCTCTTAGTGGGGTATTTAGTCCCGTTATAAAAATTCGTAAGACATGATCCCTATTCTTTTTATTTAATTCTTTTGTAAGGTCTACGTAATTTCCGTGTGTCATGATTGTTTTATTTATTAATAGCGTAAATGTTTTTTGACGAGGTGTAATATTCTACAACCGACATTACACCCTGCTTTAAGATGCTTAGTTCTTGTTCGATTATATGTATAGGACGTTTGTCCGCATATGCAAAGTCTAAACGAGATAGAACTGCATCGAATTGAGTACATCGTTTGCATCATGTGTTATTTTATTTCTAAATATTGTGAGTGTAGCAAAGTAGTTTTTACTGCCCTTCACGTATAGGTTCATAGCGTTAAGCGCTGCCTCTCTCTAACTAACATAAACTCATCCTACCACTAAATTCAGGTACGGATTTAAGTACGTCCAACGATTTTTGACATGCTATATTGTCTCTATTGTTTGTGTTAGAAAAGCGGTTGCACTATTATATTTACTACTATTTGTGAGCGTAATTGCTCTACTTCTTCCGGTAAATTTATGTTACTGTCAGCTATAAGGCGAGTTATTAGGTCTACGGTCAAATCGACACCTTTAGCCATTTTGTCTAATTTTTAGTTTCTGATTTTTTTTTTTTATAAGGTGATTATTTTCACCACAACTGTGAAAATTTGAGATAATTTTTTGTATTGGTTAGTTTTCGTAATTCCTTCCTTAAGAAGGAGGCCCTTCTATTCTGGAGGGTCTGGAGTTCAGAATCGCAGAATTATACTTTGCTATAAACCGGAGGGTCCCCTTTGCGCTGGCGAATCGCGGTTTCAATATATTTTTGTTATATGGCTGGTCGAGCCTTTAATTATTGCTTTATTAATTTATTGGTTAAGGGCGTTCGAGTCTGTCATTTTGTTTTTGTTTAAAAAACAAAAATTTATAATTCTCTGGAGGGTGGTGAATCGCAGAGAATTTTAAATTGTTATAAGCTGGAGGGTTCCCCGAGGGTGGTGAATCGCAGCTTTTGATTATGTAATTTATTGGTTGAACAAACCATTAGTTATAGTCTTTAGTTTTTTGGTTTTTTAAGATCCCTAGTATCATGATCGCCCTTACAAAAGTCGCAATATGACAATTTCTTATATTTAATAGTTGGACTATTTCCCATTTCTAATATAATAATAGTTAATTTTAAATTCAAATTACAAATATATTCTGTCGCTGTCTCTGTTATAATTTCCGCTAATGATGCAATTGTTGCCGCTGTTGCTGTTACCGCTGTTGATTATGTTGTTTTATAAAATATTTGCATTTTTGTGATTTAAGTCACTCTTTCTGTTTTTGTAATTTTGTAATCTTGTTGATTAATTGTGTTTTAATTAATTATTTTAGATATTGATTTTTAAATCAATTATTTAAACATTTTTTTTTAATTTCTTGTTTTTATTATTGTGCGATTGTCACTTCGTTGCTTGTTCTCACTCACTTTATTTCAATTTTTATTTGGTTATTAACACACAGTTATTTTGTTATTTGTTTAGTGAAAGTTTTCACTTAGGTATGTCTACTTTTCATTAAACTATATCTTTATAGAAGATTTTTTTTGGTAAATTATTTTTAATTATTTCTTTATTCTTCACTTTGTAGGCACTTTTGACTTCGTGCCATCAAATCTTTATTTCTGAAATACTAATATTTATATATTTTGGTCTTATTACCTTAAAGTTAAAGGTAAAGCTGGCGTTTAAACATTAGCTTGATTGAATCCAGAACAGAGAGTTAATTATAATATTAGCTGTTACAGCATATTTTAGCAGAACGTTAAGCGTTCTTTTTTCTTTACAATTGTTATTGTTATGCCTCCTTGTGAGGGCAAGCGATATTGTTTTGATAAGAATGGATTATTGGATTCAGAACGGAAAAAGCATATCGAATTCTTAAATAATCAAAAACGTGAATTAAGATTTTAAATTTATGAGACAATGTAATTACAAAATGCAACGATTTAATTTTATTTACAGTTATTGTAATGTTGCTATGCGGAGGCTGACGTTAACTTGCGCGCTCCTCAATATCTTATGGAAATTGTCACACGTTATTTTGAAAACAGGCTACTTTTATTCCATACAGATGAAGGCACTAAGAGCTACTCTATCTCGAGTGGAGTACTAAGAAGACACCAACCGAAAGCTATTAAATTAGTTGCATACACAGACGACCTTATTCTGGTAGCAGATGCTAAACACCTCGATGTCCTCCGGAGCAAATGCAACGAGTGCATAAATGGTCCGCTCCCATGGTTCCCCTCATTGAGTTTAGAACTGGCGGAGCAAAAGACTGAAGTCTTTCTCATAAGTACAAGAAAAGTGGAAGAAAGTATATCTCTCATCATAGGGGAGTGCTAGATTCATTCACAGCCACACCTAAACTATTTGGGAGTAATAGCAGACTCAAGGCTCAAATTTGAGGACCACCTAGAATACACTGCAGGTAAAGCGAACAAAATCCTGAATGCCTTATCAAGAATGATTGTAACTAAAGGCTGCGTGCGTTCCAGCCGGCGTTTTTTAGTCTCATAGGAATTATATTATATTATGTGCGGCTCCAATATGGATCCAGGCGTTAGGCATCAAAGCATATGCCAGACAAATAAACACTGTACACAGGCTGTCGGGATTTAGAGCTATCAGTGCTTTCGAACAATTTCAAGCGATGCTGCTGAAGTAATAGCCAGTATGATGCCCATTGACAGCGAGTGTACAAATTATCGGAGCCAACTACGGGAGCCAAAAGAAGAGAGAGAGTGAAAAGCTTAACCAGGAATAAATTGATGTCCAACTTATTCCAGTGTGAGAGCGCTTCAAAATTAGCGTTTTTTATAACTATTTCCATTATGGTCAGATTGGACAAAATAATAATTTTTGGGCAATTAAATTAAAAGATGCAACATTTAGTAAGAATAAAAATTACTATATAGTGGTTATTTAATACATAAAGAATCTATTTAAATCTTTTTATGGCATGTTGAAACAACTGACTTTTGACCTTTCAATACCTAATAAAAGGTTTTAAGCTTTTCAGCTCTTAATCACTAAATGTTTTTAATAATTTTCCATTGAAAATAATACTATGATGCTTGACATTACAAAACGTTTTATCAAATACATTTAAATTTCATAAATTTTTTTAATTTTCATTGTTTTACATTTTTTGTAAGTGCAACAAATCCCTCCGTTTACATATTTTTTTGGTAAAATTTCAATCTGGCCGTCAAAACGTCAAAACCTCCTGAACTCTATCAACTGTCAAATTATGGAGGTTTTGATGATAGCAATTGTTCTCCCACTTCCAACGAGAGAGGAGTTGGACATCTCTTTATCTCTCGCTTAACTACATATATGGCAGCAGCGGTGGCAAACCTCACTTAAAGGACGGTGGACCTACAGACTCATACCGGATATCCAATCCTGGACCTGGATTTCCACCTAACCCAAATACTAAGTGGACATGGATGCTTTAGAAATTAAGGATCTGTACAGATTCCAACAAGACATTAGTCCGGATTGTCCGTCGTGTTCAGAGTGTCAAGTTCAAGTCAAAGGTCTTTTGACCTTTCAATACCTAATAAAAGGTTTTATGCTTTTTAGCTCTTAATCACTAAATGTTTTTAATAATTTTCCATTGAAAATAATACTATGATGCTTGACATTACAAAACGTTTTATCAAATACATTTAAATTTCATAAATTTTTTTAATTTTCATTGTTTTACATTTTTTGTAAGTGCAACAAATCGCTCCGTTTACATATTTTTTTGGTAAAATTTCAATCTGGCCATCGCTCGTTTCCAATTGCTAAACGTCAAAACCTCCTGAACTCTATCAACTGTCAAATTATGGAGGTTTTGATGATAGCAATTGTTCTCCCACTTCCAACGAGAGAGGAGTTGGACATCTCTTTATCTCTGGCTTAACTACATATATGGCAGCAGCGGTGGCAAACCTCACTTAAAGGACGGTGGACCTACAGACTCATACCGGATATCCATTCCTGGACCTGGATTTCGACCTAACCCAAATACTAAGTGGACATGGATGCTTTAGAAATTAAGGATCTGTACAGATTCCAACAAGACATTAGTCCGGATTGTCCGTCGTGTTCAGAGTGTCAAGTTCAAAGTGCTGTGCTTAAAACTACACTCGGGGGGTAGAAAATTTGAAGACACTCATGTGTCAGTCCATTGAGAACTGGAGAGCTGTCAGCGAAGCGGCAGCCTCAATCATGATAAAATTGAGACATATAGAGCAGAGTAGGCGTCCGTCAGTCCGTGCCATAGAAGAGACTTAAATGTCTTATCATTCCCACGAAGTAATACTTTCCGTGGGAGAGTCTGGAGTTGGGAGAAGGTTAGGTTTAGCGGATTAAAGTTCCGCACCGGAGCTTTTGATACTTAAAAAAAATAAGTATAAATGAATGTATGTGAACATGCAGATCAATGCGTGCACATGTAATATAAGTGATAAAATCATGATTTGAATTACTGCATGCCCACATGCGTATACATGCATTTATATGAGCAGATAATAAGATTGTGATAGAAGTTGTACATACATACATACATAAGTATATATGTATTGTTGTTATAAATTTAATTTCTATTAGTAAGAAATATAACGCAAAAATATTTATAGTATAATATATTATGTAAAAATCAAATAAAATTATAAATATGCGTACATTCATACAAAATTATTCTCATATCATAATTATTTTTACATGTCAATATGGATTTGCTGAGGGCAAAACGCAAAAGCATACATACATACATACATATGTATTCGCATACATTGCACTTACAAGCGATCCTCTGGTTGAAAGCTAACATGAAGCAGAGAACTTAAAACATAGAGAAGGTGCAAGTTCGATATCGAACATTTGTCAGAATTGAAGTAAGGAATTCACCTCACAACCACAGAATTCACGCTGTGAAATGTTAGCATTGTTTACAGTTCTCTCACATGACTCAACCAGAAAATATGAAGAGAAATAAATATGTACATATGTATGTAATATGCATTTACGGCAAATAAGGCAATATTGAAGAAAAATAAGTTCTTTGATATTCCATTTTTAACAACGAAAAATGCGTACAAATGTATACACCCAACTCTTTTTTCTTTCTTACGGATTTGAAGTTACACGGGTGAAAAAAAACTCTTAATCTAGTACGGTTTTCAAAATCACTGTCTTGTAATTATGTTTGTTTTTACCACACTTAGCACCATTGTTGAAAGGAACATACATAGTAGTAACTGGGAAATCCATTTATTCGATAACTCTTATCTACACATTTTGTTCGCATGATATTGACTTTGCTGAAATGGATATCTCCAGTGATGATACCGACTTTAGTCCAGTTCGTCGCAAACAATTGCGCTTATTATCAAGTAGCGACGAATAATTATGGTAGCTATGTAAATACTCGTATTTTTTCCTTATTTCTATTCTAATTTTTCTGTTCTTAATTCTGGATTAACATATTTCTTTTGTTTTTAGCTTAATCTACCAATTTTTCACTTGTATGAATTATGTATTTTAAGTTTTAATCTTCAATAAAATGCCATATGAACATACAATTTGTATGCATATCTGAAATTTTATAGTTTTTAACACTTTTTACGCGGTTTTTCGAAGTAAATATAGTCCTTTATTTCATCTTACACGATTTTCAGATGACATGGAACGCATCATCCATTTTACTATAGGAAACACCTCTTTTTTACACGGATTTCTGAGGAACGTTTCTTCTTCTTCTTTACTGGCGTAGACACCGCTTACGCCGAGTTAACAATAGCGCGCCAGTCGTGTCTTCTTTTCGCTACCTGGCGCCAATTGGATATTCCAAGCGAGGCCAGGCCCTTCTCTACTTGGGTTTTCCAACGGAGTGGAGGTCTTCCTCTTCCTCTGCTTTCCCCGATGGGTACTGCGTCAAATACATTCAGAGCTAGATTGTTTTCGTCCATTCAAACAACATGACCTAGCCGCTGTCTTTTAATTCGCTGAACGATACCAATGTCGTCGTATATCTCATATAGCTCATCGTCCCATCGAATGCGATATTCGCAGAACTTTTCTCTCGAAAACTCGCAACGTCGACTCATCTGTTGTTGACATCGTCCAAGCCTCTGCACCATATAGCAGGACGGGAATTATGAGTGACTTATAGAGTTTGGTTTTTGTTCGTCAAGAGAGGACTTTACTTCTCAATTGCCGACTCAGTCCGAAGTAGCACCTGTCGGCAAGAGTTATCCTGCGTTAGATTTCCAGGCTGACATTGTTGGTGGTGTTTTCACTGGTTCCAAGATAGACAAAATTATCTACGATTTCAAAGTTATGACTGTCAACAGTGACGTGAGAGCCAAGTCACGAGTGCGACCACTGTTTGTTTGATGACAGGAGATATTCATTGTTTCATTGTTGTTCAGTCTCGAGAAAGCAGAACTAACGGCGCGGGTGTTGAGGCCGATAATATCAATATCATCGGCATATGCCAGCAGCTGTACACTCTCATAAAAGATTGTACCTGCTCGATTAAGTTCTGCAGCTCGAATAATTTTCTCCAGCAGCAGATTGAAGAAGTCGCACGAAAGGGAGTCGCCCTGTCTGAAACCTCGTTTGGTATCGAACGGCTCGGAGAGGTCCTTCCCGATCCTGATGGAGCTTCTGGTGCTGCTCAACGTCAGTATATACAGTCGTATTAGTTTTGCGAGGATACCAAATTCAGACATCGCGGCAGAGAGGCAGCTCCTTTTCGTGCTGTCCAAAGCAGCTTTGAAATCAACGAATAGGTGGTGCGTGCCGATTCTCCTTCCACGAGTCTTTTCCAAGATTTGGCATATAGTGAATATCTGGTCGGTTGTTGATTTTCCAGGTCTAAAGCCACACTGATAAGGTCCAATCAGTTTGGTAACGGTGGGCTTTAACCTTTCACACAATACGCTCGATAGAACCTTGTACGCGATGTTGAGGAGGCTTATCCCACGGTAGTTGGCGCAGATTGTGGGGTTTCCTTTTTTATGGATTGGGCATAGCACACTTAAATTCCAATCGTTAGACATGCTTTTGTCCGACCATAGTTTGCAAAGAAGCTGATGCATGCTCCTTATCAGTTCTTCGCCGCCGTGTTTGAATAGCTCGGCCGGCAATCCATCGGCCCACGCCGCTTTGTTGTTCTTCAGGCGGATAATTGCTATTCGAACTTCTTCATGGTCGGGCAATGGAACGTCTGCTCCATCCACATAGATTGAAGAATCGGGTTCGCCTTCTCCTGACGTTATGCATTCACTATCATTCAACTGATTGGAGAAGCGTTCGCTTCATAATTTTAGTTTGCTCTGAGCATCGGTTACTAGATCACCCCATTGGGTGGCTCCTGTCGGCCAGTTTGTCAAGCTTTTTATACTCACGCATTTCGGTCTATTACTTTTTCTTTCTGCAAAACCGTCTCGCTTCCCTTTTCAACTCTCGGTATCTATCCCATGCCGCAACTTTTGTAGTCGATCGTAACGTTGTGAGGTAGGTAGCCCATTTTCTCCCCGCTGCGACATGACACTCCTCGTCGTACCAGCTGTTCTTTTGCGCTTTCCGAAAACCAATGGTTTCCGTTGCAGCTGTACGTAAGGAGTTTGAAATACCGTCCCACAATTCCCTTATACCGAGTTGTTGACGAGTGCTCTCAGAGAGCAGGATTGCAAGCCAAGTTTCTACTTGGGCGTTCGGCTGTCTGTTGTGATTGCAACTTCTCGACGTCGAACCTTTCTTGTGTTTATTGACGTGCGCTTTTTGCTGCACAGAGGCGGGTGCGAATCTTAGCTGCAACAAGATAGTGGTCCGAGTCGATGTTAGGACCTCAGATCGTACGCACGTCTAGAACACTGGAGACGTGTCTACCATCTATCACAATATGATCGATCTGGTTGGTGGCTTTTCGATCCGAAAACAGCCAGGTAGTTTGATGTATTTTCTTGTGCTGGAGTCTAGTACCACAGATAACCATATTTCGGGCCCCGGCGAAGTCGATCAGCCTCAACCCATTTGGGAATGTTTCGTCGTGGAGGCTGAACTTTCCGGGCGTAGTGCCAAAGATACCTTCTTTGCAAACCCTAGCGTTAAAGTCGCTTAGCACGATTTTGACATCGTGGAGGGGGCAGCTCTCATAGGTGCGCTCCAAGCGCTCATAGAGGGCATCTTTGGTCACGTTGTCCTTCTCTTCCGTCGGAGCGTGGGTGCAAAATCAGCGATATGTTGAAGAACTTCGCTTTGATGCGGATTGTGGCTACACGTTCATTCACTAGAGTGAATGATAGTACTCGGCGACGGAGACTCTCTCCCACAACGAATCCCACACCAAACTTGCGCTCCTTTATATGGCCACTGTAGTAAATGCCACAAGGGCCTACTCGTCTCTGTCCTTCTCCCATCCATCACATTTCTTGGACTGCGGTGAGTCAGCCTTTATTTTCTCGAGGACATCAACCAGCTGGGAAGGGGCACCTTCCCAATTAAGGGACCGGACATTCCAGGTGCATGCCCTCAAATCATAGTCCTTAATTCGTTTGCCATGGTCATCATCAAAAGGGGGGTCACTTAGCCGAGGTTGTCGTTTGTTTTTCATTGGGCGTGTTTTTTTACGTGGTGGGTCCCAAATCCAGCACACAACCCTAAGTAGGGAATATTTCGCCTTCTCACTTTAGCTCGCCTTCAAACGGATGTTCTTAGGCTACCCAGAGGATAGACCGGAAGTCGTAAGCTGCTTGAGCCATATGTAAAAGAATCGTTTCTCGCCATTCCCAAGTAAATGACGAACAGAGAACTTTCCTCACTTGCGTGAACTTCTGTGAAGTGAATGCATAATTTCAACATTCACATTCAAGGTTTAATTAACACATTTTATTACAATTTCTTTCGAAGCACGGTAAATCGGTAAACGCAACATATCATGCAACTATTAGAGCCGAAGACATCTGCAGTAACTGAAATAATGTGATTTTTTTCTATCACGACACACAAGTACAAATTACTTCGGTAGCAGCAGTTTCAAATTATGCTGCGTTTACCAATTGTGCCTTTACGAAGAACAATAAAATGTACAGAATAAACAATCAACTCCACGCTATTTGTGCTCATATGAAAAAGTGCTCATTGAAAAAAATATAAATAATATTAAATTCTTCTAAGCATATTCTAATAAAAGGTGTTACATTGATATGCATAGTGTACGTTTAGAATGTGAAAATAAATCTAGAAAATGCGAAAATTGGGAAATATGTTATAGCAATGGAAGGAAAATTGTGATATATTCAGTAATATAATATTTAAGTGAATAGTGTAAAAGAACACTGATACAAAATATAAAGGCAGTGCTCATTGGTAATAAGTGCAGGAGTTGTATGATATAAAAAATACCCAAACAACATATCGTGAACAAGAACGGTGACAGTTTAAATCGTATGTTTGAACATATTTACTAAACTATCATTTATGTTGGTCGATGTTTTTTTAATTGTATGTATATATACATACATTGAGAATTCCGTATCGAAATTGACTAAAAAAAAATTAACTTCACAAAATTAAATAAATTTGCCATAACGGGATTACATTTTGAAAAAATCCATAATTATAATTAGGCTCATAGCCGATTTTCTTGTTACTTGTATATACACATTGAGCAATAGAAACTGC
The DNA here is from genome assembly GCA_027475135.1 of Bactrocera correcta. Classification (NCBI taxonomy): domain Eukaryota; kingdom Metazoa; phylum Arthropoda; class Insecta; order Diptera; family Tephritidae; genus Bactrocera; species Bactrocera correcta. The sequence continues at coordinate 57,013,231 of CM050327.1, forward strand.
CTGAAAAAATTTATATAAAAATCGTTTTAGTTAGATTTTGGCAATTATTTAGTGCATACTAAAAATGTATATTATAAAAAATAGTATCAATATATCGTTGAAGCTACATTTTAGGTTACAACATATTCACAATTTCCTTAAGTTTAGTAATGCAGATGAAGTAATTAAACATAAACGTTTTCAACTCACACCAAGTAGTAAAATTTAATTGAAACAACTGCTCCGATTAAGGGGGTATTCTACTCCAGAATTTTGAAAAATTCGATTTTTTTTCATATATTTAAAATTTAGACTTTCAAAATATGACCTGGGAAGGATTTTTCAGAATTCGACTTATTTTCGGAGATACAGCCGATTTTGTGAGGTGGCGTCCGGGTTCACTAGAATGTCTCCTAAACTTTAAACGCGTTTTTATCTCAAGTTCTATAGAACCGATTTACTTGAAATTTTTTCGTGAACCTTCTTTATATAATCCTTTATCGTTCCTACCAGTACCGTGTCAAAATTTTTGTTTTTAATATTTAAAAAATATTCAGAAATTGCAAAAAAAGCGTACAAAATGATTTTTATTTTCAGGCAGTCGCAATTTTTTTCGTGTTCCCGGACTATAACAGCATCCTTAATGATTAAGAATTTCTTTTGATTTTTTTTTCAGACCACCAGGAGAGTCAGGATCAATGTCACCAGGATGCGCCATTTCTTTTTACATCTGTCTCTCCTAATTAGTTTAGCCAGTGCTGAGGCTACCATTCATGAATTCATAGGAATGGATGAAGGAAATTTAAATACTTTTTTTTAATAAAGAATAATTCAAAAAACTATTCAAGTAATAAATTTCAAAATCAATTTAACAGCGAATCAAGCTATCAACAAAATAATACAAGTAGTTTTAGGGATCAAAATAGTAACAGTAGACCTTCTAGCCAAAATGTAGTTACTAATAATTACCTTCGTAGGGGTAATAGGGGAAATTTTACCAATCAAGCTACATTTTCGAATCAATTAAATAGTCAAAGCCCAAATCCTGGCAGTTCCAATAGACGTAATAGTAATAGCTATGTATAATAATAATACAGCAAACCAGGCAATCAGTTATTCCAATGGAAGTAGATACAGTAAGTCATACTGAAGAAGAAAGAAACGATACAGAAGATTTTTTTTTTAATTAGCCTCGGATTTTACAAGAATATATATAAAAATTACTTTATTTAATAAACAATGGTTAGCACTAGTAGACACAGGATCAACTTTAAGCATACTTAAGGCAAGCAGTTTTAATAAATTTGATTTACCTACAATTAATGAAAAAGAAAAAACTATATTAAATACAATTGATGGCGTGGTCAGTAATCCTAGTAAAAAGGTAATTACACCATGTCCAAATGAGTTTAGTGCTCCACAAAATGCTAAAATGAAATGAATAATGTTGCAATTTAATAAACCATTTGATTTAGTACTAGGTATTGGATAGTAAAAAATGTAAAAAGTATAGATGTAGAAAATTTCGAAATTAAATTAGCTAATAATATACGTTTTCCTTTTTTATCAAAAATAAACGGATATAATTCTAATGAATCGAATGTCGAAATGTCAGAAACTATTCATTCAGCAGCAGAAGAGCTTTTAGAGCATATTATTATAAAAGAGGAAATAGTAAATAAATACAAAATATAAATAATATTAACATTTAGTCCTTCATTTGAAGTAAAAGTAGTGCATAAAAGAAAAATAATTCAAATAAATCCACTTGAAATTGAAACAATCATTAGAAATATTTTGAAGAATAATATTAAAATGGGTAGAATAGGAATTTTTTCTGAAGTATCAGATAAATATTATCATAAAATACAACAAATATTAATTTCTATGTTTTCACATGATAATAAAATCAATTTTGTTAAATGTACTCAAAGAGTAACTGAAATAGATGATGAAGAAATACTTCACAAACCAATAACCTTATACCATAACAATGAGTCTATGCACAGTGGTATCTATGAGACATATCATACGTTAAAAAAACAAAATTTATTTTCCAAAATTAAAAGAACAAATACAACTTATTATTAATATTTGCGAAAAATGTCAACAAATTAAATATTCAAGAAAACCGATTAGACCTCTATTTCATTTTACTGAAACGGCAACGAAAAAAATCAAATTTTCCATATAGATATATTCCATTTTAAAAAGTTATCGTTTGTTACGTTTATTAATAAGCTTACAAAATTTGCTTCAGCTTACATCATTACTGATCGAAATTGGCGCTCAAAGAAAGCGATTATAGTAGAGCAATTCGCGAAATTTGGTAAACCCAGTAAAGTTATAATGGACAATGAATTTAGGGCTGAACAACTTATTGAGTATTTTAAAAAGAAAGGTATTGAGGTCCATTTAACGAAGCCTAACAGCCATACCGGTAACGCCGACATTGAGAGGCTGCAAGTTAACGATAGCCTCCGCATAGAAACCTTACCATAACTGTAAACAAAATTGAATCTTTGCACTCTGCAATTACACTGCCTCATAAATTAGAAATATAATTAACGTTTTTGATTATTTAAGAATTCGATATGCTTTTTCCGTTCTGTATCCAAAAATCCATCTCGCTCGCCCTCACAAGAAGGCATAACAATAACAATCGTAAATAAACCACTTAACATTCTGTTGGAATTTGCTGTCACAGTTAAAATTGTAATTTAACACTTTGTTCTGGATTCAATGAAGCTGATGCTTACACTTCAGCTTTAACCTTAAGTAAATAAAACCAAATTGTATAAATACTAGTATTTTAGAAATAAAAGTTTTTATTTGTATCTTGCAATTCACCATAACCACAAGCGTTTTTATTTAATCCGCGCGTTCGCGGATGTAAAATATATATTTTTTTAAAAATTCCCTTGTTACGGGAATTAATTGGCGCCCAACGTGGGGCACGAATTCCAAAAAGTGCCTACTACAGTAAAAAAATAAAAAGTGAAAAATAATTGAATAGTGAAGTTAAAATCGTCTTATAAAGAAATAGTTGGCACGAATTCAAAAAAGTGCCTAGTACAGTAAAAAAATAAAAAGTGAAAAATAAGTGAATAGTGAAGTTAAAATTCTCTTATAAAGAATCAGTTGGCACGAGTTCAAAAGTGCAAAATATAGTATCAATACTTAAGTGAAAAGTTTCACGAGAAAAACAAATAATAAAAAATAACTGTAAGAGTAAGAACAATCAATGAAGTGACAATCGCAGGATAATAAAAACAAGAAATTTTTTAAATAATCTATTAGAAAAATAACAGTGACCAAAAAAGTGTAAGTGAAAAACTTCCACTCAAAAACTAACTGTGTGAATAAAAGTAACGAAGTGACAATCACAGAAAAACAAAAACAAGAAACTCTAAAATTATAAAATTGATTCAAAAACTAAAGATTTAAAATAATTAATTAAAAATACAGAGTGACTTAAAAGTGCAAAACCAACTAAGCAACAGTGGTAACAACATCAGCGGACGTGTCAACAGTAGTAGCAGAGAACGTATATTTATAGAGAAGGTCCACCGATGGGTGCATTTCACCACATCTAGCTAAGAAGGAGAAATTTTTAACAGTGGCGCGTGAATAGAGCTGAACATTAATTGAAAATTATGCTCAGAAACATACATTGCTATTGCAGACGTACATAAGTATGTTGGCCTTTGGCTTATATTTTTATATGCTAACATGCCAATATATTAATTGATATGATTATCATTTTGCGAATTTTTATGAATACATGCAAAACTGATAACATTCTAATTAATTTATGCTATTTTCGAAATATACATACATACAGTGGCGAGCAAATGTGGATACATGTTTGTCACTTTTGCACTCTTTTATCTATAAAAACTTTAATATTTATTCAAATGCTCTCAAACTTTGGAACTCTAGTCTTCATTCTATTGTTGTTAGATCAGCTTATTTAAAGATAACAACAATAATAGCAACAACAAAAATTTTAGCAACAGCTTAGCTTAACTGCATTTATCCAGTTATGCTCGTGTTTTTTATTTTTCAATTGCACTTTAAAGTGAAGCTGTAATTTTTTTTTGTTTTTTATGTCTCTTTTGTTCATTCATCCTTGACCTTTTTGAAGGTTATTTAATTAGTTAAAAGGTAAACGCGTTTTTACATCGAATAGATCGACGCTAGCCCTAGAAAGATAGTCTGCGTAAAATTGACGCATGCATTTTCGAAATATTGCTCTATCTTTCTAAATAGCGCGAATCCGTCGCTGTGCGTTTAGGACTTCTCAGTCGCCGCTTGGAGCTCCCGTGAGGCGTGCTTGTCAATGCGGTAAGTGTCACTGATTTTGAAATATAACGACCGCGTGAGTCAAAATGACGCATGACTATCTTTTACGTATCTTTTAAGATTTTAACTTATTCGATAATTATATTGTTATTTCATGTTCTACTTACGTGATAACTTATTATATATATATTTGTTTTCTTGTTATAGATATCGTGACTAAAATATAATAAAATGGGTAGTCCTTTAGACAATGAGCGTATCCTCTCTGCTCTTCTGCAAAGCGATGACGAGCTCGTTGGTGAGGATTCTGACAGTGAAATATCAGATCACGTAAGTGAAGATGACGTCCAGAGCGATACAGAAGAAGCGTTTATAGATGACGTGCATGAAGTGCAGCCAACGTCAAGCGGTAGTGAAATATTAGAACAAAATATTATTGAACAACCAGGTTCTTCATTGGCTTCTAACAGAATCTTGACCTTGCCACAGAGGACTATTAGAGGTAAGAATAAACATTGTTGGTCAACTTCAAAGTCCACGAGGCGTAGCCGAGTCTCTGCACTGAACATTGTCAGATCTCAAAGAGGTCCGACGCGTATGTGCCGCAATATACAGTAGCTAGAAAAAGTAAGTTATCAAAACATCCAGCGCTGTTTTAAATGCTCTTTACATTTTTGCGTTATCGAATATAATTTTTTTTGCATATGTTCGGAAAGTACCGTTATCAAAGTACCGCAATTGATGATTTTAGTGGCGACCGCGTGTCTGGAAAAAAATTTGCGTCGAATTCTATAAAAATACTCAGTGACAAAGCGTGGACAAAGTAAGTTATCAAGTGCAGTAATTGGTGTTTTTCAAATTAAAACTTAAAAATAAATTACAAAAAAGCATTAACGGTGAAAAAATTTATTATTTCATACATTTTGAAATTGAATTGGTAAGTAAAACATTGGTTTTTGTTTTTATTTAATTTTTTGAAATATTGAGGCGATTTATTTACAGCGAATTTAAAAAAAAAATTGAAAATGGTGAATTTTAAACAATTAACGAATGAGGAGCGTTCAGCCATAATTAGTTTGCATAAAGAGGTCACACACAGCGTTATATTGCTGAAAAATTTAACAAAAGCCAAGTCGCAATATGGAAAGTTGTTGCAGGCTACAACAAAGAAAATCGAGTCATCAGGAAGAAGAGACAAGGGCGCCCAAAAATGATAATGATAAATTGATAAACGAATTTTGGATATTTCCAATTCTGATCCCTTCAAATCAGTTCCAAAAATTCGCGCACAGCTTGTAAAAGAAGGCAAGAAGGCCCCTCAGTGCATACTGTCCGTAATAGATTGCGCCAAGCTAATATTCACGGCCGCGTTGCAAGAAAGTTACCCTACCTAAATGAGGCGAATAGGAAAAAACGACAAACATTTTATGAAGAGCACATATTGAAACCTCAAAATTTTTGGCATAAAGTGCTCTGGACTGATGAATCGATGATTAGACTTCGTTACTCTCACGATATGGTTTACGTTTGGCGCTCACCCGAACAAGAACTATCATACAGGTGCACTCTACCCACAGTTAAGTCGGTGGAAAAAGGCTTAATGGTTTGGGGGTGCTTATCTGCGAATGGCCCTGGCAATATTGTAGTCCTGGAAGGAAAAGTTACTGCTACAGTTTATTTAAATATTTTAAAGGAGCACGCGATCCCCGAGGGTCACCGCCTAATTGGCCATGATTTCCTTCTTCAACAAGACAATGCGCCAATTCATACTGCGAAAATCATCACAGAACATCTACAAAATGAAAATGTGAGTGTATTGAAATGGCCTCCTCAAAGCCCTGACTTGTTACCAATTGAAAATGCTTGGGCAATCCTTAAGATGCGTATAGCTGAAGAGAAACCCCAAAACCTGACTGATTTGAAGGACTGCATCTATAACCTTTGGAAAAATTTTCCTCAAAATGAGTGTTTGAAGCTTGTCAACTCCATGCAACAACGATTGGATCAACTTACACGAAATTATAGACATTTTGGATATTAAAGAATTTGATAATTATTTTTTTCTTTTTTCATGCAAAAATTTAAAAGTAGTCCTTTATGGGGTTTTCCTCTTTTTGCAAAGCAAAAAACGAGCTGTTTAGGTTTTAAAATTACTTTTCCCCTACAAAGAACTTTTGAAATAATGGAACTCAAATAAAAAAACAAAAAATTTTGTTTTTTGGAAAAATTTTTTAAAACTTTTTAAAATTGTTTCAAATTCGCCCCGAGGCGTACGATTTCACTTTGTAACTTACCCTATGTGCTAGCTACTATATATGACCCACTTTTATGCTTCAAACTATTTTTTACTGATGAGATAATTTCGGAAATCGTAAAATGGACAAATGCTGAGATATCATTGAAACGTCGGGAATCTATGACAAGTGCTACATTTCGTGACACGAATGAAGATGAAATCCATGCTTTGTTTGGTATTCTGGTAATGACAGCAGTGAGAAAAGATAACCACATGTCCACAGATGACCTCTATGATCGATCTTTGTCAATGATGTACGTCTCTGTAATGAGTCGTGATCGTTTTGATTTTTTGATACGATGTCTTAGAATGAATGACAAAAGTATACGGCCCACACTTCGAGGAAACGATGTATTTACTCCTGTTAGAAAAATATGGGATCTCTTTATCCATCAGTGCATACATAATTACACTCCAGGGGCTCATTAGACCATAGATGAACAGTTACTTGGGTTTAGAGGACGGTGTCCGTTTAGAATGTATATTCCCAACAAGCCAAGTAAGTATGGAATAAAAATCCTCATGATGTTTGACAGTGGAACAAAGTACATGATAAATGGAATGCCTTATTTGGGAAGAGGAACTCAGACCAACGGAGTACCACTCGGTGAATACTACGTGAAGGAGTTATCAAAGCCTGTGCACGGTAGTTGTCGTAATATTACGTGTGACAATTGGTTCACCTCAATCCCTTTGGCAAAAAACTTACTACAAGAACCGTACAAGTTAACCATTGTGGGAACCGTGCGATCAAACAAACGCGAGATACCGGAAGTACTGAAAAACAGTCGCTCCAGGCCAGTGGGGACATCGATGTTTTGTTTTGACGGACCCCTTACTCTCGTCTCCTATAAACCGAAGCCAGCTAAGATGGTATACTTATTATCATCTTGTGATGAGGATGCTTCCATCAACGAAAGTACCGGTAAACCGCAAATGATTATGTATTATAACCAGACTAAAGGCGGAGTGGACACGCTAGACCAAATGTGTTCTGTGATGTCCTGCAGTAGAAAGACGAATAGGTGGCCTATGGCATTATTGTACGGAATGATAAACATTGCCTGCATAAATTATTTTATTATATACAGCCATAATGTTAGTAGCAAGGGAGAAAAGGTTCAAAGTCGCAAAAATTTTATGAAAAACCTTAACATGAGCCTGACGTCATCGTTTATGCGTAAGCGTTTAGAAGCTCCTACTTTGAAGAGATATTTGCGCGATAATATCTCTAATATTTTGCCAAATGAAGTGCCTGGTACATCGGAAGACAGTACTGAAGAGCCAGTAACGAAAAAACGTACTTACTGTACTTACTGCCCCTCTAAAATAAGGCGAAAGACAAATGCATCGTGCAAAAAATGCAAAAAAGTTATTTGTCGGGAGCATAATATTGATATTTGCCAAAGTTGTTTCTGACTGACTAATAAGTAAAATTTGTTTCTAATATGTATAAGATATGCTAATTATTTATTTTATAATACAACATGACTGATTTCATAGTACAAAATAAGTTTATTTTGTAAAAGAGAGAATGTTTAAAAGTTTTGTTACTATATAGAAGAAGTTTTAAGTTTTTGTTTTTTTTTTTAATGAATAAATAAACATAAATAAATTATTTGTTGAATTTATTATTAGTATGTAAGTGTAAATATAATAAAACGTAATATCTATTCAAATTAATAAATAAACCTCGATATACAGACCGATAAAACACATGCGTCAATTTTACGCATGATTATCTTTAACGTACGTCACAATATGATTATCTTTCTAGGGCTAGTGAAAATGAAGAAAATATCGTCAGATATAGAAAACCGTATAGTCGTTTTGACTGGAAGTGGTAATTCAACACGAGCCATTGCTAAAGAATTGAACATTTGCCACCGTACAGTCCTTTTAGCGCAAAAATGACGAAATATCAAGCCTGCACCGAACGCTTGTGGCCCTAAAAAATTGCTGATAGAGGGAGAGAGCGGCTAATGCGACAGAAAGAATTTAATACGCCTAAGAAAGCTGCTTTTGGAATCAACAAGCCCGTAAGTGAGTGGACAGCTCGCAGAGCACTACGGCGAATCGGGCTTATTGCATCAATAAAACAAAAAAAAACCTGCTTTGTCAGATAAAAATATAAAGGCTCGTCTGAAGTTCTGTAAGGAACGAAAACACTGGAGCGTTGAAGACTGGAAACGAGTTATATGGTCAGATGAGACCAAAATCAATCGTCTTCAGTTAGACGGAAAAGAGTATTACTGGCACCGTGAAAATGAAACTGTTCAGAAGCACCAAGTGAAACAGACCGTGAAACATGGCGGAGGTAGCATAATGGTTTGGGGCTGTTTCACTTGGTGGCATATTGGCCCTTTAGTGAAAATAGAAGGAATAATGAAGAAGGAAGACTATCTTGGTATTCTTCAAGGTAACCTTAAGGATTTCATTGATTTGAGCGCATAGCCAGAAGAGGAGGTTATTTTTCAACAGGACGGAGACCCGAAACACACCGCCAAGATCGTTAAAAATTGGTTATCCGAGCAAAAGTTGAAAGTGTTACCATGGCCAGTACAAAGCCCCGACCTTAACCCAATCGAAAATTTATGGGCAATTTTGAAAAGGCGCTTGGCAGTACATGAAAGAATTCCAGAAAACATTATGGGGCAATGGGAACGTTTGCAGTCAGAATGGAGATATATTCCTAAGGACACTATTGAAAAACTGGTGGAAAGTATGCCAAAGCGAGTCAAAAGTGTAATTCGCAACAAAGGATTATGGACAAAATACTAAATTTTTGTTGTAAAGAAATATATTTAATCACGAGCATAACTGGATAAATAGCATTAAAAGAAGTTTTTTATTGAATTGGCTTTTTGTATTTGTTTTTTTTTTCACGAAAAATCTTTAGTTCTTTAAGAAATAAATGAAGAGTAAACCCTGAAAATTTGAAAGCATTTCATTGAGAATTAACGGTTTTATTAATAAAAGAGTGCTAAAGTGACAAACATGTATCCGCATCTGCTCGCCACTGTATATTCGTAGTTAATGTGTGAATAACAATTAAATTTAAATTTTTAAATATTTCTTATATTTGGTAATATAATATAATTTCATATATGAATATGTTTGTATATATGCGATATTATATATATATATGTATATGTATACGAAATCCTAAAAACTTATATATTACAATTACATACATATATTGTATGTAAATTACATTTATTCATTTAAATTTTCATAAGCATCTACATATTAGCACATAATTACATACATATCAGAGACCTGCATTGAGTATGATCGATTCGGTTTGATCAGCCTCGCTCAAAACGGTCACAACTCAGCACAGCGGTTCACAACAAAATTGTTCGATCGAGTTTCGTGCTCAAAACGAAGGAGTTCGATCAGTTGATTGGATTGTTCTGCTTACTGATTGAAACTGATTGGTTGGTTCCGGTATGATGATTGGAAGTGATTGTACAGAAAAAGACGATCAAGTCCAACGATGCACGAAAACTCAGACATCGATCAACTGTGCGTTTGAATAGATTGTGATTGAACCAATCAGATCGAGAATTGCCCTGCAAGTTTGTATGTACATATTTGTGTGTTTTAACGGAAACAAGTTGCGATGCATAAAATTAACCAAAACATTACAGCATATATTTCTTCATTTTTAACGCTTATAACTAAAATTCAATTAATAAACAAAGGTAATGCTTAAAATATTAGGGAACACAAATTTCAAATTTTTATCACTTCTTCATTGAGATCAACAGAAACTTAAAATTAAAAGAAGGTAATAAACTTGGTTTCTTAATCGCTAAAACTTTTAAAAAATGAATGTAAAAACAATAAATTATCAACTGAACATGGTCCGAGCCTATTTCTTTTTTCAGTTATAATATTTCCAGCTAAAGAAAAAGAACGCTCAGCGGCTGCGCTGCTGGCAGGAATCGAATGAATTTGCAGTGCTATTTTTGTTAAAAATGGGTAGTTCTTTTCATTATTTTGCCGCCAGTCAATTAAATTAAAATGTTCATCCATTGCTACTTTTTCATTGCAGTACCTTTCAAATTCTTCCTCAGGCGTCTCTGCGGTTTGTGTGGAATTCCGTTTTATTAAATGCGGGAAAAAGAAAGTGTCGTTGGTTCTATTCCCTGCTGAAACTTGGCTATTGGTATCTAAGGTACTGTCTGAGTCAAATGAAAAATGCGTCGTCGATGAATCCGATAAAGGTGGATGTGGACATGCTGATTGATTTTCTGTCAATATGCGAGTATTGCAAAATAATTTTATGTCTTCTAAATCATTTGGCTGCATATTTAAAGCCGGGGGATATAAAAAATATGCAACTTTGTGCCATATACCGATGTTAGGGAGCCATATTTCATTAATATTATTTATTATATTTTCTTTTAATGTTAAAATTACCGGTATTTCATCGGTTGCCGGCTGACATAGATTTTTAATTGTTAAAATTCCTGGCAACACATAGCACAGTGAAGGTGCACTGCAAAGCTGCAGTTTTTTAAATACAATTTCAAAATTCTCACACATTTCCACTACCGCTTTAACAACAGTTATGTTGATATGTAACAATCGTAGGCTTTGTTCATTCTGCCTTAAAATGGTATTCATCTCTCCCCAATTGTCAATAATCGACTTGAGCATAAAATAATGGGAGTTCCAACGTGTTGGGCATTGGCTTTTTAGAGAAGTGGTCAGGAGATGCTGCAAATTTGATTTTTTAAAATATTTAACTATTTTTTTGCACGATTCCAACACTTCTGCGAGTTCTGTGGTGGCAGAGAACGACTTGTCCAACACATTGTTAAACAAATGGCTGCTACTATTTAGTCTAGAATTGTTTTCTAAGGCTTTTAAGATATTTGTTCCTCTATCCGTTATAAACTTAATTTTTTCAATATTCGAAATATCAAATTCATTGAATAAACTTTTAAGTTTTTTTAAGATGTTGTCGCCTGTTGTCCTTTCGAAATCCATTGATTTCATTCCCAAAATTAGGTCAAAGAATTTGAAATCCTTTTGGTAGTGGAATGTTACTCCTAAAAAGTTGCGCTTTACAAAGTTGTCCGACCACATATCAATTGTTGCTGACGCGCCACCACTGCTCACAATCTTATTGATTTCAGCCTTTAACTCTTCCTTCTTTTCATTGGCGCATTTCGAGACTTTACGTGAAATGGTTGTTGGATCCGGTAGCATGTCTTCCACGTCGACGTGCTCGCCATAAGTTGCACCGATCTTAATAAAAAACTTTACTAGCTTAACAAACCCAGAACCGCGCACAGCTGAAAATGGCCGACAGTCTTCTGTAATCCAATTTGCGCATTTTTCAATGGTCTCAGTTTTGTCCAGCGGTGTGACAGTTTTTAAACTTTTGGATTGCTTTAAGTTTTTGCAGCAGCTGTGCCTATTTAAATTTGACATTTGACTTGTGCTGTACTTTAACACATTGCGACATGTGCGACAGAAAACAAATTCTTTTAATGTACTGTTGTCCGGTTTTAGTATTTCAGTTAGTATATTCCATATAAAGCTTCTTCCCTTGCGCTGGCCAGATAATGTGTACATTCCTTTTGCTATGTTGTCAGCAACACTCTTCGCCGATTCGTTCTCCATAATTATGCTATTTAATACTTATAATTATTATTATTATTATTTACGCCACCGATTATTGAGAACACTCTGCAACTCAACTTTTTAGTAAGTGCTGTATGTATTTGCTATCATAATATATATAATCATTTGCGTAGGTAGCTGATGTAGCGCACGTTTTGAGCTCTTGAACTCCTTAAATCTTTTATGTTGAATATATAAAAAGGATTAAGATCCTTTTTTTACAAATGTATTTCTGGGAAAATTAAGATAATAACAAAGGATGAAGGTCATTTTTTTTACAAATGTATTTCTGGGAAAAATAAGAATTCATATTTTTATACTACTATACATATAATAATTGAGTCATAAATTTTATATATCAATTAAAATAATAAATTTAAAATGAGCAAAGATTCCATCGAACCATCTGGTATGACCAAACGGTATGATTGTGATCGAGCTGAATGCAAGCAGCATTCTCGAACATTCCTTGCTGCTCACACAAAGCGTTCGATCGAGAAAAATCACTACGAAACAAGCAACAGTGATTGAAACTGATTGTTCGCTTCGAGCACGCTGGCTTACGATCATTCAATTTTGTTGAAGCAAAGTTTTCCGTCACAAAAAATCTGAGTCAATGATCGGGTGTGATTGAAAAAATTGTGATCGTTGCAGCTCTCTGATACATATGTACATAAGTACAATTCAAATCCTGATGTTATCATTTATCAGTAAAAAATGTGCGCGCACTGCTCCATATGTATGTATGTATATGCATATGTATACGACATTGCCGAACAAATAATGTATACGCAAACCCACATTCAAATATGTGTACACATGTAAATATATGCGAATGACATTCCCACACAAATAACGTATACACAACATACCTACTTACATACATGCGTTCACATGTAGATATGTCAGTCGCAAAAATTACGAATGTTGTTCTACAAAAATAACAATGGTTTCAAATAGCATCAGCAGCGTCATAAGTCAATATGGCAGCCAAACAGTCGATGACCAAATTTGTAGAAAAACGCCCAACAACAATATTTTCATTCATGAACGCAAGCGCACTTTCAACAGGCAAACTTGCTTCATTCATAAAAACAAACACCATTACATCGCCCGAGCATGTCTTTGCCTACAAGCGTCTTTTCGCGACGATGGCAAAAGCTAAAAATCATAAATTGAACAATTTCTGATATTTTGCTAGAAGGGAAAAGTGTCAACCCCGCAAACTCGCAAAACACAGAAAGAAGTGACAAAAGTGGCAACATACTGTTGTCGATTTATAATATTTGTCAATTCTAAAATATTTTTCCATGGCTCGCAAAAATCTTCGTCGATATGTATGCAGACTCATACGTATATATTCATACATATTTACGCAAGTTTGTTGGCAAAGCTGTTAGAGCGGGAAGGGAAGCGGTGACAATAGGCGATCGTTTGCTTATTTTTTCGGCACAGCTCGGATTTTCTACCAACAACACAATGCTGTGTCGACAGATTGACTCGTTGACATGAAAGCAAAAAACGCGCTTCGCCAATGGTTGTCCGTGTCAACGGAGATTTCGCATGAAGCGTTGAGTGAGTTTACATACATATGTATGTATGTCTAGACAAATTTACAAACATTATGCGTATGGTCTTTTTATATTTGTTTACATACAAACATAATTATATATGGGCAAATGTGCGATCGCTTGGTCTTTTAACATGATATCGAAAAGTTTATTAACCAAAGCAAATATTTCTTTTTTTATTATATAAATATACATACATATGTATGTATGTCGTACCAAACCTATATAAAATGCTTATAGGTAGTAACACAAATTTTATCGAATTACTATATACATATATGCATTTGCAAAGATTTTATGGAATTCATCGTAAAATAGCTCATACTTATGTATATGCTTTCATAACAAATACATACATATGTATGTATATGTATATCGATCCATAAATTATATGCAGCATCGTTTGCGCATAGTAAAAAAGGGAATCTGTAAGCGTACATTCCTTAACATTGGAATTATCATTATTTTTCTCAATCAACACTGAAAATGCTCAATTCTGCTATTTTCGTGTCCCCTGATGTTAAGTGGTGAAATGCGCTAATAATTTTCTGTGGTGAAATGCACTCATCCAAAAAAGGAAATATCCCAAAATTGAAATATCCATAAATTTTTGACATCGTGAACCTTCTCTATAAATATACGTTCTCTGGTAGTAGCAGCAAGCATAGAGGAAAAAGAGGTAATAACAACAGTAACAACAACGACAGCGACAGAATATAAATATTTGTAAATTGAAATTAAAATTAAATATAGTAAAAATATTTTTGTATATTAGAAATGGGAAATAGCCCAAGTATTAAATATAAAAAACTCTCATACTGCGATTTTTGTAAGGGCGATCACGATATTAAGAAATGTTCTAAACTAAAAAAATAAAGAAATAAAAAACTATAACTAATGGTTTGTACAACCAATTAATTAAATAATTAAAAGCTGCAATTCACCACCCTCGCGGGGACCCTCCAGCTTATAACAATTTAAAATTCTCTGCGATTCACCACCCAAAATTAATTTAACCAATTTTTTTTTTAATTAAAATAAAATGTCAGACTCGGACGCTCTATCGAATAATTTGGAATATGACAAAATAGATAAAATAGTTAAAAGGCTTTGCAATTCTAATAAAAAGAACATTTCAAAAAATATGTACCAAATTTCTTCCACGACGAAGAGAAGAAAGTAAATTGCATGAATGCAGTGTTTAATTACATAGGAAAAAATAAAACAGCCACATTAAAGGATTACTATAATAAGGATTCTTTAGAAGCAGAAAGTGTGGCTATGATCCAAGTTTCAAAAAGCTTATACTGATAAATGAATAAAACAATAATTAAAGGCTCGATCAGCCATATAATAAAAATATATTAAAACCGCGATTCACCACCGCAAGGGGGACCCTCCGGTTTATAACAAAGCTTAATTCTGCGATTCTGAACTCCAGACCCTACAGAATAAAAAAGCACCTCTTCCTAGAAGGGATAAAATAAAAAATTTTAACAAAAAAAACCAGAAACTGAAAATTAGACAAAATGGCTAACGGTGACGCTTTGACCGTAGACCTAATAACTCGCCTTATTTCTGACAGCAATATAGCATTACGTGAGGAAGTAGAGCAATTACGCTCACAAATAACATTCAATACCACTAGTGCAACTGATTTTATAACACAGACGAAAGACGATAATATAGTCTGTCAAGAATCATTAGATGTAGTTAAATCCATACCTGAATTTACTGGTAAGATCAATTCATATGTTAGTTGGAGAGAGGCAGCGCTTAACGCTATAAGCCTATACGTGAGGGGTAGTAGAAAGTGCTTTGCCGCACTCACAATACTCAGAAATAAATTAACGCATGATGCAAATGATGCATTAACAAATCACGGAACAGTACTAAATTTGGATGCAATTCTATCTCGTCTAGACTTTGCATATGCGGACAAACGTCCAATACACATAATTGAACAAGAATTAAGCTTCTTAAGGCAAGGTGCAATGTCGGTTGTAGAATACTACAATCTTGTCAACAAAAAGTTGACGCTATTAATTAACAAAACAATTATGACGCACGGAAACAACGCAGACTTGGCCAAAGAATTAAACAAAAAAAACAGAGAACATGCCTTAAGGATCTTTATAACAGGACTAAATACCCCATTACGAGACATAATATTCTCTTTAAGCCCACAAGAATTACCTGACGCTTTAGCAAAAGCTCAGGAACTTGAATCGAATAATCAAAGAGCACGCTTTGCTCAAAACTTTACGTATGACAGAAACAGAATGAAGCCAACGTACACAAACAATAACCTAAGATTTCCTCAAAGGAACAACCCTCCCAATAATAATACACATTATAATTTTCCGAAACCAACTCCAATGGATATAGATCCAACTGTATCCAGACTTTATAATAGAGATTTTAATATGAGGGGACAACAAAGCACTAACAATTTTTATCAACAACAAAACAATAGCAATAATAATCAAAATTTAAAACCTATACAAATAAATTCAAACTTTCAGGCCAATAGGGGGCAAAATCAGGAAGCCCATGGTGTAAAGCGGCATAGAGAAAGTAATAACAGCTTTCGCCCCCAAGAAAAGAGTCAGCGAATTAACAATATAAACGAGAGCCATTTTTTAGGCGAAGAGGGGACGAACTCCCCTATCTCAAATTACACGACCCAAAATTAAATAAAAATTTAAAAGCTCTAATTGATACGGGAGCAACCTCATGCTACATTAAGCCTGGGGTTTATAATAATAAAAATGAACTCCATTTATAAACGCATAAAAACCGTGAATGGCTATTCCATAATAAAATTTTACCGGCAATATTATATAAAAAAAACTTATTTTGGGACAAAAAGGTCCTAAAACGCCAGCTGAAGATTTATACCAGCAAAATGAAAAAAATAATCACAAAAAAAAAACATTGTGGAACGAAAAAGTTCTACAAAGAAAGTCGATGATAATACCGGCAAATTATATAAAGAAAATATTGTGGAAAGAAAAAGTTCTACAACGCCAGCCGGTGAATTTGCCGGCAACATTAACGATAACTATTCGATACTGGGTGAAAGAGGCTCAGAAATTAATAACGATAATGATTATTATTCGGAAAAGAATTCCGAAAAGTTTTATATTGAAAATCAGGATAAAAGATTAATTCAACTTAAAACAAAAATAAAAGAAAAAATTGCTCAAATGCATTCAAATATCAATACAAGCTTTCCCTTCATGACAAATGTAAAAGCGGAAATACGAATTTATCCCTTATCTGTAAACTCGTTTGTTAATGAAGAAATAAATAAAATGATTAACGATAATATAATAAGACCTAGTAAAAGTCCATATAACTCACCAATTTGGGTGGTACCAAAAAAGGGTACAGATGGCAACGGAACGCCAAAACTTAGAATGGTAATTGACTACAAAAAAATAAATGAGCATACAATTTCTGATCGTTATCCGATTCCGGATACAAACGTAATACTGTCTAATCTAGGCAAAGCAAAATATTTTTCAACCATTGATCTAGAATCAGGATTTCATCAAATTTTAATGACAGAAAATGATATTGAGAAAACAGCTTTTTCCTATAATAATGGGAAATATGAATTTTTAAGGATGCCTTTTGGGTTAAAAAATGCCCCTAGAATTTTTCAGAGAGCAATGGATGATATATTGCGAGAACATATAGGAAAAATCTGTCACGTTTATATGGATGATATAATTATTTTTTCGAAAAACATAACTCAACACTTACAGGATTTAGAAACAATTACAAAAATATTAAAAAATGCTAATATGAAAATTTCATTAGAAAAATCCAAATTTTTTGCGAAAGAAATAGAGTTTTTGGGGTATATAGTGCTCAAAATGTCATCAAAAGAGACCCAAATAAATAAAATTTCTTAAACTATCCAATACCAAAAAGTTTGCGAGCATTAAGAGGATTCTTGGGCTTGCAGGATATTATCGTAAATTCGTTAAAGACTATGCTTCGATAGCCAAACCTTTAACCAAATACCTATCAGGAGATAACGGTAGGATTTCTAAAAATAAGTCAAAAAAATTTGAAATAACTCTAGATGAAGAAGGAATAAATGCATTTAATAAATTAAAAAAAAAACAATTAGCTTCAGAAATGGAATTGATACAGCCTGAGTACTCAAAAACATTTGTATTAACTACCGATGCATCTAACGTTGCAATGGGTGCGGTACTATCACAAGGGGGTAAACCAATAACCTTCATTTCAAAAACTCTTAATAAAACAGAAAGAAATTATGCAACTAATGAAAAAGAGCTTTATGCCATTGTTTGGGCATTAGAAAATCTACGAAATTACCTCTATAGTGTAACCAATTTGGAAATACACACTGATCACCAACCATTAACATTTGCTTTATCACCTCGCAATCCTAATCCAAAAATGAAAAGACGGCACGCAATAATAGAAGAATTTTCTCCAAAATTTGTATATAAACCTGGTAAATCCAATATTGTAGCTGACGCATTGTCGCGTCTTGAACTATATAACATTTCCGATGATTCCCAGAGTCAGGAATCTCAACATTCAGCACAGAGTAGTGAAAGCGTTCAAATACAAGAAACACAAAAACCTATAAATCAAGTTAAACAACAAATAATATTGTGTAAGAACAGATTTACTGTCCATGAGTTAATAGAAACCTTTGGAAATAAAAGGCATTTAATAGAATTTGATACAGTAGAAAATTTAATAACAATTTTGAAAGAATATATCCAGCCAAAGCTAGTGACGGGGATTCACTGCACCGTTGAAGATTTGCATGAAGTCCAAGAAACTCTCAAACAAACTTTTCAGAAAAAATTCGTATTTACAAAACTTTTTCCAATGGATATTATTAATAGAGAAGATCAGTCCGGATTAATCAAACAAACCCATAATAGAGATCATCGAAGCTATAATGAAAATATCAAACAAATTGAAAAATTATGTTACTGGCCGAAAATAAGGAAAAGAATGAAAGAATGCGTTCGAAATTGTATGATATGCAATAAAAATAAATATGATCGTCATCCCAAGAAAATACGAATAGGCAAAGCCCCAATTCCAGAAAAACAAGGGTAACAACTTCATTTATACATTTTCTACGCACAAAAACTCAAATTTATCACATGTATAGATGCTTATTCAAAATGTTTAGTATTAAAACATATAGAAGATAAATCAAATATTGAAGAAATGGTTTTAGAATTGCTTCAAAGCTTCACAGATGTAAAACAAATTACTTTAGACAACGAACCAAGCTTTACCACACCAACATTTAAATCCTTAATGCAAAGGTTAAATATTGAAATTTATTTTTGTGATCCACGTCACAGCATAACTAACGGACAAGTTGAAAGAGTCCATTCAACAATAATTGAAATAGCCAGATGTATAAAAGAAGAATACAATATTGTCAGTAATTTAGAAACAATACTTAGAGCAGCACAAAAATACGAATTCAACAATACATTCAGTAAAAAATTTTAAACCAAATGAAGTACTTTATAATAAAATAAACCATGAAATTTTGCCAACAACTTTAAAGCAAGCACAGGAGAAAATGCTAACGTTTCATAATAAACATAGGACAGATAAGCAATATCATCCCGGCCAAATCATTTACGAGAAAATAATAGGAGAGAGAAATAAATTAGAACCTAGATATAAAAAACCGCAAGTTAAGGAAAATTTAGAGAATAAAATAATAATTAATAATAGAAATAGAATTATTCATAAAGATAATATAAAATCATAATTTTATAGGTTTCCAATATGATCATTTTAATTTTGACTGCACTAATCAGCTCAGCAACCGCTGATGTTATAGATTATACTCGACAAGACTACGTACTTATCGAAAATGGAGATGTTTCCATTTATGAAGAATACGGGGACCTATTCCACATTACTAATTTATCTTATTTTGGAAATATAATAGCAGACGAAAATAGAAATTTTTACAGTATTAACGAACAAAATCACGATAGCTTAGGAATTATTACACAGGAAACAGAACTTGAAATTTTGGCAATAAAAACTTTATTGGAACAATTAAAACAAACCAATTTTCGGCAAAAAAGGGGTATAAATGAATTAGGAACTCTTTGGAAATGGATAGCTGGTACTCCAGACCATGACGACATTGTAAAAATTAATAATAAATTGGACGAATTGGTAATAAATAACAATAAGCAATTTACAACAAATTCAGAAATTTTTAAAATAATAACAGAATTAATTGAAACAATAAATAATATTAAAGGCGATACCATAAACAGGAAAATAAAAAGAAAACGAAATCAATATATTATACATGAACTGCGAAATTTAATAAATACAATAACTTTTGGTAAAATTGGAATTTTAAATCCAACAATTTTACATTATGATGAATTGAAAAACATAACATATTACCAACACGGTATTATGACCATAACGGATTTAATGGACATCTCTAAATTTAAAATAGCCCAAAAAGGAAACATAATAATAATTTATATTAAATATCCTAAAATAGAACTAACATGTAAGTACTACGATGTAAGAGCCATAGCTCAATTAGATGGTAAGCTTATTATTGACCAGAACATAATATACTGTAATAATAAATTTTTTAATATTCAGAATTGTAAAACAGAAATTTCAAAAACCTATTGTAAACTAAATAAGAAAATCACATGTTTGTCAGAAATTTTAAATAAAAAACAAGGAAAATGTAATAAATTAAAAGAAAAAAACCTACAAATTGAAGAAATTAAATTAGGAGCGATTTTAGTTTCAGGAAAAAATATTGTAGATAATCAAACATTAAATGGAACATATTTAATAACATTTGAAAATTATACTGTAATAAATAATCAACCTTATGAAAACATTGAAGTAAAAATTTGGAATTATTTTAAAAATAACTACATTAATAATTTTGAAATATTAGATTATTTTGAAAAAACCAATAAACTGTTAAAATTAGATAATATAAATAAGTTAGCAGATTGGAACAAGAACATAACAGTACATTCATATTTTTGGTATATAATTTTAATCTTGGGAATAATTTTCATATCTTACTTAATATTAAAATTAAAAAAATCTCGCGCAATTCCCAAACCAATCCAAAATGCGCAATTTCAAGAAATCACTTATAATTCTCTTTTAGATCAAATATATAAATTAACTCAAAATAATAGTGAATCGGGGACATTTTAGGAAGGGGGGAGTTAACGATAGCCTCCGCATAGAAACCTTACCATAACTGTAAACAAAATTGAATCTTTGCACTCTGCAATTACACTGCCTCATAAATTAGAAATATAATTAACGTTTTTGGTTATTTAAGAATTCGATATGCTTTTTCCGTTCTGTATCCAAAAATCCATATCGCTCGCCTTCACAAGAAGGCATAACAATAACAATCGTAAATAAACCACTTAACCACTTGGAATTTGCTGTCACAGTTAAAATTGTAATTTAACACTTTGTTCTGGATTTAATGAAGCTGATGTTTACACTTCAGCTTTAACCTTAAGTAAATAAAACCAAATTGTATAAATACTAGTATTTTAGAAATAAAGATTTTGATTTGTATCTTGCAATCCACCATAACCACAAGCGTTTTTATTTAATCCGCGCGTTCGCGGATGTAAAATATATATATTTTTTTAAATTCTCTCGTTACGGGAATTAATTTGCACTCAACCCTGTTAGAAAAGCTAATGGGAATTGATGACCCAAGTCTCTCAACCGAAATGCGAATGCAGCTAGCCATGGGTATTTACAATGACCGATCTCATTCCACTATAAAATATTCCCCAATAATGGCTCAAAATAATATTGATCCAAAAATCTTGCATGATAATATAAATAAAGTAAAACAAAGAGTAATAAATAAAAGAAATAAAGCCAGAGAAGACTATAAGGAAGGTAGAGAAATAGGTCCAATTAAAAATTATAAAAGAGTGCGGCACAAAGACAAACCTTACTTTAGAATAAACTCACTAAGCAACGTCCATTTATCTAATATAAAAAATATAAAAAGGCCTTTAAAACATGAAAAAAATGAAAGTCGAGATACCAATGACTCTATAGTTGATGGCAATTCAAGCATAATAGCACTAGCAGGAGACATGGATTAAGACTGCGAGTTAAAAAAATAAATAAACAAAAATTTTCCTACACATACATACATGTACATAATTGAAAAAAAAAATTACATTTTTAATATGAAAAACCTACATATCTTTTACCTTCCATTCACTTACACCAATATCATTTAAATATTAGATAAGTTAAGCTATTTACATATGGATATAATTTTCAAATTGTAATTAATACATAATCAAATTAGCACATTAAGTGCCATGGCTACACGTTTTCGTGCGACAGGCATTGTCTGGCCTTAGGTATTGTCATGTGTTTTTGGTTCACGCTACAGGGTTTTTTATATGTATTAGCTAGTAGCCTAATGTTTGCCCTAAATTTTGGTCCAAGTTTCATAGAGATATCTTCAGTTTTGCGGTTTTTATGATAAAAACTCGGGGGTTCTTTTTAATTTTGAAAATTTATTGGAATTCATTGGATATTTCGAAAAAAAGTATAAAAAAAGATATTGAAAAATTAAAATTAGGATATGATAACTTCAATTACAATGATTTTTTACATTAATTTTTTAGATGTGTATATTTTGGAAAGCAATCAATGCACAATTGGGGAGTGTTGGGGCATTGCGGACAGTACGTAGTTGTCCTTTTGATATTCTTTCTTGTTTCCTTTCGACTAAATTTTCTTTTTGCTTCAGCGTAGCATAAAACACAAGCACGTCGGATGGTTTTATTATTTTCATCTACTCTTTTTGTGATAATATGTTTTGATTGCGATACAGGCTGCGGGGATGTGAGATCTAGAAGGCCCTTAGCAACGCGTTCACGGAATGTTCGTATATTAATGTTTCTATTCGTAGCTGCTTTATACACAGTATAGGCATTTACCACGGAAAGTCCAAGTAAAAGTTCAATTCCCAGCTTTCGGTACCATTTTAACCCTTTGCGAAAGGTATTTGCGTGTGAAGCCGTTTGGTCGGAAAGATCAATGCCTGATTTCCCCTTATTATATTCTACCACAGCCAGTGGCTTTTCTGTTGCTCGTCGTTTACGTCTCGCTCCTTGACTAGTTGAAGGCTCTGCAGGATTACGTGCTCCATCTGTTATGGCTACCATTATCGGGGCATGTTTCGTGGATAGCATTCTGACGTAGCGTTTATCTTTCCACTTTAGAACAACTATACCGTAGGGAATCTTCTCTAGCCACTACTTCGCCTTTTTTAATAGGAGCAACCATTCTTCTTTTGGGAAATGTTTCTTGTTGGCACGGAGTGTACCGACCACATGTGTTTTTTGATCTAGCATTGAACGAGCCAATTCATAGCTTTTGTAAAAGTTGTCTACATATAAAGTTCGACCCTGATCTTTCAAATCAATGATCAGATCCTCGCAAACAGTTTTAGCCAAACCGACTTCTCTCAATCCACTTGATGACTTTCCGGAGAATATTTTCACTGACCAGGTGAATCCTTCGGTAGAGCAGAGCTTAAAAAGCTTTATACCATAAGGATGAGCTTTATTATTTGGCATATATTGTCGGAGTAATAGTCTGCCTCGCCATAGAATAAGGGTCTCATCAATTACTATGTTTTCACCTGGTACGTAAATTCTTTGGTATCTCATTTGTAGCATGTCCAATAGTGGTTTTATTTTACCAAGCCTATCTCCTGGTATAATTGAGTTATTGTCTGAGAAGTGCATGAAACTAAGCAATAGCTGAAAGCGATTGCGTGACATTACTTTCCCCGGAATTGAAAAGTTGTAGAGCTCTTCTTTGGACCAATAGTCTTTTAAACACCCGACCTTCACCAAACACATCCACAACATAAGGCCAAGAAACTTCTTCATTTCAAAATCTGTTGTTGGTATCCAATTTTTTTTTTTTGAGTAAATCTGGTAACAGCACTTTTATTTACATATTCATCCGCATACTTATTTGTTTCTGATACAATTAATTCAATAACGTCGTTGTCAACAAACAGGAGAAATGCACCTAAACAGGAAATATCTGAGGGAATAGACTGTTGCAAGCCTGATCGCCCAGTGAATGCAAAAGTTTTCTGACGAGAACTAAAATCAGTGCAATTGATTGTTTCGGAAGAATCGACTACGTTTGAGAATGCTGTTGGTTCGTCCTCATCCATGTCCCAGTCGTCTTCAGTATCGCTGTTATAAATGTTATCACTGTTATTAGTATCTTGATTCAGATCCCAATCACGCACCCATTTCGTAAAAATATCAGATGTCATCCAGGCTCTGCTATTACTAACATAATCGACAGGTAACGACCGTACG